>JAECXD010001703.1:3600000-4200000 GCA_018151445.1 Zaprionus inermis | reverse complement strand
ACAGCACCTGATGATATAGCACTATGAGGGGTTCTTCGTGCAAAGTCTCCGCTTTTAGAGGTGCCAATCTAAGGTACTCGGAATGTTCCCAAACAAAACGACACGTCAAGCGATGCGACACGTCAAGGCGTGCGGGCCACAGACCGCGACAGCCCTGCTCCATGGCCTTGGGTTTGGCTTTGTTTCGAGCACGTTCCGATATGAAGATCTCCTCGTCTCCCACTAAATATTGATCTACAAGTGCCTTGATGTCTTCGTTCTTTGCCTTTTTCATAGCATTGTCTACCAATTTCTCTGCATTTCTTTTCCACTTGACTTCGGTTGCATCTGCCGCAGGTTTACGTAGACTTTTAGCTGCGAAATCGAGGAAATGGATGACAACCTTGGAAAGATTGCATGTCTTTGAATACTTACTGCCTTTGCTCATAGCCAGCGCATACGAACGATTCAGTTTGTTCCGTTTCAGCTTTAGTACCTGACTATATAGTTGAATGTAGGGTTGTTGGTAGTGTCGCAGAGCATTGCGAAACCAATGATTGGCGCGATAATACTTTGAGTTGTTCAGCAGATGATTGCCCAGTGCAAAACAGTCGGCGGAATCAAGGCTGGAGCTGCAAGAGAAACGGATAGAGTAGGTATACGAAGGGTCTTTAAATACGCTTACTCGAATTGCTTGTTCAACAGCAAACCCTTGGTCATGTGCGATGTCTCCAGATCGTAGATGCGTTCGATGCGTAGCAATCCTTCCGCTGCCTGCAATAGATCCTGCTCACTGGACGCCTGATTCGTTAGAAGAAGGTTCTGCATTTTGAATATTGCTGTCTGCGTTGCTCCACCCTGTAGATACTCCAGCCATTTGGGCCAATCCTGTTGTAGCCGCCGGATCAAAGAAAATGCATTCAACGGATTCGCAAGGTACTCCTCCTGTGCGGCGATCGTCTTCATGGGAGAACGATGTAGCATTTCCTGGTAGCTGAAAGCATACATTTCACTCTGAATATTATTCAATTCCTTTTGGTACTCACAGCTTGATCATATTCAGTTTTTTCTGCATTTGCTTGGCGTAGGCATTCATGTTTTTCAGAAGTTCGTTTTCAATTTTCAACAGCTTTTCCAGGTTGTTCAGGGCACCGCTGTGAACCAGATTTTTCGCTTCCTCATCCTGATGTTGGCCTACACTTAAATGTAAGCTGAGGAAAATCTGTAACAGAAACCACAGACACGTCATTTCAATTGCAAGTTTGAGAGTAGAGTATGGTTTAGGTCTGAAGTTAATTTATGGCTAATTTGAAACGTTCCATTTCGATTTGCTCCATGGTCTTACTACCGTATCCAGTCACTGAACATATCTGATATAGGAATTATAACAATTCGTTCCGAACAGTGCACGAAAATGGGAAATTTCTAATTGAGCTGGATCTGCTTTTATTTCTGTTCATTGATTCGAGGCCACTCGCCTTAAATACTCTCCTAAGATGTTCAAGCTAGAAAATAATCTAAACCAATATTTGGATTCATTAAAAGGTTTTGCTTTTATTCGAAAAATTAATATTTATAAGTATGCGATGGTGGTCTACTTAATGCCGGCTGGTCGAGGCGCACAGGGCTTGATAAACATTTGGGGCACGGCATGAATCCATTTAGTAATTGCTGAGAAATCGAATGAAAGAATGATAAATAATGCTGAACTATTTTAAGGGATTCTACAGCGAAGACTTACTCCATCTGGAACCGATAGTGACGGGACAAACTGAGTGTAGTGTACGAAAGTCCGGGCTACCATCATCGAAAATATTATACCAGATTAAAGCGCTGCCTTTTTGGGGTCTAACGGAAATGCGAATATCGGGAAAGACCGTGGAGCCGCCGTGTGCCACATCGCTTGCCTGTCGAAAGAACGAGATTAAAGCAGAGCACAAGGTTTGAAAGAATGATCATAGAACTTACGTAGATGATAACGCTGGCCAACCGTTCCCCCAATGCACCCAAATCTTGCACTCTCAAACGATCGCCGTCTGCAAAATCGTAGTGGGGCTGGAATTGGGTGCCCAGGCCATAGTTGACGGTTAAAAGATGGGGGAATTCGCGAAGTTCGAAACCCGTCATATCCTCTATGCGTTTCGTAATGCGCCTCGTGAACAGATTCGTTTCGTGAAGCATTTTGGTACGCGCTATAATCTCAGGAACTTTGGTTAGATTCTCTCTCAAGGGAATCGACAGACCATTTTCCATGTCGACCGACAGACTTTTCATTGCGTCGATCTCGCGATCGGATAGTATTTGATGATACATCATAATATATGGATCGCGACTGATTTCTTCCAACTTAAAAGGTGCCAGGCGTAGAAAGGGAGAAGCGGTGTAGTTGTATCGGCAGCTGAGGTTGCTCGGCCGGGGAAAAAGACTGCGACAACCCAGGTCATTGGAGCTAGCCTCTGGCTGTAGACTGATGTGTTCGTCTATGAGTTTCTGCGTATCTTTTGCCAGTTGCTCTCTCACATAATACTCCAGATCGATGGAACTGGTCTTGGCTATAGCCTGATCGACTTCCTGTTGCAACGCTGCGGCATCTCGCGAGGGATAACGTATACGAGCAGCTGTGTAGAGCAACGGGTTAAGGGTTTACTGACTTGGAGGTGTACGGATTACTTACCGTGTAGTTGTGCAGCCCTGGCGAACTTTGGGCGCACGCCCATGGTGGGCTTACCCAAGGCTTCGTTGTAAATCAACGCGTTGGACTTCATCTGCGTATTGAGGCCTATGTGATACCAAATGGCAGCCTTGCTGAAATTCTTGTTCTCGTAATTATAGTTTCCGATGGCCAGGCAATCTCGCTGGGAAAGTCTTTGTCTACAGGGTAGTATTATATAATATAAAATGGTCGTATTGTTACGAGTTCTACGCACTTGAATTGCCTATTCTGTAGACGTCCTTGTGCCATATCGATTGCCTTAAGACCGTAGGTCGTTTCTATATGATCTATACCCATCAGCGCTTTCTTCATATCTCTCAGCTTCGGCTTACGGCTCAGCAACAGCTTTAGCTCCCGGAGTATGTCTATTTTATCGAGTGTATGACATTATTTAATGTCTCAGTTGCATTGCTAATTACCTGAGTCTTTCATAGCGACAACATAGTCCTGCATGGCGATCCATTCCTGTCGTATGCGTCGCATGAGTGCAAATGCCTTCAGGGGATTTGCAACGTATTTCTCGCGTTCCTTGATGTCTTCTATGGGCGCGTGCGCATAGAAATCTAGAAAGCTGCAGTAGAATTCGAAATGCGGTCAACTAGAGTATCTTATCTTCGAGTTCAGGCCAACTTACACTTGCAGTGTTCTAAGCTTCTCTTGCAAATCATTTGCATAGGCCTCGACTTTTGACATAAATTGATTTTCGAGTTCCAGAAGCTTATGCAATTCTTGAACGGAAGAAGTGTAAAGATGCTCCTGATAGTATTCTAAGGGTTTGTTGGCGAAGCCGCTAGCAATAGCGTAAAGATAGCTGGCAGCAGCTAGAAACCACCATAAGCCAGACATGTCCTTCGAGTGGGTTTTGAATAGCAAATGGTAGTTAGAACAAGGTAGAACAGGTGAATCACAATCGACACGCTTAGCCAGCTGTCGGGCGTTAAATATAATCAAATATAACCATAACTAATAGTATTTAAATTTAAAAGTAACATACAGGGTAAGATAGTGGTGGAAGTAAATATATTTGTTATTTGAGCTGCACACATTAAGCCATGCATAGTACAGTTGAAATTGAGGCTTTTGTGTCGTGCGTATACGTAATATATTACGTATGCGCAGCGTAAGACTTAAACATTTGCATTTGTATGCTTATGACAAGACATATGCTTTAAAATCTCTTCTACTTTTTCTTTCGCCTGACTTTGATTTTATGCAATAAGTCTTTTACCTACGGTATATGTGTATACTTTGTTCAACCTAAATTCGAGCAGACCAAGTCTGTCTGATTATTGCTCTTCCGTCGCACTCAAAGCAATTAATTTAGCATTTTCTTTGATTCGTTTGAAATAACAGGGATGCGTAACAGGGTGAAGATATTTCGGTTCTATGAGGTAAATCGTTTTTCTTTTGTGTACCCTGCTTGAAGCAGGCACGGCATGTGCCGCACTTGACGTACTTGACGTAATTATACATAAGCATGTAGAGGATAAGTAAATACGTGCTTAAATCTATGTAGATGTAGGGTATTTAAAGTCAAGCACGAGGTATAATACATGTTTTTTTTTTCCAATTTTAACATTTCTCTGTCATATGCCAATTAAATTTCTGTTGATGATTTCCCTTATCTCCGCTGACGCAATTGGTTGCTGCAGCGACGATGGAAAATTCTCGAGCAGATAAACCGTCGACGTAGAAGGTATGAAGGCATTCGGGTTGGTTTAGGGCAGAGACATACAACATTGCTCGTGCATATTATTATGATTTCATTTACTCGAAAAGCAACTGTCAAACGTTTTGGGATTTTCAGAAAATAGTTTTCCTACTGCACGACTAATACGATTATGTTTCTTATTTAAGCTGCATGCGATGCTGACGATTTCTTGGCCAAAATCGTTTTCTATTTCCACACTCGTTGTATGGCTCGAACAATTGATTTTGATTTCGTCGTTCGCTTCGGCTTTAAATTGATCTGAGTTACGACAATAGAAAATGGAATCGAAATAGAAACGAAAACAACCCAAGCACACACTCAGTTTCTTGTTCCACATGGAGCATTATGTGCGGCGCTTCATTTACTTTATGTCTTTTGTCTGCTGCTCCCAATGCGAACATCGCAATTTGAATGAGCTTCTGCTCGGTCTTTGACTGGGCGTTGCACATTAACGAGCGCCGGGTAGCACCCTAACCGTTGCTGCCAACTCAATACCTCCTACCATCGACTGTTTCTTTATTTATTTGTATGGCTACTTGATGAGCATTTGGCAAAAACGTTTTATGGCCCATGTGCCCGGCACTCTCTTGTCATTCTACACCGCCCGCCCTGCGGACCGCCACGCCGCGCGACTATCAATCATCTAGGGTCCGGGCTGAATCTCAAGTGAAATGCGCATTTAATCTTTCACTTGTGTTTTTCATTCTTTCTTTTCTACACCCTGCACAGATTAAAGCAAAGATATATGATATTTATACCCTGCGGCGATTGAAAATTGGCAAAAAGGGTATACTAAATTTGTGCAAGTGTGTGTAAAAGGCATAAGGAGGCGTGGCACACTCCACAAAGTATCTATATTCTTGCTCAGGATCACTAGTCGTCTGTTGTCTGTGTGAACGCAAAGATCTCAGCTATCTTAAAAGCTGAAGATGCCAAATTTGACATCGAGATTTCGATATATTATAAGCTGGAAATCGGTAAATTGCGATTATTTAGTAAAGTGTTGAAGTCTTAACATTCTGCTTCGGTATACAAAATGATGAATACTATATGGACCTAACCTGCAAATAACAAGCCAATCGGAATTTAAAAATCGGGCGTAGGGTATCTTGTTGTCGGGCAAGCTCGACTGTAGCCTTACCAACTGGTTTTTCTTTATTATGCGCAGAAATTATTTAGTAATTTCAAGAGAGTAACTTATGGCTGATAATACATTACAGGGTATCTCCTAAGAAGGCACCTTTAGCCTGTCATTCAATTGCTTTTATTATTTGCCATACACATACGTTTGCTTCGCCGAGAATCGTTCACAAATTGTCGCCGCGATGTCCACACGATGTCCACGAAATCAACTTGACATGCGAGCGCCAACCTGTTGGGTCTCCATTTATCACAGCTGCCCGCAGCTCGTAGTGCTCAAAACGGCGGAACTAATGTGTCTAGCGTCACATTTGAATTATGTATTATGAAACTGAATTATGGAGAGTGCTGGAAAGGTTCCAGAACCCCCGCCTTTGGGCAGCGTAGGGTGCGTGGTGCGTCATTAAGGTTTTCGCAATTTATAAGCGAAAAATCAACGAAATGATTTTCATTAACAGTAATATGCCCATCAATATGAGCTGCACCTTTAGCAGTCTTGAATTCTAAAAATGTCTTAAAGTTAGTCTAAGCATTTGATTAAAGTCCAGTCTACCAATTTTCAGCTTTTGCATGGGGCAAACAACCTATTTAATCGCAAACAACCTATTTAATCGATTTCTGTGCTGGAGAATTGCCGAGTCCATAGTTGTCTTCTCCGTTTCCCATTTAAAGGTAGAATTAATAGGCTACCAGTAGTCTTTAACTTTGATAAAGCTTAGTCTAAAAATTTCTTAAAGTTAGTCTAAGCATTTGATTAAAGTCCAGTCTACCAATTTTCAGCTTTTGCATGGGGCAAACAACCTATTTAATCGCAAACAACCTATTTAATCGATTTCTGTGCTGGAGAATTGCCGAGTCCCTAGTTGTCTTCTCCGTTTCCCATTTAAAAGTAGAAATAATAGGCTCCCAGTAGTCTTTAACTCTGATAAAGCTTAGTCTAAAAATTTCTTAAAGTTAGTCTAAGCATTTGATTAAAGTCCAGTCTACCAAATTTCAGCTCTTGCATGGGGCAAACAACCTATTTAATCGCAAACAACCTATTTAATCGATTTCTGTGCTGGAGAATTGCCGGGTTTTAGTTGTCTTCTCCGTTTCCCATTTAAAAGTAGAAATAATAGGCTCTCAGCACTCATTGTCCTTGTCCTCCTTTGCTGGGCTATTAAACAATGCCCCCGGGGACTGTCTGGCCGAGCAGATTATTGTCGCGACGCTGTTATCGGTTTGCATACTGCTTAAAGCGACTGTATACTTTTTCTAAAGCCTATGCTGCTATTATTATCCCTATACTCCCTATGGTAATCTCTATAAGTATATATCACTTGCCCAGTGACTTTTGTATTTAATATTCCAGAGTGGTTTCTCTACGGCCTTGCTCTCTCTCGCTCTCAATCAGCCTAGTTTTGGTCCACTTCGGGCTGATTGCCTTTATGCAATTAGAAAGTTGATTAGCACGCGCTCTCTCTCTCTCTCTCTCTTTCCAGCGATTGACCTTCGACCTAGTGACTCATCAAAGAAGCTAAAGCATCATTTTACAATTAGCAGTTTTCCATTCAATAAACTCGCATCAGCCTCAAAGTTTTTGCTTTCCTTATTCCATTTTTCGCTGTTATTTTTTTTCCATTTTCCGACCATAGCCTAATTAGCGAGATAAAAGAAAAGTCGCGCTTTTATTTTCGATTTTTCGTTGTTGGTTTTCTTTTTCTGCCATTTTTTTGGCTTTTGCGGCTTCAGCGAGCACAATCGCAATAAAAAAGCCAACTGCAATGTCAATTAAAGCGCGTGTTTCGGTAAAAAAAAAAACAATTTGCAGTGCCCTTTAAAGATTTTATTGACACTACCAACACAAATATTTTAAATTCCCATGTCCGGAACAAGTTGAAACGAACATATACGATCGAAACTCTCAAAACGGACAACTCTGTTGGGCGAATAGGGGACCTGGAAACCTGTAGAGGGTAGACAAATTGTTGACTTACAAGAAATTTAAGCAAATTAATTTTTTCTAGAGAATTTCATAGGCTGACACTACCAAAAACGGACAAAATTTTAATTTGAGTGTCCGACTAAGAGAGGCTATGCTGTATATAGTATAATATGGACATATATACGGCGAAACTCCCACAATGGACAGCCCTATAGAGGAAATGAATATTTTATAGGGTATTTCTTAGGCTGAATCGACCAAAACCTAACTATGAGTGTCCGACTAAGAGAGGTTATGCAGTATATAGTTTAATATAGCAACCCAATCCATTTAGAATGATTAAAAAGATATGTATATTTGCTTAGAACTGATATTTATTGAAAATAGTATTTTACAGGGTATTTTTGTTGGGGTTTCTATAGGTATTTGCAGGGACTGCCCAGCTGTGAGTTGCTGATGACCACACAAGGTCCGTGCTGCACTTGCACGGAGCTCTTGCTGCGCCAGTCGCACTCGATGGGCACAAAGTGTCCCTTGTGGATGATGGTTTTCGGTTTGGTAATGCCGTAGCAGGCGTACTGCAAGACACTGCGGGAAATGGGCAGGCACTGCTCGTAGACCTCGACAATATCCGGATGCAGGCTGTCCACGCTAAAATCCTGGCCGCAGCGCAGTTGCTGATGAATGTGCAGGCGACTGCGGGACTTGAATTCCGAACGGCAACGACGACACTGTAGGGTGCGCAGAGATCGGGTGCTGCTGTTGTTGCTGCTGTCGGAGCAGGATGTCACAGCTGGTGTGGGCAACTCGTGCAGGCGCTGAAACTGACCCATAATGTCGTTCAGAATGAGGAAGTTGCGGTTGGGCTGCTGCTGTAGCGTCTCGCTAATGTGATAGGGTACCACGTACAGTTCCTTGGTGGTCTGGCACTGCTGCAGGCCGTAGAGATTGACACGCATGTTGGGCGGAAAGTAGCCGGGGCATTCGCGTTGATGCTTCACATATGCCGCCCTCAGGCTGGCCCGTTCCGACTCGCTGCAGTGACTCGAACTGCGAGAACGTGCGCCCACGCTACCGTAGCGTAATTGCAAAGGTAGCGGTAGTGCCAACCCGTCAGCGTTGCCACCCGTCTCCGTGTCCTCCCTGTAGCGCCTCAATTGCAATCGCATGCGAGTAATGCTGCAATCGTCCTGACCCAGATAGTTGTGCATGCGCTGGGTGAGTATGTCGGAGACCACGCTGACGCTTTCCTCAATATCGTAGTGATGTTGCACGGCAAGGTTGCCGCTCTGGAAGATCAGCACCTGATTGAACACGTTCACGTAGCAGGCCAGGCTGAACTCCAGCTTCTGTGTGCCGTTGTGGAACATCCAACGCAGTAGCTCCGGCACGGAACGTTCACATGTCTCGTGAAGAAAGTCCTCGGGATTGTCCTTGGCGCTTTCATCGCAAAAGAAGAAGGTCTCGATTTGACGTGCCTCGATTATGTCCAGCACCGCCTGTTGCTGTTTGCTCAGCTGTGGGCGCTGCTCCTCGCCGTGACGCAGCCAGTGCTGACTGGGTGGCTCGTCGGCATCGATGCTGCTGTAGCAAGTGGTGCAATCGTGCCAGGCACCCGCCGACTGCCAGCGATGGTTGAAGGTCTGCTGCGTACCCTCGCTGCCGAAGACAAAGCTCGAGTTGGTTTCTTCTTGGTACATGTTGATTGTGCGATTGGTTTGGCTTCAACTGGAGATGATGATGATGATGCTGCTTGCTAGATGTCTGAGATGAGACTGATGTGTTCTGACCACGTTACGGTCTACTATATATACCAAGAGGCAGGTACCTGCTACAGGTAGCAGGCTGGGATTGGGCGACAGCTGCGCTCTGGGTTTGTCTTGCAGGTAGCTTTATGGCCGCGAACTTTCCGCTAATCTGGCGGGCAGAGCAGCTGCTGTCCGGCTTAGGTAATCGGTATAGTCCGTAAAAGGATTTATGCTCTACTCCGACCTGGCACACCTGCCAGAGAGAGTGATGCCTGCTACGGATCTCAGCCGGCAACCGTTCGTACAAGCTGTACTTGAACCTGGTTTAGAGCTCGCAATTTGCAGCAGTCAAATGCAGCGAGGGCACTGCGCGACTGGGAGTGGGTTGCCGCATCCGTTCTAAGCTCTTTCGACTCTTTCGCCCCACTTGGTGTCAGTCGTTGTTGCTGCTGCACGCAAACAAAGTGGACAATGGCCAGCACCGTGTGGCAAGTGACGTGACAATGGCGTGCCACAGGGTCCTGCGAGGCAGGCACAGAGAGTAGGAGGACGGAGTTGGACAGACTGCAGTCGCTTAATTTCCTCTTTCGTTTTTCTACGCCTCATTGTCCAGCTCGGCAGCTGTGGCTTCATTCGACTGTCTGTACGCGGCTCTTAAAGCGAAAAGTGCTGGAAAATGCTTGAAAATGCACAAAGGCAATTAGAGTACACTTAAAGGCCTAACCGGGGGTATGCAGCTGTTTGTTGTTCTCTCTGGCTGCAAACCCATTCAGCTCATTGTCTCTGGCCATTTAACTGTATACGCTTCTCTAGGGGAATATATTGAAAGAACATTTGCAAGGGTAACTTGACTGGGGCTCCTACAAGTTTGATATACTCTATTACGAGCCGTTTCTGTCTAATTGTTTGTATGAACGCCTATAACTCCGTAACTATACTAGTTAGATACATCAAATTTTGTCTGAACACTTATGTGTATTGCAGTTTTCGTTTAGGAATAGGGTAGCACCCCCAGCTTACCCCTAAATCAATAGATTAGTGCAGAAACGCTGAAGCATGCCACCATAACCTGTATTCTTTGTAGCATGCAGAAGGCAGCTTCTGCTCTCCCGAAAAAACTTAAATCGGAGTTTAGCATTTCCATCATTCGTCTCTATTACTTTCCGCTTCACAGGGTGTTCGGATTTTTCGGTACGCTGCGCATTTCTCACTTTTATTTGCACAACTATTTTTGGCTTGGCGACTGCTAGTAAACAGCGCCACAGAGGGCATAGGGCAAAAAGTTAATTAAGTCGGGACAGGGCAGTAGGCGGGTAGGCGGGGTCGGTAGGCGCCTGCAAGCTGCCAAATGCAGCGAAGCGAGTAGCAAGCTTGCAACCCAACGACTGACTGGACAGACAGACACACAGCTGTAAGGACTGCAGCAGAGTAATCTTTAAAATAAATAGTATGGAAGGAGGAGCAGAAGTGGCCTGGCGTGGAGATGGACTGGAGGCAAAGTACCCGCCTTGTGGTCCTTGTGCAGCCTTTTGCCTGGCCACAGAAGTGCCAGCGATTGTTTGCTACGGAAATCAAATCAGAGCCAAGTGTGAAAACTGTGTGTTTGCCAAGCATCAAATGGAATATGAATCACTGCGCCACAAACGAGATCCGGTAGGTTGGATCGGAAGCTGCTGCACTCCATCATCAAATGTTTAATCCTCGGTGTCTGGGCTAAGTGGAACAAGCTGCTTAAGGGCTCAGTCTGGCCTCATATAGTCGTTGTGGCATGTGGCAGTTGGAATGTGCCTTGCCTTGTGGCATGCAACCAACAAGCCAGGTGTGTACACAACGTACAGCCTGCAATTCTCTTGCTCGGTTTGTTTTTTTGCCTCAACTTGTTGACATTTTCTGCTTTTATTCGAATTTCTCTTGCCTTTTACAGATATCCGTTTTGAAAACCGGACGAGGCGTCGCCGAGCGTACCAGGCCAGGCGACAAGTTGGAGCCACTTCCAGCTGTCTCTCTCTCGTCGGGGAACTGGAGCTTGTTGACCCCGGTTCCTTTTTGCGGTTGGTCGGACTCGAAGAGGTTTGACCGCAACGTTCCAAGCAATCTGTCAAGGTTCTTGAATAAATTTCACATGCAAAACTTTAGTAGAACTCGTAGCATTTAAGCCTAAGATACCTTTTAGACCTGTCTGGGCGCCCCTCATTAGCCAAGTCAAAATGTATTTAAGTTCTTCGGCGTACTCAGACCATTTTAATTTAATACCATCAAAAAGTTTTCCACTTTTTCACTTTGCTACTTAGGCTGGAAAATGAATGCAAAACTTATAACTGGTTGCAGTCAGTTTTCTTTTAAATTTCATATTCGACACGAAGATGAGCAGCACCTACAAGAAGTAGGATCTAGGCGGGACCATACCCAGCGCGTCTGGCTGAGAAATTGCCATAAAAAAAATAAAGAAAACTTTCCCTGTCTCAGTGGCGAAAGTCGTTTACATGCGTAATTCGGGCAATATACCGACGTGCCGCAGACTGAGGTAGTTGGGTTCTGGCTGGGTTGGGGTGTAGAGTAGGAGGTGTTTGAGGGGGGGGGTGTTGACACTAGCCTGGGCCGCAATTTGTCAGCAACTTTTACGAATGGGATGATTCTTTTTGCCAACTTAACAACTAAATTCTATGCTCAGCTTGAGTGCAGTCGCCCTCCTTCTCTTTCTACATCTCTTTCTTCCTTTCTCTGCGTCTGCAGTGCTGTCGCTTCTGCTGCATGCAAATTATGCAAATTGGGCTTTCACTTTCTAGCTGAATAACTGCAAGGTCAACATATTTGTGCCCTTTGCCGCATGCAGTCGAGTCAAAAGCCAAGCAGACTGGCAATGGCAGGCTTGACCGACTAGCGCATGCCCTGTATAGCACGAGGCTACGCTTCACAGTGCACAAACTCTTCTCTTCGCTGCCCTGCAGAGTATTCAATAGCCAAGCCAGCAATTAGACTGTCTCGACTTGTTTGACAGCTGCTGCTACGGCTGCTGTTGGTGATGAGATATCATTAGGTTTATACATAGCCAGTCCGAAAGACCCGAGAAGAGGGTTGCACGAGCAGGAATGCACTGCAGTCTATTAAATCTAATTTGAAAGAGTTACTCGCCTTTGAAAATGCTCTTAGTCGACGGCAAAAGGATGTGTTTGCTGCCACATTAGATCGTTCTTTGTCAGGGTTTTCAAACGGGGAATTGCGAGAAATAAATGCGTATTTCTCAAAGGCACAATTATATATCAAGTATTTGCATTTGTTGGATTAACAGTTAAGTGATAATATAAATGTATACAAAGCAACTAATTCAATAGAAATGTTTTAGTATCGTATTTACATAAGTTGATTGCAATCGATTGAAATTACACGGACTTATAATACTCATAACTTAACTTAATTTACACTTTCTATGTGACTATTATTATTATATTATTTAAAATATATTATATTATTATATTATATCGCAATCGTCTCCATACCTACAACTATCCACGTATATGGTTGGCCTTCCTAGTTTTAACTTGTCTTAAGTCGAACAACTCTTTTTTGCCCAGTTTAAGAGTTCACTTTAATTTTTCTTCTTTCTACTCTTTACACATTTCTATGGCAATCAGTTAAGATGCTCGTTTAGCTGCTGCTTAAGATGCAAAAAAAAAAAATGCTTGATTACTTTATCTTAAGCAGCTTTTCATTTGCTCAACAAATTTCAGCACACCTTTTCCTTTGGCATCATCGCCTGATTAGAGAAGGAAGAACTGCATTTCTTTTGCAGCTGATTATAATTTTTTATCCCTTTGCTACGGGAATCTCTGCCAGCTTATCAGTTTTATTAATGCAACGTTGCTTCTATTCTTTGCTTCTGAAGTATACCATTTCTATACCCTTTAAAAGGCAAAAGACAGTTCTGATAACGGGTGTGTACAATTGCTATTACTATTAGAATTATATGTGAAATTTTCATTGGAATTGGATTATAAATACAGAAGTTATTTAGCAATTAGTGGAAGAATATATTTCGCAGAAAAGTATGCAATAAAATATATATAAGACATATTTGAGAATTAAATTACTTATTTAGTCGGGTAGCGTGTCTAGAAAAGTCCACTTAACTCGGCTAAGGCTTTCATACTTCATTTCTTCTCATTTAGTTTTATCTGTAGTTTTGGCCATGTTTCTTATGGCTTCAAGGGGGAATTTCTGTAAGAGATAAGGCATCGTTTTCGTCTACTTTAACTCTATTAGCCACTTCAGTTAAATCGTCTACAAATCAGCTGCCAAACTACTCAGAATGCGATATGAGCTGTAAACGTGCGTTCTACGTGACTGGATTCCATTAAATTGAGTAGGATAAGTCGTGCAGTTGTAGTTATAATTAAAATAAGTTAATTAAATATCCAAGCATGTTTTATTGCAGTATGACAACCTTCAGAGCCGTACCCAGTTTTAGTTATAATAAAGCTCAATTAAAACAATGAATTATAGTTATAATTGCCTTAAAAACAATATTTCTTAATTGCCAAATAAAGAGATAAAATGCCAATTGAGTTATGCATAATTTGAGTCAGTAAAATGCAAGCTTAGAAACCGAGAAAAGCATTTGGTGGAAATCCCTATAAAATGCGACTCGTTAAAGCGCAGACACGTAGGTTAAATGGCTTAATACACTTTCCATCAGCTCCGGCTCCGGATATGCATATGCTGGAAACTTTGACCTCGCCCAGACCTCGCTCAGTCTGGCCCAAGCAAATGGCCAGTAAAAACGTCGACGAGACTGACGTTTATACGTTCATACGTATTGTGCGCGTTCTATTTCATAATTTATGCACAATAAAATAAAAGTTGTGGATGTTTCGGTGCCCGCCGGAAACTCTGCCCAACACTGGCCCGGCATTTGCCCGGCGCCAGCTGTCAGCCAGGAGCGGCCGGGGCACTGGCACGATAGAAGCTTTCGCCTAGGCGTGCCTGTCATTTGCGTCGTCTACCATTTACTTGAAATCTGATATAGATATTTGATAGATATTTTTCTACCCGACTTTGAGAGATTAAAAAATATGGAGCGTCTAATTAACACTTAATTCAAATGATTTTGTTGAAGAAAAAATAAGAAATAAGGTTGACTTTAAAGATTTTTGCTTTCTTAAAAAGTTAAGGCAAAAGATTGAGTTCTGTATATATAAATATATATTTAAAGACAATTTAGGGACAAATATAATACCTAGCATGACTTTGCTAAAAAACTAGCCGATAAAGTAGTATCTGGGGCGTAGGTCTCTTCAAAGAATGGCAAAAACTCGTGTGTTAGAAACAACTTTAAGTACCAGAAATGCTCCTTAATTATCTACAAAGAATTTAGGTCTAACCGTCAGTAAAGTGTGCCTTATATTGTCGAACATTTTAGGCGTGATCTTTTACTATATATGATTATGAGTCATATATATTTCACGTATTCAAAAACGATTGCATACTTTACAGCGCTGTTACACGTTGAGCATAAATTCAAATAGAGTGTTATTACCAGCAGTCCAAAATACCAAATTTAATTCTAAACGTAGTAACGTGTTCTAAATATTGTAGAATATTTTAAACATAACGTTAACCTATTTATGATAATGATTTTTATATATTTCACATATTCAAAAACTATTGCATACTTTACAGCGCGGTTACGCTTTGAGCGCAAACTCAGTTAGGTACGTTACGACTGACGAGACGTTGGCAAGAACATTTCTAGAAATTTCACTGCCTTCATGGCATGGAAAAGTGCACTTTCCAGCGCAATGATATGGCATTCCTCTTGGCATTGTTAATGAATACATCTGGCAATGTTTAGTAAGCAATTTCTGCATAGTTGTGCCGAGCAGGGGTCCACACGCCCCTAACCCCGTTTGCGTACTCATTAAAATTGAAATTCTGTTTGGGTTTTATGTGCAGACCTTTTGTACTTTGAGCTTTGGCAGCCATAACGGCGGAACGTTGCACTCGCTGCGTGTTAATTTGTGCGTGAACTTTCCTAACGAACCGGAAGCCAACCCCTTTTGGGTATATGCAGGGCGTGGCGAGAGGGTGCTGGGAATTGGGGGCTTGCCGGGTAGAGTAGAGCGCGTAATTGAAATTGCATTTAAATGTTTTGCTCGACGCTTGCGACATGTGAGCATGAGAATGCCAAAGCAAATGAATTGGGGAAAGAGGGGCGTGGCAATATCGAGCTAGTTTAAGAATTAGTAGCGGCTGGCTTGGGTTTATTGTACGCACGCACACACATCTTAAGCCGGGCAATCATTTAGCTAAGTAGCCGCAAAACTAATTAACCGGTAGTCAAATTATGGACACGATTGACACGAGCCACGAATTTGGCAGCAAAGTGCTACCCAACCGCAGACTTTGCGGCATTGTCCAACACAGCATGGGCAACTTTCACTGGTGCTGATGATGATGATGACGACGATGTTGCTGGCAGGTCCATTAGAAAGTTGCAACGCACAACTTGCAACTTGCAACCACACATATCAATTACACAAGTTTCGTTAGTAATTGCATAGAAAATTGCAACCGCAGAAACGAATCAGAGACTCTACGCCAGCATCGTAGACTAGAGTGTCCACGGGCCACTGAAATTGGCATTTAGTTGTTCGGGAACACGGTCTCATAACTTGGTCGAAACATTTCCGGCAATTGATGGAGCCGGCAAAGTTTTCAGCTCGACTTCTAATTCCATTTTCCCTCGCCTGCCTGCCTGTCTGCGGGAATAAACAAATTTTCTTATTGTTATTCTATGCACTTTTCTTTTGACTTTCGCTACGCAAATATTTGTATGCTTTTGAAAAGGAAATTCAGCGAAAAAAAAGGAAAATGGACGAAAAAGGCAAGAAAGCGTATGAATGAATTTCGGAAGCAAAAAAAAGAAATGCGTTTACTGCGTGAGAGAACTTGCAATGATAGGGGAGAAGGGCTGAGCGAATACGCGGCATGTATCTCACACGACGTGGCATAAAGCTGTTGGTATACCCTACAACCACATAGACACATAGTCCAAGGGGTATACTTACTTTGTAAAAAGTTGGAAAAACAGACTGCACAAGGCGATTGGAAATAGATCTACACGCGATAGTGTTGAGTAAAGCGTTTAGTGCGCTTAAAATTGGGTCGCAGGGTATTTTATTGTCATTTACACCTGCCTATTGCTGCTTTACTTGTTACACTCCAAGGTACATAGTCCAAGGGGTATGCTTACTTTGTAAAAGAAAGAAGATGAGATCTCATAAGGCAATAAGCAATTGGTATTTTTGCGAAAGGGTTACGCTTAAGATGTTGCGAAAAAGATGTTGCAGGGTATTTTATTGTCATTTACACCTGCCTGTTGCTGCTTTACTTGTTACACTTTATACATATTCTGCTTGAATGTGTGCGAAAAGTTGTGCGTGATGCTCTGCAAAAGTATCATGTATATAGCCAGATTGAGAAACATTCCGACCGGAAAATTCCACTGCAGATGTAAATCTTTAATTGGTTCTGCGTTTCAAAAAAGATTTCGATCTCTTTGTCAGTCAGTACGTTGTGTAACGCCTGCATCATTCGTCATAAGTCCGTCTGAAGGTAAATCGACGACCCTAAGCGTCGCGTAAATAATATAAACATTTGCCTTGATTTATCGATAGCTTAGAGCCGTGAAAAGCGCTTTTCCCAAGTCAACCTGCCAATACTTTGTACTTAGTTTATCACACATTCCCCTAAGTATAGAGGGTGCTCTTCTCCTCTTTTTTTCTTTTGGTTCTATCCTGTACTTAACCTCTACTCTGCCATTAAATCAACTTTGGGAACTTGGCTCTCAGCCGCTTTGTCGATGCTGCCACTGATTTATGCGTTTCAGTGTGCCAGCAAAAAAGAAAAACCTGCACTCGCTCCCTATTCCATGCTGAACTTAGCGAACCTGCTGAAGGAAAATGAATGCTACTTTAAATATGGGAAAAACTTTGAGGAAAGTACGAGTCGAGTCGCTAAATCGACGAAAGCTTCACTCACAGCTCCTATACACATATTGCTGGCCCTGTTTACCGGATGGGGATGCTGCCAGGTGTTGGGGTAGACGAAGAAGTGCAGGTGGCGAAACTGTTGGAGTGCAAATTTGTAGGGATTCATTCCTGTTGCTTGGTTTGTTCACAGTTTTCAGTTTACAGTTTCCGCAACAGCTTGTTACCTTTTTCCGTCTACCTTTGCCTTTCTCTGTCTATCTATTTTCCCTTTTTTCTGTTTTTTTTTTATGTATTTCTTCATTATTACTTTTGACTCTCAAAGGCGCCGGGTACACTGCGGATCTGTGAGCTTTGACTTTACGAGTTACTTGTATATTCAAAATACACAAAAGGGAATCAACGTAAAAGAAGACAGCAAAGCGATACGCTACTTTGTCTTGAGCTGATTATGCTATTTCTGCTGAATTGCTCAATTGACTATTGACAAATGAGAAACAAATAAAATTTAATTTGTTTTTGCACACTGCAAATGCGATGTTCTTAAAGCGGCTGTACTGCATGTTAATTAGCAGCTTGAGCTCAGCTCTCTCTGGAACTAACAGCACAGTAACAGCGATAGGTTGAAAACTTTGCCATTCGCATGTTGACGCACTCGTTTAACAGCGCTGTCTGTTCGCAGCACTTTACTAAGTGTTAACAGTATGTTATTTACAGAAAGACCCAAGGACATAACCACATAAGTGTTAACAGTATGTTATTTATAGATGGACCACTCTGTTATCGGCAGTGAATCTAGCCTGAATACAGTCTATATATAATATGAAACTCCCTTATATTGGGTATCCGAATATAGCATACTCCTGTGTTACTTTGCGGTGAAGCACCTTAAATTAAATTACATCTGCGATTGACATTGCGGCCTGTGGCTTGTAGTGTCTGCCAACCCACTTCCTCTGCTTGGGCCTGACCGCAAGGCGCGACTACACCTTGTGTAAGTGGCCACAGATAAATTAATTTTTTGGAAAAACGCCTTTACCGTGTATGCAGAAGAAGTGAAGATTTTACTGAAATTCAAAGGCTCGAAAACCGCACAAAATGGGCCAATAAGCAGCCGCCCATTAGGCCAAACAACTGGCACAAATAGAATCTATTGCATCAACGTGTTTGCAATAATCTGTAGAGTCGAAGTTGCGCAATCTGAAACGTGTTGTCAAAGGGAGCCGCCACTAAACGCCGCCAGCATCAGTTGGCTGGACTGCAGTCTGCGTTGCCAGAGCCTGCGACAAATCTGCAAAAAGCTGTGAAATCTAAAACGTGACCAATGCATGTACCGACTGTGTGTGTGTGTGTGTGGGTTGGGAGCGTAACAGTGAAAGGAATAGCAAATGGCGGAATTGGGCCGCTAACAAGGCTCTCGCAATACACATGAACACGCCGCTGTCTGTTGCATTTCGGAGCTGGGCGTGTTCCCGGAACCCTGCTTTCCGTTTTCCGCGCTTCCCCCCCTACTGCGGCCGGCGTATCTCTCGCTCGACAGCGCATTATTTCGCTGATTGGATTACGCTGTTAATGCATTTCGTTGTCCGCATGCTTGGACAGCGACATCGGGTAAGCCTCTTTGCCAATGCTCCATGCACCGAAGCTGACTCATAAAGGTGACGCCACGCAGCTTCTTAAGTTATTCTTTTTTTGGCAGTTGCTCAATGCAGCTGAATTTTATATAAAGTAAGTAAGTTAAAAATACGTTGTGTTTCATATGTTTAAATGTTGATATATGATATGAAAAGCTAAGATATTGCTTGGGAAAAAAATATTAAAAAATTTTAATATACAGCGTACTTTCTAAAATAATCATAAATGTTTTAATTTCACTTTACAAAAGTCTTATCTGTTTTTTACTTTCAGAGAAATCTAAAAGTACTTGTAGTTCCCATAGACAAATAAAACTGGTCAGTGGAGGTAAACGGGCTTCTAGTCTTAACAGTTTTTCTATACAGAGCGTTAACGCAAAGTCTTGATAGGATTTATTAGTCTATGGTAGTTCCTTGGCTCTTCTTCGTTATTTTTTTGATGAAAACCCATTATAAACTTGTTAACCAACACTAACCACTGTTTAAAATTCTGTAACGCCTTAACAGATCTTCAAAATCAAATGAAACTTCCTCAGTTCCACTTAGCTCTTTTTATTGATCCATTTAAAAGCACATTTACATACATAATTCGTTAGCTTAATTCTAGCGTAAGACTGCAGAAAAAAGAGCCGAGTTCTCTTCCGTTAGCTTTATTTTCGGGGCTTAGACTAAAGTCTGAGCAAAATAAATGCCGAAACTGGAAGTTGGTCTAGCTTATTGCTGCGAAGTCATAAAGACACTTTCAGATCGAATTTCGAATTCTACTTGATGAGCTTGAATTCAAAAAATGCTTATACGATACGATTGATAAATACTGCTTGAAGAGGTGGAGAGGCGGACTGATACGACATCGAATAGAAATGGTAATGGATTAACCCCATGTTAATGTTAAATGCCAGAGAGATCCTAATGCTAAGTTGGAAATTGTTGATGATTCTATAGATCTGTTTGCTGCATTACGCCAGATCCACGTCGTGTGGTCGTGCAGAAGGTTTCCTGTTGCTCGCCCAGGCAGATGATAAGATTCTCCGCTCCGGCCACATTCAATTTGCCATTGGAGCTGCAGGACTTGGGTGCGTTTGTCGAACCCGTCGACGTGGTTGTCGAGGAATTGTTGTTGCCCACATGGAGAGGTAGAAGCGGCGGCTGCTGCTGATGGCGTTGCTGTTGCTGCTGTTGCGGATTGTTGGAGAGCAGACGTCTCGAACCGGGACGACAGCGACGACTACCCTGCTTGGTGAAGACACTCGGTTCCATTTGTAGTTGTGCGTTGATATCGTGCTGCGTCATGCAGGTGAATGCCTTGAAGAAGCTCTTGCGAAAGTTCTCGCTGAGAAAGGCATACAGAATGGGATTGACGGCCGAGTTCGAGTAGACCAGCGCGCCCAAGAGTAGAAAGATGAGTATCTCGAGGCGCGAGAGATCGCGCTGCGCCGGATTGGAGTTGATCAGTGCCAGCTGCGACATCCAGTGCGGCAACCAGCAGCAGATGTACACCGTGATGACGGTCAGCACGAGCCGCGTCACCTTGCGATGGGCACGACGCTTCTCCTTCGACTTGGCGGTATGTTTGGGACCCACCGAGCGCAGTTTACGTATGACCAGATAGTAGAAACTGAGGATGAAGCACAGCGGTGTCGCGAAGCCCAGAAAGAAGGTGTACAGTATGAAGGTGCTGCCCGAATGCTTCTTGTACGCATCGGGCCACATAATATTGCAGGAATAATTTACACCGTTCTCCTGTTCCACCGTGCTGGCATACAGCATGACGGGCAGCATCAGTACGGCCGAGGTGCTCCACGCCAACGCCGACACGAGCTTGGCAATGTGCAGTGTGCGATAGCGAGGCGAGGAGATCGGATGACAGACAGCCAGATAGCGATCGGCCGACATGATTAGCAGAAAAATCGATGAGGTGAAGGATGTTATCGATGTGCTGACCATATAAGCTTTGCACATGAACTCGCCGAAGCGCCAGCTGCAAATGCGCATCGTGTACAGCAGGAAGGGTATTCCGATGAGGAAGCACTCGTCTGCAATGGCCAGATTCAGTATGTATATATTTGTGACGGTCTGCATCTTGGAGAATCGCAGTACCACATAGATAACCAGCGTATTGCCGAACAGACCAACTATGCACACCAAACCGTAGAGCACCAAGGTCAGTATGTCGGCGAAGGAGTTACGCGTTGCAATACAGTGTTGGTAAGTGGGCAAATCGGTGCTGTGTACGGAGCTGCCTGTGCCGGGCAACAGTTCTCCGTATTCTGTGCCATATATCGTACTATTCGAATACGTTTGGTAGGTACTGTTGTTGAGCTGCAAATCTGACTGCATCGCAGACTCCGTCGTATTTCCGCTTACCAAATGAAGTCCCACAATTAGCAGCCACATGTTTTTGCAGTCACTGTACTCTTGCTTTCTCTTTCTATCTCTCACTCTCTCCAGATGTGCGTATTCTTTTTGAGGTTTAAGGCTTTAGTTTGTTAAGCTCTTTGTGGTTTGTGCGTGGTCTGTAAAACGATTGAAAATTGCAAGATTAATATTGTTTTTTGTTTTATTTTCGATAGGTGTTGCTGGTTTAAGGATTATAATATAAATCATTTGCATGTTGATGGAGCTTTAATAGGGCAAAGGTCTCGTTAAATTTATTTGAGCAAGGCTACAATATCTTTTGCCCAAGGTTGTAAGCATTTTTCTGAATTTTTCAAAATTCCCAAGTATGGATTTTTTTATAAAAAAAAACTTCAGCATTAGGCTAATAGATGCTTCGAAAAAAGAGAGCAAGCAAAGCAGCCAGTCGAACTTTCAACTTTTGCAAAGTTTTAAGAATGAAAATAAACCATTTGTCGGCGGAATACGATATGCTAAATGAACAAATAATAATACGGTAAATTAACTTTGCCAACATTCACAAAAGTCTTGAGCAAATTTGGCATAAATATTTGGAGAGGCTGCTGCTCTGCATATTTTTCTGTGGAAATTGAAACTGGCATAGAACCAGAGATAATGGGGAGGGGGAGGGGAGCGCAAAGTTGCGCAATTAACATTGAATTCGAAATGAAATTTCGCATAATTTGTCAATTGGGCAAACATTTCAAATGTTTTCACACTTTCCGAGTTGAATTTTAGCCCCGCGGAGGCAAACATAACGGAGCTGTGGAAAATTTATGTTTGAACAAATTATGCAAATAAGCGTAGAAAATACGAGTATTTTCTCCATCACTTGCACTCGTATTTGATATTTAATTATTTTCACAGGCGTCGCAGAACTAACACACACACTCGGCATATATGTGTGTGTGTGTGTGTGTAGCACGTGCAGAGCTCACTTACACATGCGCTAGGTGTATGCACGTGCACCCATACACGGGCACTTGAGTGCAGCTAAGCCGTTTATTGCTGCATCGGGCACATGCCACAACTCAAGTGTCCTTGCTCGGCTACTTAGCCGATTTGCCATGCAAATCGCTTCGGACTAAACATATATGCATGCTGCACAGGTATATATATATAGTCTGAGGCCAAAGCATGTTTGTTTTTCCACTGCAAATTAATTTACTGCCTCGGTTGAGTGTGCATCTTCGAGTGGTTGCTTGAGCCACGTTAGAGTGGTTTATTGAGATTGGTAAGTTAATGCATAAATTATAATTAATTTAATATGAGAGAGCTGCTATCGATAGCCAGCTTTAAATTCAACACTTGCATTGTTTCAACCGCATTTGCCAGAACAACAATCGAACCACCAGACCAGGTCAGACACGCCTGAAGTCCTCGACACTGCGGCCGTTTGCTTGTGCAATCAATTAACGCCTCATCGACGACATGTGCGCGAAATTAACATGTCGAGCCGAGGCTTGACCCACCACGAAATTAAGTTTTCGGCTTTCAGTTGCATACATAAGTTATTTTTGGGTAAAGACACTTTAAGTGCACTTAAATATTGATATGATTGCGGGCTGGCGCTGTTAAATAATCAGCATTACTTTTAACATTCATGTAGCTTAACATCAATGTTGCCACATCGATAACAATATCACTGCGAAATTTCTCAGTAAGGGAGCTCGCGAGAATTAACAGCTGCATGTAATGTAGCTGAACAGTAATGTAAAACTGCATAACTATGTTAATCCTGCGGCAGTAATATATCGATTACCAATAACAATACGAAAGTAAATACAAAATAATAAGAGAGCAATGCTGCACACTTTTGGGAAGAAAAAAAAGCTGTTTTTGACAGGCACCAATGCATAAAAAAAAGCCGAACATAAATTGACCGAAAAAAGCTAAGGAATTTGTAAAATATGAATATGAAAATTAAACAATAAATTTGAAAATGTTTGCTAAAAAGAGATAAATTGTATAGAAAATATAGGCAATTTAAAAAATAACGAAAAAAACTAAGTTAATACAAACAAATTTCAGAATTCCCGCTTCCCGCAATTCTTAAATTTTTCCCGCAGTTGGGGCAAATTTGACGGGAAAAAAGCGGAATTGGCGGCAAGGTAAGAAAGAGGCTTGCTTAAATCGATTAAATAAATTAAATGAATTAACAGAACGTCTCTAACCTCACTTTGCAAACAAATTTCAAACGAAATTACACTTTCAACCTTAAATTGAAATAAGTTAAAATTTTAAATATAAATAAAAATAAGAAAGTAATATAGTGTAATCTATTTGTTGCAATTGCAGGGTATTTTTAGGGTCTATATGCGCTGTTGCTTGCCTGGCTAACCGGGTTCGATATGTTTGTGTCTGGGCTTTGGGGGCTTTAGTCGTACACCTGCCTGCCTGCCGTTCCGTTACCCGATTCGCCATTGTATATCGCATTCGTAACTGTTGAATGCTTTCGGGCTCGATAGTGCAATCAAATGGCAGAGTGCAGGCGACGTCGTTGCCCTTTTGTTGCAGCTGCTCGTAATTGTTGTTGTTATCTGGCACCGCAACTCAGTTGCAAATTGCAACAGCAGAAGTGGGTGCAGTAGAGAGGGGGAGTTACAACTGGTTGCATGGGACATACGAGAGGCAAATTGCACATGTGAGCTGCAGTGATTGTTGCCAGCTGACGAGCGGCAGCTTCAAGTGGCCATTTTGGGTTGCTGATGCAGCAGCTGCCTCCCATCTCCTCTATTCTCCTCCCCCCCCCCATATCAGTGGTCGAAAGCGATGTTCGGAATCGTCCCTCGACTGCGTTTTGTCTGCTGTGCTTATTAAAAAATTTATGCAGTTTATGAGACCTCCATTGGCCTGACGTGGACCGGGCTGCCTTGCTGCATTGCCTGCAGATGATGATGTGGCAAACGGGGCATGAAGCAGCTGTTTAGTGCAGAACGCAAGCAAACGCATATCCATCTTCGCAGAGCAGCTAGCTGGTCAGCTTCTTGGGTTTGATTGCGCTGCACTGACTTATCGATATCGAACGCATCGATTTATTGCAAGTGCGCATTTACTACGCACTCCCAAAGTTCTTAGTTCGCCTGATTTGATTGGCGGCAACTTGTAGCTTAATATGTTAATTAATTAAAAGTTTGTAAAGAATGTGCTGTATGCAGTGGGTTTGCAGTGGGTTAAGGGTTTTGCGAAAAAAGCTGCAAGTTGTTGCACGCGTGCGAATTATGCGGCAAATTTGCACTGCAATCCGCAGAAGCAGTTTACACTGTGGCAACTGTATTGCATACAACAAGGCGCAGACAAACAAACTGTGCCTCCGCGGAGGCAGAGCGGGGCCTCCTGGCACGGGCAACAGCTTGGCAATGTTTGGCTGCCTTCTGCTTCTCATCTCAGACGTGTCGAGGCCCGAATAGACGACATGGGCGAACGAGGCGCATAATTTTTGGATAAACAACAAGTACAAGTATACAGCAAACACACACACGCACACACACCAACACACACACACTCAGACCCCAGTGAGAGCATGCAAATATAGCCAGCAAATTTGCATGTCGACCCTGCTAACCTTCTCTCTCTCCCTCTCTCTCTCTCTCTCTCGCGCCTTTACATTTCTCATTTACACTCCGCTCGAACGTGCCAGGCCGCCCAACAAGTGCACTCCGTCTCGGGGCATGGGCGCAGCGGGCTGTGTGTGTTTCTAAAGTGTGTGTGCGGCCCAGTGTAAAGTGCAACATAAACAAAAGTGCGATACTCCTCTCTCTCTCTCTCTCTCTCTCTCTGCATTGCCTGCTGCCTGCTCTCTATGTTGCTCTTTGGCTCTTAGCCACACTTAATCTTTGGGACACTTTCGGCTCCATTGTGCCCACACAGGTAGCCACTCCACCTCTTTAATAAAAGTTCGAACCCATCGGATTTAACATGTACAAAGCAAGACTGAAGTGCTCATATTAGAGCTAAAGAACGAGGGGTAGATAGGGAGAAAGAGGGAGAGAGAGACAGAAATGGAGTGAGCTAGTGATGAGAAAGATAGGGCAGAGGGAGAAAGTAATCAGACAACGGAACTTTTAATTCTTTATTTAGAATAGATGGTAATATAACCGATAAGCCATCGATGATTTTCATTCAACTATCGATACTATCGATGTTCTAGTTTTTATAGTCAATCAGCTGATTTAATTGGTTTCTTTGATTCAATCAGCTGCTTTGGTTTGATTGTTATTTAAAGATTAAGTTTCATCTTCAATCGAAGGTTCCAAACCCGATTAATACTTCAGCAAGAGCTAACAGCAGCACTGTAAACGATAGTGTCATCGATTCTGTTCCAGCTCTAAACTTGAACCTTCTGCTGTTCTAGAGTTATGTAAACTACCCGACAAATGAACCCGACTCCTTGAACCTCCTGCTAGCTCAATTATGAATGGGTAAGGGTGTTCCTCGGTGTGTGTGTGTGGGTGTGTCGGCCACTCTCGCATTGTTAACCAACGACATTCCATACCAGTTTCAGTTGCAGTGAAAGTGCTGCGGCTTAACCATTACTCTCTTGGACAGCTCATTTTATTTATGTACGCCCTCGCCAGGGCCCAGACTCGTGCCTGCCGTCATCTATCATATGTAGGAGGTTGCTGTAGGATCCCTACAGCCTCCTACTCGTGTGTGCAGCACTACAATTGTCGGGTAGCGTGGCTAAACCAAAATTTGGCCAAGCCCGCAGCGCTTTGATGTGGTTCCCCGTTGTTGCTGCTACTGTGGGCTCGGACTGGACTTCAGCAGCAGACTAAGGCTCCAATTTCCAAGCCGGGGACAGTGCCCAATGACACCACAGTCCGGCTCACTCCGCAGCCGGAGAGGTTTCCCTCTCACTCGTAAGTTTACTTTTAATTTCCCTGCTCAATGAAGTGTTCGATTCAATCATCTATCTGATTTCCATAGATCTTAATAAGCCGTACAATCTAAGCGGTATTTATGGTCCGGCGCTAATTATTGTGTCCGACAGCAACCAGCTCGATTTTCGTGGCATAATTTAAGGCGATTAGCGCGCTGTGCAATTTATGGACTGCTGCCCCATGCTGCGAGTGTGGGCGTTAGTGCGTGTCCCACATGGATCAATTTACATAAATTAGCAGCAATCCATAGCCGTTCCGAGTGCGCCAATTGCAGCACGCTTCGCCTGTTCCATTGTCGATTTCCAAAAATGATTTTAGCTCTGTGAACGAGCGAACTATTTGTAATAATTGAAGTGGACGCATTTGTTGCATGCATATTGTGTAACTGTAGAGCACGTACTATGCATTCGCGTAGGCGTGGCAGGGGACACACACACACAGACACATTCAGCGACAATTGTATCGCCACAATGCTAAATCCTTTGACATGCGGCTATTTGGGTTTTGTTACTGGGATTAACAAAGCGTATGATTTCTGGTCACTTTTCATTTATAATACCCTTGCTGCGGCATTGATGCATTGAAACCTTGTGCACTTCTATGCGATACACGTGGCAAGGGCATGCAAGCTTCTCTATGTGGAAGGAAACCCTTCGATCCTGTTTAATTCTGATTTGTTTGTCGGGTTCTGCAGTTCGAAATTCTAATTTCTCACATGTATTGCAATTGTATTTTGGTTAGCCGATTGTTTTTCCGCTCTTCAGCTACACTTTGAACTCTTTGTGCTCTTGTTTACGTCCAAGGAAACCCTTTTGTCTTGCTTAATTCTGACTTGTTTGTTGGGATCTTTAGTTCGAAATTCAGGTTTCTCACATGGACTGCAATTGTATTTTAGTTAGCCGATTGTTTTTCTGCTCTCCAGCGACACTTTCCATGGTTTGTGTTCATTCTACATTACGCATACGCACCATAAGCGCTGAGGGCTGCGATTGAAACGATCTGAGAGGGAACTGCTTTGCAAAGCAAAAGCAAGCTTCCGTTTCAATGGAACTCGATTTGTGCCCAGTTAATCGCACGATTGCCACTTACCTTTGAGTAAACAGTAAGGCGTAATTCAGGGCGCAATTATCTGACGAGCAAAGGAAATCGAAGAGGGGATGTCGCACTGGAATAGGCAGCCGAAGAAATTCTCCCCCAAGTTGTAGGCACGTAACGCTTTGATGTGTTTGTCAGCGGCAGTCAGTGGGGTCGGTCAATCAATCAATCAGTCAATCAGTCAGTCAGTCAGCATGTTGTTGATATTTGCCGCTGCTTCCACTTCCACAAAACATACAAACAAACAGGCAAAACGAAAGCAAATGAAGCGGCAGCGGCAAAGAAAATCGAATTTCCCTCTTCAAAAGTCGTTTGCAGCGCTCCAATGGAAATGCAATTAGCAGCAGAATGACCAATTAATAATTATATTGACTAGTTGAGTGGTTGCTCTTAAGTGTTCTGTGACAACCGATCTGCTTCCTTAGTTCATTCAATTAGTGTAGTTAGTCAACAATCCAAGAAGGCAAAGCAAACGGTTCTATTCTTGCTTTCTTCGAGAAACTTTTTAAAAGGCTTGCGAATTGTTTTCATTTAGTTATTTATAGTTTATATTTATTTCGTTGCCTGCTTTTAATGATTCTGTTTTTTCGCATTGGTCAAGTATTTTTCATTTTTTGCGTAGTCAGGCCCCTGTTAGTACTGACCCCATGCCGTCCATATTTGCTATTCCATTAATTTTATGAGTTCGTTTAAGCAGAAGCAATGAAAATATGATGTACATTGCCAATTTAAATTGATTGCTTCGGCCGTCGGGAGTCGGGAAAGCAAGTTGGGTGACGGGGGAGGGGGGGATGGGCTAGATGGCCGGTACAGTCAACCCGGCAAATCGAGAGCCAGTCTACCCCAGGCTGCTCTGACGCCTGCATTTATCTACGTGCTTATCTATGATGTATTGACGCTCAATTAACACTAAATCATGCCTATAATTAATTGATATTTCTACCGAGTTATCGTAATACCCTTTAGCGAACGGCAACGGGTGGAGGCGACTATCTTTTTTCGATTCTTCATTGTCGCATTCGGTTGAGAAACAATCAATAATCCCCCCGTCAGTGTGGGCTATCAAGCAAGGTATCAAGGCTTCGGTATGTCAGGGTTGCAGGGTGTTCCGGGTGTCGGGGCATCCCTATATCGAAGGCTGCATGTCGCATTCCTTGTCTCGCTGGCAATCATTCATTTCGTCATTGGGTCGCTAATTGAATTGCGAAATCGAAACGGAAGCGAAACGAAATTGATCGCATGAGTCACGATGAACCCGTGGGCGGGGCGGGGGAGAGGAGGACCCTGTTCATATGGAAATTCTGCTCAGATGCCGCTTATTATTGCGAGCTATTTAGTTAGGCTTGTCGCTTGATTGATTAGTCCATTTGTACCGACAGTAGTTCAGATATTAATATATAGTTACAGAGTATTTTGCGAGCCGTCGCCCGGCCTAACGATAACGTGGCCCTGGACTATTCCCAATTTATTATTATTATGTTGTTCTCTGTTGTTTGTGGCAATAATTTTAGCCGAGATGACTGCCGTTTTTTTGCTGCCTTTAGTTTCTTTTGTTGTCGTTCTTTCCCTTTTGTCGTCATTAACGTCAGCCGGGCGTTGTTTAATTTGAACATTAATCATGGCGAACGGGGTGCACGTCTCCCGCTGCCTGCTGGTGTAACTGGATACGGATGCAATGTGCAACGATGGGTGGGCTCGAGCGACAACATGATGAAAAACTTGTCGCAAGTTTTTAGCAAGAGAAGAAGCAGACAAAAGTGATGTAGTCACGGCGCCTGTTGCCTCATCAGAGCACTACAATATCCGTTTTTTAAACACATACGACATAGAACCTACGTTGTCCTTGAAAGTCATCGAAACGTCTCTGTCGACCGAAGCTCCACAAACTTTTTGCAGTGCCGTAAAACTTTAGAAACACCTGCTGGCAACTGTTGGTCTTATCTGCTGCTTTACCCCCCACATGCAGATACCATAGAGTAAACTATGTTATTTTTGGAATTCATAGAAGTAGTATCTATTACTAAAATACATTTAATACTTTTCCCTCATCTGTGGAGCAACAGGAACACCTGCTGGCATCGGGTTAGTCTTTCCTTACCCTCACCTCCTTACCCTCCTTTAGTTTTGCCCTTAATTGGCAGCCCTGGGTCCTGGACTGGTGCTGAGTTCTCATTACTTCTTATTACTTTTGATTACTCGCACATCGTTTATCATCATGTGGCTTGACTGCTAACCCATGCGGATGGATATGTTTCCCATTCGCTCTTGCTTTGGCAAGTAGGCCAAGTCAGTGCAGTAAAGTTCCCGTCCTGTGTATGTCATCATTGCCTATTACACAGCAGTTACGCTTCAACCAGTTGGATTTTGCATTGCCACCGCATTTCCATTTCAATTTGCAGCTGAAATGTAATTGCAGTCGATGCCCGAGATGCTTATCTCACTTCAAAACTACCGCTTCCCCCCCACCAACCCACTGTGCTATTTGGCATCGCGCTTATAGCCAGGTTCATAGGTCTCCTCGTAATTAATTGCAAAAGTTTTTGCAGTGCGAGAAATTTGCTGAAAGTTTGCAGCAGCTTCGGATATCTCATTAAGTGCTTAAAATGAGGAGCAGCCATTGAAGAAATGATGAGAGCCGCAGCAGCCGCAATCCCGATTTGCCAATTAACATGAATAGCAGCTACCTGGGCTAATAGTGCTAAGGGTTCTTAACGTATTTCTACCTTAAGCTTGGATCTAAAAGAGTCAAGCACTTCTCAATTCTTCTTTTCGTAGCTGTGTTTGACCCCAAAGCAGAGCTGGCTGCTGTGAGCGAATTGGGTTAGGATTGGCTGATTCATTTTCACATTTTCTGTGATATATCTCTTGATTTTCTTGGAACTTCTCTAGCATGGTCCTGCTACATAGAGGCAGTTCTAGCTTGATAAGACTACTGTTCTTAGGTTCCTGATGATTTCTTAGTGCAGTTTTCTTCTGGTGAATTGGGGTCAGTTCGCGTCAGCTTTCATCAATTTGATAAACCCTTAGTCATGGCACAGTTTTTGTCGTTGACGCTACCTTTTCGAAAAGCAAACGACAGTTTTCGATTTACTTTTTATATTATTAATCACTTCATTCGTTGGGAAATGCCAATGTCTGTGGGCCAGGCTCAAGAGGCGTTGCCAAATGAAGTTCCCGCCTGGTCGTGCAAAGAGATCTGTCCGATAAATTAAAAGCAAAGCAACTGACGAGGGCTGTTGCACACTCGGCAACTATTTACCTCGTCTTAAATAGAGCAAACTGGACAAGTCTGACGAATATTCACATTACAATTCAATAGTCTAACCCAAGGGTTGGCTCTTGACTTACACTTCTTCTCTTGCTTCAAGCCATACAATACTGGCTGCCCAGACAAATTGCCGTTATCTGATGGGAATTCCAATGCAGCGGACCCTTCGCCGAAATGGCATTTTTATTGTTGGCCACATCTCCCCCATTTGGGGCATCCCTTTTGCTGTGTGTGTAGAACTCACCAGTATTATGCGACGACGCCGGCTGCCGCCTTGGCACAGGACTCATCTCTGCTATGGGACCGGGACCTGGCTGGATGGTGTTGCGTTGCGGGTGTTGTTGTTGTTGACATTCGAAACAATTTCAACAAATCTTGCCCCCTCTGGCAACTCTGGCTAACGCAGCTGCTACTAGTTCATACGTTTTTTTTTTTTGAGGTTCTACAAATATTTGGCAAATGTTTTCTTGAATTTCACAAATTTTGGCGAAAATTTTCTCTGTTATTTTTCACTGTCCGCATTCGATTTGTTTTTGTTACGCGCAAACGAATTGTTGTTTGTTTCGCACTGCGTTTCGTCTAATTTGCATAGCGCGCGCTGCCAGAGGCGGCTACGGCGACGGCGACGGCAGCGTCGATTTCGTCGTTTTGTTTGATTTACGCACTGTTGCTTTTGCGCTGGCTTCGTCAATGCTCGCGCTGCGCTGCATTCGTTCGGATCGATGATGCTGCTGCGACTGCACGTTTCAGCATTGTTTTGCATACTGCGCGCCGCATTTGCCGGCGTATGTTGTTGTGCTGCATGCGTCGGCCCCCGACGAGCAGCCCGATGCAGCTTCGTGCCTGCTCGGCAATTGGTCGCAGGGCACTGCGAGAGTGTGTGTGTGTGTGTTGGAGCATTCGTGTGTTTGCATTGTGGTTGTCGTTGCAGCGACGCTGAGAGAAACTGCAGCGCTTCTTTTTGCGTTTATTTACCTTATGCGCTTGGCACGCTCGCTGTTTCTTGCAGTGCAGCAGCTGTCCTCTCTCCAACTTCGCTGGGCCAACTCTCTCTTATACTCACCAAATTATGCACTACTTATACGCATCGATTGCCGGCAAACTTGCACTTTCGTTTTCAGTTGCGCTGTTAGCATTAGCAGTGCTCTGTTATTCGACTGTTATCGCGTCAGTGCAGTTGCCGATAGTTTTGTGGGCCATTTGTGGATTGCCCCACACTGATTAGGTGCAAACTGTTTGGATTTACTCGGCAAAATGCATGATTTGATTACACCAACCGCTCAGGTACTAATTATAGAAAGTGTTAATTACGTATGTACTTGCAAATGCATGTGCGACTGAGAGGGGAGTACGAAATTAACTGTAGTTCGTGGCAAATTGGGTTTAATTAGTTCTAATTAGACTACAAACTCGATTGGAACGTCATTAGGATATATCTGACAATTTATTTGTCAACTTCTGGCAAGTTGCAATCATTTCCAAGCGCGACAAAGGAAGTTTTCCACTATTATTGTGTGAAAAGTTCGACTTGGGCAACAGCAGAAAGCCAGTGCAGTAAAAGTGTAGAAAGTGCCAAGAATGAAAGAGAGAGAATGGGGCGAAATATGGTAGCAGGGTCCTTTGAGCTGCGCCTCAGCTCGCTCTTTTGAGCAAAACTTTTAATCCTCCTTCTTGCTTGCTTGAACTTCCGTCACTTTTTGCCTGTTTCGGTATTTGGCTGTTTTCTATTCTGTTTTGCTTTGCCACTTCTGAAATCCTCTAACACTGACACTGAAAAGTGCTTAACACTGGCACTGGCGCAGCAGGACCCTCCGAGCTTTTTATAACGTTTTCCCCTAACACGGATCCAGTGAGTACGGACTGAGAGTGTGTTCTTTCCCGCCAGCCTGGCCTAGTTTCAACAAAAATTAGAAACTTTAATTGAAAAACCGCCGCAACCGCTTTGGTAACTTTTCCAAAAATTTTTGCTAATGCAAATTGAATTGAAAATGTTTTTGTTGCTTCACTGCAAGCAGTGTTTGTGTGCTTTATTTAGTTAGGTCGTTCTCTTTTTATCAACTTGCGCATTAGTCAATACTGGCTGAGCTGCTGCGCAGAGTGTGCTCAACATTTTGAAATAGTTTTAGTACTAAAAGGTATTAAAAAGTTGTAAGAGAAGTCATAGAAAGCATACTATTGGTCGTTACCCAGCACTGTCTGTTTAACTTTCAAACTAAAACACTTTTAAATATGTAAATAAATTGATAGTAGCTTTTAAACCTTAAAATTGATCCCTTATTAGCTGATATCTTTCACACGCAAGTAATATACCCAGTTGAACTCGGCGCACATGGCAGGGTACAACAAAAACATGCGTATTTTGCAGCTTGCCCACAGCACAACGTTTATTTAGATTATTAAAAATAGGAACAATAACCCAGACTACAATAGACTGCAAGAGAATGTGCAATATGTCTTTGGCTTTAAGTTGCTGCAAAAGTTTTTGGAGGCAGGCAGACACCATATGAGGCTTGTCTCTTTGCCGAGTGCGACTTTTCTGCGATGTAGCTTGTTTTTATCACAAAGTTTTCGGCAAGTTCACACTTCCCTATCCATCCCCCGTTCGCCTTCGAAAACAAACCAAATTCGTAATAAACATTATCATTTGAGCCATAGAAATTCAATCAAATTAGTTGTGAAAATGCGTATGCAAATAGATTTGCATGGAATTTAATTAGCTTGACTTGTTAAAGAGTTGATTTCCATTAGCAAATACGCTATTTCGCAATTAATTTCAGGTTTGCAGACTCGACTACCCTCTCTGTGCCAGTTTCAAATACACTTACTAATTAGCTGAGGTTTTGTTTAGCAATTTGATACAGTTCGCGCATACAAGCCATATTAGATTGCAGTAGACTGGAGATTTTAACTTTTACCAGCGGGCAGTATTAGTGCCAGATTTCAACAATTTTATGGACAGCCTGCATAGCAAAGCTGTTTGATTTAATTTACACCCTGTAGGAGCTACACAACCCTGCACTTTTTTTCCGCGACGCTCTTATACTCACAGCAATGTGCGCAAAAATAGGCACACACAAAAATTTGTTGAGAATTTGTTTACAATTTTTAGAAACTTTGGAAGCTCTATAAAATAATATTTAATATTTAATATGTTTATGCCTTTCTTACTTAGTTTTCTAGAGCTTTTGAGTCTTAATCCAGTTTATCCATTCCAATCTGCATACCCTTTAAGAGCTACCGCACAGGGTATTGCCTAAATATAATTATGTAGTGCACGCACATAAACTCGCTCCAATGAAGATCGCACATAAATGTTTACTAAATATAATATATGATTGAAATTAATTACGTGAAGCACGATAATTAATTCGTCCGGCTGGACGGTACAACGTTTTGGGGGCAGACGTGAAAAATGCATGTTGCAGCAGGTTTAGACATGTTTATGCATGTGTTTTGTTTAGTGTATTTTCCCTGGCATTTAATAATTGAGTCGTGCCTATGTATATTCAATATTATAATAATAGTACGCTGAATAATTAATTAGGCGTAGTGCGTAATTGAATGCAAGCGGGGTAATGAGTAGAGTGAGTACCCGTTGGATTTGCACTTAAACCGAGCGAATGCTAAAAATATTTATTAAAGTGCATCATCCCCGAACGACCGCACGACAGTTGTCAATCAAATGCGCAGCTAAAAACTGCGAACAGATGAGTGCGATGTGAGTATGGGTGTGAGTGTGAGTGCAAGTGCGAGTGCGAGTCCGAGATGAATGTGTGTATTCTGGCTGTGCCGTTGGCTGTCAAAAGTGATTGACATGCACAAGTGAATGCGGCTCCTCTTGCCAAATGAATGTTGACCGAAATGCGACGAAATTAGGTGCAGGGGATGAGGCTGGTGCGAGGAAGAGGGCGTGGGGCGGAGGCATAGCAGGCCCGCCCACCCGGCTAGCGATTTACATACCACTCGGGGGCGGTTCAATGCACTGTGCCTAGTCCAGTATGTGTGCTAGAGCTGGTAAAATATCAAGATACAGTTTTTTTACTCGAGTAATTGCGGAACAAGTACCGCAATTTTGCGATACTCTTGCGGTAAAAGAACGTATAGATTGCAATGATCGCAATGAACGCATTTCCGTTTTACTTCGAACGCATTGATCGTTTCATCGCATTTCATTCGTTACAATGATCGCAAGTATCGCACACATTTTATCCATTGATTTCTCGATACTATCGTTAGTTATCGAACCATCTCCAGCGTGTGTGCTGATTTTATTGGCCTGCGGATAGATGAACTGTCCAGCAAGCGTTCCCAACCCACTGTTTGCATTGACGTCTGCTCGTTCACGCTCGTTCTTCATGTCAATATCATTTCCATGAGTCACGCCGCATAAATCATCAAAAATTCACTTGCCAATATTTGTTTTATTCCGTTCTTTGTCTTCGTTTCAAGCAAACACTGCGATTTGTCAGTGAGTTTAGTGTAGTAAAGCATTATACAAATATACCTGAAGACGCACAAAGCAATGTGCCGACGTGTCGCTTAGTTACGCTTATGGTACTACGAGGGAGACTTGCTCTAATTGTTTGCACGGCAATTTGAACCGGCAACGCACTCGTAATGCCCGAGAGAAGTTACTCCAAATCACAACTACGATTTCTCCTTCAACTTTCACTTACGGCAACTTCTGCAGCTCGTAAAATAAATTGTCGGGGGAATGCTTTCGAAAAACTACGTACCCGACACTGTGAGAAAAAAACCTCATTTGCTTTATGCTCGGGGTGTCGGCGTGGAGTGTATGACGAGGGGAAAGCGAGGGTTTCGTTGTGCTGCAAGTCACTTCAGATAGGAGTGAGTGTGTAAAACAAAGTTTCTCATAACTCCGTGTCATGTCAAAGTTTTCAAGCAGGCAGCCTCCTATCAAGGCAACAACTGCGGGAAAGTCAGAAGGTAGCGTAAGGTTTAAATTAAATATTTATCATATATACCTTGCTTTAATTGCGGAAAAATATTATTCGTAGAGCGAAGTGCATTCAAGTTTTCCTTGGCTTTGTGATAAGCTTTTTGGCAGTGAACTTTTTGCGTCACATACTTCTAGGCGGCGGGCATAAAACCCGACATTGCCGTGGACTTCATTGAACCTTGAACTCTCATTCAGCTGGCACTTTCTCGATAAATTCTCGTGTACGCACAGATATTTTATGGCCTGGCAGCAGATTGTTAATTGCGCATAATGCGAATGCTTATCCAAGCGTAACTCAAGTCGATCCACCTCTCCGCCACTCCACCTCTACGCCCCTACCCGCTACAGAGACCCGGACAGAGACACATGTCAAATATTTCGGATAACGACTTTTTGTGGCCCTGCTGCTCGGACTACTCGTCTGCTTGGACTACTCCGACTGGCCCGCCCGCCTTGTCCGCTCCCAGGCATTATAATTGAGCGCTTTGTGCTTGTGTGCTCGCGTGTCCTTTCGCGTTGAGTTCATTTGCCCCCTGCCTGCTCAGGGCTGGGCCATCTCTGGCTGCGGTTTGCCGTGCAATTAGAATGACACTTTTTATTTAAATATTCCGCGTTTTTTATGCACGCTTTGCTGCCTTTTGGACATGCTTTTTTAATGAGCATTAGCGGTCTGCGTCGGCATTTGCGGCTCTGTTGGTTTTGCATAACAAGTAGGAGGAGGAGGAGGAGGAGGAGGAGCAGGAAGAGGAGCAGGAGGCGGCTTTAGAGAACTGTACCTGGTGGCGCCGAGCATGGACTATGGCATGAAACGTTTATGGACTCTAGCCTGCTAATCCAATCATAAAATTTGAAGCATTTTCAGCTCATTGAAATGCGATTTGGAATCAAGCAAAAAGCCCAAACGTTTTGCATCTATTTATTATAATTTTGAGTTATTTCTACGAATGGGGAATTTGCAAGCATTTTCACAGCTCTTGAGAAGTGTTGCAAAATTCTTCTATCAATTATGCATTCAATTAGAATGCCGATTATGCCAATTAAGAATGGTATGTAAAATGGCTTAAAGTTAGATGATATTTGAGTAGGCAGACATATACAGTATGATTATATTAAATTAAACTCTCAGCTAACTTCATATTAAATTTGATGTCCTTAGCATTTGGTATAGCCGAGTTATATGCGTTCATACAGCCAGAGTTTTCATGCTGTGTAGAGTATATATATGTGAGTCGTTATATACAACAATTTGTGCTAGTAACATCTTCACTACGGGTAAAAAAAACAATGCTACAAATAATGAGACGATCGTTTTTTTACTCGCATCATTTTTTGCGGTGTCCGAAATGACCCTTCATATTTTGAAGCGTTGTATTTATCTTAAGTGTAGATAAATACACACAGGTTGGCTGAAGAAGAACAGGGGTGAGGGAAGAGAAAGAACAAGCTGGCAGGTGGCAGTAGCATATACAACTCAACGTATTTGCGGTAAAAAGAACAACAAGCTGGGAAAACCGAAACAACTCTCGCTGACGCTGAGGAATTACGCGCTGCAAACATGCCACAGCATGGAAACATAAAAGAGCTGGTAGTTGCGGTAGAAGGGGGGTGGGGAGAGGGGTAGAGGTAGCAAGTAGAGTGTGTTATGGGTAAGTTGCGTGTTGGCAATGTGTGTGCGCGCAGACATTGACAAATGATGTCGACAATGCAGCGCAGCTTGGACAATGCGAAGTGCATTGAGGCGCTGCACTACTGGCGATTTGGCCAGCATGTGCCTCATATTTGCGGGCTCACTAGGTCGCGCCCAGACGCAGACATAGACGACGCACACACACACACACACACTCGCACACACATTAAGCTGTAACTGGCGCCCCAAAGTGCAACGGCCAAGTGACCAATGGCCAAGAATAACAATAGCTGCAAGTTTCTCTTTGTTGCAGCTTGCCGAAGGCAAAAAATTCATGCAGCTGTAGCTTACGGCTGCTCAGGCTGGCCATACAGGGTGCCCCGACCGGGTATACAGGGTGCGCAGGGAAATACCACACTATGATGAATTAATGAACTAAAGATTTGAGTCCTAAAGAGCTTGTAGTGTTCCATAAGCTTAAATGATTTGAAGACAGTCTTAAGACTGTGCGACACCCTGTATGCTCATGTGTTTATCCAGCCAAGACCTTAGTGCCATTGTTCCGGCAGTTGAGAAGCGCTCAAAAAAAATTATTGACAAAGTAACCGAGAACGTGACACAGAAAATTCCATTTTCCAATAGAAATCGATGCAGCTGTAGGCGAACATCAACTCTCCCTCTCTCACTCTCTCTCTCTCTCTCTCTCTGTGGGGTAAAAACTTGCTGGTCTAAGCTGAAACTAATGCGATACCATTTACAGGGATTGCGCTTGGAGCAGTTCCCAGATCGCCAATTGATTGCCCAACTAGTTTATTGCAGTTTTTATTGCCACAAGTTGAACCCGAAAAAACATTCAGGTGCATTCGACTGCGATTAAGTCCGAAATCTCGGCAACCTTGTTATGCAAATGCAGGACCCCGACCCATACCCATTTTTTAAGCCATATCCATCTACCTTACGTATAAAATAACTCACACGAAATGGCATGCAAAATATGAATATCAAGCAAAACGTTTCACTTTCGGCCATTGAAAATGGCTAAGGTAGGGTATATCCAGTTTGTGCAACTGCTTGTAACAGATAGAAGGTGCTCAGAGCGCCATAAAGTGTTTATTTGCTTGGTATAATGCATCAGCAGCAACAGTTTAAACAATTTAGCAACGTTTATCGGTCTAAATGTTTGTATGAACGCGCTGATTTCAGGAACTACCAAAGGTAGGGGCACTAAATTTGTCTTGAAGTTGCACATATACCATGCGAAGATCAAGCTTATTTTAAATTTTAGTTGGCATGCCCACCGCCTTCCTAAAACAATAAATTAACTTTAGAGTTGGTATATTTCGATAAGTATTGAGTATATTACTTACTAGACAGGCACACGATTAGCTGAATATATTAAGAAACTATGCTCAAAATTTGTAGGGTGTCTCGCTGTCGTGCACACATGACTGCAGTTTTTTTTTATTTGTTCTCTGTTGTTGCTACTGCGTCTGCGGATGAACATGTCAGCGAGTGGAAAAGGTGAATTAATGAACTGCCGGGCAGTGCCCGACTAGCGAAAGTCTTTTAACACACCTGCACGTGGTCTGGCCTGAAATTGCACCCTACCGACTTCAAACCATTTTCAAAATGTGAATATATTCAATTCAATTTGGAATCTCGTCGATAAGAAATGTCGTTCAAGCGTAGTTTATCACATTGAGCAGGGTATATGAACTGGGAATGACAAATTGCAATTCAGTTGGCGCTTTACTTGTGCATAAAAAACCGTATTCGCAATTCACATTCGCATTTACACAAACACACACACACACATACACGCGCAATCGCATACGTATTCGTATTCACGATTTTATTCCCATGCTTATTCGTCGTGCGGCAATTTGAAATGCGCGTTTTGCATATGTTTCGACAAACTGAAAGATACGACCATATATACCGTATACTGTGTATTTTATCACTGTGTTTGACTGTCTGTCCTTGTGCGTGTTTGTGTGGAAGTGTGTGTGTGCGCACACACGTCGTTATGCGTGGATTGCTCCGTGCGCAGCGATGACTGTTGCATACTTTGCGGGGCAAATGTGGGAAAAATGGAAAAACCCCAAATAAGTCCTGCCCTCGAGCCGTTACGCGCTGAGTGTGTGTGTGTTAGAGTGCGTGTGTTTTGTTTATGTTTAATTTTAATAAGCTCCACAGGCGTCGTGTGTCGGGTGTCGGGTTGCCTGCCATAATCGGGCTTAGCTCGGAGGTCACAGGATGTGACATATTTCTACATATTTAGCTAATTAAATTGTGAAAAGTTAAGCCAACGCGCATGTTCTTTAAATCAAGCATAGTTTACTTGATTTAGTTTTCATTATTGCGAATATTTCTTTGTATTCAAATCTATATCTATCTCTCTCTCTTTCTCTTTGTCGACTTAACAAATCGTTTCCGTTGTGCGCACAGGAAATAAGCACTCATATTGCCTGCCTCGTACGAACTGTGAGTGCAATCTGCTGGCATAGAGCTTTGTCTGCTCTTCTGCTTCGCTTTGATTGCCTCCGCCCACGCACACACACACATGCAACTCTTTGCAATACAAGTTGTTGATGTTGTTGCCGTTCTCCGGTTTTGTCGGATGTTGCCAATTTCGCAGCGACTTCCGCGGCAAAAAGCATCAGCAGAAGAGTTAAGACTCACTTTTAATTCGGTACATACGCGTCCATAGCAAACAATAAAGCCAAGTCAAGATGGAAGACTCACACACACACACACACACACACACATGCAGCATACCCGGGCAACTCTACGCGGCAGTTTTTGTGCTCATTTCCGGTGCATAATAAATGGAGGCCATGAATGCGCTGCCGAAAGAGCCAAAGGATATAAATGAAATTTATTCGACAGTACGTCTTCCTGTCTCACACTCCGCTATCGAACCATATCTCGCCCAAGCTTGCCACCAGTTGTATCTGTGTAGGTAAGATACATATGTATAAATCCTCGAGACGTGCTTTCGTACATATCTGCTTTTATATTCTTGCACAGGGTATATCGATTGTGTCCAGGTGTTTGCCATACACGCAGCAGGAGACTTCTGCGATTCCATAGAAAATTTATATTTTCTTGTTCTATAGGTGAGTCATACTGTATTTCTAGTAGCTTCTACGCTTTTCATTCATCTATCTTTATAGCAAATCCAAACGTAACTCATTCATCTCTATTTATCGTTAATCTCTGTCAATATTTAATTTCTGTATGTATATAAAATCTGTGTTTGTAGTTAAGCTCTGTTTATTGCTAATTTATGTTTACAGCTAATCTCTGTTTTATAGTTGATTTGATGAAGCATGACACAGCTGCTTGTTATGTCTGAATCTATTAAAATGTCGGCTTGGCAAGTTAAATAAACGAACTTTAATAATGTTAAGTAAGATCTAAAGAAAACAAATTTGATTTTTGTATAAGCATTTGTATTGTTTTTGAAATTATTATATAGAAAACTTTCTCAATATTATTTCTAGATTTACACAGATACCGTAACTCAACAAATCGTCAAACTATACTCAATTTTCAAGTTTTCTAAAAACAATTACTATCTTTTTTAGATAATTTTAGAATACTGCACTCATAAATCAATTTACGAATATATGAATAAATTGGTCTATCTTCGACCTATCTTTGCATTCGATACAATCGACTCTTGGCTTGAAGTTTCTACCTTGTGCACAGATAGAAATTTCGGAGTAGCCAGATAGTTAAAAAGACACTCAGAATGCAAGAAATTCATCTGCCTGTGTAGTTGGAGTAGTATCTACCCAGTATTGTCTTCTCAGCTGGCCAAGAAAGTCTCCGTTGAAGAGGAGTAGTCCCCCTTGTCTTGTTCTTCTATCGTGTTGCACACACAAGTGTGTGTGTGTGTATGTATTTTGCAACTGTCGAATTGATTGGCTACGGGCACGTGCCTCTCCCCTTCGCAACTCTCACGCAACTTTATCCCCCCCTCTCACTCTTTCACTCTATCACATTGAAACATGTTCTAGGCAAATAAATGGCGTCCGTTGTGCTGCGTGGGGCGCGGAAATGAAAACGAAATTAAACAGAAATTTCACCGTACGTGATGTTGCCGCCCGTTGACAGCTGAGTCAGGGTTGCCACCTAGTTGCAGGCGCAATTAAACCAAAAGGAAATGCACATTGCCCAAGGGCAGCCGCGCAATAAGTGTAATTGCATCGCTATCTGTGTGTGCGTGTGTATCTGTGCTGATACAGATGAAAAGATAAAGCTGTAGTTGCATGCGGCTGCATCTGTAGCATCTGTATTTCTGCCTGTAGCTTTGTTTGCCGCTGTATTGGCAGCTGCTGTGTGCACTTAATATTTACCCTTAAACAGCGCAGAGGGGAAGGTAATCGCCTCTGTGGCTAGCCTGACCTTGGGCAAGTAGACAGTAGGCGTGCGAAGAGAAAATAAAAAGTAAACACGCAGCGAGCAAATACGGGCGCGTTTCAATTGAAAGCTGCAGCACGTGGCGATTGTTTACAAATATGTAGCATACTTATATGGGCTAAACTTATTTGGATCGCATTGCCGAGGAAAGCAGTGTGCTTTATAGGTTATTATAAACGTATGATGGGTTTGTCTATATGCCGCTTTTATACAATAAGTAGCAGTATCTTTGAAACTGCTAGATCGGCAGTTTTTTAAGTTTTTCTAAATCCATTGCTTGCTGCATTTTATGCTGAAATAAATACTTGTTTTCAATATATTACCTCTATGTTTATTACAACTTGTCGATTATATTTAATCATTTAACTCACACAGCTAAAGTGTACTGAAATTTGATATATATAAGACGAGTTTTTAGTTAGTTTATGTAAGCGTACACTGCGTATACGTAATTTAGAATGTGAAACTGTTTACTCTGAGGTTTATTAGTTTTTGTGGAATTGTTTCTTTTTATATGCACAATAAAATAAATAAAAGAGAAATAAAATAAAACAAACTGCGCTCGACTGTTTATTTCAGAATAACGACATTTTATTTTAATTAATAAACTAACATTACGTATACGTGATTTTAAAAGTGAAACAGTTTAGTTTTGCGTTTATTTGCATTGCAAAAAATGCAGCTAGCAATGCCTAAGAGGGCTATCGTATCTTTGAAGGACACGTGATCATGCATAAAATGATGCTTTTGGTTATGCATACTTTATATGATGGTGGCCAACGATTTGTGGTTTGCCTGCAGAGCAGAACAGAAAAAACAGTTACAGAATATTACGAAATTCCAGTTTTTTTTGAGCTCGGCAATTTAATGGCTGAATTCATTTAATTGGTTTTACTTTCGTGTGCGTATGTGAGGCAAATCGATATGAAATTATTGCAGGCCGTTTATGGTTTTGCTGTGACCACAAAAATGCTGGCAACAGGCCGAGCTAGGAGCCAAAAGGGAGGCCAGGTAAACTTATTTTTTTTTGTATAATGCCAATCAAGTAGATTTTTGCAATGTTGTTTCACTCTCACACTTGTTTTTGTCCCTTTCTGGCTTTATTTATGCAATTTAAATGTAATGAAATGCAGTGCAATTTATTTGAAGCAATTTTTATGCAAACTAAGTAAAAGTCGAACGGAAACAGTACACGCTGGCGTATACTTAATTTAAGTCATCACAGTGGGAGTATTTCTTTTTTTTGTGAGTTTGGCAGCAAATCAAAGAGTTGAATTGCTTTGATAAACACCTCTGCAGGCTGTCGGCTGACGTTCCACCTTTGCCTTCCGCCGGCTGCTTCCTGTCAAGTACAATGCTTTGCGCAGTATAAAACTGCAGAGGGCACAGACTAGCTGAATAGCTGAGTTACCCAGTCAAAATACATACATACATACACCGAATGTGTGTGTGTAAGCAGCTTTTCTTTTGTTATGCGAAAAACGTGTGCACATCCTATGGGATGCTTTGGTGTGGGCTGCCATGACAGCGACACCACAGAAGCACACGAGGATGTGGCATCTAAAGTTGTTCAAAGAACTCTCCTGCCGAGTTATTTCTAAAATCAAATTTCTTCGAGTTTTGCTTGAAGGAAGGTACGTAAGGAGGGGAGGGGGAGAGAATGGAGAGCGCAAGCAATTTTTTTTATTAATTTCTCTGCATTCGCTGGCAACTCTGGTAACTGGCAACTTGCTTGCGATTTATGACTCCGGAACATTCCACGCTCGCCATGTTTCATTTTACGACCTGTCGATCATTGGTTGTGCCCAGTCGTAAAAAGAATCCAATCAAATGGCGTTTGCACACGCTCCATCCGTGTTGAGTGACACGCAATTGCGGCATTTGCCTTCCCCTCTAATTATTCTGCTTCGCTTTGCTCGTCTCCTTCGCCCGGGAAGGGACTTACAATGATGGACATTAGGCTTAGAGCTTAAATGAGAGTAGAATGCACACTCGAAGTGCTAGATAGAAATGATGATGACGGCAGGAAATCTGAAAACGTTCACACTTGAGTTTATTTCTTCGAAAATAATGAAATAAAAAAAACGTGGGAATAGGGGGAATTTTCTATTGATGTTGCAAGATAAATTATAATTGCAACTAGAAGTATTTTTTCTAAATGATGCTACTACCTAGCACCGTTTTGGAAATCAATTCGGTTCGTTAGCCAACACTGCCGTTACCCAGCAGCGACTTAAAACCCGTGTTCGTCCATTAGCCAACACTATTTCTGGGCAAGTTTCTTAATATTTGTCGAGATAAATTATATTTATAACGATGCCATATTGATTTTATAATGAAACTCCCCAAATATATCTTTAAAGTGATGCTTTTGCTCAGGATTGTCTTGAAAGTCAATTTAATTCGTTAACCAACACTCTTTTTAAGAGAATTTTTGTAATTTATTTTGATATTACTTAAAATTGCTGTATTCTTTTATCGTTTTTATAAAGAACCCTTTAAAGTGTGTCTTAAAGTTGATGCCGCTGCCCAGCATCATCTTCAAAATCAATTTTGTCTGTTAGCCAACACTATTTCTTGACAATTTTCCTAAATATTGATGATGTCACTTAACATTGATGTATTCCTTCATCTATTTTATAAGGAAACTTTTAAAGCATATCTTAAAGTTGATGCCGCTGCCCAGCAACGTCTTCAAAATCAATTTTGTCCGTTAGCCAACACTTTTTTTTTGGCAAATTGCACGTTCAACTGAATTCAATATAATTTTAATTAGATGTCATTTCATCAGCAAACCAATTTGCAGTCATTCGAGCAGGGAACGCACTCGAAACCTCGACTCACACACGTCTTGGGTTGCTGCCAAGACCGAAATTAAGTGGGTTAGGAACGGACAAGGCGACGTAGTACTCTGAATGGGGACTAATAATTTGCTACGGACGAATTGAATTGAGTCCAAGATAGGCACACTTCGCCTTCGAAGGGGTAGGAGAAGAAGCAACACTTGAATTCGACGAGACGAGGTCGAGCTTAAGCCTTAGTCTTTGTTCACTTCACGGGAATCACACATAAGCAATAAATGCGCTATCGATTATTTTGATTAATTAGCCAAATATACAGTCGAATGGCCAACAAAGGAGTCGAACACTTGTGCAGGCAACCAGGATCGTCTAACGGCGTAATTGCCTTGAATTTTCAGTTCGATTAACTCTACGAATGAGGTAATTGTTCTGTCTCAACTCGCAATTATCGCTTTATGTCCGAACACATTGGGTTTAATGGGTTAAGCAAATCGAGTTGGGCATCTCTTTAGAGGTCTTGCATGTAGTAGAGACACAGCATTTGGACTGGGATATATGGGGAAAGAGGGACACAGACTGGTCAACAACGCATCGTTCGTTGAGCACCTTCTGTCCCACGAAGTTCCTGTTGCCATGTGCACGGCTGTCTGCCTTCTGTCCTGCAGCTGTCATGGCAACACGTCCCTGTTATCATAATCGAGTTATTGTTGCCCGTGCTGAATTCCGAATCCATTCGAGTGTAAACATTTTAATATGCGCAATAAAAGCTGCCTTTGCCATGCTTTTCTTCTGGGCCCGAAGAGCCGTAGGGGCTGGAGGCGTGACAGGATTCATCTGCTGATTCAATTGCGTTCAATATGAATTTCATTTCCGCTCAAATAATTTTCGTGCATTTTTTTTATAGCGAACTGAAGTGCCTGCCGCGAACAATTAGCCCAGATGCCTGCATATTTTTATACTCCCCCCTCCTTCTCCGGCAGGAGCTGGAGAATAGTTGAAAAGGTCGTGAAAATAAGAGCACTTTGAGCACTAATGCAGTGGAAAATTTCAATTGCCAATATTAGAATATAAAATTGCTTAGCAAGTATCTTGGGTATTTGAATAATCTTGACTTGATTTCAATGAAGTGCTGTGCATGGCTAACAACAAGGTGCGTGACCGTTGACCTGTGTCCCGTCTGGGCCTAAAACCCCTGGGGCGAATGCCGCCTAAGTTTCTTATGGTTAATTACCAACAAAAAACACAGACGAGTCACCCGACACCTAACACCGCCAATCAACTTATTAGCTCACCTGCCGAAAACTTTCATTGACTGAAGACTTTGCAACACTTTGCTGCCGGTTCAGTGAACCCAACGGGCAGCTCAAGTGAACCAGAGTTCTGAGTCGGGAGTCGGTAGTGAACTGAAAGCTCATTTAATGAATCAAAAGGCACGTGCTCGACCGCTGGTTATCAATCAGTTGGGGGAGCGACAGGCAAACAGGTAAACGGATAAACGACTCTCAGGGTCCATCCCTGAAACACTCAATAATCAATCAAAGGCGTGGCACAGCCATGTCCTTGTCCTCTTTCATTCGGTTTGCACATGCCGCAGAATTCAATCATGTGCAATTTTGATGATATCACAGATGAAGCTGAAGCCCCCCAAAATAAAATTGAATTTCAAATTCGGGAGAGAACTGATATGTGGAAGACGCAAAAATGATGCGTCGTAGTATAAACAGTAAACATTTTCTATGGATTTGCATATGAAAGCCAGCACGCAGGGAAAGCCATTCAAATGAATTGTAACCAAATTTTAATATTAGGCAAACAATGTCAGGCAAGAAGAAATACAGCCACGAAAACAAACCACAACAAGAATGGAAAGTTTCCGCTTCGAGTCGCAAACAAGTCGATAGAAACTTGCCGATGAAAGGCTAACAAAGACAGCATAAGAAAGGGTATTAAGATGCGAAGATGAAAGCCGATGCTTGAATGCCCTGAAAAGTCTTAAGCGTTTGTTGTTTAATGTCATTTTGAAGCGATTATTATTAATCTTTCACTGCGGCTCAATAATAATATCTCTTTAACTAAAGTCTTATTTGCGTTTCCAATTGATTTGGATCAGGGATATATATACTGTAAGGCGTAGGAAATATTTATTTCAATGCATAAGCTCTATAACTATGATTTTCCAATATTCGAAGCACCCTAAGGACGAAGATCTTCCGCAGCTTACTCCAGGGTTCACTGTATCATGCCTACCAAACTCCATCGAATCGCATTAATATCAATAAAATGACAATTAACGCTTGCGTCAAGATTAAAGATAATTTCGAAATGGATCAGAGTTTCGCTAATTGAATTTTGTTGGCAGCGGAGCCTAAAAATCACAAAGCGAATGAGAAACTTTTGGTTTATGCAAATTAAATTAAGTGCAGGAACAATATACTTGACTATATACCATTCGCGGCTTTAAAGTAAGTATCAACCATATTCGAAATTCATAAAAAAAAGATCTGTAGAGACCGAAACCGAGAACCAAAAAAAAAGGAAGGAAAAACTAAATGAATCTTGGCCAGCAAAATGGACAAAGCAATAAACGAGATTAAGAAAAGAAAAAGAAAACCTCACTTTATGAATGAATTTTTTATGTAAACTCGTTTCAGTCGGGTGCAGGGGGAGACAGGAGTTCCTTTGTGTCCTGCACTCCTGATGCCGGATCCGAATTAGGTTCTAATTCAAGGCAGACACCCAAAGGGGTAGTTAGCGTTAGATAAACGATGCTTTAAAGACGCGACCGAGTCGTGCTACGGCAAAGGCCGCCGACAGTCGCCAACCTTGAACGGGCTATAAATCAAAGCGAACTGTGATTGCGGCTAAGCCTGAATGCGAATCGCCTTTGAAATTAAGTGCCAGCCCCAGATACACAGCAGCAAACAGGGCGTGGTCGACTGGCTTTGGTAGTCGCAGTCAGCTGAATGGCATGTTGCCCTAATCCTTCTATAGGTGGGACGGGAGTAAAAGTGCTTTAACTTTAAATTAGTCGCCTTGTGGCGTGTTCTACTTAAACGAGTCCGGGCTATCTCCGTCTGCTCTAGTTGGTTGCGCTCATGCTCAACTCGAACTTGAGCCCGAGCTCGAGAAGTTCCAAAGTGAAGCAATAAAATAAACTAACAGCATTTGCGTGACACTCATACAAAGTCAGGTGAAGTTACTTGGGCAGTCCAAGCGCGCCCGGGACCGGTCCGTCGTTTGGAGACTTGTTGATAATTGCCAAGTGGATTATAAACAAATGGGTTAGACTCGAGTGCTTGACAAACATTTAACAGCATATTAGCGGGTACTCGAAGTAGTGTACGACCCCGTACTGCAGCCCTGACTGGGAGAGAGGGATGGAGGCTACCAGGACAATTACAAGCGCATTAACGGTCAAGGCTTGCTCGTGAAGGACCCTGTTTTGCATTTGTTTCGGTTGTTTAACCGACTGTCTGCAAACAAAATTAATTAAAGTCGAAATTAAATTAGAAACAGATGCTTTTAACGACAGTCAATAACAGTTCTGGACAACGCCTTCCCATCTACTTTCGAACCGATTTTATTTGTACATTAACATGGGTTTTATGCCGTTTGTTGGTTGGAGAAGCGGGGTATATGAAGGAGGGTTGGTTGTATAAGTTTCTCTTTCCGTTTGTTTGTTTGAAAGAACCAAGTTGAGTACTTTTAAAACTTTTACCTACTTAATAATGAATTCTTAGTTCTTAGTGCAGGGTGTACTACAGTCGAGAGCATTACATGATGTGTGGGCTACTACTTCCCCCAAAGAATTATTCTTTTCTTTGGTTAAAGCTTGGACTAAAATTGTGCAGAGAAGAGGTTCAGCGAGTCAATACTCCCTCTCAGAAGGGCTACTGCCTGCTACAGGGTAAATAATTCCATTTGTGGGGCCTACAAAGTGCCCGTACCCAACGAGAAGTTATTAGGTAAACGGCCAGCAATACCCAACTGAACCGGACCGAAGGGATCCAACCCATTTAAACGTGGTTCGGCTTTGCAATTAAAACGACCCGCACAAATTGAAAAACAATGTACGCTGTGCTGCGGCTGTGCTCAGTCGTATTTGTGGCATGCCACAAGCGTTTCATTTGCATGGTGTGGCAAAAGAGAGGAGAGCGAAAAAAAGGAGGAACTACAAAATTGGTAAAATGCTGAAAATAAAAAGCAAAGTAAAAGCAAAGTAAAAGTAAAGTTAAAATTAAAGACTTTTAGCCGCTTTTCGAAGTGCTAAATTCGATTGTGAGAATGGAATCAGTTGAGCAAAGTGCATTGAACTAGTTCCGCTTTGTTTCGCAGTGCGACATAAATCAAGCTGCGAAAAGTAAATGGCTTAAGGGTCTTACTTTTTTTTTTTACCATGTGTGTTAGATTTATGCGCTACAAAAGGAAACTACCATGAAAGGAAAACATATTGAAATGCTCAGACATACCAATAGACAATGACATTAGGCATCCGCACCATGAGAGTGGAGGAGCCCACTGGACAAATTGCGATTACAGACGCGAAAAATTTTAATTGCGCATATGCCATGTCGGCCGAAAGTCCACGTTAGTCTTGGTTTTTTTTTCTCTTCGCCGATTCTGGGGCGGCGGGAACATTAAGCAAATGTGTCAAAGGCTGGCATGGCGATAAAAACGTTTTGGCAGCAATTTATTTATGTCGATTTCGACTTGCTTGATTCCATTTTATTCGCTTTTATTTGGGTAAACGCCTTGGCTCGCCAGGCTTAGCCACGTCCCATGCGTCGCAAGGCCTTACGATATGCGATTTGGACACGCACCATTTGCTGGCTGGCTGCCTACAGCAAGGGAGAGTGAGAGAGAGAGAGACAGTGGGAAGAGGAAGTGAGAAAAAGCCGTGCTGACTCAGCTATATTGCGCTAAAATTGTAAATGATATTTGCGTATATAAGACATATAGAATCCACTTAAATTCAGTTCAAATTGACAGGTAAATCGCACTTGTTTTCGGCTTTATTTTTATAGTTTCTTTTGCTGAGTGTTTTTGCTATAGAAACAGCTGTTTGTTTTGCCGGTCTTTCCAGCCTGGAAGTCATGTTAAGCTATTCGGATTGTGAGAGCAACAGTGGGCTGTTAACGCACTTAGCCCATGGCTGTTAAATAACAGTGCGCTGTTAAATATTGCCCGATTGACGCTCAATTTATCTGAAACTTCGCGTTCTCATTAAGTTTTCTGTTTCCATTGACAGTGCAATGCTCCGCAGACAGCCGAGGGGAGAGGGAGGGAGAACGCCTATTCAGACAGGTGTACAGGGTGTACAGGGTGAATGGGCAAACGAAATAGCTTAGATCTCTGCTTCCACTCAGCGAACTAGGCAAGCGAATAAGTAGTCTAAGAAAATCTTATCGGATTTTATTTAAATTGGTTTTCCTTTGCCTGCCTGCTACCCGCTGAGCACATGTTTTGCATATGCTTAGCTGAGATTTTGACTGTTACAGAAAGACAGAGAGAGAGAGGGCGGGAGTGAGAGGGAGCGCGACAGTTGACATGTTTGACAGGCTGTCGTCGTGTCTTATTGAAAAGGGTTCAAAAGAAACTCGGCTGATTAGTCTGTGGTCTATGGCGCCTTGCGACAATCAAATTGACAGCTTGCAGATGTGATTACAAGATACGCATAATCTCAGCCCGAGCTGAGCTAATTAAGACGGGGTCTCCATCTCAGCTCTTTCTTTGGACAGTACTCTGTAGTAATGCTGCAATTAGCCCGAGCTTCAACCCTCTCTCTCTCTCACTCATTCTCTGGCTGCATCTACTTCTGCCCTGCACATATATTGCTTGTCCACACCTTCGGCATTATCTGTGCGCTGGGTCGTGCTGCCTCCTGCCCCGGCCTGCGCCAAACAGCTGGACACGTGGGCAGGCTGAGCCGCTCGTGCGTCTGTGCTATAATTACGCACAGCTACGATAGAGACCTGCTGAAAGTTTATATAAATGCCAACGTGTGTGAGTGGGAGCAGAGGCGGATGGGGAGACCGAGCGGCAGACACAGTGTCTCTGCATTGCGCTCGTCTCATAATCAAAATGTCGACCGTGACGTTATTTGCATTGCTTTACATACGACGAGCGCTACGTGTATAGAGGGAACCAGCAGCAGCATAAAAGACAATGAGATTTTACAATGGCGGCCAAGTCAGATAACTGTATAATTAATTTCATTGGAACATGGTTACAACATGCTCCGCTTGGCATGCCCGGCGTGACACTGAAGCTTGACAAATTGTTGCGATAGTGAAAACTCGGCAAACGGCGCAGACGAAATGGAAACTGAAGCTGAAACTGAAACCGAAACCGAAACTGATAATAAAAAGCCTTGCCAGGCCGCGAACTGCTTCACTTGATAAATAAATCGATGCGAAACAAAATGAATGCAGAAAAAATGCACAGGCGCATTTAATTGTTGCGCATACCCTGCAAAGTACGACGGTTACGCTGGGGTATATTCTTTGCATTGATTTGCATATTGCAAGAACTTTCTTAATATGACCTGGAACAGTTTATTGGGTATTTAACGGGAGCTATTTTCTAACTTACATATGTAAAAATATGCTGAAAATTTTATTGGTTTCTTATAGGTTAAGTAGGGTTAAGAATAGATAAAATCTAAGACAGTATATAGCTCATTACAAAACTAAGATACGATATGTCCTAGCACGGCTTTTTTGGTTACTTTGCTATCAAAAATTGCCATTTCCTCGATGGAGCTACGGTAGCACGACTATTTGACTACCGTGTTGCGCCGAATTTCATACAAGTTTTTTTTATTATTTCCATACTCTTGCAGAGGGCTTAATAGTTTGAAACAGCAGTTTGTAACGCATAGCAGAAGAGCTCTACAGCCTTTTAAATACTATACTAGAATTTATAGAACAGAAGAGGATTGATGAAAGAGTTGGGTTCAGATAATATGAAAGTATATATACAAGTATATATGCAAACATTTTTTGATCATGGCTTATAGAGAAGTTAAACTCTGTTGCCGAAAGCGTATAGCAACTTCAGCATGTCGAAGGCAACCTTGTATCTTGCATCTGGTTATTTCATAATTATATTTCTGTAACGCATAAAAATCTGAAAATCACAAGTTGAGAATGTAAACGGACTTTCCTGTGAAATAAATGTGATGTTTTTATACCCGCTACTCGAAGAGTATAAGGGTATTATAACTTTGTGCCAACCGAAAATGTTTGTAACAGGCAGAAGGAGACATCTCCGACCCCATAAAGTATATATATTCTGAATCAGCATGAACAGCCGAGTCGATATAGCCATGTCCGTCTGTCCGTCTGTCCGTCTGTCCGTCTGTCCGTCTGTCCGTCTGTCCGTCTGTCCGTCTGTCCGTCTGTCTGCCCGTATGAAAACCTAGATCTCAGCTATTATAAGAGCTAGAGCTACCAAATTTGGAGACAATATGTGTTAATTATGCCCGCAGATCAAGTTTATTTTGGATTTTTGCCACGCCTCCATCCGCCCCCAAAAATCGATAATAAATCGATAATAGCTGCAAATATAGCTCTACAGCATTCATTTTTTATCCATGTGATAAAAACCACCATCCGGGCGTGTTGCGAAAGTTTCAATAAGATCGGCCGATAAATAAGGAAGATATTCAAGAAATAGTATTGCCTTGTGGCCATGTGCCTGTGTCGGTTTTTCCTAATGTTAGTACCCGAGTTCAACACCAGCAGCAGACAACTTTTTTTAATTATGTGGCAACTTTTTTTTAAATTATGTGGCAACTTTTTTTTTAATTATGTGCACCGAAAATATTCATGGTGCAATTTTATCGGTTATTGCGAAAGAAGTGCAGTGGTCGAGTGGTGATGGTAGTTGACTGTTCAGCGAGACGTCCGGAGTTCAACTCCTGGGTGTGCCTGGGCGACTTAAATTTATTTTTTGTATCTTATATTTTTTTTTATTTTATAGTGTGTTGCAAAATTCAAAATAAATTTTTAGTATATTTAAAGCCACTTAAAATCGAAAGAGACATTGAGCAGCAACACAAAATACAAACGACAAATCTAATTAGATATGTTGAGATGTATTGTGAGGCAGCATATATGTATGTATGTATAGGCGTCTCTATCACACATGCATAATTTATAACTGCAGAGTAATAAAAGCAAAGGGCAACATCCAATAAGAATCGAGTGGAACTTGCATAGGCAAAACAAATTAGAGACGGAAAGAAATAAAAAGCAAGAACGCATTGTTCACATTTGGCACGTGTTTTTCCGAAGAATTGTAGCGGGTATATCACAGTCGAGTCAGCTCGACTGTAGCCTTTCCGACTTGTTTTTAAATGGGACTTTTACAGGCGGCTCTGCCGTACTACGGAATCATTTAAAGAGAATTCTTAATAGCACGAATTTACGACACGACAAATGCATATTTAATACCGCAATTTCGCAGGGTGCTTTAAGTGAAATCTAGAGCATTTAAGTGACTTACCAGGTGACTCATTGGTTTGTTTGTTTCTACTCTGGCGTTTTGAATAATTCAATGTTGTGGACCACGCTCGAAATGGAGCCGAGTAAAGCCCCAGCTGGGTTGCCATTTGTCCGAAAGGGAACAGAAAGAGGAGGCTAAGCCCCTGCAGGTAAACTAATCGCGTAGCTGCGGTCCGACTGAAAACTAAATTATTTTTGATACTAAGCGCAGCTTGATTAGATTGTCTTCATTTGGGGGCCGAGAAAAAGCGAGAGTAGTCCCTAGATATGCCAGCTCGAATTGCACGCAAAGCAAATCAGAACCAGAGGTGGACTCCTTGACCCGCACACAAATTGGGAGACTGCTTCGATTTGCGTCATTGTCACTCAATTTTGCACGCCTGACAGCTGAAGTGTGAACTTGACACGCCCACACCAGAGCGAGAGGGAGAGAGAGAGCAAGAGAGCGCGAGTGGAGGCGTTGATGTGTATTGTAATTTGCAAATGTCGCCACATGAAATCATGACCATAAAAACTTGATCCGAGACTAAAACAGTGAAAACAGTGAAAGAAAACGAAACGGAAACAGATACATCTGGCTGACAGAGGCGGTAGAAGCGAACCATGACCGAATTTACAATCTTCTCGAGGCAGACACAATTGGGCCAAGTCGGCAAAAGTTGTTGACAATGTGAATAACGACGCCCGCAGTGGGAAAGAAAAAAAAAAGAAGGAGAAAAGTTCGCATAAAATATTCAACAGAAAATATTTGTTTTGTTAATCATATAGGCATATGATCTCCCTCTATCTCTCTCGCTCTATTTGTAACATATAAAAACAGCACAAGGCCAAGTAAGAGTAGAAAAGTCAAGACGAGTCGAGGCTGAAAAATAATGAGACGCGTGCTGTGTGCCAAGCCGAGGCAGGCAAGACTGTGATAAATTTACTATCGAATTTATTGGGGCAGCAGTTGTTGCTCCAAGCGATAAATTATCCAAAGCATGTTTGAAGTGGATGAGTTGAGGAGCAGCTGGGCAGGCAGGCAGGCAGGCGCACAGCTGCATCCCAGAAGGGAATCTCACGCAAACAACGTGTTAAGTGCCGCATGCATAAACTGGTTCCGAAATGAGCTAATTGCATGTGCTGCGCAGAACGTAAATATTTTGCCAAATTACTACAACAACAACAGCTTGCAGGAGGTAGAGGATTGCCTGACCGGGAAATCGATCTGGACTAGGCCTGCCGCTTGTTCGCATAAGCACGAAGCGCCCCATGTTGCATACTTATTCGCGCAGTTGGAGGCAACTGTGGAACTAAAGCTGTGCAAACGCAATTGTTGAACTAAAATAGTTCAATTTGAAAACCTTCGAATTGAAATAGATTTTACCAACTTACTCTACTATAAGTTACTCTCCATCAGGCTTAACCCTATCATACTTCACAAACTGAAATCACACTTGGTATGTGACCCCGGATGGTCGTCAAAAAACTGGGTTAATTACTTTTTTGTATGACACTTGGTCGTTAGTCTTGTGTGACAAAGAAGTCTCCTATTTGGGCTAATCCAAGTTAAGTTTAGCCTGTGTAGAAAGAAGATCTTTATCAATACTTCCGAGATTGTGGCGCCGCGTATATTCGTTGCCAGAATAATTTATCTACACGTAGTATATGCCGTGTTATGTTGTTTTTATGAACTCTACGAACTATTTGTCCGGGCAATTACTCAAGTTGTTTGTTTTATTTTCGTCTTTCAGCTCAGGGTCGTCTCGTGCTCTAGCTCGTTGTCCTGTCGAGCTTAACTCTTTATCGCAGGCAAATCCTTCGGGATTATGCTTTTTTGCAGTTTATAAAACTTACAGAGTAAAGTTGCTTGAACTCAGTAATCCGCAGTGGGGTGAGAAACCCATACTGACATCTTTCTTTTATTTCACGTAAATCTGCACTGAAAAAGCAGGACTCTTTTTGACCGACTGTTGCTTGAAAGCAATCAAATATAGTTTATTGAACTATTGCTGTCTACACCAATCCTAAATATAATGAAACAAAAAATTGTGTAGACCAAAACAAAAAAAAAAGGATTGCAATTTGAGACTAACATAAAAACCAGCTAGGACTTTGATTCATGTTCACAGTTAGCGTGTCTGTTATAACGCTCTTTCACTCCTTATACTCTCTTTTCGCACTTGCTGTCTTTGGTTTTTCTTGTTTTCTTTTTCTGTAGGCTGCTTAGGACATTTGTCTATGCTGCTGACCAACACGTTAACCTCGAACGAAAAGTGACAAGTAGATGAGTTAAGCGCAGCCAACCATGGAACAAGCAGCACAGTGCAATCCCAACTAATGGATTGTGAGATTGTGAGCTCATTACGACGCTGTGAATTGGAAGCACAAGACAGGACAGGATATATATGATGAAATGACAAACCTGGATAGTCTCGAATTTTGATCGGGTCGGATTTGAGTTTCAATTTCTACATTAGTAGCACGTTGTTTGCCAGAATGCTTCACTTGATTTGCTTTCAAGGCAAAGAGCATGGCAAATCCTGTTATGAATTTTCCACAGACTGTCGCACACAATCCACACAACACAATAGAATACCATATTATCATAGATTTATGTACATAGTCGGACCGTCAGTCCGTCTTGCCTGCAGCCAAGTTGATTTTCATTGCTGCATCCTTTGTTGCTCTCGCTCTCTCGCTCTCCTCTCTATCTCTCTTTCGCTCTCTCAGTTTATTGAGTCGTATAGTCAGTGGAGAAAAGCAAATACAGATTTATGCAATGTTTTCACAGAAAATACTGAAAATCTGATTTGGGTATACGTTTCGCTTTTGCCGAGCAGCGCGTGCGACTTTAATGGGCGACAACAATTGTTATGGCAATTTTGCTTAAGTTTTTTTTTATAGCTAAACATTTGTTGGGCAAATTGCTTGCCGGTCTTCTCGTGTATTCAATTACATCTATTTACGTTGCGTAGAGCTTCCTGGAACTTCTCGCCCTCCGTCCTGATTTTCGAGAGCATACCATAACACTATGAAATACGTAAACGTATACAAAGACAAAAACAGGCAGCACATCAAAAGTGACTTCCATAATACATTAGTAAACACTGCGCCCGGTTGCCAAGCAAATGTGTTCATTGTCTGCCCGCATCCCTCGCATCTTGGGCTATCCCATTCCGACCGAACCCGAGCCCATTCCATGCACTCATTAAAGATGCTCTTCCCACGCCCAAGCTCAAGCCCAAGTCCAAGACGAAAACAACGAACCTCGAACCCCGACTGACTTGCTGCTAAATTTCACTTTAATTTTCCATTTTTTTTTTGGGTTCTGTTTCAATGTTTTGGCCAAGCGTAATGTTTACTGAGGCCGACTTTCAGCAAATTATTCTGTGCTTAGGTACGAGCGAATGAGGCATCGTGTCTCTGAAGTCACACAGAATCAAGTGAGTTACGATGAATGAATGGCAGATGGAATTGGTAAGAGCGTTCGCCTTGGCTAACAAATTCATTTAAAGCAAATTGATTTTTATTGATTGTAGTCATTGAGACCAACAGCCTGCCAGGTAAGGGTAGGTCCACTGTGGTTAATCGTGTCCTGAGCTTTGTTCAGGTATATTCAAATTAAAGTTGCCTTCTTCACGGCATGCTTCAAGTGCTCCTCAATGAAACAATAAAGTGCTGGCAATGATGCGTCTCATTTGAATAGCAGAAACGCCTACTTCCCCTGCACAAACTCGCGTAATACTTGTGCAGGTAGTGGGATCCAACCGACTCGGACAGAGCTCCTAGTGCTCTACTGGGAAAAGCTGGAAAACTGCCGGACAGAGTATACAGTCTTCGTTTGAGCAACTTCCCGTTTTCCTAACTTGTTTTTTGCCGGAAAAGCGAAATCAACAAAATCATAATAAAAGGGCCATAACAGCGTTGCCAAATGGAAGCCGTTCTCCAAGCCATGTGTAGGAGCGAAAGAGCGCGGTGTCTTCAAAAAAATAAATATGGAACACTGTGACAATGTTTCGTAGAGGAAGGACAGTGCGAAAAACAGCTGAAAAAGAAAACGAAATGGTGATATGGCGAAATTGAAATGCAAAAGGCAAGGAAAATAAACGTTTAGATAACCACAACATGGAACATGGGACATGGCTGACAATAACACAAGCACAAGCCGGAAATAGACAACCCAAGCGCGTCTCCCGCCCGACCTCCGCCCATAACTGCGTATAATGGCGGCTTAAATGTGCGAAGCGGCATGTGGCGTGTCTGCAGTTGTATGTGGATACTGCGTACTTGAAGTCGATTCTAAATAAAATCCACAATAAACTGAAATGCGGATACATACGATGTGCAAAGGCCAATGTTCACAAGTATCCATTATAAAATTGATTATTGCGCAGGAAAAGTCAAAATAATCTCTGCACACTATTGATCAGTATTTATATCACTTATTCGAGGCCATTCGGAGTAGTGCTATAAAAGGAATTAATGATAATGGGGCACAAGAATCAATCTAATGAAGAAAATGTTGTGTGCCACGACAATCTGATGATTTATGTAGAGATAGATAGGCAGACAGATACCCAGAGATGGGCAGCTAGACAGACATATATGGATAGATAGGTAGATAGATGGGTAGAAAGTTAGATAGATAGATAGATAGATAGATAGATAGATAGATAGATAGATAGATAGATAGATAGATAGATAGATAGATAGATGGATAGATAGATAGATAAATAGATAGATAGATAGATAGATAGATAGATAGATAGATAGATAGATAGATAGATATATATATATATATATATAGATAGATAGATAGATAGATAGATGGATAGATAGATAGATAGATAGATAGATAGATAGATAGGTATATAGATAGATAGATAGATAGATAGATAGATAGATAGATAGATAGATAGTTAGATAGATAGATAGATAGATATATAAATAGATATACATATAGATAAATATATAGATATATAGATAGAGAGATAGATATACAGATAGATAGATAAATAATAGATAACTAGATAAACAGATAGATAGATAGGTAGATAAATATATGGATGGATAAACAGATAGATAGATAGAGGGATATATACATAGATAGGATATATAGATTGATAAATTTATTTATAGTTAGATAGATATATAGTTAGTTAGATATTTATTAGATATTTAGATAGTTAGTGATATGGATGTATTAATAAATGGATAGCTACCGCAGCAAGTCATCGGCATCGGCTTCGTGTCGTACGTATACGCAATGAATATGTATAAGTAAAATATATTACGTATACGTACTAAAAAGTTAATTTCAATAAATTCCCGAGCCCATCAAACAAGTATTCCTCCCATCCAATCCATTCAATCACTTGCCTGTCCATCACAACCGACGCGAATTGAAACTTAACAGAAAATATTTGTTGAAACAGCTCAGGGATCCTTTATTTGTTGATTTAAGTTCAATTACGTCGTAAAATCGCGTCGATTTGCGTTCTGTTGTAAACTCGAACAAGTCAATCACACAGTTCGGGAATTGTGCATAAACCCGTGAGCTGCCACGTTTCGAAAATGTACATCTATAGCACAGACACCCCCTTGCCTATCTGTCGGCCCCGCCCCCAACCATACACATTTTCCACAATTTCCCAGCGCGCTGCAATAAAATATCACAATGAAAATGATCGACAGCAAATGTGCAGGCAAGCGAACGATTCAACCGCGGTGGGATGAAATGAACCTGCAAATACCCTGTGAATTGCATTTAAATACCTCTTCGAGTTGTTTCATTCTGCGGCCCGCTTAGGGTATAGTGAAAATAGGTATATTTGGTTTATGAGTCTGACGAGTCGATTTTATGCCAGGGGAAATTACTAAAAATACACGCTGAAAAGGGACTCCCAGTTGGGGCGGCTGTGTTGGTAAATTAAGCATTTTATTAGCGCCACTTGGCCAAATTGAAATGTACGCAGACATACTTCACCCACACACAGACATGCAGCCAGTGAGTTGTGAGTGTGTGAGTCAGTCTGATGTAGCCAGCATGTGTGAAATATCAGAGACCAATTTATGATGCTTGTGTGCGTCTCTGACTTTTGTTTATAATTTGCTGCCTACACACACACAAGTCAACCCGCCTTTGCCTCAGCCCCAGCCCCAGCCCCGGCCACTGCCCCTGCCAATCTCCCTGCCCCCTCTCACGTGTCGTTAGGCTGCCTCTGGCGACGTCACCAAATTAAATTTAATGAGCAAATGCCGCAGCATTTGGTCAAAAAGAAAAGGTTCACTCAGCAAATGCCTCTAAATCAAATTAACGTACATTGCCAACTGACAGCGGAGAGTGCAGAGAGGCAGGCAGAGAAGAGAGCGAGAGAGAGAGAGAGAGAATGAGAAAGAGAGGGGTACAGAGGAGCTGGGGAAACAGGCAACATTAGGGACGGCTCCCTCTTTTGCGCGTCTCGCAAATAATACGAATAAATTGCTGTAATTGTGACAAGCTGTGACGCGTTCTCATCTAAACACACACAGGCAGATACAAATATAATCCGAAAATGCCGTAAAAGTGGGCCGAAATATATGTTGTGCCAGATTTCGTATAGTATATAGAGTGGGAACCTTTGAAGATTATTTTTATTAAAAATACCAATTTCCATTTTGGAGTTTTACAGGCGAAATCTATTAAATTTTATTAAATTCCACGCCAAGAACAACAAGTTATTATTAGTATAGCACAGGGAGAGAGTGAGTGAGAGGGAGGAAAGAGAGTGAGTGGGAGGGAGAGAGAGTAAGGGAGAAAGTTCTTTGAGCCCATTGCTAATTAACATTTGCGTTCAGCTAAACAGCCTGAACAAGCCATCATCCTTTTTGCCATCCTACTGCCACGGTCATTAACCCATAACATTTGTTGCGAAACTATAAATAATGTGCGAGAAGTATGGCAACCCTAAAAGTAAATGCAAGCAAATGGCCACGCCTGCGACAGCTGTTGCGTCTCCCCCCTGCCCCCACTCCGAGTACAAGCCATAAATCAAGACTAATGGCAGCGATTAGTTGCCAGCTCGTTTTTTGTCAAAAATGACGCTAGATGCCACGCCCCCAGCGAACAGTGCGACACTTGTTGGCTGTCGCGTAAATTAGGAAAAGGCTGCAAAGGTATCTTAGAAGGGTAGGGTATTAGTAGACAAGTCGAAAACAAACTCATATATCACACACGCTTCGCTGAAGCATCGCCTTATACTCTTAGAGAGAGTGATGGTTCGACCTCAGCTAGGCTGACAGTCCAACAGGTGTAGGTAGCACTTTCTCCACACCTACAAAATAAACATGACGGATGAGAAGAGCTCGTTTTCAGATGTATATCCGGGTTGTCAGAAGACATGCGTACTACGCACAAACTGAATAATACACAAGAGTAGGGCCTGGCACATTTATTAGCTTGAATTTAGTTAGAGTATCTTTTGTTGCACAATTTTAGGGATTGTTCAATTTAGTTCACTATTAGTACAATCTATTATAGAGGTCTGTCTGTTCGAATCTCCTAAAGCAAATATTCAAATGCATATACAACCAATATACCCAACTAGGGTAGTGCTAAGCGTAATTATTAGACCAATTATGGGAATTATACAATTTATTTGACAAATAGACCAATATCCATATAAAATGGGTTAGTTCTTCAGCCTGTAGCACCCCAAATGTGCTCAGTTTCAGCTATGGCGTTCTTTCTGTCAGTTCGAGTCACCTTGGATCCGATATTGCTGTCGCTTTTCAATTTGTTCAGTCATATCTTCGCGATTAACGAATTCAGTTATGTGGCCAAGAAACATAAGTATAAGGAATCGTGGTTCTGGCTTTGCTATTCATTGATATGGAACTGCTTTACCACGATTCCTGTGGCTATAATATCATTAAATATTTTTAGAAGATCTCTCTTGACTTTCGATATCGGTCATTTAAATGCACTCGTACAAGAAGTGGCTGGATATATTTCCTATATTGGTATCGGCTGTGCCACATTGATTATATTTCGTCGAAGAAGAAATGTACTTAAAGTGTTGAATATGTTCATAAGACTTCAGGCATTACATTTTCAGCTCATTGGAACAACCGTATCGATTCCCTTAAGAGATGTAATTATCTGCCTTATACGCAATAGTATTTCAATGTACTTTCGAACACCCTACTTTAATAAAGGACTTCAATTAACCTTATGTCATTGTCGCACATTCGTGCTCTATTATCTCACGGATATTGTAATGATACTGCACATCAAATTGATTCGATCTCTGGATGCCCACTTGGAATCGAATAAAAAATGCAGTGTTGCGAAACGACAAATATTCATAGATTGCTATACCAAACTGGTTTACATGCGGCAAAAGATACAAACACTCAATTGGCCCATTCTACTCAATAAGTTAGTAGTCGAGATCATTTGGACCACAATAAATTGGGAAGCCGCATATTTTGAGGCGGAAGACGTACGCGTTGTCAATGTGTTTGTCTTAGTTTTTGAAGTCTATAATTCGAATCTGATACATGTTCTCTATATGGCCAAAAATATCGATAGATTGGAAAGAAAGATATTCGATGTGTTGTACGAGCGCGAGTTGCTCGAGGCATTAAAACACCCCGAAAGTATTAAAAATTTGCGTTTGTTTAAGGTTAGTTACTTAGCTAATCATTTGCCACGATGACAATCTCAACTCTCTTATCTATCGATTACAGCTGGAGCAATTGGCTTTCAAAGCGCTATCGATCGAGGAGAAGACTGTCAGCATTGTAAACAGTTTTTATGTGCGGTTTGCGCTGATTCTGGAGATAATCGATTGTATTGTTACAAATGCCTTCCTCTTGATTAGCTTTAGCTTAACATATACGCCAATAGGAGGGTATAAAAACAATGAAACATTGTCGATTCATTTTTAATAATTACTCGAATCTACAGTCAGCATTGTTTTCTTTTGAGCAGAAACTAAATAGTCAGAGAACTTTACAATTTTTGTACTAATAAAGCGATTTGTCTAAGAATTGTTTAATCTATTATTGGTGTTGGTTAATGTATTATTAACGAGATTTTTTAAAATATCAACCAATTGGCTGACTCAAGCGAATAGGTTAGCTTTCTCCTACATGCAGTTTAAGCAAACACAGATCTTTTTTTAACCAAAGTTTAAAGTCGCACAAAATTGATATATAAATTGATACTCCACAAGGATTACATATACCTAAAATATGTAATATATGTGAGTTTACATAAATTTTATATGAGTTTGCATATACGCGCTTGAGGGCAATTTAGGCGATGCCTAATCGCACTTTGGGTACACTCGGTTCTTGGCCTTTTCCCGCCAACAATATATCAAGCAGATGGATGTTATTCGATGGCCCCGTTACGCGGAACCCGTTGAGCTCCGCGCACATCAATTACTTTAAATGTTTCTGTGGAGGATCCGAGCCTGCGCAAACAGTTGTCCTTTTCAATTGAAAAATAACTTTGAATTTGTTTGTTGAAAAAGACTACGAAAAGGGTTTCGCTAAAGATGAGTTAAAGGGAAATATGCGGAATTTACGTCCCTTGTGGGGTTTGTGGCTAGCGCGCAATTTTGAAGGCAGCTGATTTAATTTCCTTTAAGTATTTTCTTTATAATGCTTGTATATACCATGTGATAAAAGGGGCAGAGTTCTTTGAAACCCCTGAAAGAAGTAATTAGAGTTGCAGTCTAGGTAATACCATGTTTTAGAGGGGCAGAGCTATCTGAAACACTTGAAAGAAGTCATTAGGGTTTGAGTCTGCTTAATTGTATGGCTCGAAAGCCGTTCCTAGAGATTTGTAAGATTTAATTCATATAGGTTTATAGAAAGATTGTAATTTTCTAACAATTTTGCCTAATTGCAACTAGATATATGGGCATAGTGTAGGCTTCATACAATTAAAACACACGTATAATGAAACCAGTAGAACCTAGGATATATATTAAGTAGTGCCAATAAGTTCAGCTAGTTTTATCCTGCAGCAACAGTTGCTGGCGCTGTCCTCGGACTGCCAGGAGTATATGGAGCGGACAAGCGTGGTGACTGTGGCACGTGCCGCGACACAAAAGTGACGTCGCCCGGGGCTTAGTTGCGCAATGTGATACGCTCGCTCTCGTCCGAGTATTGTACACCTGCGCATGCGATAAGACGATGCAGGAGCTGGGCCAATCTTTGGATGCCAGGCCAGGCAACTGCTGTCAGCCGTCAGACGTCAAGCGGTGGATGGCAACAAGGAATGTCAACAGGAGCGCATATCAGCGAGTCGTTTCGTTGTCCCGTTGCCATTAGAGCAGCTGTCAAAGCTGCATTGCACATATCGAGGAACGAGGTGGGTAGAGGGTTGAGGGTAGGGGCGAGTAGTGGAGCTGGTTGCCCATTCCTTGTGCAGTTATGCAAATCATGTGCAAGAGTCGTGGGCAAACTTCAAAGGGTTTGGCGAGGCAGGAGTTAATGCTTGGTTGACTGGCAAAAACGCATGCCAGGCGGAAATTGTTAAACAAAAGCAGCAACTGTTCTATGCACTCAATTACATAGACACGCAGACACCCTACACGCCACACAGACAGATCCGCCTGTCCCTCTCAACAGGCATCACGTATACGCAGTGTTTGCGCGTTTTTGACAACATTTTGCAATTGGGTTAATTGTAGATTGGCTCGTTTCGACTCGTTAGTGCAGCAGCAGGGGGGGTGTTCATTAAAACTGGGTCATTGGGTCTACACGGTGTTGACCCTAATGTTATCGCCCACTGGAAGCCGCTCATCTGCTGCACAACAATTTAAATGCGTGAACTGCCAGCAAATACTTATAAGCTATGAATTTCCAGGCGCCTGAACCCCTTCCCATTCTTGTATACTTTTGTCACACCTACTATTAGGTCTCTTCTCTTACACTCAACGCTTTGCTGGAGCGTGGAATCCTTCTCAAACTGCGATAACCCTACGCCTTTCACAGCACATTTACTTCGCCCTTTTTTTGCTGTTTGTTTCTTGCAATTAACTGTTAATTAGCTGGTTGTTGCATTTAATGTTCGAACCATAATTAAAATTCATTTAATGAGGCCGCACATTTGCATAGTTAATGGCGACATGCCACGCCCACGCGACGCACTCAGCCCACGGCCAGACACGGCCGATAATGCCGAAACCAAACAAAAGTGACCGCATAAAACAACAAAAATCAACGACGGAAGTCATTTAAAACACATTTCGACGCCTGCCGAAGGGTTTGTGGGAATACCGAGGGAGGTAGGGTATTTGTGCTGTGTATATACCCCAAGTCATTTACATTAAACGTGCATGAAACGCGCAAATGTCGTGCAATTTAAAATGGAAGCAGGCTGTAAAATGCAAGTGCAAAGGCAGCCAAAGAAGTCGAATGGACGCCAGGGGGCGGCAGCTGATTGGCGTGGACAATGGGGGGGGGGGAAGGGTGGTAGGCGAAGCTTGGCAAATGACCAAGCAGAGGGCACATAAAGGAAGGAAAGGAAGTGCCACTCTTACAAGTAACAGTCGAATATAAACATTACATTTCTCACTCATCTGACATCCATCTCGCTGCTCTCTCTCTCTCTCGCTCGGCTTAACTGCAGCTGGTCAGCATTTGTTGAGGTCTAATGGGCAATTTGATCTGGGCCTTAGATTGCTATGACTTGGCAGTAAATTGTTGTCAAAAAGCAGAGCCCTGTAGGTTGTTCTGCTTCGGTAATAAACTTTTAATTATGCCATTTTGTTGCACTTAGAGTGGGTAACCTAATTTTGCTTAGGTATAAACCGAAGAAAATTAAATTTTTAATAACAGAAAGCATTTTTATGACATAACATAATATATTTTAAAAATCGAACTCTTGTTTCATATTGTTAGAAAGAGATAGTGATACTCTATGCCTAAAAAGAAAAGGGTATACAAGCTTTGGCGTCATGTAGGTAGATTTCTGCAGCTTGTGCATGTTTGCGCATCAATTTAATGTACTTCAGCTAATTTGTTTTTTATTAGAGCCCTACCCCAAGCCTGTCCCCACACAAGGCTCAAACCATATACCTCTAAAGGTGTTGCATAGCTTGCTGCGAGAGAGCAGAGCGAGTGCCATTGCCGTAGCGAAAAAAACATGTACAACATTTACAGGCAACAGTTTATTATGCTGTAAATATGCCATAATAACACCTTGACGCTACCAGAAAGTTCGGGCCGGAATCGAGCTCAGTTGTAGCCAACAAAACGTTTAAAAATGTTAACTGCGCTTTAAATAAAAAACTTGATGGTGAGCAAAGTCAAAGTAGCTTTAAAAATTAACAACAATCATAAACAGGAATATTTTTAGACTGTTGATGTTGGGACAGGATTGGGTAGAAATAATATACATGGCAGTAAAATAGCAACTCTTTGCCATACAAGCAGATTTAGTGGGCTCCTACAGCATGGGCAATCGGCAATGCGAATATTAAGCATACGCCCCGCTGCCAGTAGCGCCAAATGGCTTTGCTGCTTTTATTTATTTTCATAGCCAACACACACACACACACTTATGTACACACATATACAAATATGCATGTACATGCCACACCTGGACACTTTGGGCAGCGTTTAGCAGGCTTTGACGTCACAAATGTATTTAAAAATCCATTGACACATTCATAAATCGACAGTTGATTTATGAGCAATAATTGCTTTTGATTTGCTTCTGCTGCCCGAAGCTGTTTTGTTCATTCCGCTCGCAGAAGAAGAAAGGAATATGCAAGAGGCGGGGCCATAAACAAAGCGCCAAGCAAACAAACAAACATAATTTGTTTATAAACAAATGCGCAGCAGCAGCAGACATAAAAGCGCAAGAGAGCTGCGGCGAACATCTGAGGCTCAAATAAAGCAATAGCCGACGGTCAATTGCCAATTGCCAATTTGGCCAATTTAAAAAACCATTCAAATAAAATTAATTAACAAAATACGCGTCTTTAAAGCGGCAACAGCAGCAGCAACATAACGCCTCAAGTGCTGCTAAGCAGCCTAACAGACTTCGGCGCTGTTAAAGGAGAGTTTTAACAGCGCTGGAAGCTGACTCCGAACTCACTTCGTTAACAGTCGAGTCGGCTCTCAGTTTCGCTCGCTCTCTCTCTCTCGCTCTCTGTAGCTGAACAGCTGTTTGGCGTGGGCCCGCCGCCGCAGCGTGGGAGCATCATCATCATTAACATTATCATCGTCAACAGAGCGCGTGCAGCACGTCGTGTTGTATCTGATGTTAGCGCCAGCGGCTTCCTTAGCGGCTTCAGTCGTTGCCTATCAACAAAGCGCTGCGGACGTGCGTGCGGACCAAATTGAAAACTTTCTTCAAGCCTCGACGCGTATGAATAAAACTTATTTCTGAACAATAAGTAAAAAGTAAAGAAAAGTTTATGAATTAAATCGTCAATTAAACGACGCGTGAAAATAGTTAAGCAATTACTGAATATGTGAATAAATCGCAAAATAATAGTGTCTAGAGAAGAAGACAAAACACACAGAAACAGCTTCTCATTCAGCAAAAAAATAACATTACTACTGAATTATTTACCAAACACGTAAAAGGAAAACAGCAGCAACACCGTGTGTGTGTTGACTCCAGGAAATTTCAAGTGACAGAAAGGTAAATATTTATTATATCCATAAAAACAATAAATCTCCCGTAACATCAAATCAAGTTGAATAAAATCAAGAGAATTGTAAGCTATGTTAGAGATCTTAAGCGACGGCTTAGTTTTTTTTTTTTTAATTTAGAAAGAGTGTTGAGTACGCTAAAATAATTATAAATACACAATTTAATAAATAAAACTAGTTTTTCTAAAGTACATTTTCATCCACATTGGCAAATAAAACTAGTTTTTCTAAAGTACATTTTCATCCACATTGGCAAAGAACATTTTTTAAAATAATTCAATTCAAATAAAGGTATGACACTTTATTTCTGTTCTGTAAAAGTGAAGAATTTCGTAGCGTACATACAATAATAATCCCAGTCCGATCCATTTCATTCCGACTTTATGTAGCATAAAGCCATAAACAAGTAAATAGTCGGTTGAAGAAAACTATAATAAAATCTGACAAATAGACAGACAAATCAAGCACTTTATGGGGTCAGGGTGGTAAATTTACTAGGGTATAAAAACAAAGGAATGTGTATAATTTATTCAGGACTTAAAACAAAATTGCCGGTAATTTTTACAGCTTATGAGGGAAGAACAACTCGAGTCGAAATTGTTTTCGGAATGTGTGAGTTCAGTTTGCGTGGGTAATTCAAAGCAGATCGTGGTACTGTGACGACGAGTCAATTTATTCACAGAAATTACCACAAATTCTAGGTAAACTAATTAGCTTTAGAATTCTTAGAAATTATAGAAATCTCAAGCATGGAAACGCCTTGAATCGTATGCTACTCAAATAAAAGCTAAGAAATTCAGGTCAGGCTGCTCTGGCTGAGGTAATGCGTGTGTCTTTAAGGCTAAAACACCTAAAAGTGGGACAAGAAGAAGCAGCAGCAGCAGGCAAGGAAGAAGGCGCCTTCCGTTTCCTGGCACCAGTCGAGGCAGTCGCTAAAAATGCTGCATACTTTTCAGCGCAGAATGCCAAAGCGCGCTCGCACTGCTGAAGGCATTAAAGACAAGTTAAATTAATAAACACGTCAAACGCAAGGGGGAGGGGGGCAGAGAGGGAGAGTCGAATAGACAAATAGCAAAATTGGTAGAAGGATGAGGGAGGGGGGTTGAGACCCCACAAAGGACTAGAGAAACTGCTTGGGGCATAAGGACGATGCTAAAACCGCAAACTTAATGCAGATAATTAAATGTAATTACGTAATGTGTTTGTATTTGATGCTAGCTTGTGTTTGTGTGTATGTGGCTACGCATAAGTGTGTGTGTGTAATGTCGTGGTTATTGCATACGACCATGGCAACGATAATTGCAAAAGAAAATCATATTTTCTAATAGGGAAATTAGAAAATGCCATAAACGGCCGCATACAAACTCATACACTCACGCCCAGAGGTTCTTTGGCTTGAAAAATGGGACTTGCTACAGATTTTTCTGCAATAACTAATAAGAAATAAAAATACTAGATATTATACGTTTCATAGATATAGCTAAGATCATCGAAGAACCTCCCATTTTTACTTTAATTGTTATTTCTCACCAAATTCTATCGAACTCATTCGATCTCATTTCCCTTTCACTAGCCATGTGTTGTGCAGTAATTAAATTACAACAACAACATGTGGACACAATACCAACCAGGGAGTCGTGCGTGTGTGTGTGTATGTGGGGCATAATGTGCGCCTAATGTCTGATAAGCGCTTATAATGATGACGTGCAGTTGGCGACCCTCTAAACCCCAGATAGGGCGAGTTCACTAAAGTCAATAAAATGTAATTAAATCGACACTGTTATCGGCAACACACACATATGCATAGATATGAGCTCTATACACACACATGCACGCACATTCTATTGTTTTCAATAAAAACTTTTGGCGTATTTTGGCAAATTCTGTTTGCCAATGGGTTCATTGTTTCGACAACGGAAAACAAAATGTTTGTTTTCGACATGATTATGTTGCTTATATGATTGACATGTTAAAAGTTTCTAAATGATTTGAAAATAAATGTAAATATAAATAGAACTCACACAAATGCGAAGTTTAGTAAATATGTGACTAGAATAGCAGGATTAAAACATTTTGCCAGATACAAAAGTTATTGCACAGCAACTACGCTCAGATGTAGAGCCACCCAGCTAAATCAATTTGAGCTATACATACTGAGCTTATTTATACATAAATATATCATAAAAATACTCTTTAAATTACATAAAAATATCATATACATTTCTTGTTCAGTATACGTTACTCTCAAATAATACTCAGTGTTGTGAGGTATAATTATATTAGCTTGCTATATAAAATTCTACTGTGAAGTCGGCTTTTAATTACGTACCACAGCAAATTACTTTTACAAGCATAGCTTAAGTATCTGCGGTAAATAGAATTGAAATGGCACATAATGAGCAGGATGAAGAAGAGAATAAAAGAAGCCAAGAAATTTGTGCCGAAGTCAGCTGCAAAAGCCTCCCAATAAAGGTAAACTTGGCTCGCGTAAAATCTAAGAAACTAAAAACCAATTTATGCGCATAACGTTCTTGAAAGCCCGTAACAATCTCAAGTTGCAACTTGTTTCGAGTTTGCAGAAAAGGCGCAGCAGCTGAAGGAGACGGAGACGGAGATGGAGAAGGATGAAATGAACAGCTTGTGTTGGCGATTCTCATTTACTTACCGCTTCGTTCGTGTCTACCCTTCTCATTCGAGTATTTATCACTTTGTGCTGCTCGCTTTGTGTTTGATCAACCATTTTACCCAAAGTTGCCTATTGACATTGTGAAGTGGGCGCTCGCTCCTCTTCGCCTCGCATCGAACGGGCATTCAGGCCCAGGCCCGACTGATTTAAATTGAAATTGCAGCCTGAAGTGGCGAAAAGGCAAAGCAGGGTCAAGGGTTCACTCAGTGCGTCGGCAAAATAAAATCAAAAACTTACTTTATTCCAGCTGCACCGCTTGATTGATAATTTACTTTCCAAATATTAATGAGAATTCATTGGGCAAAACTAGACTTAGGCGTTGAAATGGATTGCATTGCAGGCATAGTTTGCTCATCGTGAATGAGTTACGGCTTTGGTTTCCCCTTTGCTTGTATTCGATTTGCATGCTGAAAAGTATGCTAGGGTTTTGTTGCTGCGCCTGCTATACGTTTACTTATACTGAAAGAGGCTTACCGCAGTTGTATAAGTGGCACATTTATGCTGTCCCCTAAAAACATGCTTCACATTATGGAATTTAAACTAAGGAATATTCCGTGTGTCCATTTAATTCCTCTCGTGTTTATTCCATTTGTGGTGGGTTCTGTCAGGCTCTGTTAAAATATCCAGCACATGCATTTTTTATTTAATAATAATGCATTAAAGACTCGCAGCATTGCCTAAGTATTTCGAAAAGTATTTCTGCTCGATGTGTATGAATCTATGCCACGCCCGGCAAAGTGTTGGGCGAGTGTCGAGTGATTTACATTGACACTTTCGGTCTGCTACAAAGTTTTGTCCGGCTGCTCACCGTTGCCACGCCCACCGCCTATACGTCGCTGACAGTGGCGCGTGCAACAAGTGTTTGGCTGGCAGAAAATTTATCGATGGCAAACTTGGCTTCCAAGTGAATTACGACAAGTTTGTTGCAGGTTTTCTTTTTATTGCCAGCATGGCGAGTCAACAGCCCTGGCAGGACAGCAGGGATGGGAGGAGTGGAGAGCGGAGAGCAGGCAAGATAAATGTCTGCAAGCTTCGCAATGAGCCCGAAAAAATAAGAGAGAGGAGAGAGAGAAAGAGATAAAGGGAGAGAAAGAGGGAGAAAAGTATGAGTAAATTTAATTGCCCAGTCGTGTGACTAATTGAAAAGTCGCAAGTTTTCCGTCCACGAAAATAGAAAAACTTCAGCGGAAAGTAAAGGAAAAGAAGCGGGAAGCCGCTCAACCGGGCAAGGGTAAAGAACAGTGGGATTTGCCGTTAAAGTGATTACTTAGTGGGCGATAGGATGGCCATAAAATATTCCATATTGATTTGCAAGTTTCGTCTAAGCTTACCCAGCGTTTTATATCCCTGACAGACTTAGCAAATTTATGAAGTGTATCGAAGAGAGAAAAAGAGACGGGCCATCATTTTTATTGCAGTCGAAGCTCATGTTTCACTTTTAGTTGGACACGCAGGCTCATGCTCGAACATGTCACAATTTAAACGATCTGCATATCTGCCCGACTGCGTACAAGTGCGTTTCCCATTTCATTTCCTCCCACTTTTACGATACCATTGACCTTTATTACCAGTTTTCCTGCTCATGCGATTTATGTGGACACTGTGTCCATTTATCGCGCCATCATGCCAAGCTCAGAGGTCCAGACACAGCGCTCCAGCCAGTGCCGGATATGAGGGCATAACAATAAATATATGCCAAATAATCTGCCCTCTCTCGTATTTCCACAGCAAGTCGTTGTCGTTGTGAAGGCCATCGGCTCCGGCCACTCTATGCACATATATTTGCCTTAATTTGGCCCGATACTATGTCTAGTTTATCATAAAAAGTTTCAAGGAAAATGCCTGTTTATACTCTTGCAGGGGGCAAGTATGGGCATAGTATAACTTGAATTATTTCTGTTAATTTTCAAAATTCTTTAACTAAACTAAGCAATACGTATTTAAAATATTTATATAAACAGTTTAGAGCAATCGAACTTCGAAAACATATAGAAATAATCGCACGAAACGAGGGCGATAGCGTAGAAAGATACCACAACTTTTTTGTATGTAAAAACTGATGTAGTTTTATCAAAATATTTGAAGGGATTTATATAGACAATTAAACGAGATGTAGAATATTAGAAATCTTTCGGAAAACTTCAAGAAACCTGGAAAACCCATTACTACTTAGTCGTATAGAGTATAAAACCATCGACTTGCCGTAGCAAGCGTTTCTTTCTTGTTATTTAATCTCTGCAACTGCCCCGGATATTTTTGCCTTCTCATACAGTTTCATAATTTATTTACAGTTTTCCAATCAGCCAATCAATTTGTATTCCTTCGCACTTAACTTATTCGTCCTTGGAGACACGTACATATGTCCTGGTCATGATTTATAAATAATAAAATATTTATTTTCGCACGTTGTAATGACCATGGCAGTGTTTCTTTGGCATCTGCCGGGCACATATGCTCATTAATATTAACAAGACGCAAGTGCGAACCAAACCAAAACAACCATTCCCAGTCCCAGTCCCAGACCCAGTCCAGCTGCAGCTCCAGCTCTAGCTCTAGCTCCTCCTCCTTCTGCTCTTCTACTTCTCATGCGCACTGGAAATGACGTCTAATCTCAACAGGTGTTTGTGCTCACGGCACACGTGTCGACTGTTGTCCTTGTGGTAATCAAGTCAAGTGCCAGAGTGCTCGCACTCCGAAAGTTTATCTATGCGAGTCCGGGTGTGTGAGTTATGGGCTAACAGCTTATCCAATTTTAATGCAACGAGGCGTGCGCACGAATTTAAGTGGCCGATCCCCGATGCTTTGTTATGCAAATCTCGGCAGACAAAAAAAAAATAAGTAAAAAGTATCAATCTCCTACTTAGTCAAGCCCAAAGTCCATTTACTGCCCTCCCGCCTGCCAGCGAGCCCACTTCCAGCCGAGCTCACATTTTATGGGCCTAAAGCAGCGTCATCGTCGTCGTCGTTTTATGGCCTAAAACATTATAACTCATATTTTGTGAATTTCTGGGAATTTTCCTGCTCCCCCCGCAGAAGCAGAGCGAGCAGCCGCATGATGAAAAAGAAAATACAAAGAAAATGCACACTGTCTTTTAACATTCATACTCTTGCAGAGGGTATATTTATGCTCGCTATAGGTTTGTAACGCATAGAAGGCGGTATATATTCAAAAACAGTCTTAGCTGTGCAAGACTGTTTTTCAATATAACATATACCTCGAACTCGAGCTAGTGTCAATTAATTTCTTGATATTTTCTAACTTATTAAATATTATGCGTACTTCAGTATTTTTTAAAAAAAATAATAAACGAAATCTGCCTAAACTAAAACTAAACTAAACTAAAAAAAAGTATTAAGCTTTTAGCACGTCGCAGATTAGCGCACTTTTTGTGATTAAACACTCCAACTACTTTAAAAATGTTCAATTAGAACTGCATAAAAATATAAGAAAATGGGTTAGATACCAGCTGAGAGTATCGAGCATTCGACTTGCTTGAAAGGAACCTCAATTTCTTGGTTTTTCTTGAAACGGCATAATTGCCAGGCCCAAGGACTTGAAAGCACGAGAATTCGCATGTTGTACAGCAAATAATATTGTATTATTCTTATGCAAAAAGCACACACACAAACAGGAAAAGCTTGGAAGATGGGTAGACAAATAATGCCAGGGGCAGCCGCAGGCTCATTTGGACTTTATCATTTTTGCGCCGCATCACGAACTACATCAGCTCCCACAGCTTCCACGAAACCAAACCCACTCCAAAAACGCGTTGTTTACTTATACGTGCATGTGTTTTTTTTTGGTTGTTCCTTCTGGCAATTCAAAGCCCGTTTCCAGAGTCAGTAATTTCGTGTTATCACAGGTGTACAATGTTGCCGAGAAAAACTTTGAACATAAAAAAACAACACGCTAAAAAAATGTGTAAAAGGTCGACTACAGCGTATACTCCATCTTAACTTTGCTTTGACTTCTTCAATAATTAATGAGGCTAGTCTTGTTGATGTATTATTTCATTATTATTTATTTAATTATTTATTATATTTATTGCACTTCAATAAAATAATAAAAGAGCAAATCTTTTCAGTTAAATTGTTTATAGTTTTATATGCCTGAAGTTTACTGTGCTTAATCCAGTTTATTTTACGTTTACTTTAATTTAATCGAAGGATTCAATAAACCTATTAAGACAGCGAAGTAGGCACCCTGATTTCTTATTTCTGTCATAAATGCTCTAAATAATTTAGAGACAACCTACGCTTTCAGCCACTTTGAGCCACTTAAAGCCAACTTTGTTTTGCTGCCACGTGTCTTTTGTAGAGGTGAGCGCACTTGGTTATTTTATCTATATAATTTGATTTATGCCGGGGTAGCCGCAGACAGGCAGCAACAACAAGAGCAGAGTGAGATTGAAGAGAGAGAGAGAGAGAGAGAGAGAGCAACAAGGACTTCATAGCCTGCAGTTATACTATATGCGTGTGGATTGGGTGGATCAGAGTTCACTTAGACTTATCTCTCTATGAATATCCATTAAGGGCGTTGAGCCACGCGCGCTTTCAGCGCCGCTTAATGTTAGCGTCAACGACGTGTCACGCCCAGCCCCTAATACACCCTACACAGCTGTGAGTCGCTTTCGCCTTAGCGTTTAAACAATAAATTAATTTGGGGCACGGAGCAGCAACTGAAACTGAAATCAGTGTCTAGACGAAGGCCTTGGCGAGGCCCGAACGAGGGACGCAGCGAGCTGGAGCGGAATAGAAGGAGAGCGTGGGCTGAGAGTGGAGGGAGTGGCAAGTGGGGCAAGAGTGCTACTACAGCAAGGCGCGTGCTGAATTTAAAGCGCCTTCGGTAGAGCGCTTCAAGGCTGCACACAGTGCTTAGACCGCAGAGCAGAACTTCCTCCCTCTCTCTCTCTCTTTCGCTCTTGTCTGCGATTGTTGACTTGTGGTTTCTTTGGTTGGTACTACGAGTATTTTCGGGGAACTCAACATTCATTTCACTTTACCAATTGCTCTTTTTGTACTTAACGCGGCCTCCAATTTGGGTTTTATGCTGCATAAATAAACCGAACCGAAGATGCAAATGCAGCATTGCGTTATTCCGAGTGAGCTATTTGCGAGAGCTCCTTAGGGATGGAACTATCGAAAGTATTGATTGTTTTCAGTGAATTTGCAGGGTTTTTTTTTAAACATGTAACTACAAAATTACGTTTATTGGGCAACGTTTATTTAAGCTACAACTGTTTAGGTATGTGCATAAATTAATGTTATATGATTCATTACTCAAAATTGTATTATGATTCGACTGTAGACTTACTACGACTTATATTAATTTTATAGGCATAGATTAATATATATTATATTATATTGATATATTGGCATACATAACATAGATTAATATTATAGGCACCTATACTCAAAGTTTAATGAAGGTTTGTCTATAGACTGAATTCTTTTCAGAGTATTAAAGACTGTGGTTTTAATGTGAACAAGTCTAAAGAGTAGTTATCAGACTACTACAATAAGTGTCTAATATCTATCAATTATGTAGTTAGCTACATATTTATTTCTATTACTTTCCCGCCTACATATTCAGTGTCATACTTAATGCGAAGCATAACCAGATCACAGACTAAATCAATATAATTATTATGCAATCAAGGGGAAGTGGGCCAACTGGAATGAATTGTCGATAAAATCAGAAATACCGAAATCCCTCTGGCATTATGAGAGTTCCATTGGCATGTGTGTGTGTGTGTGTGTGTGATTGCACTTATGTGGGTATGACTTTTGTAAGTTTACCAATTAAATTAGTTGACATAAGCCGCTTAGAGTGTTGCATCTGCCTGTCTGTTTGTCTATTTGTCTGTCTGTATATTTGTCTGCCTGTCTGTTTGTCTGCCCGTCTCTTTGTCTGCGCCCAAGGGTTGCATAACAAAACAAAACTAGGGTTTATGGAAGAGTGTGCTGGGGTCACAAGCCAGTTTAAAGTGCCACAATCGAACAGAAGTGGCAAAGCAAAAAGCTTCAACAGGAAATTCCAGCAGAAGGAACCCTCAGATACCTTGTAACCAGCACAACACGTGGCATTACAGTGAGTGCACACAAAAAAGATGCCCAATAATGCCGTCATTAAGGTACCTGGCAAACGCACTAATAACCGGTAGAAGAGTCTCTCCTCTTCTCCCCCTCCCAATAGCAACGTGTGTAGCAATTGATTGCCAACAAGGCCATGCCAGGCCAGAGTCCTTTATCTATCATGCACTGCCTGCCACCCCTTCCCACTCCCTCGTAGATTGCACAGCACGCTATTAGATACCTAATTGGGGGGAGGTCTGTAGCTTTTGCTGCTGTTGCCATAATTTCAGTCTCGTTTCCAGGCTAAAAAGTCATTAATCGCAGCTGTCGCTATCGACCTATTTATGCAAAAAGGGCAACTCATGTTGTTTAACCAGCGGAGATTATCACAATTAATAATTAATTAGTTCCAGTAGGGGTTTCTAGGTTCCTGGTTAGGAGTACCGGCTTACCTTGATCTAAAATTTGGAACCCGATGAAACAAAACAATACCCGGCCTTAACAATAAGCTCTCAGGCCTTCTTCAAGAACTTATCAATGGGGGTTTCTTCTGGAGGGTTTGATTCATCAATAAAACTTTTAAAACAACCATACATTGTAGTTACATTTTATTTGTTGATTATACATATATTTGGTTATCTAAAAATACTAGAGAGACGTAAACATTCGAAATATTGTAATATTTGAATTAAAACCATATAATTTATAAGCTTATGCTTCAGTTGACAAATAGCAAATATTATAAAGAGCATCGGTTAACATTATACTTTATTTTTTATTCAGCTCTCTTCGGATACTACGTCAAATCCACGGCATTATCATTTTCCATGTTCTGTAGTTTTTTGCAGATTTTCCAGGTTAAATGTCGGCGTAGGTTGAAATTAAATGTAAATCTCTTGTCGCAGTGCGGACACTTGAATCCTTCGCTATTCCTGATGCAAACTTGATTTAACAAATGTGTCTTTAGGTTGCATCTGTAGGTGAAATCCTTGTGGCACAGCGGACACTTCGAATCGCCCTCCGAGGTGTGTTCGTCCAAGTGTGCGCTGAGTTCTTCGATCGTATCGAAGTGTTTTTTGCAGTACGAGCAATAGTGAATGAGCTGATCGTCACTTGGGGCTGATTTCTCTTCATCTGCCTTTGTTCTCGCCATCGCTTCCTTGAATTTCTTTTCGTTTTGCGCTTTTTTCTGTCCACTCTTTGCAAAAACTAAACGTGCCATTTTTTTCTTGCTATCTTTCGAGTACTTGATCGAGACTTTCAGCAGAGTTTGCTTCTTGTTGATGTTGCTTGGGGTTAATGTTGCTGCACTTGTTTTATGTTTCTCTTCAGTCTTGAGAACTTTCTGCGCTTTGTTCTCTTCGCTCGAGTTGATCGGTGGCGTCTTGCCGAGTTGTTCAATAGTCAGTTGGTAGTTTCTCTTGAATCGATATGCCGCATGCACATCTGCTATGCAGATCTTACATATTTTCTTGGGAAACGGATCATCCCGCCTTATCTTCACTTCGACAAACTCGTTGATCATATCTTCCAGACTGGGTATCTCCGGTTTCTTGGTGTAAATGTTTATCAGGGTTCCGGCACCCGACATGCAAACGCGACAAACTCTATCCATGAGGTCTGGCTCGTTGCTCTGCCAGACGAATACTGACTCCGACTCAAGATTTCTCGCTCTCTTTTGACGCAACACACAGGGTTGCTACCTACCACTTGGGTAGCCCGACTTCTCTCTTCGAGCGCAGGTAAGAGAAACCAGTTGCAAACCAGTTTTTTTTTTGATGCCCAATTATATTTGCGAAATGGAAATCCCTGCGTAAAAGTAATAAAACAGATGTTTGCCAAGGAGAAGAGGAGATATATCAAACTTCATAGGCTAAATTAATTTCAGTTAGCTGAGTTAGTTGGTTTCTCTTCGAAGAGCACATGAAGTCGAGTATGCACTGAAAAAAAAAACATAAATTGATTTTTTATAATAAATAGTAAGCATGTTATCACTCTTAGTATGGAAAATAAATCAATTACCCCCTTATCTGTAATCTTTTTCAAGTGTATAGAGGGAGTAGGGGGGGAGGGGTTAGGCAGCGTAGCCCTATCGCTTTGAAGTCTGAAGATCGACTGAGTCATGCAATCGCACAAACTGTCGACGCGACGCTTCGTCCCGCTCTCGTTATTTGAATTCGCTCTCATTTTTTGCATGATCAGCTGCGCTGCGCTCTCGATTGCCCATCAGTGTTGGCGATTTAGCTTTTTTATCGTCAAATGCATATTTTATTATAACTTGAAATGTTTAGCTTTATTTTCAGCATATATAAGTCAATATATTTATGGACTAGTCTTAATAGCACAGATGTCAGACTCTATCGAGCATTAAATCACGCCAAATCTCGGCAAATTAGCTTAAGATTAATAATGCAATATTTAATATTATTCAAGCTAAGTTGCACTGTTATAACTAATACTAAAAATGCCTAGTAATCATGTTCTCTAACGCGCAAATATACTGTGGACTGTTAATCGTATTAGATCAGTTCAAACAAGCTCTAATCCAACTCTTCAATTTGTTCTCTCAACAATGAACATCACATTGTTATCCCCTTGAATTCATATGAACTATAAATATCGCATCACGGCACGTGTGTGCAATCTGTGTGTGGGAGTGTGTTCTTTTCTGTTGAATGCATCGATTTTTCTTATGTCTGTGTACCTTTTTGGACGGAACACTGTAAATAATACGAACGTGTCAGACAGCGGAAAATGCTGCTGATGACAAGCGTATTAAGAGCGCAAAACATAATATCTGTGAACATGCTATTTGTACAAAAGCATGAACATGACATAAACTATGTACATATATTTATAGATACAACTTTAAAACTTTGTTTCTGTATTCTTTTTTATTTGTATCTGTTAATGCTTGCAGAGAAAAGCTTAATAATTATTTTAAATTGCCGTGTATGGCACACTACGCTTATTTTTTAATAACAGATATATGAATAAATTCATAGATATAGCTGCATCGAATTGGCAACGAAACTTAATCAAAAATGTATATACTTTAAATGTGAACTTTAATGAGAGATGTGTTTCTTGTGCGATCTTACGCTTAATAATCGCATTCAGCTTGAAATATTTGATTTTTAGGATCCGCAGGCGTGATATTCAAAATTTTTAATTAACATCTTCTGCCCCAGTTTAAGTAGAAACTTTTTGCAAAATTTGATGTCTTTTTTGTGACTGCTGAGATCGAGAGGTTCATACAAACAGAGAAATACAAAATTAACTTGGCTATTGATTCAGGATATTGTAGGGCGTGCTACGCCTCTTACTCTGACTTATTGGGGCTTATAGAAAATATCACTAGTATTTTTAATGTTTGATGGAAAATGAGCTAGAACCAGAACCGTCTAGGCACATTGTATAATGTAGAGTCTCTCTCTCTCTCTCTCGCATTTCCCAGCAACATGCCCAATCCAACAGAGCGGGTCTGTGCTTGTATTATGTGGCTGATGGCCTTAGTAACATCAGTAATAATAATATTAATGCGTACTCATCTATCTTATATAATTTTGCAGGTCTGGAATTATGTGACGCTGCCTGGGCACGCATCAAGTATGGAAAACATATGAAAATATTTGAATTTTAGCAGCAGCAGCAGCAGCAGCAGTGGCAGTGGCAGTGGCGGGCTTAGTTCATGGGCGTTTCCCGGGATTGAAAATTAGCCAAGCGGACGCCACGACAGCAACAACAAGAACAACAACAGCCGTAGAAACATAGTTGGGAGACAGGACATAGGCGAGCTGGGGGGGAACGTGTAGGATCCGCAACAAGCCGCATAACAAACATGAAAGCAAATGGCGCCGCCGGCCGCAGCTGCCACATGGCCCATGTCCATGGCGGCTGTGGCATCCCGTTATTTGTGCTGACAGCGCTGCTGACACTAACGAGCTTAATAACGCCCACCGAGCAGTTGACAGCGACGGCAGCCGTGACAGCGACGCCAACGTCGACGCCAGCGTCGGCAGCAGCAGCAGCGACAGCAAATGGCGGTGCAATAAACCCCAAATACGATGGAAAATTCGAGCTGACAAAAGTGAACACGACGGGCCTGCAACTGGATGAGCTTGTCTTTCCCACCGGCGACTGGAACGGAACGTTGCCGGCAGGATTTCGGGCGCCGAATGGCAGCGGCGCACACAGCACTCAACCGCAGCAGATGGGATGCCGCCAGGATTCGAACTTCTGGGTAAAACTGATTATGATGATCCTCTACGCGTTGGTCTGCATAGTGGGTCTGTTCGGCAATACGCTGGTCATCTACGTGGTGCTGCGCTTCTCCTATATACTCAATCTGGCCATAGCCGATGAGTGTTTCCTAATCGGCATACCCTTTCTCATACACACCTCGTGGATGAGCAACTGGGTATTTGGCACGTACCTGTGCAAGGCCTACATGGTAAGCACTTCGGTCACGCAGTTCACCTCATCGATCTTTCTGCTGATTATGTCGGCCGATCGTTATATAGCCGTCTGTCATCCGATCTCGTCGCCACGCTATCGCACACCGTTCGTCTCCAAGGTGGTCTCCGCCGTGGCCTGGATCACTTCGGTACTGCTGATGCTGCCGGTGATCCTGTTTGCCAACGAAGTCAAATGGATGCCGGGACGCACGTCGTGCAACATCGAGTGGCCCGAGGCATTCAATATACAGTCGGAGTCGGCTTTTATTCTATACTCGCTCGTGCTGGGCTTCATTACGCCACTGATCTTCATATTGATCTTTTACTATCTGGTCATACGCAAGCTACACACCGTGGGACCCAAGCACAAGTCCAAGGAGAAGAAACGTTCGCATCGCAAGGTCACCAAGCTGGTGCTGACTGTCATTACGGTGTACATCATGTGCTGGCTACCCCACTGGATATCACAGGTGGCACTGATCAGTTCGAATCCTGGTTGTGCCACCAAACTGGAACTGGCCATCTTTCTGGTCTGCGGTTGCCTCTCCTACTCCAACTCGGCCATGAATCCCATACTCTACGCCTTCCTTAGCGACAACTTCAAGAAGAGCTTCATGAAGGCGTGTACCTGTGCCGCTCGCAAGGATGTCAATGCCCAGCTGCAGCTGGAGAACAGTTTCTTTCCGAAGTTCGGCAAGGGCAGGCAATCGGATCGCCTGATTGGCTCCAACACGGCCATCGGAAATGGGGGTAAGCTCAAGAAACGGGTACTGGGCGGAGGTCGGAACAATAATGCACCGATGGGTGCGACCACAACGACCACAACCACAGCTGGTACCGATGTGATTACCTCGATTCAACCCGTTCTACCCACTCAGTCCGTGCAGGCGACTACTAAAGCACCTGGCCAACAAGTGGCCGCTCTGGTGGTCGTCAATGCCGAACCCGAGTCGAGTAAGCCTCCTGTACTGCACACAGACTTATAAGAGCGGGCACACGCCACGTTGCCGCTCGACACGGTTGTGTTTATAGCCCGCAGATGAGTGCGAATGACAGGCGAAGCTTCGCGGGAGCTGAGCGCGGAGCTGATAAGGGCGCCAGAATGTTTGCTATAACGATTTATAGCATTGATATTTCACGACTAGAAAGCCAAGCTAGTGTGTATCACCGGTCTACCGAGATTCCGAGATTCGGATGCAGTTGAGCGTCGCATGCGTCATAAATGTCACATGGAATTTATAATAGAGTCGCTTGAGCTCGAGCTCTAGAGGCGGAATACCTCGGAAGCAGAGCCCCAGCGCAACCGTAGATGATTCCACAATGATTCCAGGTGAAACATATTTAACGAAGAATTCCACTGGAAATAAAACGAAGGCAGATCGACAACATAATTCACATAATCGAATTCAATTCCAATGTGATCAATTAATCGAAAAGAGAGAGAGCCAATCGATTTCACGCGAAATGAATATTGAACAGACGGAGATTTTATATTCATAGTCATAGGAAATACTGCGTAATATTGAATATAAACTGGTTTTATATTATTATATGCTTGAAGGGAATCGAATAAATGCAGAGTTATCGATAGGGTAACTGCAAATTAATTATGTAACGAGTCAAAGAACAATTGAATTTTATTAATATCGATAAGTATTTGCATGTGCTGTTTGTACTTTTGATGTAAAACTAAGCTATCACAACATTGTTCTAGTTGTACTTCGTATTTCTGCTAAACTTTGTCTAGTTCGATACTATAACAGTTACAGGAATAAAACGGAATTAAGCTAGTATTGTAAGCGAACAATTTTTGCTTGAGAAAATATGAATAATACCTTTAAATTTAAAATAAAAATAAATTTCAAACGTAAATTTGTGAAATTTCTCTGTCGTATCTTATCGTTTACAGAAATAATTCAAATGTTATTTTAAAAGGGGTCCCTAATGAAGTGCCAAGTGCTACTTGGCAGGCTGCCTGCCTTATCTGCCCCCTCTTTCTCACGCTCTCTCTCTCTCTCTCTCTCGTTGTCGTTATTTGACTTGCAAATATCTCTTGAAACATGCGTGCCAGATTCAGACAGAGATAGCCGCACTGCTACTACATGTGGAGACCGCTTGCAGTTGAAAGTGTGAAAATAAACACAGAAATAAAACCAAACTGTGATAAGACATAAACAAAACAATAAACAACACAGAGCACAAAGTGAGAGAGAGCGAGAGAAAGAGACGAGAAAAACTGTCAACAAGCGTAGCAATTTTCATGCTTGATATAATGTCCATTTGGAAGTTCGCAAGATGCCAACACCCCAGCGGGACACAGAGACACTGCGAGACACTTGACACAACAAGAAGACAGTACAAACACACTTGTGTGTGTGAACGGGAGGAGAAAAAAGAGCTAGAAAAAAACGCGTATAATAAAAGCCAAATAATAGTTGACCACAGTCGAGTGGGACAGCTGCAGAAGCTGCATGCAACATGAGTTCAACAAGAATTCCGCAAGCAGAAGTGGAGGCAAGCAGAACGAAAGCCATAACCATAAATCGATATATAGTTCAAGCTTAAACTAACTAAATATATAGAAATAACTAAGTGAGTTTTCCTTAATTTACTAGGGATGCTTATAAAATAAATGTGGAAACAGTCGAACTTCGCATGAAACGCGAGTTAAGTCGTGTTTCCACGTGCTACACTTCTTTTCCTTCTCTGTCTCTCTCGCTCTCTGATGTTTATGCAACGATATACGCTGTATCGTGAGATACAAGTGGGCTGAGTCGGTACTGACGCGGGCTGAAGGTCTCTCGCATATTGATTATTTGGAATTTCATTTGCCGGCAGCGAGAAATTATGATGGTCTCTGCCTGCATTCTGATGCACTTGTCCATATGCTTCACTTGGCTGGGGCCAAGGCAAGAGGCGGGCGGGGGGACAGGGCACTGCAGTAGCAGTAGCAGCTGTTGGCCAAGGATGCGAAAAGTGACTGCAACATCGCTGCGCTGCTCTCAGGATTTTAATGGGCTAGTCTGGGCTGTGGCCCGATGATGTTGCATGCAGCAGATGCAAATCCCCCGCCGTGCAGTCTCTGGCCGGCAGCGGGGCCAAGCTGAAGTTTAAGGTCAAGTACAAGCAGGGAAACCACTTAAAAGTCGCTACGTGTGCACAAGCAAGCGCGACCGGGACCGCGTAAGCAGGAGAAGGAGAAGGACATGGGTCCTGCTTGGAAACCTCCAGTTGCCTCGGCAAATCTCTTGCAGCATGCGAGCTAATTAAATTCCTTTAAGCGAATAATTCTTCGACTTCAAAGCGCCTCGAATTGTGCCAAATTGTTTCCAAATTGTGGCAAATCGTGCATGCTTGCCCCAATTTATGGCACACGCACACACACGGCTACACCTATGTATATATGTGTGTTCATGTGTTGGTTATGTATGCCAAATCAAATTAATGCTTCACACTTCATAAATCGGTGCGTTGAAGATGAACAGATTAAAGGCGAATTTCATTTTGTGTTTTTTTGTATTTTCTATTTTCCAATTCCAATTCGATTTTCAATTTTCAATTTTGTGATCTGCTGGGGGAACTAAAAATACAACAAAGTCGCTTTATAAATACATTAACACCTCAATGCGCTGCCAAATGGTATATACCATGTACAATCGTATATAGTATTCCCGGTCTAAACAAATAACCCCAGTGTTGACGCCTTCGACACTAGACGTCGCTTGCTGTGTGTGTGTGTGTGCCATGCTGTGGCTGGGCGTGTGTGTGTGCCAAGAGAAACACAATATTAAAAAACAAAATTAAATGATTCAAAAATCATCAAATGCAAACATTTCAAATAAACATTGAAACTCAATTCGAAACGAGTAGAATGAAGCACGCTCGATTTCGAGATACCCTACATCCACTGCAGCGCTATTTCTATTGTCTACTTAGATGCTATAAGTCGTAGTTCTTAAGAAGAGTAGTAGACAGCACGATATTCATCAAGTTTTTGAATAGTTGCGGTGTACTCGCTTTGTTGCGATGCAGTTGCGGTCAACCGCATTTACTTATACCACAATTACTCGAGTAAAAATGTGGTGCGCTTGCATTTGCAGTAATCCAGCTTTAATTAATTTTTTTCTATGCCGAGTTTGATTAAAGTTCTTAGATCTCTAATTTTTATATATAACACAAAAGATAATCATAAAGTTATATACATGTTTGTTATTACTGTTTAGAAATTTCTTCTCTTTTGTGCATTTTCCACAAACTATTCAATCTATAAACAAAAGATTACCTGCTTAATTATGACCCTGGAAAAACAGAAAAGTATTATTATAAATGCAAGGAATTGGTCGACCAATGACGCGAGCTTTGTGTTAGTTAGATACGTATCTGATAAGGCTGTGAGTCGCAAGACAAATCTGTTGGTCGTACTCCCAGTCTCAGTTCGGTTCAGTTTCGTTTGGGGTACATACTGTGAAGGTAATCTTTGAAAAATGCTAGCGAAATTAAAGTATCTTGTTTACATTTTGTACGTGGAATATTGTGCGATAAGTGCGGCCACATCAGAGGTAGCAGATAAGCGGGTAAACAGAAGCTGTGAAGTACATTGAGGCGAATCTAGTAAATAATGATACTTTTTTCATAGGGCACTAATATCGAAAGTAAAGTGATTCATATAGCTGAACTTCAAGGAAGCTTGAATGGCCAGACAGTGAATGCGACCTACAAGAATATAAACCTACTAACTCTGGCTGGCACAAACAATTTAAGTTTGTTTCCCGCTTTCATTCAGCCTGTCCACAAAGCGAACAATCTGCAGACTACTCAAACATCTCAACTCGAAGCTAAGCTCGAAGATCTCTTGGCCAACTTGACTAGACTAAATGCTCAACTTGAGAAACTGAAAGTTACAGTTCTTGCACTGAATAACTCGATCAGCCAGAAGAAGCCTCGTATTGACTGTTCGAATCGAGCCAGCTGGGAGAATGTTCTTCAGATTACAGTGCCCGGAATAGATCCGTTTTCAGTGCTCTGCGATAGGGGTACAGATTGGGTTGTTATTCAGCGTCGACTTGACGGTAGTATCGATTTCTACCAGAACTGGCAAGCATATCGCAATGGATTTGGTTCATACAATGGCGAGTTCTTTTTGGGTCTGGAGAAAATCTATCGCTTGACCAATTCACGTCCATATGAACTATATGTGCAGCTTGTTGATTTCGAAAATTTATATTACTACGCGCGCTACGATGACTTCCTGATCGGCAGTGAGCAGGAGAATTATAAGCTAAAGTCACTGGGCACGTATGGGGGAAACGCGGGCGATGCCCTCAGATATAACCTATACGACATGTTCTCCACCTATGACAGAGATAACGGTAAATGGTTATGGGGTAACTGCGCCAATTACTACGAGAGTGCCGGTTGGTTTAACTCGAACGCGAACAGGTGAGCAATATCAACAAGCTTATCTACCTTAAACTATAAACTCCCTATTTCCTTTAGTAATCTCAACGGCGTATACTTTAAGAACGGAAAAAGAAGTAAGAAAGGCATTTGGTGGTATACCTTGAAGGGATACCAATCCCTGAAGTCTGTAGATGTGTTGATTCGACCAAAATATTCGCTGGTCTAAGAGAAATAAACTAATATACATATATCTGAGTTTCTGCAGTTCGAGTGCACTAGATAATTGGTTGATTAATGCAATGGAATAACTGAAAAATAAAAATAAAATAAAATAAGTGTTTGTTTTTGAGCTATAACTTATTTCTTCTTGTATTTCTTACTTATTATTCAGTCCAATTCAGAACAACTTAGCAGAACAAAATATTTCTTAGTTTTCAGAACTTATCGCTAATGGTCGAATAAAACTATTCAGAAAACCTGCTTCAAAATGTACTTTTCTCGGTTAGGGGAATTGGAACTCGTTCAGCTGCATTGTGTATCCCCACTCGTATCATCACATCGCACTCCTAGCTCATCGACGGGATCCACTGGAGCTGTCAAAGCGTCGTCAGCGTTGCTCAACAACTTTGCATAATCCATAATTTCCCCATTGTCACATGCGATTTCGGTGGGCACACACGCTCGTGCACACACTACCCTTCTTCCCCTCCTCGACCCACTTCGCCCCTCTCCTTGTGGCGTGCTTTTGTGCAAATTGCGCAAATTTTGCTGCCAAATTGAAAAGTTTTTTGCGCATTTTTCGCTTTATTTTATTTTGCATTTCCAAGCAGCGGGCAACACTTGCTGTGGCCGCAGCTATTGCCATTATTATTTTCTCGCTTTTTCTCCTGCCCTGCCCACTGTATTGACACTTGCGTGAGAGAAATGAGAAAGTTTACTCAAATTCACACTGCAATTTCGGTGGCTACTCAAGCGTTTCCAATGCAAACTTGCAAATTTCAAAAACTATTTCGATTGGATTGGCAAAAGTGAAAAGGCGACTATAAATTTGAACATTGCTCAACACTGCACAGCAATAATTGGAGCCTTAATCGCTTGAGAGCCAGGCAAGTGCAGCCTAAGGGTTTTCTACACTTGAAAGAGAAAGCATCAAGCTAAAGAGTTGAGCTCCCTTGGGCACTCCTACTCTGCTACTCGACCAGAACGCATAAAAACGAATTTGACCAGAGTGGCCCAATTTTATACAATGCCAATTTGCTAGACAACGTTTCAACCATAAGTCAGTCTGCTTACGCAACAACAAGCTGATGAACTCGACCAAGAGTGGAAGAAAAATAACTAAAACTGATTTAAGTCAACTGCTGTCGGGCGGGGGTCAAAGACGGAATCGATCAAAAACTGGCGCCGAGTGAATGAACCTTTCCAATTGGTTGAGCAGCTTCCGTAAACAGTGCTGGCCGAACTGTTGGACATTGTCTTCCTGCGCTCCCTGCTCGCCCGTTTTGCTCCTGCTTGCCATTTATGTTGGCTGTTGGTTTTGGCCATAAAAATGGTTCATGTCAGGCTTTTGGGCAATACTCGGGCAGGAGGAGGGGTTGGTAGAGGGGGAAGCCAACTAAACTCTGAGCAAACTACCTATTAGTCGGCGGGCGTGGCCCATAGCCCACGCCTCTTAGCCGTGCACGCTGCCTGCCGTCACGAAGCGCTCATCAATTACATGAAGTGCGTGGCGTAAATTAGTCGCCTCCCTCCATGCTCCGTCTCCGGGAGCCGGCAACCGGCAGCCGGGACGCCCCAAAGTGCCTGTCAATTGGGTTGATTGAAAGAATTGACAGTGGGCAAGCGGGGGAGTTAATCAGTTAAAGCTTAAAGCCAAGTTTGCAAATGTAACCCGAAATGTAAGCCAAAAGGGCAAACAGTCAACGTAATCTTGGCCTCAAATTTCAACGCACTGCGATAGCATCTTAATTACCCTCACACACAGACACAGAAACAAATACACAGAGAGAGAGAGAGAGAGAGAGCTACACACACACACTAGCACACAGCAGAAAGTCATTGACCCAACGTCGGCTGAGGGTAAAAATTCGGTCAGCTCTTTAATGTCCACAAACTCGTGTTGACAGACACTTTTCTGTGGCTTCGCATATCCCTCTGCGTCACTCTCTCTCTCTCGCACACTTGTGCTGCTACAATGTGTGTCTCTATTTGTCACACTTACCCCCCGTACAGCACAGCTAACGTAGGGTATACACATAACCCTAAGAAGCAGCAGCTGCTTGCTGCCAGCTGCCTCATAGTTAGTTGCGATTTACAGGGTATTTCTGCTTCTAGCTGCCATTTGATACCCACTCTGGTCTGTTTTAAAAGCGACACAGCAACAACAACTGCTGGCTCTGCGTAAACTTTAAGCTGCCACATACTTTTTGCCTGCAGGACGACGCACTGACATTGCCACGCAGGCGGGCAGGCAGACAGCCCGGACTGGACTAGGAGCAGCTTCAGCTCAGCTCTGGCACCTGGACAAGCGGAAAACATTAATTACGCTCAGCACACGCACACGCACACACACACAAACACTCTTCACTCAAGCTGCGTGTGTTGATCTGCACACCTAGGCGTATACGTAACGCAGCATTGCGTTGCCTACTTTCAGGCTGTATGTGTGTTTGTAATTCGAGTGTGTTTTGTTCTGCTGTTTGTCATTGTTTGAGTTCCAAAGTTATTTATTCCGCTCTTCACTGTTGCCCTGACTCCCCCTCCCTTTCCCCCCTCTCTCTCTCCCTCTCTGGCAGTGCGCTGTGCTGGGCGTTTTATTTGCCCACCATAATTGTGGCAGTCCGGAGACCATAAAGATTTGTCATTTGTGCCACGTGCTTTCTTCAAGAGTTTTCCTTTCACATCAAGAGCACAGACAGAACGAGAGTGGGAGTGGCTACAATTATTTACGTATATTTGCACTGTAGTTGAGTGGTTTCTCCTGGTCAAGTTGTGCCCGGCAGTAGGTGGAGCTGCTGCTTTCAAATGAGAGTCGCATTTGTTTGATATAAATTACTTATCGATTGCGGCGAGTCCCGACTTCACTTTCATCTCGTAGAAAAAAGCGCACACGCTGGTCCTGTGAAAGCGATTCACATCGTTAAAAATTTATCGCCGTCTTTCGTCAACTGTACTTCTTCTACTGCACCGCTGTTAACGAATAAACCGACTTAAATTAATTAAAACTTTACGTAATTCGCCGTATGAGTTGGATAAGTGTGTGTGTGTGTGTGTTAAGATGAAACTTTCCCGTAATGTTTCCATTTGCCTACCTCATTTGAAAATCTCTTCTGAAAGCTGAGGCACAAAGGCAGACGCCAGAAGTTGAGACAGAATTTTAAAGAAATTAAAAGCGTAAACCAACTGGGACACATCCGTGAAGAGAGAGAAGCAGATAGAAAGAGCACACCCCAATCTTGCCGGCATCATGAGTTGCAGAAAAAAAAAACAGAACTTGAAAAAGGAAAAGCCTAAGAAAAGCGTAAAAAAAAAAACATAAACGAAGATATGTAAAATGAGAAATAAGAAAAAAAACACGCCTGCAAATACACCCCGAACAATAAACGGATGCCTCGAACGAACGGACATGGTCGCCATCTCATCTCTTTGCATCGACCCATTAGTCATTATTGACACATTCCTCTCGCCTTTTTTTGGGCTACCTACAGTCAGCTGGACACGGTCGAGCAATCGAGCATTTCCGCTCCACTTGCTCTATCGCATATCGTATACTCCTACTCTGTCATACATGGCATATTAATAACTGCCACACACGACGAAGAAGGCATAAAAAGAAAATGAAGGATTTACGCTCGGAAAAAAGCTACCAAGGTCATTATAGAAATAAAATTGTAGATTTATATGGAATTCTTTTTTAGTTCGAAATACAATATATTATATTTTGGTGTAGGGTATATTTTAAGCGAGTAAGGTCATTGTAGAAATAGTATTTAGGACTTATATGCAATTTTAGTTTATTTGAAAACTGTGTAGGGTATATTTGAGGGTAGGGTATATAGTGAGTAAGACCATTAAGGAAATACAATTTGGGATTTATATGGAATTTTAGTTATATTATAGTTTGGGATTCTAAGCTGTATAGGGTATATTTCAAACGAGAAGGTCATTAAAGAAATAAAATTAAAGATTTATGTGAAATTTTAGTTACATTATATTTTGGTATTCTAAGCTGTATATTTCAAGCGAGTAAGGTCATTATAGAAATAAAATCAACGATTTATATGACATTTTAGTTAGTTTGAAATATTATTTTAAATTTAATTTAGAATTTATATACTGTAAATTATATTTTGGTATTTTGGAACTTAACTTTACGCTGCCAAAGACTGATAAAAAAGCCAAAGCTAAGAAATAGTTTGGTTTTTAATTAAATGTAAAAGAAGTTATATTTCGATAATAGATTAGTTTGTTTATTTAATCAGTAGATAATTATCCATACTCTTTTTCCTATACTACTTAAATCTCTACGGGCTTCACTCTTGAACTGAGAAGATCTTGCAGAACTGTGAAAACTTTAGAAATCTCAATTGTTTGCCAGGAAAACAGTCTTAGGTTTGCCTTAATATCAAGTTTTCTTTGTTCTAAGTCAGACCCCTACTCACATATACTATTCCTAATGTAACGGCCTGTTTAAACAGCAATTTTTGGAAATAGTTATACTCAATTTCTCTGTCCATTTAACTCGAGTGCAAATGTTTATTTAATCGGGCGCAACAGCAAGAGCGAAACCGGCTACAAAGTTTATTGTGAACTCAATTAAAGCAACGCCTGGTTGGTTAGTTTGGTTTGTTGTTATTTGTTGGGTTGGATTGGTTGGGTTCGGATTGGTTTTGGGGTTGGTTAGGCCGGTGGTGGGCTGTGACTTGCTCTGGGGCCGGTCGAAAACAAACACAAATTCCGAATGCGCAGAGCAAAAGGCAACGACTGCAAAAATGTTGCCGATTTCTGTTACAAAATCAAGTGAAACAGTAAAGAAATATGCAACGAAGCGTACTCGACTGAAATATACCGGGCAACTAATTTTTATAAATTGCTGTAAGAAACTGTAGAACAGAGAAATGTTGCTTATAGGGCTTCCTAAACATAAATTATATAATAAATGATAAAGCCTATCTCTTTGATGGATCGCTTGATCCTAAAAATAGATTCTATTTAAAGCCTAATGTCTCTCTTTCTGTTTAACAGATTAACTTGTTAATGTCTTAACAATCTTAATATACCCCATTTAAATCATTCTTCATCTATACAGGGTATAACAACGGACACAAAAGAAGCCGCTAAGTAAACAACGCAGCAACAGCAGCAAAAACAACAACCGCATAGCTAGAACAACAAAGGCCAATGCAAGAATAACTACAACTAAAGAGCGCTTTAGTCAAGCGGGCACTCGACAGTTAGATACTCTGCATTTTGAAGTTAAAAGTGCAGTTGAATCAACGATAGGCAGACTTATTACTGTGATCTGTAGTTTTTTTTTTAACTCTGGAAAATTACAGAAAACTTATAGAACACTTTGTTGTTCTGGGTAATATAGATAGACAGAGTTACGAGCCTATATGTCACATAAAGAAATCTGTTGATCTGAATGCAATTAAACAATAATATATAGTTGCAATGATCTAGCATGGCTTTTCCTGCCTGATCGTGTTGTTTAAATAATCCTCTCCCTTTCCTTGACTAGTACACACCCTTTCTCTTAAATTTTCAAGAGGTGCAGGGTATAAAAAGAACAACTATAGCAACCAGACTGTAAATAGAAAGAAATTCCGGGCAGTTGTTCAGTTTGTTAACTTGGCCGAGACACAAAGGGAGAAAAAAGTGCAGGACTAAAAGAGTGTACACGTAACTGCTTGCGAGTACGGTGACGTGGTGGGGGGGCGTGGTCCAGGCGTGTCCTGGCAACTAAATTGCGGCCCAGACAAAAGGCAGCTAAACTGTAATCACGGCAAGGGATCTTTTTAATACATCTGCTTTCGCTCGACGAAGAGCTGAGCTCGCTTAAATGAGCAAAGAAAATATTTTGCATAATTAAATGTAACTCGAAATGCCGAAATAATAATTAAGGTGACAGCATAATGAGTTTCCCCAGTACCCACCCCCTCTCTCCTGCCCAGCACCTGCTGTGCTCAGCGAGACAGCTGACGCCAAATGGAAATTGATTGGGGCAAAGCAAAGGAGAGGGAAGGAAAGGAAAGGAAGAAGCTGTAAACTAATTGAATACAACGGAAGCCAAAGGTGTGAAAGGTGTTCGAGAAGGCAGCTGAGAGAGTGAGCTGTGTAGCCGCGTACACCCTGTGCTCACCCTGTGTCAGCTTAAGTGTTGCCACCCCACGCCTGTTGTGAGCTGGTTCACTGAGCTTGAAATTTAAACAGACTCCTCTTCTTGGCCCGCCAAGTATGGGTCAATCGCAGATTGACAGTAGACACGAACTGTCTGGAGTTGGGAAACTTCGCCTTGAATATACCGTACAATGGGACGAAATAAATGTTGTTATATTTGTGCTGAGAGTAGACAGAGGGGCAGATAATGGACGGAAATCAAAGTCAAACACAATATAATAATACTGAAATTGACAAATTGATTGCCCAACATGGCAACAATGAGTGAATATTTCATGGCTGGGAGTAAAGAAATCGGATAAGTATTTAGTTGTTTAGCACTTGCGAGAATAATTTGCTTGGACTCTGCTACACGCTGGCTACCCTCGGGGCAGCTCTGTAAGTTTTTGCTTAAGATAAATGCAAATATTTATACAAACTCTTTGTAAAAGGGGAAAGCAACGCTTATTCGCTCGTAAAATGGCAAAAGTTCATTCGATTCGCCTTGGCTTCGAGCAGATGAAATCACAACTATAGCATATTTATTTGCCTAAAAACGGGCGCCTTCAGCATTCCTCACTTTCAGCTCATCGGCTGCGAGTCGGCTACAGAGACTATAAAATCCATTTACCTGAGCTTTATTAGCACTCCGCCTGGGGTAAGTTGGGAAAATGCAGCGCAGTCAAGTGGAAAATGTAAGTAGAAATAGAAAATACTAAATAAATATGTTTATGAGCGAAAACATTTGAGTTGCTTCTACCTTCCGGAATATGATCGAAATGCTGGGCAGCCTCAGTGAGATAATTGAAACAAAAATCGTAGGGAAGCACGCTCATTTAAACGCGCTATGAATAGATTGTTAATGTGGGGGAAGGGGAGAAGGAAGGCAACCACGTGCTTTGCCCCCTCATCACGCCCAAACACATTTTCCCACGTCGACAAAAGCAGAGGCAGAGACAAACAGACAGACGGACAGACAGACAGACAGACAGAGAGTCAGTCAGACAGACATACAAACAGACAGACGGACAGATAGGAAGGTTCGTTCGGTCGGAACAGTCGGCGCAGACATGCCAATTTGCGGTCTTTGGTTTGAAACTTTTACACGGTTGACTCTCGACCGCAGCACCCGCCCTCTGCCCCCGCCGCCTTTCTAAAATGCTGCTCAACCTTAACTCATTAAAATTGAAGAGGCTCACAAAAAGTTGTCTCGACCCTGCACCTTTTGACCCGTGCCCCGGCACCTGCAGCGATCTGACCCTGTTTGTTTGCCTCACCAGCTTTGCACTCTATTCACAACATTTTCCAATGGGAAATGCAATTAAATGCCGCCTGAAAGTATGCTACAGCCTTTTCGATGTCGAAATCATCCTCCTCCCCTGGCTACACACACGCACAACTTTTAAGGGTCATCTGAAGTGGCGCTGCTAATGCATAAATTAGCTGCCAGCACAACAATAATTATTAATTACACACTTAAATTAAACATTACTTTTTATTGCGGCTCTAACGTAATACCCTTCCCAGGGGAGTAGGGACAGAGAGAATCGCCTAATTTAGCAAACTTTTTAATTCCCTGAGATATTTTAAATTTCCAGTAAACGAACTTATCACAAGTTGGCAGTCCCACCCAGGCGCGTATGCAATTCTCGATAAAAATATAAAGCGAACTATGTGCTGATATACCCAAAAAAGTTAATAAGAAAGGATATATATTTCTTATCTAATACACTTCTTTAAGTTTTCAAATTAATCTGAATAAATATGTAATTAAAGGCAGTTGGGTATTTGTGCAGATCGATGAGACATATAGAACCGTTTGAAGATCGAAAAAAATATTTACTAAACAAAAATTATACTAGGAAGTGCGCAGATACCGAGAGAGAGAGAGAGAGAGAGTGCAGAGTGTGTGCTCAGATATGTTATCTAACTTGGGATCTCATTGATAACTTGTGAAGATAACGACGAGGCTCTGCGAGTGGCTTATGGGGTTGATGTTGCAGACCTTTTTCAAGAGTTGTTTAACTGTGTATTAAATTGTGAGATCAGAGCTTCAGCTGCAGCTATTAAATGGATACAAAGTAATTTCTGAATCAGTTTAATGTGTCTATAAATGTAAAGTCATTGAAGAATAAACTATTTTTGAATACCTAATAAAAACAGAGAGGTTTTCGCAAGACAGGCAGACTTAGAGTATTCTATAAAATAAAGAACACAGCTTCTCTTATAGAGCTGCAAACATAAAGGTGTTCCCAGTTTCGAAAGTGTTCTCACAAGCAGAGAAGAGAAGCAGCGTGATGGGCAAAATGTGGTTGTGTTAATCTGGGCATTCTTTTAGTCATTTCGACCTAATTTCGGTAAAAACCTCATACCAGTTTAGTATGAATTTCATGTCCAATTAGTTTACTCAATAGGCACCACAATGCAGGGTATATTCCCGTCGTGAGCGCTCGTCGCAGCCAGCTCTACTTGACTCCTACCACACACTCTTCCGTAATGCATTATGCTGACTTGTCGTAATGCGAGTCAAATAATAAGACCGCTTATTGTGCAGGCCATTAAATTTTGGCTCTCTTCAATCTTCTTTGCTTTCTTCCTCACCCGTTCCTACTTGCTTTTTCCCTTTATTTTCGCATTTCCCTTCGACAGTTGCCGATGCGCTGTGGCTGTCATCGACAGCTCACGCGGAGCCCATGTGAGGCGCATAATTACTCAGCTCTACAGTTAATGACGGACTGGCAGTCAGAGGAGAAGGAGGATTCGTGCTCATTCCTCATTCCGCTCAGCCCACCCACTGCTCTTATGTTGAGTGTAAGTAGATATTACGTATGCGCCGAGTGGGCTTTACTTTGCGAGCACTTTCTCTGCGCTGCATTAAAGCTTTAAATTGTGCACAGCTAAAATACAGAGAGAGCGCGTTGCGAATAAAACTTTGAATCGGGCTGCTCAAATTGAATTAATTACGCCAGCTGGGCGTAACCTGACGCTTTATTTCGACACGTGATAAATTAATTTTAGCCCAAAACGTTCGTACCGTTTCATTTCGTTACGTTTGGCATCGCATCGCGTGGAAATGTTTGCATATTGCTAGGCCTAGGCAGGACTGCCGATGGGCGTAGAATGGGCGTGGGCGTAACAAGTTTACTGCGTCATACGGCGCGGCTAATTGAGTTGCGTTTAACCGAATATAATACCGGGAGGTCTAACATTTTATTCGCGCCACACGCGATTCCCATTGCGTCGATTCTGGGTGTAAGTAATTGCCCGACTGACTGAGTATTTGAAGCTATGCAAACATTGCTTTCCGAATCGATTGTTGACCTCTAACCCCCCCAAAGTAAACCCCAGCCCCGACGCTCATTCGCACTCCTGACAGCTCAATTTACTCGACTCGCTAATTAAAACCGAAACACTGACTGCGCCCTAAGCAGCGTATTAATCTCAGTTTAGGGCACCGACTCTGGCTCCGGAGGACCGAAGGTTTAGTTGTACTTGGAATCCGCACAGTAAGTGACTGCTTTGTGTGTCTGCTTTTTACAGGGTAACCGACCAGCTTAGACTTCAAGTTTCGGCTTGTTTATCATTTCTGTTTTGAACACAAAACAAATGCCGAGGCATTTGTTTATTTTCGAGGACTTTTCGGCGCTTTCAACTTGACGCGGAATATTATAAATGAGTCTAGACTAGACCAGGACAGAGGCGGCATAGAACACACGCAAAGACAGCTCATTAAACATGGAGCCTAGCGAGGAACTAGAATACTCTGAGCAGATAACCACAATCAACTGCCAATCCATTGCGAGCATCAAGTTTGAGTTTAACTAAGTTGGTTGTACGCGTGGCAAGCTGCAGGGAGAGAAGGGTTTTATATAGTTGTCAGTTCAGTTAGTCGGAAGTGTCAACTGCCTCACTGACTCTCTCATTCCTTGCTGTCTATCAATGCCAAGCACAAGCAGCTAACCCAGTCAACTCTGCCCTTAAGTCTCTGTTAAATACTTTCAACCCGTACTTATCAGTAATTATGTAATGCATAAGTAAATTGCCAGCTTAAACCCTGAGAGCATTTTCTTCGGGGATAAAGCGTATCCCGAGTCGAGTGCAATCTTCATTCGCTGCAGTTTTGACATGATATCCATATTAATAATATAGCAGCCGCAATGTTTGCACACCCAACTATGTGTGTAACAAGCTCACCAAAAACTACACTCCTTCTCTGACTTGGCAGAAGCTTTTATGCCAAAAAGTTGGGGGCGGCAGAACTTGCGCATTTTCCACATTGTCGCGGTATAATGAAAATTATGACAATGTTGACAGTTCTTAAACAAAAATAAAGTCAAGTTAAGTCTGCTCGGTCGGCAGTTACCCTAGCTTGCAAAGGACTGAGTATGTACTTTCTAGATTGCCGCATGAATATGCACTTTCACTTCATTCGATATTCCAATTAGGCGCAATTTACCAGGACTGAATCCTCGATAGCTCAGCATTAAACCTCAACAGGCGAAGGCATGGCATGTCGCATGAATATTCATTGCGCCTAAAGTCCCTACGAGTCCCTGCTTGCTGCTGCCTTCTACCATGACTGGGTATGAGTGTGTGTGCGGGTGTGTGTGGGTATGTTACATATCTTGGCCGGGTTTCACGCACACATGAGCACACAAATGATCACAGTCATCGGCGCAGGCAAAAGCAAACAAAGCGACCAACGAAGCATCCACCAGATACATCCTTAAACATACGTACACCCATTATACCAAGACACACACACTCGAATGGGTTAGAAACCCAGTGGGAGACAGCGCACATGCCAGAAGTAGTGCTGCGAAGCGATCAATCGATGATTATAGCTTTTATCATTTCGATTTTATTCAATTTACGAAGGTGGAAGTGGGCGTGGATCAATTCTGGAATAATGTGAAGCTGATAAGACATATTCTTGCCAAATTTGGTAGCATTAGCTATTATAGTTCAACAGATATAGATGTTCATACCAACACTTGGCTGTACAAGCTTCTACATATAAGAATAACATTTTGTGTGTTTGTTTGTTTATTATATACCCATTTACCCTGTGGAAAAGCGTGTATAAAATTGATATTTATCACATTACTGTATGTTTTTACTCATAAGAACCGCTGAAAGCTTTTCTGCTGGGCTACATGACTAACCGATTTGCAACAAAATGTGTCGCGTTGCACGCGTCCCACTTGGGCACCTGACCACATTTGTTAGTGCTAGTTTTTCGGGCATGTAAATAAGTATTATCGAGTGTCTTTGCCCGGCTGCCTCTCTCTCTCGGCTGTCACATACGCACTCTCATACGCAGATACGCAGATATGCGAAAAATGATAAATGGATTTTCCGCTTCTGCGCGCATTTTTCACCCATACGCGTACGCGAGTTTAGCTATCTATATGCTTAACTCATCTGGGGATATGCGTGTGTGCCGTTTACACTCAGAACCATATCCATATACGATCCGGCAGCTTATCCGGTGGCTCAACCACAGCTCCACATCCCAGTTGCTCTGGCTCTGTGCGGATTCAAATTTTAATTGTGTGTGTGCGTTTTTTTTCATTCCGTGGCAGCGCTCGATTAATGTTTTTAAAGCATAATAAGCGTTGTATTTGCATACTTAAAATTAAAATTAAAATTTTACACCTCATTGATTTGTTTATTCCGCGTGCTTGTAACTATTAAATCAAATTGAATCAAACACTCGACAAAGCGTGCACTGAAATAATATACATAAATGCTAATATTTGGTATTGTTTTTGGCGTGCAGGGTATGCACACACACGTATATACCGTGTGTGTGTGTATATAGTGTGAGTGCCAGGCTAGATGAGATAGGTTTTCAAGAAGGCCAACATGATACTGCCATTAAAATGATTGAGCCACAAAACCGAAAATCCACAATCCATGGGCGCAAAATTTCACAAGTAAACGGATTAAATTTCTACTTCAGGGCAGCACGAATCGTCCACGGGATGCCCTTTTTCGCAGGAAGTGGCAACTCTCTGCCAATGTCGGCATACCTCGATCTGGTATAGGGTATAATTATAAACTCTTGTGGGAATACCGTAATCAATTTAAGCATTGCAAACACAAACAGAGTTCTCCGGGATGTTTGATTTGCACAGGCCCTGACAGGAAGGAGTGTAAAGCGTGAGAGGGCAGAGCTGGGCCAAGGGGCGTGGCAGAGGCACACGCGCATGAGTGTGCCCAAACTTTGCCGGTTCGGCTGGCAACTTTGCCTCGGCTCGACTCGAAGAAAAGTTCGTCAGGTTGACGCGCTTCTGTCTCGCAAATATTTGCGTGTAAAAGGAGGAAAATATGTCTGCGTTTTTGACGATTTAGCTGTAAGTTGGTCATGAGTGGGGTGGGGAGGGAGAGAAAGAAGCGGGTTACGAGACAAAGAAAGGTAGAGGCTGCCGCTGCTGAATGGCAGCAATCAACGTCACCTTGGCACAAAATGATGAATATTATTTACTGCCTCAACGATTCAACTGGAATACAGTTTGAAAATGGAATTAATTAGAAATTAAACAATTGAAATGTGCCTGAAGCAGAACACCCTACCATGTGAAAGGTCGCCTAATCGCAGCTACAATTGATGCAGTCATCGGACCAGCCTAATCGTGCCTCAATCCATGCACACTTACCCCATGACAGCGGCAACAATGGCAATAGGGCAAAGTGAGAGAGAGGGAGCGCTATCATAATCTATGTATATTGTAGCTCCCCTCCCCTCCGCTCCCCTATCCAAACTGACAGTAGGCAACAGAATTTGTACAGCCCCAGAGTCTCAAGTAAGACGATTAGATTATTAAATACGACTTGAGCCGAAAATAGTTCAACCCACTGCGACATCTCGCTGACTACGCAATCTTATACTAGCTGCCGGCCGATAAGCAACAGAATATTCAGCTGAAATAAGTGTGCATCGCAAAATGTGCGCAGATGATTTGACTAAACCTAGAAATATCAGAATACATTGAAAGCCAAAATTAGCTCACTTAGCACAACGATCAGAGGTTTTGCTAACTACGCATTTATAGTAGATAGTACGAATCGAGACGTCCGAGATCAGCTTGATCGTTGAGCTCAGTTTATAAAGCAGCCACATTCGAGCAGGTTGCCTTCTATCGGCAGTGAATACGACACTCTAATCGAATTAAAAACATGACTATACTAGGTGTGCAGCTATGTCTGATCGTGATCTGGGCCGTTGCCTGCGCAGAGATTAGCTGCGCGACGTGCGAGGTGCATGGCGAGCGTTTCTATTACTTCAGCTATGGCAGCAATATGTTGGCGCAGAGGTTACACTCGAGCGTGCCAAGTGCACGGTTCGTTGGGCCCGCTCTCTTGGAGCTCTATCGCCTGGACTTTGGTGCAGCATTACAGCCCACAGAGTGGCAGGGAGGCTTGGCCACAATTGTGCCAAGTGTGGACAGCGGTAGCTGGGGCGCGTTGTGGGAGATCGACGTGGTCAGCAGAGCAGTACTGGACAGGTGAGCAATCCAAGCTTCCAGGCTGGTCTCACTTCTCACACATTCCACGCAAACAGTCAAGAACTGCTCGCAAAGGGCGCCTATAGATCGCAGAGCGTACAAGTGAAGCTGCGGGGTAATGGCACGTTACTGCCTGCACGAGCTTATGTGATGAGCGACGAGCCAATGAGCAATTACCACGACCTGCTGCCTGAACAAGTGCCTGAGAGCCGAATGCCATCGACGACCTACCTCAAGGTGCTTGTCAAGGGCGCCATCGAGAGCGGTGTACCCGAGGAGTATGTCCCCTGGTTGAAGAGTATTAAGCACAGCGAAAAAACGGTGCAGGAGTTGGAGCAACTGTTTCAGCTGCACCCTGTGGAGCTGGCAACGGTAAGTGGGCTCAATATTTGTGGAATCTAATTAAGGCAGTTCGTGCAGGTTGTGATCTAGGCTAAGTCAAGTTCCTCCTGCAGACTTAGCTAAGTTTTGCACCCAGTATACAGTCTCTCATTTCGAAAAGCAAATTAAGTGCAGCTGTGACATCGACTAAGTGCAGACACAAACCAGTGCATGAATTCGAAACAGTTTTCGTATGCGATACATACAATATAAATGTATGCGTGTATATGCATATGCATGTAATTTATGACAATTCCACTTAAATTTTTAAATTTTGTATATTCCAACACACAGGAAACTCAACTAATTTATTTCCATTTCCTTATCAGAGTGAAACAAGATACCTGCTGCGTAGTGTAGATAAGTTCAGCGTGTGCTTTGTTTTCGTGCAGCGAATTTAGTTGCCCGTTGTCAGCTGTAGCAGCAGCTGCGCGCGAATATATCTGAGTCTGCCTGAGCAACGTGCGTATCAAATTTAATTTAACTTGTATTAACCAATTAAGGAAATTACCAGATTCCCGAACATTTCACACTATTCGTCAGAGACAACCATTCAGTTGTATCTGGAATTCTTTACTCGCGCCACGTAAGTCAGCAGTACGAAGTGATTTACAATAGTTATTTACCACCTCCACGCGAAATCAGCTGTTTTTAATGTTGGTGTGAGAAACCAGAAAATCCCAAAAGTGAGCATACTTGTGTGAAATTTGAAAGCTTTTGCATCATTAAATTACCCTGAATTATTTGTGCAACAACCTTTGCTGGCTAAGCAAATTACTTCAACTTATTTGTGCAGCAACCTTTTCTAACCAAGTAGCCAACCATCACAGAAGACCATCGCACCTAAAAGTAGGCAACAGAATTTGTACAAAATACGTTGAAAATTATAGAAAATCAAATAATTATGGAAAACTTCGATTTCCCGCTGCAGCTGTTGAAAAAAACCTATTTTGGCGTGAAAAAAGCTGAGCTGTCAACACTGACGAATTGAAATCTAAACACTTTCAGATTCCCAACAAAGTAGGCACTCCGAAAATGGTCAATAAGTTTTTCTACTTTGGTTTTGGCAGCAACATGTTGGCCAGCCGCATTCACATACAGAATCCCACGGCACAGCGCATTGGAGCGGGCAAGCTAGAGGTGAGTATCAAGTATGGATTGCACTTTTCATGGTATTAATGAAAACTTCGATCGCAGAATTATCGCCTGGACTTTCACGGATTCAAGATCGGCAACAGATGGCGTGGTGCGCCCGCGACAATCGTGCCCAACAATGGATCACACGTATTCGGCGCCATTTGGGAGATAGACATGTCCAACCTCAAGGATCTGGATGAGTATGTGGTTGCCAGCGGCAGTTGCGTTTAGTTGTGTGTGTGCTTAAGTTCGCTCTCTTCGCTTTCTGCAGCCAGGAAGGCGTTGCCGACGGCATCTACCAGGCCATCAATGTGCCCGTACACTCGGTGGCGCATAATAGCGAAATAGTGTGCCGTGCCTACCATCTGACCCAGCAGCCTGATACGGATGTGCATGGCTCACCAGGCTCGCTAGTGTCAACGAACGACGAGGTTCCCTTGGACCGCAAACCCTCGCAGACGTACCTCAAGGTGCTCGTCAAGGGTGCCCAGGAGACGGGCATACCCGACAGCTACGTTGCTTGGCTGAAGAGTCTCAAGCACAACGACAACATGGTGGAGTCTATGGAGAACCTGCTCGAGCTTGCGCAAGTACAGCTCAAGAGCTGATGACGGGTTTCCGATCTGCAGTCAAGCCAGTATACTATACTATATCCCTTTGCACTTTTATAAATCGTAGACAGTTGACTCTCAGCTCGTGCTCGTTGTTTTTCTCTTCAAACTGGCCAAACTTGCATCCAAAAATGACTTTAATTAATTTTAATCACTTATTTATGATGATTACCAATTTCCTGTCTCCTGTCTCGTGTCTCCTCTCTCACTCTCTCTTAGACACGGGACACACGACGAAAGTTTTTAGCTGTCTTCGGGCTGCCGCTCTCGCTCCTAAAGTGCAATTAAAGCGCAATTTACTGTGGGCCAAGCGCGATAGAAGACGCCGCTCCCAATGAGCTTTTTGGCCCAGACTGCAGTGTGCGGAGACGCTTAGCAAGGCGTGGCGTGGGGGGATGAGTGGCAGCGTCTTTTGTGCATTTGCAGCTGGCTTGGCTTATTAATTTAAATTTCAACTTTAGAGCGGGCTGATACAGGGGGAGTGGGTCTTGAGAAGGGGTAAATGGAAATGGAAACTGCGTGCCAAAGTAATAATAAACACAATTTGCAGCTAATTCGGAGTGAGCGGGAGCTGGACCTACGATTACAACAAGGTTACAACCTGCAGACGGCTGCCGCACTCCCCTTCCCGCCTGCTTCCCGCCACGAAGGTGTCCAAGTGCCAAAGTTCGAATGGAGAGTGGCGAACACAATTCCGAGTTGGACTTTAACAAAGTAAAAAGTTCGAGCCAAAGTGCTGTAGTTGCCTCCCGTGCGGCTCTTGTAGCCTGTTGTGTTTGTGCACCCTGTATGGGGTTTGGTGCCCAAGTGGGGTATAACCCCATTGGCAGCTAACAAAAGCCATGAGCAGGGTATTTGCCAGTCGTGCCAGTCGTGACACACACAGTCTCGCGCAGCTGTTGCTCCCGTTGCTGTTGCTTTTGTTGTTGTTGTTGTTGTGGTTAGCTCTTTGTGCTGCTTGTAAATTAAGTTTGCAAACGGTCTGGCAACTCGGCACTGGCTGCGTAGTTTATAATCGCTTGGGAATTGAAATGCACTCGATGCCAAAGTGTCTGCAAGTCTACCCCTCTCCCTATCCGACCTCTCTCTCTCTCTCTCTTTCTCTCTATCTTTCTTTGGTCAGTTAACTTTTTGACTGGGCAGTTTTATTACGTTTGTGGCGTCAGTTGCAGCAGCCGAAACTTCTCTAAGCTGGATCATTAATTATTTAAGCTGCTCGACGCCATAACCATTTTGCCGGAAGTGCTAGACAGGGGCACAGTGGGCCACAACAGAGCAAGTGTAACTGCCTGTGCCCAACGTGTGCCAGGACGCACAGACTCCAAGCTTGTAAACATAAAAGTTTACGAGTCGAAAAAAACCAAATCACAACGACAAGTGACGAACCGCAGCACAATGACAGGCCGCAAAGCCGCCACCTCGCCCTCGAACTGTTTGGACTCAGCTGCGCCCAGTGCATTCTGTGGGAACGGGAATTTAATTAAAACCAAGCCAAACGCCTCCCTGCCTCCTCGTGCCACCCTCTCCTGCGTCATCGTTTAGTTTCAATCAAAGCAGCGCCAAAAATTTACGTAAATTGACAACAGAAGCGACAACGATGTCGTCGCCCGTTAATAAAAACGCTTGGAAATCCCCTCCGATTGTCGTTCCCCCCACTAGCCCAGAATCCCTCCTTGCCACGCCTCCGTTCTCGGTACAGTTTGGTCGTAATTGAAACTCATTAGCGTGCATTTTAGTGGCCATTCTATGCCCCGGCAAAGCCTTCTTTCTGTCAACCCTTTTGGGGCACATTTCCACGACGAAGAGTGAGAGAGAGAAGGGGGAAGGGAGGGGAGTACTCCGTTTGTAGTTCGTTGTGGGTTGTTGCAGGGCATGTGTGTGTGCGTGTGCGTGTGCGGTTTATGTGGTAAGTGTGTCATCATTATGAGTGTTTTAGCTTTTTTCTATTTTTGCATTTTTTGACGGGTTTTGCCTATGATGTTTATTGCTTAAATATGCAAAAAGGCACGAGGGTTGTTGAGTAAACTGTGATGAGCTGGAAAATGGCAAACGCTCCAGCAAATCAGGGTAATCTAGCTCAAAGTATACTTTAAAATAGCAAGTAGGCACGCCTACAGTCCAAACGCTCTAGCTGGAAAATAACGCTTGCAGTAAAATTGTTATCGATTAACTTGAGCTCTCAAGGAGGAGTGCACAAAATCTAACACAAACTTCAAGTCACTGCATTACCTAAGAGATTTGTTACAAAATTTGCTGTCTATCGCCTATATAATATCTCAGAGACATACGCGTTCATACAGACAGATGAATGAAAAATAGTCGGCAAGAGCGATATCGACTCGGCATTTGATGCTGCTTAAGCTGTTTCTGGCTGCTTTTACATACATTCCAATAAACACAATAGACCACGTTTCTTTTCAAAATCCACAACCTAATCCAGCTAGCACCCTGCGCTCTGCACAAACTTCTAAGTGAATTCTCCGGCGCTGCCCTTCTCCCGCGCCCTGTCAGTCGCACAATACCTGAGCGAACCGCAAGTCTGAGCGAATGTTTCCGCCCAATTTGCAAGACGTGCCAGACTTTAATTGACTTTCCGAAAACTATATATTCGCATGTCGAACATATGAAGAGAGTGAATAAGTCGGGGCGCCTGTAATTATGCCACATGCGGCGAGCGAAGCTGCCGACTGGAACAAATTGAATTGGGAACGCGTCAATTTGGGCACCAAGAAAACCGGGAGAAATGTAAAGAAAACTTCGGATGGAAATTTGCATATGGTATGTATAGTTTCTGACAGTTCAAAGTGAAAAACTTTTCAAAGAACTTTGCTATTAATTAGCCAGTTTTCAGACCCAAAAACCTCCATTATTTTGAAGTGGATTGACTTGAAGTCTCACGGGATGAAATGTATTGTAATTACTCAAGGATTAGGCCTGCAACGGACACGAGGAAGGCGGCAGCAACTCAGCCCTCTCCGAACTGAGACTGATTCCGTATGGGCAAACCCATCTACCATTTGACAATATGATGATAGCTGCAGTTGCCTTCGTGGTTGCATTCTCTAATCAAATTAAGCGCAATCCGTATTTGTCTTTCATATCGCGAGCAGCGTCGAGGCGGAAGTGCGTCGTTGGCTGCAGCGAATGCGACTTCCTGTCCACGAGCCGCGGGCATTAATTACACTTAAATGTTGACCACATGCCAGCATTTGGCAGTTCCTCCAGCTCCGTCTGCCCCAGTCGGACCAAGTCAATAATGCAACGACTCCCTGCCCCCGGGGCAGGCTGGTTGCACTCGCAGCAGGCGGAATGCGGCAGGCGGAATGAGGCAGGGTGTTGGCTTGTGGAATTCCACTTGGGTATTTCCCTTGAGCCACTCTTGCACTTTTTTGACAAATTCTCCTGACACGCATGCAGTGTCAACAAGGCGTGCCACTTGCAACATGCCGCAAGGGGTGTCTCGCTCTATGCGCCTGTGTGTGTGTGTGTGTGTGTGTGTGTGTGATTAAATCATTAAATTCATACGCTCCGCGAGCTGCACTTTTTTGTATGCAAATCCTTTGGCTTTGTTTGCCCCTGACCGGCTTGACCGTTTCGATTCCAGCCGGAGATTGTCACCATCGTCGGCGCACTGATTATTCGGTTTCCGTTTTCATTAAAATCACACAGCATACTCACTCGGGGAGTGAGTGCATCATCATCATCATCGTTGGATGTGGGTAAATGCTTTTGGGGCATTTTTTAATTAAACGACATGCAACAGACGGCTGCAGCTACACGCTGCGCTTATGCACGCTTCGAATGGATGCCACGTGCAACATGGCAAATATTTTAGATACATAACACACAGGGGGACCTTTAACTGCCATACAGCTCAGACAGCGAGCAACTGCAACTGTTCCGGCCCACTACAAGAATAACCAACTGCAGTTGTAAAACAGAAAGTGCTCATAGAACACCTACATTAGGCACATAACTCAGCTCAAGCACCCTACATTAGGTTAGACGAGCAGGCGATTAGGTATTATTACAACTAAGGGGTGTACTCATTTTTATCAGCAGTTCAAGCAGGTTCGCATAGTTTCTTTGAAGCGAATCAAGAGCTAAATCGAAATTGTCTAAAAAAATCAACTAAGCTGATCAGAGCCGGCCCAGAGGACCTTCTTTACGGTACCTAGAGAGATCGATTAATACAGCGCGTACTTGAAATGAGACTGAAAGAGTATAACAACTTCGGCTAGCCAAAGCTAACGCTGCTTTCCCTCCTCTCTATTGTCTATTATATTGCCCCGCTTGCCGGTAGTGCACACAGCGCGTACCTCCTGAATGGTTTAGTCATTCGGTCGGCATGAGTGTGTTACTAAGTGTTTTGCTTCATTACTTGAATGCGTTAACCAAAGTGTTCGGAATTCTTGAGTTCAGTTTCGATGCAAACAGTCAGACATTCATTCGATCCACCTTCTGGCAAGTTTACTCCTGGATTTGGCATCTTGTATTCATATTGCCTGCCAGTTGTTTTGGCGTATATATATTCTGTACCGAAGTATGGCGCACAGTGTCCAGTAATCGCGGTTCCAAGTACATTCTGAACATCAGCATTGATAACTGGGCCATCGGATGGGCCATGGGTTGCATTATCATTGGAATTAGTAGCGTGCTCATGCTGCGAAAACGTCGTATGTTGCAGAAGGTGCTCAACACGTTGGTATCGATTGAGGAAATGCATAAGGAACTGTTTGGGGAGGAATTGAATTTCTATTCAACCCAGTTTGTTAACGCTCTTTTGAATGCCATGCTTGCGAATTGGAAATTCGTGCCCACCAATCCGTGGCTGAGTATCTACTTGGTCGCCTCCTGGTACCATTGTCTGACCTATATAGTCTTCACCAAGGTGACGCTATTGTTCAACCAGCACTACCTCGAATCTCTGGCACGCTGCCTGAGAAAGCGTCGCGATTGCAGCTCGGCCAAACGCACGCTCTACTTTCTTTACTATAAGAAGCTGCTGCGCCTGAGCAAGAAATTGCAGACGTTCTGGTGGCCCGTCCTGATTAGTACAGTGATCTTGGAGTGCTTGTACATCCTTCATATTGGAGTCATCGAAGTCTTGGATAATCTGTTTTTAACTTTTGTCACAGCTTTTTTTTACATTTTCAACGATTCGAATATGATCTCGTTGTACAAAGTGACCAGGCGCATTCATCACCTCGAGATGCATACTTTGAATGAACTCTTCGAGCTGGAGCTCATGCTGTCGGATCGAGAGTGGCAGAGCAAGCGTAATCTGCGTCTGGTTCGGGTGAGTTGTCTATGCTATATGAAGCTCCCTCTGAATCCTCTATATACATGCGTTTACCGCTTGCAGATGGAGCAGCTGCTGTTAAAGCGACTCACGCGCCAGGAGCGTGTGGCCACACTGCACAACTGCTTCTATCTGGAGTCTACTGTACTCATGCAGACTGCTGATGTTATTGCCCTCATATCGATTATTGAATTCAGCCTCATTTACTTTGTATATAAGCCCACGAGTGCAGTAACTGCTCTACCCGAGAACACGTAAACTATTTTGGATTTTTACTTTCTAGTTTAAACGCTTGTAGCTAGCGTTGTAGGTTTGTGACTTGCTGTCCGTATGCTCCTAAAAACCATGTTAGCGTTTTTAATTAAAGCTGTAAATATTGATATTTACTCATGCAACACGAAGCGTCGCGTCGCCTGCGGCTCGTGCAACCCAAATGCATTTTGCAAACTCAAATAAACTAAGTGGAGGCAAGAGCTGGAAATTAAAACCTGGCCACATGGGCAGCTCGACGGGGATTAGTAATATGGTATACTGCTTTACTAGTTAAGGAAGATATACTCTGCATACTCTGACAGGCACACAAACTTCTTAAACCTTTAGCCTTACTGCGTGAAACCTCGTTTAATTACTCGTCTATTGTTTAGAGCTTATCGACAGAGCGCATTGATTTCTAAGTCAATTTCTCAGTTTAATATTTGTTATCGAAATATTGCCACATTTTGCAATGAATTTTCAGCAAAATTGGCAACTTTCAGAGCTCAGCTCATGCCACATCTATGGTAAAAGCACTCTAAGCCGCATCAATAACGCCCACTTGACGCTTCAAATTAAATAACCATCATCAGAATCAATCCAAAAATGTGTGTGCTGCCTCTCTCTCTCTCGCTCTTTCTCTTTCTCGCTCTGCCACTTTGGCCCTGTTGAGGCAGCAAATTGAGTTAACTCTGGCCTAAAATCAAACGGGGTCTCTGACAATGTATGGGGACCTGGGAGCTGGAGCTGGAACCTGGAACCTGGGACCTGCTGCTGATCTCTGTTAGGTTTTGTGCAAAAAATGTTAATTTTAATTAAGGCTGCTATCGACACCCGACAGGCAGCCAGCTCGGGGGAGGGGTGTGGCACTCGAAAGTGCAACGCAGCGCAACTGATGCACTTTGTGTCATGGGGCACGGGGGCACGAGGCACGGGGCGTAGAGAAAGAGGGGATATGTTATGTGTGCGTTGTCTGCTTTTGGCAAATCAACGAGCCGTGCGAGGGCGAAGTGTGCTCTGCATTGTGGTCGTGTCATATGCACAGCAAGGCAGAGGCGTAGTCAAAGGGGGGACACTAGACACTAGAGTAGGCAACTCGGTAGTAGCTGCAACTGGACACATGCGGCTAAGTGTGCCACAGCGTAGCCTGCGCTTGTTGTACCCCCCATAATCTACCACCCCCCGCTACAGCCTACGCCACTGCCCTGGCATTACACATGTGTAAACACAGCGCTGCACAACACTGTTGCGCGTACATTAGTTTGAATAGCGTTGGCAGTGCAACAATTTGTTGCATGCTACACCGGCCGGCCTGCCTTACCACCCGCTCGAAAGCACTGCGCTTTTATGCGGCAGCTACTCAAAAATTTAAATTAGCGCAGACCGGGCCGGGAATTGCATTAGCGAGCACTTTTAATTCACTCCGTGAATATTTTAGCCCTGCCACGGATTTTTACACAACATTTTAACACGTCACGCCCAACGTGGCCGACGCCGACGCCGACGATGATGATTATCCTGCGGCTTATCAGCCCACGCACAGGCTACGGAGCAGGGTTGCCATCCATGCTCGGACATGTTATTGAAAAGCAATTAAAAAAGCCAAGCGCCAGTGCGTCGCATTTTATTCAATCATAATGCAGCAGCAGCTCGCCGGAACCAGAGCGAAGCAGAGCAAAGCGAACCGGTTCGCCGGGGCAGAGACTCATAAATATAAATAGCTGCATGCATAAACGAATGACTGAAGGTGCAAAAGGGGCGGGGGAAGGGGAGCTGAACAGGTGTAAATTCAATTAAATAGATCACACGGCAAGCTTATCCAGCGATAATCCCCGTGACTTTACTGCACTTGCGATTAGCGTAATTTGCATGCAGTATAAAGCATATTTCCGAGTGCACTCGTCAAGTCCAGGCTTAATCTGTGTCGTCATCTGTCTGATAAGCAGCTTACGGCATTAAAAGCTGTTCTACTCTCCGCTCGGCTCGTATTCGATTCCCGGCGGCTTCGCGCCCGCTAATTGTGACTATCGAATTACCAACGCCGCGAGCTATTTGCACAGTGCAAAAATTAAATTTTATAATTGGCTTGTGCTGCGAAAAAACATGGAAAACATGCGAATATAAAATGAATTCGAGCCGCATACGAAAATAATTAGCATAAAATAAAAAAAAACGGCAAAAAAGGGGGTGGTCAGGGGGTGAAATATTAAATTTCAAGCAATTAAAAAACGGAGAAAAGTGCGCAAAGTTCTTTAAATCCCAGACAAAGGGTTCAGTCCCGTGCACAAGGAGCGACCTATCGAATTACCTTAGGTATCTGTGTTTTTACGAGCTGAAAGCAAACAAAATATAAATTGCAGATTTTTACAAGACGAATCAAAGCCGTTGCAATGGCGGCTCTACAAACAATCGTAAAGGTCATAAAAATTGTCTCAGAACTCACCCCCGAGAACTGCAAAAACATTAATAGAGGCTCAACGCGCTGTAAACTGTGAACAAAACGATAAAAATGCCGCGCGCGACACCTGCGACCACAATTAAGTCGCGTTAAGCGTTGCCAGACCGACGCGAGTCGGCAAAAGTTTTCACAGCTTAATCAGGTTAAGCCCCAGAGCGGTCGAAACTTTTGCTCGGCCCATGCTCACAAATATAATATGTATGTTTTTTAAGAGTCGAGCTCAGAAAAGGGTATACTCGCTGTGTGGCCAATTCGACTAGTTCCGTCTGTATGAACGCGTTTAGCTCAGCGAGTTTGTATGCTAGCATCTTTAAATTTGGCACGAGGTTTTGGGTCTAACATACGCAAAGTAAGTTGATTTCAAAATGTGCACAGCTTGCCCAAGGCCTACGCAAATCAATAAGTTCATTTGTCTTCTCGATTATTTAGCTATAAAACTTTCTGCTTTGGCACAAAATTAGCTGGCAATTAGCTGCAACTCTACACCAAATTTTACCTCAATCGAAAAGTAAATACAGGTGTTTTGTTTTATACTCTTTGAGCCCAGGGTATCTCACAGTTGTGAGCGCTTTACTCAAGTTTTCTGAACTTTTTAAATATGTACATTTTTTATTCGCTCGCAATTAAATACGACCCAGCGGCTGGCCATTGCAGCAAGTTGATAATTTAATTGAAGTTGTTAACAATTTTTTGCGAAAGAGTTCAAATATTCTGCAGCCCTCGAGGTGCCTTATTAAAAATTTGTTGCAGCTTAATTAAATCTACGACGAGTTTAATTGCTCGACTGTCAGAAACAAGGGCGGCGTCTTGGGTCCGGAGAGCGACATTTAATTGCATTAAAAGGGCCCGAAACGGTCAATGCGATAAGCAGCTTCAGAAAGGTCCTCGAATCGTCGACGAATTATAATTGAACTGACAAAACTTAATACCCTGCTTCGCGCTGAACACTTGGTTGAGGGAAATCCCGCTCCGCCGTCACCATGGTCATTCCAAATTGATTTGCCTCATATTCCAATACGCATTGCTCTTCAATTTGGCAACAATTTGTCGTAATATTAGACTCAATCAGGAATCGCATGCTAATAATGCCGCCAGACGGGCCAGACGGCAAAATTGAAGATATTACCTCGACCAAGACTGAATACACATGTCAAACCGGGCACACTTCAGGGTTGCAAGCCCGAAAAAAATCACAGTTTGACAGCAGGCAGAATTGCAATTATTTGCGGAATGCAACGGGGCAACTTTATTGAAGCGACAAAACAAAACAAAAAAAAAAAAGAGAAGCAAAACGAAATCGTCAAATTGAGGCAAAGTGAACAAATCAAGCAACAAATTTGCATGCGCTACATTTGTGGATCATGTTCCCGGGGTACATTGCGGGTCGCATTGATTGCCAATTTCATACTCATACACCCGATGAGGGTTGCCATCTTCCTGCGAAAACAGCAGCGGGGTGCGTGTTGCCAATTTATGTGCTTGCGGATCGAAATGAAATTTCACTATATGCAACATAATTATGAGAAACAAGTGAAAAGACTAACGCGGAGGGTGCTCGACTATGATATACCCGCTAAGCTTATTTTTAAACAAATTTCTAGGTTTATTGAAGCATGCAGAAGGGAGTAGGGTACGTGGCAGAATTCTAAAAAAAAAAGCGTCCGCTGCGTGCAATCATAAGGCACATTGTGAAAAAGTTTGGTAGCCCTGGCTCTTATGGTCTTCGAGATCTAGGCGTTCATACAGACATTTCAGGAATTTATAGGAGCATATGCTTTCCTTGGCACACATAGAGCTAATATACCCTTACATCTTAAGCAGGTTAAGTGTACAATATAAAATGCGTATAAGAAAAGCCTCTTCCAAGTTTTTCGCAGATTCCTCCTTGGGCTATAGCCAATTTTTCCGCTGCCGCCCTGGTTTACCGCTGGTGTCTATGCAAATTTCAGCAAAATATTTCACGTGTCCGCAGCTCGAAATGTTTTCGCTGCGCTTATTTATGGCAACTAATTTGTTGGCAAGGGGCGTGGCTACTCGCCCACAAATCAATTCCACTACATTGAAGCAGGAATCAATTGGAATACTTAAAAAAATCGTCGGCCCGGTCGAGAGGGGGAGAAACTGGCAACTTGAGCTTCAACTACATGCCCGGGCAATTAGGTGGAGAGTCGAGCTGGAAAACAAAGTTTATCTGACGCCGCTGCTGCTGCCACTAGACATGTCCCTGTTGGATCGTCTCGCTTCGAGTGGGAGCTGCTTCCTGCTTGCTGCAACTCAATTAAAATGAGCTCAGGTGTAAATTTTATTGAAAATGCTTAATTGCCGACAGACCAGTAGCGTCTGCTACCCGGCGCACACGGTCTCATCATTATGCGCCATTATCCTGCTAGCGATTTTTACTTGTAATTATTTGTTTTTGTGTGTCTGCGCATGAAGCGAGCGCGAGGAAGGAGGACAGACCCGTCGAGTCGAGTCGAGTGTGTCGTTGTGTAATGTCCTTTGTGTCCTTTGGCATGTGTTTAGCACAAGGATTTATATTTGTTTAAGCTGCTTCTGACATCGTCATGATGCTGCGCAATCTATTTATGTAAGCAGACCTTACAGATGCGAGGGCAGCACCAACAGACTAGCTCAGCGTAATAGCTGTGAAATACGAAGAACTTTCAAGTTAGCCCTCGCTCGCAGTTCGTGCACCCTGTGGCGTTTAGTTCATATTGAAAATTACGCAATTAACTTAATTGGTAATAGTTTTTGTGGCTGTTGTTGTGGCAACCAACTGGTTAGCACTCCACCTACAACGGGGAGAGGATGAGCGGGCAGCAGGCAGCAGGGAGAAGAACCCCAGGCTGAGAGAGTGCTCTCTTTAATTCCAGCAATTAATAAACTTTTGCGTCAAACATTGCCTAACTGAGTCACGTGACCGCACGCACCCAAAACAGATTCCCGTGATGAATTTATGACTGACATTGATGGCACAGCACATGCTGCTCCAGAGAGACACTTGAACGCATCCTTGAACCTTCCCGGGCCTGTGCCTGATGCGCTTTTCACGCCCGCACCATGCCAGCTCGGGCAGCTCGGAGGGTTAACCCTTTCGCGCTCGATCTGCATTTAAAGGGATTACGAGCGTGGCGTGTGTCTGTTCTTGATTAAACTGCCGGCATTCCGCATACCGCGTTTTAGACTCGAGTACACTTTATAATTTATGCAAGTCGCCGGGAAATTCGACGCGCCTGCATGTCGCAAATGGATGAAAACCCTGTGACAGACATAGAGGGAGATAGAGAGTGACAGTTCCTTGTTCTTGGAACACAAGCGGCGAAAGTGAAACTCCTTCGAGTACAATGGCAGTATTTACGCTCCCACGCGAAGTATCGCAGTACCCCCAACCCGCCCGAAGAGGTTCTCGCATTACCAGCGACTGTCACAGCAACAAACCGAAATCAAAACAGAAATCCATAGCACAACAAAGGAGCACACGTCACGAGGCAGACAATTAATAACAAATTAACATGATGGTCTCACGCCGGTCGGGTGTGAGGGTCCTAGCCGGACACTGTCTCACACTCGAAACCAATCCACCGCAAACCAAGTAAAAGTAAACGTGTTTGCACAAAAATTAAGCGAAAAATGCTACGCATTGTGTCAAGTCGGGCTCAAATATTTACCGAGTACCCTCCTTTGCCCCCCTCCTGCTCTGATCAACTAGGCCCTAACCCCGGTACGGCTGGAGGTTTTCGTGCAAGTTTTAAACAAAAGCGTGTCCAGCTACATGCGGAGAGAACCTGAGTCGGGCACGTGCTTTAAGCACGTGTCCTTTTTAATGACCAACGAATTGTGCACAGTCCAAGAGAGAGAGAGGGGCGAGAGAGAGAGAGAGGGAGAGGAAGCATAGAGAAAGAAATCAAAAAGTAACGCGCCTTTTGTCGTCGTACATTGAAATCCAATTCAATGAAATTGTTGCCACGCTCGAGTTCCATTAGACAAAACCAATCACAACAACATGAAAGGTGGTTCGACGGTTCGCCGGTTCGATGGGTCGCTGGGCCAGGGACTGGGTGCGGTAGGGCGGGGTAGTGCAGGACCGGGCACTCAATTGTTGGTCAGTTGAAAATATTTCGACAATTTGCATGAGCGCCGCCTGCGCACAAAGGAATATGTCAGCCGTCAATTGAACTCTTTTTCTTTGCTTTATATGCAGCGCCTGCTCACCCCGCCCCCCCGGGACCCTTTTAATTGAGGGCTCCGGAGAGCGTGTGGCGTGTGGCCAACAACAGCAACAACAAACAAGCGACAAGCACAACAAATGAGTGGGAGCGAGGCAGGGTGCTGCCCGGCTGGCAAGGATTGTATTTCATCCGTCGATAGCAAAGGAATTGTGCGCCCTTCGTGGTTGCAGGCACTACCACAGTCATTCGGTCAGTACGTCAATCTCTTCATCGATTCGCAATTAATATTGTATTTATGGCAGCTCGACAACCCTGGCAAATAACATGCTGAAAGATCTTCAGCCTGACAACTCCATTCGCACTGAGTCCATAAACAATTCATTTATGGCTCAACCGGCTGACTGTGATCTAATACCCGAGGCTTGATTTAGTGGCAGCGGCTGCAAATCATTGCCCAGACTCCAGAAAGGTTAAGGCGCACATACGAACACGCACACGCACAGACAGGCACATACACGCACACACATGTCTACCCCGCCCGGCGACAACGTGTAGGCATGTGCGATAAATTATCATATGAGTTTTTTTTTCCCACTTCAGGAGGCAATTGCTCATAATTGGTAGTCAAACACGACGCCCTCTGTCGATTTGTCAGTGCGAACTTCGGTTCTCTGCGGGCGGGGGGCGTGGCATACAGGGTGTGTATGCGTTGCAGTCTTAGGTCGTTTTGATATATTGGATGGATTTGGCGTAGACAATTTTATGAGCGCACACAGAATTTATTTGATGTCTGGCATCAGGTTATTTCCTCTTTTTACCTTCCCTCTCTCTCTCTCTCTTTCTCTAGCTCTCTGTACTCTCTGCTGTTTGTCAATAAATTTCAATCATTCAATGCCGAAATCCCGCTGAATTTATGTGGCATATTAAAAAACGTTTTACCGAGAGACGGAGAGCGAGAGATCCAACTTGGAAATTGGCGCTTTATATTAAAAATTAAACGAGCAGAGATAAATGAGCAAAAATACTTTTTACAATGCACAATAAAAATAAGAAAAAGAAAAAAAAAAACAGAAAAATGTGCGGGAAATGAAACTAAAATATTTTCCAATCGTAAAAGTAAAATTGCAAAACGTTTCTCCTTGGCCAATATTCGCGATTTTTACCGGATTCACACAATGTAGCAACCCTCGCAAGCCGAAGTAGAAAAAAAAATTAAAAATCAAATTGCAAATAAAATGTCGATAAAAAATAATTTTAATGTTGCCTTTTTACTTTGAATGGATTGGAAAAGCAGCGTAGACGACAGACAGATGCTCTAACAGGCTGCAAGAGTAAGGAGGTACCCAAATACAAAGTGACACTGCAGCATACCCAGTCTAAGCCGGGAACTGGTGGGGTATCTTATCCATTTAGATTGGAAACGGTTCGTAAAGTTAATGCGGCGAGCATATAAAGAGAGTGAGAGAGAGAGAAAGAGCATGTGCTGCCCTTATATAATTTAAATTAAATGCGTAGCTGACAGTAAAAAACATTACGAACGTCACTCGATGACGGGCAACAATTCAAAAAGCGACCAGAACGCTGCTCCGGCTATAAAACATTTAATATGAAATTTTTGAGTTTCGACAGTCGCAACAAGCCCCAAATCGGCAGTTAGAAGAGGAACATGTACGCAAACAAACAACCCTCGAAAATGCATCTAATCATTTAAGCAACAAGCTCGAAGAAGCACTTTAAAGTGTTGCCCAACACTGGAGAGAGAGAGGGAGATCCACTCGAAGGACCCTTTCGAACAGGGCCGGCGAGAAGTGGCACTTTTGTCGCCTTTTATGCTTATTTGACCATTCAAAGGCCACACCCCAATCCCCTCCTGAGCTACCCTGGCTTCATTCAAATTCGGCAGGTTTTTGTATTGGCCAACAAGGAGTGGGTAGTGTGTGAATGCGTGGGGGGGGGGGAGTGGGGTGGCGCTTTCTTGCAAGTGCTTGTCCTTTTTGGTCCCTTTCGCTTTGTCCTCTTTTATGACGCCGAATTCCCAAAGCTGACCACATAAATTTTACTCACATGTGATCGGAGACAGTTTTCCCACACAGCAACCCGGGCCCGGGCGGCTCAGACCATTGGGTCCTGCAGGCTTTTGTATAATTTCCATTTAATAGCCAAGCCAACACCTTCTTCTACAGCGTCGCACTAAGTAAATACTCGAGCAGAATCCCAAGACATGACGAAGATGAATGCGCAACTTGTCGATTTGCATAAGGAAACCCGAGGATAGTTTGACTTGCTGACGACGGGTTGATGGGCTGAATGGCCTGAATGGTCTGCAACTCGTAGCTGGAATCCTTGACCTAACGAACCGTAAATTATACGCTTTTGCGTTTGATGTTTTGTCCGGCAAATGTTTATTTAGTTCCGGAGAACATGTAAATGACGAGGGCTGAGAAGCGAGGACATTGCCAAGTTTATCGCTCAAATTCGATTATAATGAAACCCCAAAGACAACAAAGACTACTTCGATTGTCCATGGGTTTGTCTGTCTGCTGAGACCTGTTGGGATTAAGGATATGATTGAACTGCCGCCAGGACAATGCTGGCTGCCAGAATTAATTGCGAACGCTGGAGACGAGAAGAAAAGGCAACAATTTGCATAAATTACAGCTCTCCGACACTCACACAACATATCGTTTAGGCCATAAATTCAAGTCAGACTCAGCTCGGATTAAGTCTTCAACTTGTTGTTGTTGTTGTTGGGGAAAACTCAACAAAAAAAATACACAAAAAAAGGCAAAACGCGAGTGTTGACCAAATGTGACCAGTGCAAAAGATTGGAAAAGCCAAGCAAAACAATTCGAAACTTGGTCGAATGACAGACAGACTGGCAAAGTGGGAGGAGGAGGAGGAGGAGGAGGAGTTGGGTAAAAAATTATGACCCATACCTGCCATGAGCTGAAGGAGAGCATCATCAGCTTTCCATTTGGCATTTCTCCAACTCTCTGCAACCGCATGAATTATGTGGCAAATGCTTCGTTATTAATTGGACTCATTTACCATTGGGATCGACTTGTTGTTGCCATGAAGACACCTTAATTAAATGTCTGTCTCCACTCTCCACTCTCCAGTCAAACCGCAAAGTCAAGTTTTTCGGCCAACTACGAAGGGTTGCAAATTTGCATATGAGTCTGTTGTGAATACCCCGGAGACTTGTCATTTTAATTTCCATAAATCAATTTGTTAATTAGCGGACTCATTTTCGGTTGCCTGAGCCGGGGCTAATCGTGTTGCTGCCGATGGCATTGGGTCTGCCGAGTCTCTGAAATAAATTGCAAAAACTATTTACCATAAATAGCTAGAATGCCACACAAAAGCCCGGGTTTAAATCGATCAACGATAAGAAAGAAAATTCGGAAAACTATTCAGAACAAAAGCAAATAAAACAAATGCAGCTGAGCGGAATAAGCAAAAGCTTTAATCCCGTCGTGTATGGCGTATCGAAGATAGTACGTTAGTTCAATTTACTTTGATAACCATTGTAAAAGAGCGTAACGTAAATAAGTGAAATAAATATTTTATATATTTTCTGCGCAGCCTTTAAGCCGGACTTAAAGCTGCTGCTGCCACTGCCACTTGAGCCACTTTTATGAGTGCAGCCGGGCGCAACCCGAAGCCAAACCCAGAACTGCAGCCATTTAATGTCACTTGGGCGCGCAGCCATCAAGCATATTACGAGGACGAAGCTCTGCTACTGCTGCCCCGCACCCCCTACCCAACCATTCGTCGTCGACTGTCTCTCTGTTGTTGAAAAATATCAACAATTTACACAACAAATGCAGGCGAGCCACATGTGAAGTGTGTGCTCCGCTCTGACTTGCTGCGGCAACCGGCAAAGTGCAGCAACAATTGTTGCCAGCTGTAAATAAACATGGCTTTTGCCGATGCCAGTGCCACGCCCACACCACGCACACATGTCGCCTGCTACCTTCCCCCGCCGGCAGTGGCGCATCACAACAGCGAAATGATAATAAGGTATATAATTTAATATCAATCTGACAGCCAGAAGGCAACAAAGTGCGCCAAGCGTCAACGACGACGACGACGCTGCTTTTTATGCTACACTTTTTTGCGCAAGATACCCTAAGCAACTTAACATGTGTACTGAGTGGGCACATCAACTAGGTGCTTGGAAATGCAACAGGCAGATAGGAATCTGAGGGATCTCTGAGGGATCTGAGGATACTCTTCGTACTTGCCCTCTCAGAGGGCAGCTCAACTCTTCGAGGCAGATGCTTGCACTACTCTAAGCAACTTTACATGTGTATCGTGTGGGGTACAGCAGTAAGAGGCTGGAAACTTCTGTCTGGAGTCTGAGAAACCTGCCTTTCAGAGTATTAACAGATTCGCAACTCCCCGCTGAAGCTGCTTGCGCTACCTCGCAAGCTACCCTATCGAGCTTTACATATGTAGCGAGTGGGCATGCCAGCTAGATGCTTGAGGATGCAGCCAAGCTGAAGCTACAAGTATTTCCTCTTACAGAACATTTTCAGATTCGCAAAGACAACACAGCTACCCTTTGAAGCTGCTGGCACTACCTCACAGGCTACTCCAAGGAACTTTAGATGTGTACCGTGTGGGTAAATAAGATAGGTGCTTGAGCCTTCAACGGGCAGGTACTACAAGGTACTATGCTCGATTGCAGAGTATTCCCAGTTTTGCTAAAGCAGTGCAACTCTTTCCAGGGTTGACCCCACTGAAGGTACACGCGCTACCTCTCTCACCTCTTTCACTCTCCCTCTCTCTCACTCTCTCCTTTCAGTCGCCTTGGCGCACTTCACTTTTATGCATTGTCTGTACGCTCTGACGTTCTGTCGAGGTACTCAAATGGTATTCTTTCTCAGTTCTCAGTTCTCGGTTCTGCATTTTTTTTCTTCCCGCTTCTCCTTTTTTGTTAACTAAATAAATGCAGTTTGTTTGCCTGCACTTGTTGTTTGTGTTGAGCCAAGCAGAACATTTCCATTTGAATGTTCTTTTAAGCGAAAACAATTTCTTCTTTGTTTTGCTTTGCTCGCAGTTCTGCATTTCTTTTCGCCAGCTATTTGTACGCTCCCACTCCCCTACACTCTTTCTCTCTCCCACTCCCACTCCACTGGTTTCTCCCAGGCAGGTGATGCCAGATGGCAGAGACAATGCCAGAGGGTTTTGAAAAAATTAGATCATGGGTTTTGATTTTGATTTTGAGGTTAGGAGCGAGCTCATCATATGATGTCATTATAGGGACCTGCCCAGCTGACTGCCCTTTGTTATCTGGCTGGAAACGAACCGGGGGGTAAAACTCCCCAACCCTACTAAAGTCATTTTCTTTTGTTGTACCTTTGGCCATTTCGCCGCATTTTATTCACAATTTTTTATGTGGCAACTATAAAAAGTTTTTACATTTTTTTACAGCACAAGAAGAAGTTTTCGCCGAGTGCATTATGTGCGGTCTTACGGCGAGAAGTTGATTATGTTGATTTGCGAAATTGATTCGGGTGTAGGGTAGGATGCAGTGTGTGTGCTGAGTGGGTTCCTTTCTTTTATAACCATGAAATATGCATGGTATTCCTGCCATGTGCCAAGAAAATGCTCTCTGATTGTTTAGCGGTTGTAAAAATATGTTTAAATCTTATATCGAATCAGGCAGACTTGACTTTAAATTTTGAACGAGTTGAAGATTGTCATGTTTACTCATACTCCATGTGCACAACAAAAGAAAACTCATAGCACGGCTTATTCGCATAGAAATTAAAAGCAAACCAACTGACTAAGACATGCAGGCAGTCACGAGAAGAAAGCCGTAGGAACACAGAAAGGCTCAGCCACCCAGTATCCATACCCAGCAGTACCCAGACAGACTCTGCCGCAAGACACACACATAGTTCGCATAGACAAAGCAAAGGAATTTGGTCAAGGACACCAAAAAGCAAAGGAAACCCACAGCCAGGCACAGGCGAGTTCGAAACAGGCGGAGCACAATCGTAGTTCGAATATTCGAATTTCGAAAGTGCGAGTTTCCCCTCAGAGTACGTGAACGTAAGAGCGTAACGTAACGTAACGTAACATGCCACAAGTGTGCTCTCGCTCCCTGCCTCTCCGCTCGCTCTCTCTCTCTCTCCCTTTCTACTTACTGCGCTCTCTTTCGGATACGAGCAGGAGCAGTCGAGAGCTCGGCAAGTAGCTGGCATTGCAACACAGCGCGAGAGCGCGTCCTTACGGAAGTAAACGCGCTCTCGCTCTCTCTCTCTCTCTGGGAACCGTACCGGGGAGGGTGCTCGACATTGGGTTAGGGCTGTGGTGGTGGTGGGTTGACCCGCTACAAGCATTTCCCGGGTATAAATACGCTTGCTGCGTGGCCGTGCGAGTCAGTCGAACGAGCGCTCGCAACGCGGAAGCAACAGAGCAAGAACAGAGAGAGAGAGAGTGCAGCCAAAGAAGGTACACAGTGTGTGAAAAGTAAACCAGACTGAATTGACGTAATTCCCTGCCATGGCTATTCCCTTCTACGAAGATGAACCAGTCGCGACGGCGTCTGCGGCTACGCATAGCCAGTTTCCCGACGGCGATCAGGTGGACGGGCCGGCGGTTTTCGAGAGCTACGACCAGGTGGACTACGAGGCACCTCCAACGGTTACACCCAACCAAACCGCAACACCGACTACTGGCAGCACGGCGAGCTCCGCTCCCAGCACCGAGGAGCAACTGTTAGCCTGGAAACTGCTTGCTCTGGCCATGTGCAAGGTGCTGCGTCAGTTCTACCTGCAGCAGAAGCAGCAGCCATCATCATCATCATCATCACCGTCGGGCAGCAAGTCCAGCAAGCTGACAGCCACCGTGCAGATTCAGCCGCAGGCGCAGTAAGTGCAACATGCCACATGCAACTGCAACAGATACAAATCGAAGGCTCCTAAGCGCAACTTGTGATTACTTTTCGTTGGCGAGAACTAGCGCTCCTAGCTAGCTGAGCAGCGACAGCGGGAAGATGTTGTGAACGAATCCCCCTATATTTTACTACTCGAAACCAAAAAAAAAATTCAACTGATTTTCGTCTGATTGCCGACGCTGACGCAGTACACTATTTTGTTGAAGGCTGAAAAAGGTTTAACACAATTTTGGATAAGCGCAAATGTGATAAATAATTTTGCTAAAAAAAACAACGTATTTTCTAAGTGCATTTTGGTAAAGTTATTTAAGCACCCCCCCACAACACGATTTATCGTATAAGTTGATCAACTGATTTTCCGTAATTTAGTTAACTTTACTTTAAGTCATCCGCGATAAAGACGACGATGATGATGACGGTCGGTCGGCCCAGTGCAAGCAGCTGCTAGTTTTCCATATAGAGAAACGAACCTAAACTTAAGTCCATTTTCTACTAGCATAACTCGAATTACCAATTACGAATCTTATACTATATATATTACTGATCATACATACTAATTTTTCTCTCTCTCTTGGTGTCTATTTACAAAATACTACGACAAATCACAGATCGCATCGATTTCATACTTTACTTATATAGGTAGCTGGCTTCTTCTTAACTCTAGCGAAAAATATTTATGAAAATATTACAGATTTCGAAATGATATACGATATATATATATAGAAATATATATTTTTGTACACTTATTTTGCTGTTAAACATAGATTGATGTTCGTCATGTAATTGTGTATGTATGTGTCAATTCCGTGTAGGCCTGCTATCGTAGGCGATATATCTATATATTGTTATCTCTAAGCAAGCCCCAATGTGAACCAAGTCCAGAACGTTGTCGTGTCACGAGCATGATCATAGTACAAGAACCCGAAAACAATAGAACACTCTCTCTATACAAGAAGAAGAATCCACAGCCAAATGGTTGAGACTAAGCTAAACTAATTAAGCCCTAAGAATCATAATGATATATATATATATATATAAATAAATGTGTAATAAAGATTAAATTAATTGAAAAACGATTTGGTTTATTTGATAATTCAAAATTCAGAGATTTCAGGCTATTACAGCTCGACAATGGTCTGTTACCTTCTCGATGAGGTATTTAAATCTTAAATCAGAGCACAGATCAAAGTCTGCTCTCAGACAATGGACACTGTGCCTCGGGGGGTTTGCGCCCATCCTTTTCCACCTCGTCCGCTGTCGATGCGGAAAAATGTCGCGTGGCTGCCGATAAAAGGCCTGCGGGCAGGATTGCTACAAAGAAATAATAATGCTCTTTGTGTAATGCAAATAAATTCGGGAAAAGCCGCTTTTTAATTTTCAAAAACCCAGCCGGAGAGTTACTCGACTCCATCAATCGAATCAATCAATCAAAGGCATCGATACTGGCAAAAAAAACAAATAAACGAGAGATGATTTTAAAAAATTTGATATTTTAACGCAGATAAGCGATGGGGATTATGTTCTGGTAGAGAAGGGTAGAGCAAGAAATGCGCATTAGACTCGGTTAGCTCTCCGCTCCGAATTGGATTCAATCAAATGTTCCCTCGAGATTTTTCACTTCTGTTTGCACTTGTACACACACACATGATACCCGACTCCCGCGTGGTGGCAACCCTTTCTGGAAAGCACCTCGTATCCAGCATGTGTGTGTGTGTCTGTCCAGCTGGGGGTAAAGCGACCCGCAAATAAACAGTTTAGGTTTTTTGCAAGACCAACTTGTTTTAAAGGCATTTTATAGCCCGAACTCAAGGGGTACGCACATGTTATCCAGGGGGGGATAAGTCTCTTTGAGTCTGCAAAGCGAGAAAGGTTTTCGGTTATCATCGAAATGCCGAGGAGAGAGGAAAGTACTGTGCAGTTGCTGCTTATTTCACTCAGTCTGCACAAATATTTACGCTATAACCGGGACTATCCATGCAATCTTAGCCTAATTGAAAGTACACAAAACTAGAAAAAAATAAAGCAGGCACGAATCAATCACATTTGTCGACGCTGCAGGACGCACTCGAGTGGACTCTCAGAACGAAACAACATTATTAAAACCGAATTAGAGTATAGTGAGTACCTTCTCAAAGTAATACGGCAAACAGAGGAGCAGCTCTGCCCTGAAGTGGTTTCACGTTGCCAGCTACGTGCTCAAGTGCATTCCGCACGGTCCTGCGGTCATCATTAGTGTGCTTTATTAAGTGGAAGCAATTGCGGCTCTGCTACCTTCCTATCCTTCTCGACTCTCGTCTCTCTGCCCATGGCACGGTACTGCTCAAGGTCGTCAAGGTAGTTGCAACTGTTGCATATGTTGGCAAGCAGCCCTAAGCCGGGTCTAATCCCTTGTTGTTATGTTGCATTTGGGTCAAGGCTAACGGATGCGCATGCATAAGAACTGCAGCTGAGCCCTGTTCCCGTAGCTCGCTCCTCCTTCAGCTGCGAAACTGTGTCAATTGTCGGAGCTGTGGTCGCAGGGAAGGAGGAACTCCTTGCAAGCGGCATGCCTTGCCAGTTCTAATGGAAACTATTCAAGATTTACGGGGACTGTGATTAAATTGAACGACTAAGCGCGCCTCGAGCCGGGGTAAAGCTTCACACTGTCCACTTGTCAGCGCGGGAGGGCAGGGCTCGCAGGCAGGCTTGTGGCATGTGTGGCAGCTACGCCATTGTTGCAGCCTCAATGCAATGGGGCCCATCATTACGATTAATAGAAATGCAACTGTGGCAGATCAAAGGGCGGCACGAAGCGGCGGAAACAATGGCGCTGGAAGACAAAAGGCGGCGACAGTGAAAAGGCAACAACAGCTACAACGGCAGCAGTCCAGGGCCATGTCAAAGGTAATGACAGAAGCCAAACAATTGTGCAAGTTGCAGCAGCATCGAGGCGGGGGAGACACCACAACAACAAAAACAAAGCGCAAAGCGACTTCGTTAGCGTGAACAATTGTCAAAGCAAGCAAAGCAACAACAACAAAAACAACAGTGGAAAAGCAACAAAAAAATAAAAACAGAAAAACAAACAACAACGAAAAACCCTGATAAAAGTTGAGTGCAATTTTCAAGCAATATATTTTCCGGCGAACTTCTCACGCGCTTTTTGATGTTTTTTTCGGGGGGGACAAAGTGCAAAAGTAACAAGCCAAAATGGCATGGAAAAACTTAATGAGGGGTAGCGAGGTAGCGGGAGAGGTATGGAAAGGAGGGTGGTAGAGTGAGAAATACCATTTTTATAGCAGATTATTAAATAAATAAGTCACATATCTAAGCTACAATATACCTCTCTGAGCAGCTCGAAAGTATGCAATGTTTTTTTTGAATAATTATATATTATGAAATTTAATTTTTAATGCGTCAACTGGTAGTATTTTTATATAAGTTAATAATATTTCATTGAACACTATTATCTCAATCAGGCATCAGCGATCTATTGAAGAATCGGGAATTTACTTTATGGCAAATAGAGCTTTCTTAGCTTTACATGCATTAATTATGACACTTTTAAGCAAATCTATAGATAACCTAAAAGAATAAGGCCTTATTCCGCAATTTGATTCAAAACCGAATCGAATTTAGAATTCGCTCATGTCGAAATCAGTGGAAAAAGCATTAAAAGGCATGATAAATATTTGAGTAACTTATTAAAAGCGTTGCCAGACGCTGTACGACATTAGCTGAGCAAACAGTAGTAGAAACGAGGAGGGTGTTGGGGGTATTCCCTGAGCGAATTCGATTGCCAAAGGAAAAACTTGTTGCTAATTTATTGCGTTTTAATTCATATGCAAAATATCAGCTGGGTGCTTCCTGTCGCCGTGTCTTTCCTTTAATGTTCTTAAGTAAATAATCAAATATGTGCACTTAAAAGGCAGCTCCATGGATGGAAATGGAGATGGGGAAGAAGCAGGAGCGGGAGAACGTATCTGGATTTGGTGTCCTGGCAACGCAATGCACATGTGTGAGCCAGGCGAAAAATCTAATAAAGCACAGGGTGCCCAGCAGGATGCTTCGGCTCGGCTCTATATGCACCTTCATGGGGCAGGGAATTATTTTTTATTCTGGCATTAAATTGTTTTGGCTTTCCCCGATAATATCTGCATTTTCTTTATGTTTATTGTGATTCTTTTGCTGCCCTCCCCGCAATGCTAATCAAATTACAAGAAATGTGTGTGCGTGTGTACGAATGGGATGGGGGGAGGGGTGCGTCTCAGCTCCTTCTCCCCGCTCGGACAGGTTTACTACCCCCGGCAGCTGAAGCGCTTCTCAGCGATGATACGACGGCACCTTGAGCCAATATACGCGATGGCCTGCAGCGCAGTATCAAAAATAATTTGCTTGACAATAAAAGACGATAAACATTAAAATTATGTGCCAGAGATGGAAAAAAAAACAAGAAAGAGAGTGCGAGTGGGAGAGAAAGCAGAAGCAGCGTTGTCAACGTATTAGCCTCCTTTGTATACGTGATATGCGCTCAGTCTGAGTCGCTTTATGTTTATTATTGCCTCGGGGTGGCTACACGACGAGATCCTCGATTAGTTCGCCAAACTGACTTGTAAATTTCTCACTCGCTTCTTGTTTCTTTCTTCTTCTACTTTCTCTGTATTTCCGTATCCCCTGTCCTCTGGGACTTTCGCCCTGCTCGGCTTTTTCATTCGATTATTTGATTATGAAATTAGATTTCCCACACAACGTAATACAGTTTTTATAAAATTTTTTAAGTTTTGTGAAAGATTAACGAGATACGAAGATTGGTCTAGGCTTATATATAATTTCCTGTGAGGGTAACCTTACTTTCCAGTAGAGTTACCATATTTTCATGCAGGCTATTTCCACATTACTGTAGGAGATCCCCAATTGGCTGTGGGGTTTTTTTCTGTAGGGTAACCACACTTTTCTGTAGAGTAATTCCCAATTCTTTCTGAGGGCTATTGTAGGTTAACCTAATTTTCCTGTAGGGTAACCCTATCTGTAGGGTAATCCCACTTTTCTGTAGGGTAAACCTACATTTTGTTTTTTTTTTTTTTTTTTGGGGGGTAATCCTACTTTCCTGTAAGCTATTCCCACATTCCCAATTTCCTCTGAGGTGACTATTCTGTAGGTTAACCTAATTTTCCTGTAGGGTAACCCAATCTGTAGAGTAATCCGACTTTTCTGTAGGGTAACCCTACTTTCCTGCAGGGTAACCCCACTTTTCTGTAAGGTAACCTAACTTTTCTGTATGGTTACCCTACATTCTAATGAGGTAACCCTCCTTTGTTGTGGAATAATCTTACTTTCCCGTGTGCTACCTCAACTTTCTTCTTGGAAATATGCTTTAAACCGCAGGGTTAAGCATTATTCTGAACTTAGTTGTGCTTTAAACATGCTGCAACAACTACAACCTGCGCGACCGTCCCACAGCGAGGCAATCATAAATTAGTTAGTCGTGCCCAAATCCGACTTAATACGCCCCACTTAATTGTTTACAGCATAAGCGCGTAATCCTGCGAAATCCAATAAGCAGCGCGGAGCAGAGGCCTCACATCGGCATCACACATCAGCATGCAGCACGTTGCATGCCACACACACACACGGCCCGTACCGCTCATGAGGCACACCAAATCGCGACACATTGGCTGACCGACTGCGACTGCGACGTCGACTGCGACTGCGACTGCAACGTCATTGCTGGCAAACATTAATCAGCGAATTATCAATGCAAATAATTTTCAGCACGCCTCACTGCGATATCAATCAACGGACATGGGTCGAGCGGGTGGCGGTGGCGTTGGCGATGGCGATGGCAGTGGCGGTGCATCGCTGGCTGTGCACTTAACACACAATTAAGTGCAAATAATTGCAGGCGCCGCACATAAATGATTTGTTTAAGCCGACGACGCTTGCGGAGCAAGACGGAAGTGGACGTCGCTGTCGACGGGTGTAAATCACTGCAAGGAACCAAGACGCACATCTTTATTGCGGTACAGCACAGAGTGTAGAGAGGGCATAGTGGAACTAGTTACAGCTACGTCAAGTAAGTTGCCCCACTGTGCGTGCAGCCACGCATTTAGGGGGTGTGATAAGCGGATAATGAAAATGCAATTTGCAGCGGAAGCGATCCAGATGCGAGTGAGTAGAGCAGGGTGGAGGGAGGGGAAGCAGAGGGGGGGCAGAACAGCTGGGAGTATAAGAAGGCAGGTACTGTAGGGTACAGTGGGGCAGGCAGACGTAGCAGGTAAATGCAGTAGGCAGTAGAGCAGGGCAGGGCAGGCACGAGACTGCAGGTTAGACAAGGAAGGCAGCGGGTTAGGCAGAACGGGGCCAGGTAGGGCGTGGCAGCTAGCAGGAGGCAAGCAGGGCGTGGCAGGCAGGTAGAAGGGGGTGTGGCAACTTCTCAATAGTTACACGAGTCGCCCCAATGTCGGTTTGGGTATTGGCGCGCTTAATTAGTATAATCCGCGTTGAAATCGCTCAAGTGTGCATTGTGACGGCGTGTGTGTGTTTGAGTAGGAGTGTGGGTGTATGGGGGGGGAGAAGCCAGGGGGGAGTGTGTGTAGGGTAGGGGAGTTGCATAGCATGTTTTGATAAGATGCAAAAGCTGCATAAATTCAACGACTGCAATTAGGCAAAGTGCAAAGTGTGCAAAGTTTTGTGCAAGTCGCCGCCTTATCGGGCAGGCTGCAGCTAACTTCCCCCCCCACTCGCATGCCCGACTACCCCCCGTAATTGAATGCAATTAAAGCAACTTAATGCGCATTTCATGAGCCTGGCATTTGCATATGCAGTCAGGATGCAGTCCAGAATGAAGCAGGCTGCCAGCCAGGACGATGCCAGCTCGCCAGCTGCCATGTAAGCGTGATTATTTATGCAAATTGCAATCGAAATAAAACACGGAAATAAAGAGCTGAGAGAGAGAGAGAGGTGGGCAGTGAAAAGAGTAAGGAAAACGTAAAAGAGAATGGCGAAAAAACAATTTGGTCAAATTGAATTTATGTGCCACAAGCAGCGGCACAATAAACGAATGTGTAAAGTGCTCTTAAGAGGCAACGAGGAAAAGGATTGCCCAGGCTGCTGCACAAATCCTCCTCGCCTGCAAAGCAAGCCTGCGGTCACTGTGAATCACCCTGTGCACAAGCTGGCGCCTGGCAAAGATGTTCATCGTCGTCGTCGGCGTCGGAGTCGCGTCGGGGCACACAGGAAGCCATAATGGACTTTTCATTCAAATTACGCGCGAGCGCTCTCCACTTTTGGGCACAATTGATGCGCTTCTTCCTGTTTTGCTGCAGCTCTCTTTCCCTCTCTCTCCCACTCTCCCCATCCCACTCTCTCTTTCTCTCTGGCACTGGACATAAATCAGCGCGCCAAGAATCCTTTGGCCAAAGGATGTGCCATAAGTGGAGCATTACATGGTTGCGCAGTGTATGGGCATTCTTGAACTTCAAATGTTAAGTCTGGATTGATATTTTTGCTAAATATCGATTTTTTTCGATTTTAAATAATTTTTCAACTTGCCAGCAAAAGAGTTAAAATAAAACTTATTAATATTATGATAATAATATAATAATAATATAAAAATATTATGCTGCAGAATCAGTTTACGCCTCAAAACAAGAAAAATATATCTATCTCAAGAACATTCTGTCGAAGTTATCGATGCATTGAGCTATCGGCAAAAAAATTAAGGCAAGTATCGAACTGTTTCCAGCTCTGGCACGCATGTGTTCCCAGCCAAACTGTTCCCGCATTCTTTATATTCGCACTCTTTGCCTAATTAATTGCGCAATTTATGTGAGGATCGTGTTGCTTTCTATGTAAATTTACGCCTTTTATAAGAACGACAATGTGCGTGAGTGTGTGTGTACATTGTGTATGTGCTGTGTGTGTGTGTGTGCCCGCGTGTGTGTGCCGTGTTTGTTGTTTCAATTTCGTATAAACATGTAAATAATTTCCAGCTGATTGCGCAAATTCGTCGCGGGTTTCGATTTTTATTGCATCGCTCGGGGCGCAGCATGCAGAACGAATTTTCAAATTCACTTACGTTTTCCGACTCTCTCACTCTACCCTTCCCCTTCTCTTTCTCTCGACTTCTGCTGCTACTGCTGTTCGCGCTTTTGTTTTCGATTTGCAATAAGTCTGTCAATTGGCGAATTAATAAAGTGGAAAATGCGAAAGGCATCGAGTAGGTCTCGAAGGTAAGCGTCGTGTTCCGACTGCGCAGCAACCCTGAAGCCATTTGCAATTTCTATGCAAAACAGTGTTGCCACGTCAGCGCCACAATCTCTCCCTCTGCTGCCCTCTGCTTCCATCAGAAAAATCAAACTGATTCCGCTTCGACTTTATTGACGCCTCGCACTTTTTATTGCACTTTATCGCGCCCGTCTCTAATCATTCCATTTAAGTTTAGAATTATATTTATGCACATCGGACATTTATGACGTGCCTTCATCCGCCCCGTCAACCCGTCACCCCTTCTTCCCTTCTTCTTACCCGCCTATTCGACAGCTGCTGTCAATCGCAGCACGTGCCAATTTTTACGAGTCTCTCCCTGTGGCTAATTATGCAAAAAAAAAACTCGCAAATTTGCCTATTACAAAGTCGTAAAACTCATGCGATTTTTCGCGCGTTTTTATTTCTTCAGCCCAGTCGTAAAATCTGCCTAAAAAATTAACATAATTATTTAGTTTTTACAGCGCGCCAGAGAACACATAAAAACTCGACGGGCTGAGATATCTCAGTTACAAAAACTTGCAATGTCCCCTTAAAACATATCGTTCTATCAGTTACCCATTGTATTCCGCCATTTTGCAGGCCTTTTTATTTTATTATTATATATTCATAGAAACTGATCTTAGATATTTTTAAAGATGTCGGTACTAAAAAAAGCTAGATGTAAGCTTGATTTATAACAGGTCTTCATATTATGAAGTTTGTATTACAAAATTATATAGAAATCTATATAAGACTGTGCCAACATGAGTTCAATTCTAAAACGTAAGCATACTATTTAGTTCTTAACTGAATTTGAAGCGTTTATAACCTATATAACCTGCATATATCTATGTAATTCAATTCTTGGCTAATCCAATCCCGATCGCGAACGAAGCGACTGCTTTGATCCTTTGGGCTATTGAATAATTTTGTCATAATTTATGCATCGCGCTGCAGTTAATCAAATTGCATGCCACAAAAATTTCAGAGTTAAGCCCGGCAGTGTGCCACATGCAACATGCAATGTGCAACAACAACAGGCGGACAGGCAGGCAGGCAAATGCAATCAAATCAGCTGCTGCTCGTTCGCTTGGCCAATCTAATTCAATTTTCGAAACAAATTCGTGCATCAAAACACACACACAGAGACTCACACACACCCACACACACATACACCTACACACACGCACAACAAAGCGTCAGCAACACACGCAGAGAATGTCACGAGAGCTTCAAAGCCAAAATTGAATTGGCATAAAAAAAAAACAACTAAACAGCGAGACAGGCCAAATAAACAGAGTAGAGTAAAATCACAGGGTGTGCACATATGCCATGTGAATAGGTATGTCCGTCTCTATAGGAAGCCCCGACTAAGATGGAACAGGAAGCGGCAGCGAGCAGCGAGCAGCAGGTGCCAAAACTGACGCCTGACCAAATTGTCGGACAAACAACGAATCCAGCACAGAAGGAAATGCTTAAAAAGAGAGTTAGAAATTGAGTTTAGGCACACGGTACGACGATTAAATACCCTGGCATATGTACCTTATCCTGAATGTCTGTCTGTTCGTTTTGCTCTCTGCGTGTCTGTTCTGTCTGCACTGTCTGTTCACTCGTCTGCTCGTCTGTTTATTTATATAACCGTCTTGTTCTCAAGGATCATAAGAGCTAGAGCCGCCAAATTTGGACACAATGCTCTCCTACATAGCAGTGCCTTCAGGTATATTTTAGAATTTAGCCACGCCTTCTTGCACCTACGTAAATCTTTCAAAACTGTATAGCAAGCGCAATTTTTAAGCTAGAACTTTCACTTTTTGGTGTGTGAATTGATCATCATCTACCAAACGATGTATAAAGCTTTAATTGGGTTTAGATAATAAAATTCAAAGATTTATACAATTCAAACTATACTGCAATTTTGCAGCATGGGCAGAAATGCCTACCATAATGATCAAGTATATTCAAAAAGGTCTAATTAAAAGTTACTAATGTTTCTGAGGAAACAGCATTCATTTAGACAATTAAAAATGTGATATTATGTAGTATTACTTAGAAAAGTAATGTCTAGAAGAATCTTGTATGCTTTTCGATATATTTTCAAGCTTTTATCGGTATATTTGCGTGTTATCGGCTTGGCTACCCTGCAGAATCTAGTTGAAATACCCCCTTTGTTGCGTTGTCCACCCAAGGGGTAGACAATAAGTGCTTGTGGAGTGTTCTCGGTCAGCGTTTAAGCATTGAGGAATGTGCACACTGGCCACAGGTTGGTCGCTGCCCTGCTCCAGTGCTCACCCAACCCCTTCCCTCTGCCCCGACGTATGTGAGCCGTACGAGTGAGTGTGTCCGTTCCGTTCGTTGGGTTTCATTTTGGGTGTTAAGCGCGCATCCTGCAACATGTTGCGGTGGCTTGGCTGGCCCGAGCTGGTTGGGAGGGGGGCAGGCAGTAGGAGGGGCAGTTGAAGTGCTGGCCGCATAAATCTCGCACAACAACAACAACAACAACAATGAGTGCAGCAGCAAAACTGACTGCAACAATGAAATACGCAAAATATTGACAGACCCAGCAGAAGGCAGGGGGAAAAAGGGAGTTGAGTAGGGGGCAAACGAGCAAATGCACTCGCAACATGGGAGATTGCGACTTGGATGCCCGTTACAATTAAAAGCCAGGGATCGGGTGCCTCAGCTTCGTGTAATGCACTGACAGGCGACGCGTCATTTATCCGCCCACCGAGCGTGGAGCAGGAGGAGGCAAGGCGGAAGGCTGGGGCTGAAGCTGAGGCTGGGTGCAGCTGGGGTGCAGCTGTGGCAGCTTGAATGCTTTGGAGCAGGAGCAGGCTGCTTCACTCTCGCCGTGTTGTTATTAATCCGACATGATTGGCAGCAGGAGACCCAAAAAGGGAACAACCGACACAGGACACTGGGGAGCTGGACACAGGTGGATGCAGTCAACGCCTGTCAGCGGCCCCCCTTCTCATCACCGACTCCCCCGCATATCAAGCAAGAGAGAAGCACAGACAAATTTGTTAATTTATTATGCCAGGAGCACGGACGTGGACGAGTCCAGCCTGCATCATTTGGCAAAACAAGACGCAGCAGCCGAAACTGGACACGATGCAACTTTGTAGTGCACTGATTCGCTTCTCGGGCATTTTAATAAAACGTCCTAGCAGGAATCACTCCCGTCTCGCCAGGAGTGGCCCCTGTCCAGGCCACTTGCTCATACAAATTAAGCCGCCGTGTTGCGCCGTTGTCGGTTTGTTTGCCCGGGTCCAACGGACTGACGCGAGCACACTGTGTGACTTAAAAGTGAAATATTGCAATCAGTCAATGGATTTTGCAGTGCCACGCCCGCTCCACCCGCTCCCCAGCCACCCCTGCAATCCCTGTTCCAGTGTAGGCTTCGATTTTAATTAAGGAATTAGGCGAGCGTCGCCAGCTTTGTTCAAGTGGCTTTTGCAGTTGGCGATGCAATGGGGCGAGTGGCCAAAAGCTCATTAGGAAGGTTGATGGGAATGAGAGAGAGAGGGAGAGAGAGAGAGAGAGGGAGGGAGAGCAGAGAGACAAGGGGGTTAGGGCGAGAGGGAAGGCAGAGAAGAGACGGCAGAGACTGTGCCTAGACAACTTGAAATCCAATAACGTAAAACGTTGAAACGCAGCCGAAACTGTTAAATTTATCGCAGCAAACTTTAAGTGCGATATGCACGCTATCGGTTATCGATATATCGCACTACGGATTTGCCGTAAATTAAAGCTAAGCTGCTTCGACTCGCTTTAGCTCTCTCGCATGTCAGCAGCACTCTCGAGCGAGAATAGTCTAATTACCTTTGATTAAACCCAGGTCAAATGCATCAGGCACCTCAGGGTAGAGCACACACAGGCACAGGTAGAGTGAGACAGCTGCGGAGAGGTGAAGAGAGAGAGAGGGGGAGAGAGGGACAGTCACGACAAGTGACCAAACATTTGTGCAAAATATCAAGCAAGCTTTAATAATCGAACAGAACTGACACGTGCAGAGGAAAGCGAAGAGAGAGGAAAGGAATAGCTAGAGGAGAGAGTGGAGGAGAGAGTAGGGAAAGGATAAAGAGTGGACAGTCGTAGCTGCAGAAATTACACAAATGCTCGCAGGCAGCAGAGAGCGGGCGAAGAGGTAGCCAATCCGAAGGGCGGGGTACCTCAATGCGGTTGGCGCACCCAAAGTGGCATTAGAGATTTATCAAGTGTGGCGTGACGTGGCATGGACAGGATGCAGAGCAGCAACACGCACAGAGACACTCGCACACAGAGACTCTCGTGCATTACGTGTAGCGTAACAAATGTACAAAAACACGTAAGCTCCGAACGGAGCTGGAGCTGGAGTTGGAGCCGTAGCCGGCACAGACTTTGGGGCAGACGGTGCGAGCAGCTTTTTTCCTTGCCGGAGCCATTCGATGACAATCAATGGTTTTTGGTCTGCTGCACAGGCAGTCGGACAAGGAGGCTACTTTCGGAGTGGACTCGACTGTTGTGTACTGCAAGCAATGTATGCATGAGCATGTGTGTCCTGGCACGCTTCACAAAGGATTCAAATTCGTTGCGCCAGTTGGCGTTGAGTGCATGCTCCCCCGCTCGCCCTCTCTCTCTCTCCCCACTCTCTCTCCGGGTCCCTGGCTCTGTCTAATTCCAAATAAATGAAGTGTATGGCAAACAATGTCACTGTGGCTTGTGGCAAACGTGTGGGGAGCTGCACTTCAGATAAACAAAACTTTTGCTTCGGCTCTTTTAATTTGGCCAACTGCAACTGGCTTTTATCTAACTTCAGCTGCCTTCCCCCGTGGCCATTCTCCCCTCCCCCGCTCTCACTCCCAGAAATTAATTAGAGTGTCAGCAACATAGGTTGCTCGCATAGGTCCTTGGGCCTCCGGAACCGTGTTCCTGTTCGCCTGCGCCTTTGTAGCCCGCACGCCTAATTAGAGCCAAGGCTCTGCCAAGGAAATAATAAACTCATGTCTGGCCAAAAGCAATCACAACATGCGAGCGCTGTTTTTTTTTTACCCTATAATAGAAAATTTCCAAAAAGAGCATATTAGCATTGCGGCAATATGGATTAAAGACAGATGCAGGCTTGAGAGGCGGCTTAGCACGCTTTTGCGTGTTCAGCAACAACAGACGCGCCGATTTAGTCAAATCCGTTTGTATGAACGCGTTAATCTCTGTTAGTTTAAGAGCTATAGGCAGCCAATTTGGTATGCAGGTGCCTGCACAGTATGCCCAGCTTATGCGTATTTCAAATTATAGTTGCCACTCCCAAGGCAAGGAAAATTCAAGTTTTAACTTTGCACATTTATATTTAACGATTAATTTAGAGCAGAGACTTAACTCACAAATCTAGCTTGTTTATGGCCAACTACAAGTTCAACTCGTTAGCACAGGGTATGCTGGCAGTGTGTACTCCCTTTCACCTCTCTCCCTCTCTCTATCTCTGCCTTGTGCCGACTTAATCAAACGTTGCATTCACAAATCTTTTTGATGCGACTCAAATGCAGCGTGGCAGCTGTCAATCATAACCGAAGCTGCCACTGCTGCAGGTGGGTAGACTGTGGGTGGCATGTGGCATGTGGCATGCAGCGCTGATTGGGATGCTGCAACCGCGTAGCCTTTTGTACGTTACGCAGCGCAACAAAAGACTGAGCAAAAGCTGAGCCGCTCTCGACTCACCAAGTCCTTCGTCTAATGCGCCACATGTGTCTGCTGCGTGCAACACGAAGCAATACACAACGCCCTTCTGCACCCCCCCTCGCACAACCGACCAGGGTGCAGTTGCTCCGCCAAGCTAATGGAATTTTCCCCATGAGTTAATTCGAACAATAAATGCGCTCAATTGAATGCAATTTTCATTCGCCGTTTTGCTTTTTCCGAAAATGAAAACGAGTCGAGAGCGGAAAGCGGAGAGGGAGGAGTCACTCCTGGCAAAGGATATTAGTGGCTGAGTGGCGTATCCCGGCGAGGGAGCTGCGGTTGCCACTGATAAAGCCACTTGAGTGCAGCACGAGGCGTTGCAAGCGGGGCAGCATGGCAAAAAAAAAAGCCAGAAACAGCCAGACTTAAGGACGAGGGCGAGTCCGACTTTGTTTTCGATGACGTTTGCAGTTCTCTTTTCGGCTCATGTGCTTTGTGCTTCTTCCGTTTGCTTTGCTCTTAATAAACGTATACAATTTGTTAATTTGTACAGGATCAAACATGACTACTCCTCCTTCACCTCCTAAACCCCCTGCTCCTGCTGTGACACTAATTAGATCCTGCAAGCCGAGGCGACTCACGCTAAAAAGCTAATTAGATTTTGGCTTTTTCCGGCCAGCGGCAGAGCTTAATTAAATGCAACCACTAAGCGGAAAGTCGCCAGAAAAAAGGCTTAGAGGTGTAAGTCATGGTCGAAGCACTAGGGTTGCTTTGTAAAGAGGCGCCTAAAGATTTAGCTTGAAATCAGTTATCTAGCTAATGATATTAGAGAAGGGTTTAGAGTTTAATAATTAAAGAATTAATGAATGATTCAGCATGAATAAAGTTGTCAAGCGTGTGAAAGTGTAAGGATTAGAGGACTATAAGGAGACAGCTTGAAGATTCAGCTTACAAATAGTTGTCTAGCTAGGAAAGATCCTAGGGTTTGATTGGAAGGAGGTCTAAGGATTAGAGGGTTGAAGGGAGAGCCAGAACATTCAGCTGATAAATAGTTGTCTAGCTAGGAAAGATCCTACTGTTTGGAAAGAGGTAATCGGGACACTCAGCTTGAAATAGTAGACAAGCAAGAGGAGGTGCAAGGGTCGGAGCGTCAAGGGAAGAGCCAAGAGATTTAGCTTTGGTTTGGTCAAGTAATCTGTAGATTTAACTTGAAAATAGTAGCCCATCACGAGAAGAGGTTAGGTTTAAACGATGATCCAGAATGTTCAGCTTGAAATAAGCTGTCTAGCTAGGAGAGATCTAAAGGTTCGATCGAGCTTCAGCTTGAAAATAATTACTCATCAAAAGAACGTCTCCGAGTAAGAGTATAAACAACGCATTCCTGCAGTTTCTACTTCCAACTAGCTACCCATTTTAGACAATTTCAAGCCATATCCCATCAAATTTGCCTGGGAAAACAGTTGAAAAAAGCATAGTCCATTAATTAAATTAAAATCCACTTAGAAGCTCATTAAATGCAAATCTCGTGCTGCCCATTGGCAACAAAAACAACAGAAACAAACTGAACAACAAAAAACAAGCAAAGCAACAACAGAAACAACAAAAAACACAACAATTCTAACCGCAAAAACGCATTAAATGATTTGCGTGGCAAACAGTAACAAAAACAGCCAAGTGTGGGAGGAGGAAGAGAGGGGCAAACAAAGGGCAGGCCCCGAAAACCGCATGTTAATTAAAAATCAAACTAATTTCCTAATTGCAAAGCGTAGAAATCATTAAACAGCGCAACGGGAGAGTCGAAGAGGAATGTGGAAGATCGATGCAGGGCAAGGGGAGGGAGCAGAGCGGATCGAGTCCTTTGATTTATTTGCAGGGGGGAGCGATTGTCACACGATTAAACAGACAAATTCGAAAATAATGTCGAATTAAACGCAATGCAAATCACGGCGACACGCCGCCAGATGGCGCCAGCTGTGTGAACAGTACAGAAGAGAAGATTGGGGCGGGGAAAGCAAGCCGGAAGGGGGGGGAGGTGGCGGCCAGTGCATTAATCCCGTTACACGTGTGGCATACCCTAAGTGCAGCAGGGCTTATGCATTCCAAACTGCAACAGGCAGCTCGCTCTGAGAACAGTTCGCATGAATCACGGACACCCTGTGAGAGTATTCCCACTTCGAATTCGCCTGCTTCGGTTCTTTTGTCGCTTGTTTTGTTACCTTTTGCGCTTAATTAAAATCCGCCGCAATATGTTGTTAGCCTTCCACACACTTCTCTCGCCCCTCGCCCTCCCCCGCTCGCTGCTCTTTACACCCCTCTCCCAAAAAACGAACTGGTCGAAATGTTCATTTGCATAGCACAAGCTGCTGCCTGCGTATGCGCTAGAAAAAAGCCAACAAGAGTTGCAAAAACACACAAGTGTGTGTGTGTGTGCGTGATATACATACATACATAAATGTATATTAACATATATATGCATGTGGCATATAAATATATACACTTGCGGTCAGAATTGTAGAACTCTGCATTATCTGCCTGCTCTAATGCAAATAAATCTCTTGGTTTGCGAGTTGTCTGTATAAAACTTGGCAGAAATGATTTTTATGGCTCTTAGATACCATATAAATCAGAATAAGACAGATCGGAATAGTATATCTTATAGAACTTGTCGGTCTATTGGGTTTCATTTTAAAGATATCGTCAGCAAACCCGCTACATCTGCCTGTTCGAATGTTTTCAATATGCTGCTACAATTTAAATCAAATCGGAATACTGCAACTTTCGATTAGACTCAAGTTTTATTATGCTGAAAAGCTGAAAGCGGAAAGAATATTAATAATAATAATAACACTGCAATTAACCTATTTTTCTGCACATAAGTGCACTTATCGCATGCAGTATCGCGACCCAATGCGAGTTGGACTCAATAAATTTCAATTTATTTGCGTAAATCATTTGTTTACCGTAATTTTCAGCTTAATTTCGTGTGCGATATCTAAAAAGAGTTGCGCAAACGTGGAAAGGAGGGCAGAAAAATGGCTGGGGTTGGCAACCCTCATAAATCAATTAGGACTGTTGTGGAGCGTAGTGAGGACTGTTTGCCAGATTTCGCGTAGCCAATTTTTGGTTTTGCGGCTTTGCCACACACACATCACACAACACACACACGCACACACACTCCTGCCTTGCCATTGTAAAATGCAACAGGACGCAGGACACAGATATTAAAAATGAACACGAAGCGAGAGACGAGGCGAGTCGAGTCGAGGTTCAGGTGTTGCTCGGTTGACCCTTCGCTCGACGTGATTAATTGGCCACACGCAGCTGATTTATGGCCTGAACTTGGGCTCAGGCCTAGCTGGGCAATTAGCATAATGGCTCATGAGTAGTTCGAGCAACGAGCAGAGCGGGGCACAAGCTGTAGAAGATGCGCTGCTTGCCGCAAGTTGGCTGCGATTTCGCATCTGTTTGTGAAGTGTTTGCACAGTGCGGCTGCGAAGGCTGCGCCTGTCAAGCGGCTGAAACAAAGCGCAGCAACCACAACAAAAACAGGAAACGTTTGCTTCCCCGAGGCATCCACATCCGCGACTTCTTCGAGACGCAATCAGGCGTATGAGCAATTTTCCAAAGCAATTAAAACGCAACTCGGCAGCGTTCCAATCCTTTCCAGGCGGCGTGTGCCCGCAGCGCTGCTGCCAAAGTTAAACAAATCAAATAATTGTTGCTGCTGCCACGGCAAACTTCTTCGAGAGGGGTGGGATGTGGGGTTTGGCAACGGGATTCGGGGCAATTTGTTGTTTGTTATTGTTGCCACTATTTTCGAAGCCTTCTCTCTTGGTCTCTGTGATTGTTTCGACGACGCGTGCACGAGGCTAATGCGCCTCGGGGTGTGAAAGTCAGCCCATGCAACATGCTGCATGCCCAGAAAGAAGTGCGTGCCTCCTTCCCCTGCCCTCCCCCTACTCCACTTCTGCTGTTGTGTACTTTTTGTCCTTTGATTCGATTTTGATTTCTGACGAATTCGGCGCATTGCGTCCGTGTGTGTCCGTGTAAATGTTTCGCAATTGTTTGTTGAGCTTGTTGTGCGTGCGCCGCTGCCACACGCAGCTTCTTGACAGGCTTTTGGGTTAAGGCAATCCGGTAGAGATCAGCCAGGGCTGGGAGAGAGAGGGTAGCCGGGCCACGCTTTGCATTTAAATGCGAGCGATATTTCAGATTGCAAACCAAAGTCGAATGAAGTCACTCGAAAACGCAAGCTCAAGTTTTCTGAATGGATTCATCTGCGAGTGTGGGCAAGCCAGTCCAGTGGTTTATGCTGGGCGGGGCCCTTGTAAGTGAATAACAGACACACAATGGCGGAAGGATGGCGCAACGGTTCGCTTATAAATACATGTTGGCTATATAAATATGGGAAAGACTTTAATTTACACCAAAAAGATAAGATTATAATAATATATCCCATAAAAATGACTAAGGCCAAGCATTTACCGTGTAAGACCAAGCATATTCGCTGCATAAATAACTAAAATTATAACTACTACAAACATAAAGCGTAGATATGATCTTATTTAACATACAACCCAAAAACAAACGTTCTAACTTTAAAATTACACTTGCAATTAGATTTTTATCGCTTTTCGAAGGCGTGGCAAAATTCTAAGACAAGCTCGCACATAGTGCTACTTAAACGAATGTTAATACAAAATTTGCTGCCTCTAGCTGCTCTACTTCCAAAGATATAGGCGTTCGAACATACCAAAACAACTCACGCGTAGAAAGAAAAACCCTAAAACATACTCGAAAAACAAATAGATGCTTATTTACTTTACTCGACTGCTTCCCTACCCTTTGCCACGCACATGACTTATCAAAATATTATTGTAACGCCTTTTCCTAAACCCCCACCCCCCACCCCCGTCTACGCACACCACACGCATCACTTAGCCAAGCGTTGATGAGTGAAAACATGCGTTAATGGGCTTAGAGTAAAGAGCGCAAAACGAAAGCGAAAACGAAAATCAAATCAAAATTTTAGGCTTAGCGCGGCAACGGCACACGGCGCATAAAAAAGCAAACCCTGAAGAAGTTACCGACTGGCTAAGAAGACTCTACAACCGAGTGAGGAAGAGAGGGAGAGGATAGAGACAGACTCAACCCATCCTCAGCCGGCGGCATGCACTTCAAAAATGGTTGAAGACAAGAGAGAGAGACGGCGTCGTCGTAGGACACGTGTCCGGCTCGCAGCTTACACGGCTGCGCCACGTGACCACCATCATGTGTTTGCTTACATTTGCGACTCGCTGACTGACTGACTGACTGAGTGAGTGACGAGAGCAGGAGCAGGAGCAGGGGGACAAGGAACAGGAGCAGGAGCAGGGGAAGCAGACTGATGGCGATCAATCAAGGACAATAACAATGCAGAGTGAGGCTCTGGCGAGCTGTACAGTTGCCCCCGGTTTTCCACAACGTACATAAATTCCGATTACACTTTCCAATTTGGTAAATGCAACATCGCAGCGACAGCAATTAAAATCGCATTCGCATCTAATTAATTGGTATGCAGCGGCGACTAGTTGGAACCTCCCGCCCAGAGCCCCCTCTGGCATGCGAGATACATTTATGTAAATATCTGTGTGTCTGCGACTTTGAGGGTGCGCAGGCATTCCGAGACGCCTTGCGGGCCTTGTTGCAACTGGCAACTGCCACTGCAACTGCAACTGCAGCAACACCTCAACATGCAACCCCTTTTCGCTAAGCCCTACGCCCACACTCTGCACTCTGCACTCGCTCCCTCTGCCTGCCTCGTCTGCATTGTGCAGCCTCTCCACATCCCGAACATGATTGGCTTTTAACGCTCAAATAAGCTTAATTGAATTTCTTTTCACGCTAACAAAGTTTCCAACTCTCTTCTCTTCGTTCTCCGTCCTGTCAGTCTTCCATTCTTCCATTTACAGTTCTGCTTGGATTTCGAATTTGAATTCGAATTGACTGACTGGGATTTGTTAATTAAAAGTGAATTAGGCTGTGCTCTATCAATGAATGGAACTGACGATGGATGACGATAGAGAAAACGGCAGACGGCATTTTGCTAACATGCCAGTCGGCAACAGGGTGATTCGAGAACTGAATTACATTGGGAACAGTCGTTTTAAATGCACTAAATAAAGTTCAATTTCGGGGATTAATTTGCAGACTATTTACATTTACATTAATTCCTTTATAATGCCTTAATTGATTGCTTGCAACCCAGTTACATTCTGTTATGTTAATGTTACAAACAGCGGACTATGTTTACTTAATAACAGTGCGTGTTAACAGCAATAGATCGATTCACAAGGAATTGGCAGATTCTCAAGCAAACAGAATTTCACGCTGACTGCTTGAGTCTTTTTGAATGATTTGTTCCCATTTTAGGCAGTGATTTGACTGTTAACTGTGAACAGAAAGGAACACCCTGTGTTCAGAAATGCTACAAAACGTTCCTAATTAGGCCTAGAGAATCTTTTCTCAATGAATATCTTAGCCAATAAATTGTTATAAAAATTGGTTTGCACTAGCTTAAGGAGCTGCGATTAATCAGTCAAAAGAATTTCCATCAATTTGTCTTCTTTATATTACAGTTTTAGTGCCATTTTCAATATTCTCCAACTCATTGCTCTAGCGAAAAACCACTACGCTAATTTCCATCGCTTAATTATCGAAATATTTGCGTTTAATTAGAAACGAGGTCAACCAACTATGAATATTAAATTGTGTGCAATTTGCAAATTAATGAAATGCAACTAATAAAATTATGTTTAATAAAACCGCCGTTGCTGCCATGACAACTTAAACAGCAACGACCCCAGCACACCCTGTGCCCCGCTCCTGCTGCCAGCTGCCTGCGGCAATCAGCTCTATCGGAGCAGATATCCTCGTCTGTCTGCCATGGTGCAACTATCAAAATTAATGGGGCTGCTACGTGAATAACGCAAAAAATGTGAAATAAAATTTAAGTACCTGGCAAAAAAAAGCCCAGGCCGTAGCGGGGGTGGGGGTGCAGATGGACAGTTGCTGGACAGTTTGGACGGACCGACTGCAGTGACATTTTAGCTATCAAAAATGTATTTGCATATAAATTAACGAGGCAGGTTTTTTTCTCCGTAATATAATGCAATTTAAACATATTTTATTTGCATTTATTAACAGCAAGCAGCGTGGCAAAAACAAAAAAATACAAAAAACAAGGTAACCGAATGCCAAAAAACATCAAAGTAAAATGATTTTCAATAAAATTCGGCATGGGCCTGCGGCCGCAGTGTGTCGCAGCATTATTATCCCTTTTTCAGATGTTACCATGTGCCAGTCAGTGTTACGAAATATGTTTTTATAAAAACATTTTGCAGTATTACCATAAAATTGAAAAAAGCGAAAAAATAAAAAGGCAGAACCGACTGCACAATAAAAACATCGGCCTGACCACGTCAAAACATTTGACGCGTATTAAAAACACAACCACAGCCGTGTGTGTGTGCGCGTGCGTGTGTTGGCTTTAAGCGGCTTCACAGCGCTGATGTCCTGCACTTTTATAGCCCGTTTCGGTGCCCTGTAACACCCTGCAACCCCCTCCCATGCAGAGACCCCTTTTCCGAGAAGCCCGTGCGAACATTTTGCGCAAATCATGTAGGAAAATTGATGGAAAATGTGATTTTGGCAAACGTGTGTGTGCGTGTGTGGGTGTTGATTGGTCTGCCACAAGCAGCAGGAAAAAAAAGAAAAGAGCACAGGCAAAGGCAGGGGCAAGGCGAAGGGAAAGCTGGCGGTTTCAAAGGATTTTCATAGCCAGCGGCTACTTATCCATAAAAAAAACGAGCATAATGCAAGCCTTGCTCGCTGTCTGTCAAGTCATGTGTGTGTCCCAGACATAATTGAGTTGTAGCTGCCGCCCCGAACCCTTTCGCGAGATACCCTGTAATCGAAAAGGGTGTGAAAACCAAAATATGCAGGGTATCTTCACTTGAAAGAGTTGACAGTTCACAACTGAAATAGATAAGCCTGGTTTCTTTTGTTATTTTCTCAAGAAAAGGCAGTTTATAGACTGTTTACTTTATCCCGAGACACCCTGTAATCGAAAAGGTCATACAAACAAGACTGGGTAGGGTTTTCTTTATTGAAAAGAGAAAAGAGTGTGAAAAGGTGCTACACACCAAACTGAGCAGGGTAATTCACTTGAAGAACTGCACGGCATACAAATTCTTAACTAAACATGAGAAGCTCATTTTTTTATTTTCACTTAAGACAGGGCATCTTCTCGTCTATCAAACGTTTTTCGCGCTGCCTTTTCTTTCAGATTTTATGACAACTTTTGTGATGATTTGGGGATTCCTCGCTGTATGCTGTTGTTGTTATTATTATTGAAAATTGGCCAAATTGTATAAACGCACATATGCGTGAAATTCAATTCAATCGAAGGAGGACGAGGCAGAGGCAGTGGGTGAGTGGGAGTGGGACTGGATGTGGTTGTGGTATTGGTAATGCGAGTGTGGGTAGGGTTGATGCCGGTGAAAGGGTTGCGGGCTAAAGTAATTCAATTTACAAGTGATTTGTCCTGCACACAAAACCGATTTAGTTTTCTGGCTTGACCATTGGCAAGTGCCGCACGACGAGTGGCACATCGAGTTCCGTTTCCGTACTCGAAGTGCACAGTGCTGTGTCGCAGTTAGGCAACACTGTGTGCTAAATTTATGCAAATCCCATTTAAATTGTTTGCACTGCAATTTCAATTTAGAAACAAAATAAAACGCAACACGACAATGAGGATGAGGATGAGATTGGGTGAAGGCAGGGCGACCGTGCCACTTCCCTGCTACCCCGCCACAAATGAGAGCAATTTATTTAAATTTTTGCAACAAAAGCAAGAGGATTCTATGCCATGGTCTGGTACTACTGCTGTCATTTTTGCCAGCCCCATTAACCGAAATTCATCAACGAAATTGCCAGGACAAAATCAACGGATCGCTTGTCATTTCAACGCCTGCGTAGCCCAAAGTCGACGCCGTTTTCAATTTGCACGCTTATCAACTGAAATATAGCTGCAGGTTTGCACTGCTTCCAGCTCCCTGTGCCCTGCTCTCTGTTTGCATCTCCATTCGGCAGGCTTCCGTCTGGCTCACCTTGGTCATTGCCGGCTCGATGTCCGGGCTTGCTGCTATCACTTGGCCATAAAAACAGCTTTCCGGTCGTTACTCATTCATGGCAATCAAAATGGTGCCAAAATAGAAAAAGTTCCTAACCAAAAGGTGGCAGGAGGCGAAATGGGGCGAAACCAGAAAAAAAGGAATTTCAAAATTTGCATATCAATGCGCTCAAAGAGTGCTGCACTGAGAGAAATGACGGCAGACCAAGAAAGAAAGCGCGAGTAACAATTAAATTATTAATGATTTATAAAGGAATGGCAAAATTATACAACCAAATTAAAGACCTAGATACATACAAGCTTTGTCAAAAAATTTGATGGCTCTAACTTCTATAATACCTAAGATCTAGACGATTAAACAGTCAAACAGACAGAAGAGACAGAGCGAGAGACGGACAGACAAGCAGACAGATCTATAGCCCTCTCTCGTAGTCTAGACCACTCTGAGCGTGAACTGCACTCAGATTTCTTCAAGTGCACGCTCTCTACCTCTCTCTCTCCCGTTCGGCCTGGTGCTTATCAAAGCGGCGACGCTTTGTTTCGCCAAAGCCACCTCGACTGAGCAGCGGCGTCGGCATCGACATCGACATCGGCAGCAGCAGTAGCAGGGCAAATTATCAGATTACTTCTTCGATCCGAGAGCGGGGGAACCTGCAGAGAGCTTGTAGACAAATATTCAAATGAAATGTGAAACGCAGCACTTTTGGGGCTGTGCTCCAACTGAGAGATTCAGCCGGGCAACTGGCAACAGGAAGCGTAGCGAGAAGAGTAGCTAAGCGCGAGGGACGAGGCAGGCACGGAGCCAGCCCAAATAGTCGGTAATCCGTCAACGGAAGTCAAACGTATTAGCATCCTGGCGATTTTTCATACAAATGGCGCCGCACCCGGTCCAAGAGACAAGTCGCTCGCCATGATTGGGCTATCATGGCTGGCAGATCTGGTAGCACAGGGTGGCACAGGGCAACAACGGGGGGAGGGCACCTGATGACATATTGCAACCATTTAACACTGTCGCCTGTGTAACGCTGCCACGAACAATGCCACAGACACAGTGCGGGACAGGACAGACTGGGTGAGACTGGTAGAGACTGGCAGAGAGGATGCCTAAGCAGCTCGCTCCGAGTCTGTGGCAAACAAACAAAAAACAATTTCGAGGAAATTGACTGAAATTCTGCAGTGTTGCTTCATCATCATCAGCAGCAGCAGCAGCAGCAGCAGCAGCAGCAGCAGCAGCAGCAGTACGAGCAGAAAAGGCATGTGCTGCTACGCTCTGCTGCTGCCCCTTTCGGGATGTTTGTGCCTCTCGCTACTTGGGGCTAACCACATGCTGTGCTTTGATAATGAGTCCTTCGCTTGCTGCGCTTCATTTGAAATATTACGCTGAGGCAGAGAGAGAAGGAGAGAGAGGCAGGAAGAGATGGAGAGACCTTCCGAGACCAGTACGCTCGACCATATCTGTCATGCAAATCTGATAATTGAGGACTTGACGCTTGGCTGAAACTTAAAGTGTTCCACAGACTGAGCTGGCTAGCGTAGATGATGTATGTGTCCTGATAAGCTAGCTAGAAGGAACAGCAGCAGGGCAGCCCGTGCTCCAAATTGATGGCTTCAGTTTTGCAGATGCTTCTCCGGATAGAGGCAGCGGAAGCTCTAGACTAACTTCATACGTTTCTGGGGTTAAGGCTCGCAAAGTTCCTATCGCTGGAGACTAAATTAACTACGCATTTCACCTACTACATACGCTTCTCGGGTTGAACCTGGGGCAGGTTCTTTGGCATGAGACTTCAGCTTTCCGAGCCTCAACCCGAGAAGCATATGCAGTTACGCTTCTCGGGTTGAGCGTCGGGCAGCTTCTTTGGCTTGAGACTTCACCTTTCAGAGCCTCAACCCGAGAAGCATATGTAGTTAAGCTTCTCGGGTTATGGCTCGGGAAGGTTCTTTCGCATGAGACTTCATTAACTACGCAATCGACTAAAGCATTAGCTAAGCTTTAAGTGATATCCCACCCTTTCTCTCTCTATTTTCAATTCGATTTCGTATAGCTGCTGTCTAGTCCCCAACCCGCACCCAGTTGCAAATCATAATTTGTCGAACTCGCATTAAAAATATTAAAAAAAGAAGTCGAAGAAAGACAGGAGCGCTTCCTGTTCGCGGGGCAGTAAAAAGATCAAAGGATAACAAACAAATGATTGCGGCTGCAGCAACGACAACAACAGCAACAACAACAACAGCAACAACAACAACAGCAACAACAACAACAGCTACAACAACAACAGCAACAAAGGAAACAGAAGCAAAAAAAAGGCAACAGAAATGATGTCAAAAAACGCAGAGAACCAAAGCGACATCCTGGCGCAACTTCAGTTTCAATTACAAAATTACAAAACAGGCGTCAATCAGCATTAATAATAGCGGGCCGAGCGGGGCGTGGCTCATCCCACCACTGCACCCTCCGGCCCAAAAGCCCACTCCAGCACGCTACTTAACCCTTTTGGCTGCCCTTGCTACGCAGGGGTTGTTGCAAGGTAAGTGCTTGCCACAGTTTTTAAATATTCTCAACACAAGATCATGACGGTTCCTGACGGTTCCTGGTGGCAGCGTGCCGCGACGGAAGTTGCTGCTTCAGGATGAAAATGTTTATGCGGGCGCTGCTGGACGCGGCTCCCCAACACGTCGCCGGTCACGTGTCCTGGACGAGTACAAGGGAAATAATCAAGCATATTAATGACCATAAAAAGCGAAAGAGTTAAAGTCGCTCGAGAACTGTATAAACATATGCAGGCGGTAGGTAGGTAGACTGCGAGGTACCTTCACGGGTTGCGGCGAGTGGACCTCGTCCAGTGCTTAATTACGCATGCCGATTACGCTGGTCTCTCTGTATATTTGTGTGTGTGTGTGTGTGTGGGAGTGTGTGTTGACTTTTCACTTGGCAGCGCTTTTTGTTTCCCACAATCAAATCTCAACCCTTCTTTGCGCTACCTTCTTTCAACCCTACCCCTGCTCTAGAAACACCCTGTAGCTGCATACGACAAATCTAATTCAGGGGAAACTAACCAGCAAGAGGAACTTACATGCTGATACTATGCTACCTTCTGTCAACCTTTAGCACCCTGCAACTGCAGAGGAACTCACATGATCTTAGAATGCTACCGTCTTTCAACCCTACCCCTGCCCTTGAAACACCCTGTAGCTGTAGAGGAACTCACATGATGTTAGTATGTTATATTCTGTCAACCCTACCCCTGCTCTAGCTACACCCTCTACTTGCATCCGACAAATCTAATTCAGTGGAAACTAACCAGGAAGAGGAACTTACATGCTGATACTATGCAACCTTTTGTCAATCCTACCCCTGTTCTAACTACACCCTGTATCCTACATAAAACAGGTAGTTCAAAGAAAATCGACCCAGTGGAGGAACTTACATGCTGATACTATGCTACCTTTTGTCAATCCTACCATTGCTTTAGCTACATCCTGTATCTGCAGAGGAACTTACATGCTGATACTATGCTACCTTCTTTCAACCCTACCCCTGCTCTAGAAACACCCTGTAGCTGCATACGACAAATCTAATTCAGGGGAAACTATCCAGGAAGAGGAACTTACATGCTGATACTATGCAACCTTCTGTCAACCCTACCCTAGCTCGAGCCACACCCTGTATCCTACATAAAACATAGGTAGTTCAAAGAAAATCGACCCAGAGGAGGAACTTATATCCTGATACTATGCTACCTTCAGAGGTAGCTCTAGAGACACCCTGTATCCTACCTAAAATATATGTATTTTAAGGTAAATCGACCCAGAAGAGGAACTTACATGCTGATGCACCATATACAAAGCACATTTATGTATTCCTCCTGCTGTCGGTACAGTTGTGTCGTGGGTAACCCAAAACCCACGGCATCAATCAACTATAATGATCTGGCACATACGTGTACGAAAACTTTTTGAAGCTATTATCAACTGTAAAATATCAAATAACTTCAGGGATAACTGACAAAACCATGGCAAATAATGGAAAAGAGTCGAAAGCATATTTCTATAATGATTTGGCAGTTTTTTTTTGGTGGCCCCAAACACACATGTGGAACGGACACAGGCATCAGATTACATTGTTGTGGCCTGCAAAATCCCCTCCCCACAACTCTCTCTCTCCTTGCGGACACACACGTGTTGCCCCGGACGATATCAATAAAAAAGCCGTCGCTCGGCATTTGCGATAAAGAAGAAACCGGCGAAAAAAACAGCACCGCAAAAATATGCGAATTGACAAATTGACATAGGGTACGGCTTAGAAACGGCAGCAGAAATGTGAGCAGGGAGTCGGACTAGGAGTGAAGCTGGATTCAAGCTCCTCATCATGTGTCCTGTCATCGCAACTAATGGCGAATCGGGCAGCTTACCGGAATTTTTGCCGGGGCGTCGCCTTGGTCAACTCCGGTGCGTGATTTTCAATTGATTGGTACTTAGTTCGCACAGTGTAGAACCCTTTGATATAGCATAAACATATACGATATATAGATGGTATATGTATAGACCTAGCCGCAGGGCACTTTTTCCGATCTAATTGTGCTGCGGATTTCTGTCACTCTGCTGCGTTGCGTGCGCTTTCTTGTTTGTGCTGAATTATGTGCAAAATGCTGGCGATTTTGATTTCAGATTTCAGATTTTCGGATTAATTCGTGGTCATGTGTCATGGTGACCCGACAAAGACGCCAGAGTGGTGAGTGGGAGGGGGGAGTGGCGTCACAAAAAAGCAGGATTTGCCGCAGGGCTGAGCAAGGAGAGGGTGCAAAAATCTTGTCGATATACACGTCCTGCTCATCAGACTCGAGAGTAATAAAACTCTTGATAGTTTTTCTTATCGAGCGTAATTAAAACATGACGAATCTTCTGCACTTCCTGCAACTGTTTTAATCCTTTTTGCATAATTTTACACGATTTTTACGACAACGTCTCCAATGGGGATTTCGCCGCATAAATGAAATAAACGTTTTACGACAGCCCGAAAAAACAACAAAAACGAAAGAAGATGAGAAGCAGTGGCAAAAGTAAATCATAAAAAAAAATGAAATAAAAATATGGAAAAAGCGCGCAAAAGCAAACAAAACGATGTAAATTTGTTTTTATGGCGCAGGCGACGGCACTTTTGTTTTCCTAGGGTATTTTCCGGGCTCTCTTTCTCTCTATCTCTCTCTCCTTCTGTCTCTCGCTGCGGCGAATGTTTATCTAAAAGTATAATTGTTGAAGGGTTGACGCGAAATGAATTACATCTTCATAAGCAATAAAATCATTTAATTTTTACTATCAACAGAGCGCAGCTGCAAGGCAGAAAGAGGAACCTTCGGAGTGGGCAAGTGGAGACCTTTAAAGACGCAGCTAAGGACCTTTAGGACGAACTGAGCTTCAAAATTGAAAGCGAAAAGAGAAACAACGATGAGAGAGGTTAAATATGTAGAATAATCTCTGTACAGGCAGTTTATATCATATAGCATTTCTACATTAGGTTTAAATTGGGCAAGGACCTTCATGATCTAAGAAAATTAAAAAACTTACGGTTTAAGCAATTAAAATATTTTAACTTCCATTATTTTTTACCTACTTTCTTTTATTTATCAACTATCTACAATTTTCTAGCTATCCAGCATTTAATATATTTTAAATTTATTTTACTAAACCCGAAAGAGTATCAGCGATACGACTTCATTCTCTCTCCAGCAGGTTTCCTAAGCTACACTGCAATACCTTTATTTGTTTTTATAATGCGATCTTTTATTTGTTTATAAATTTTGCAGTTCGCCTAATGCGCTTAAGGAGGCACAAACAAAGCGATGTCCATTAATGTGGCAAGTACCGTGGCAGAGTACGATTACGGGGCAAGTAAGTCCAGAGGCGGTGACTTATTTCCCATCCCCTTCTATCCGCTGCTGCAGGATAACAAATTGTGCCGCATCAGCAGCTTAAGCGATTCGCATGTATCCTCAACCTGGACAGTTTCCAGCCAGTGTTGCCTTACGCCTGGCTGGGCTGTCATGGCGTCGGCGAGTTCATCTGTCAAATGTCAGGGCTGAGCTTGGTTGGGTTGGGAGTCGGTTGTTCCTTGCTTTGCATTAACTAAATTAAGTGCTCCTCGACTTGACTGTGTCCCGCTTGGACGCAGCCTAATTTGTTAATTCACCAATTGCTCGATGTTTTTTCCATGGGAATCATTTGCCATGACGAGTAAATAGGCTAAGGGAGCTGTGAACTCTACTGTGCCTGGCTAGTTATCTTTGATTCGGCAAGGAATTGAGATGGATGTGCGCTTTCAGTACCCTGCTCCCACCCAGAATTCCTCTAACATTTTCAAAACAAAATGCTAATTGCGAATTAATTGTGCACTGCATGCAGAAACAACACGGTACTCCCGCTTACTGCCTTGCTGCCCTGCTTGAGGAACCCTTGCTGAATGCCTAAAAAAACAAACAGACCCGGAGAGAAGTGCCATGAAAGCTTAGCAAAGAACCAAATGAGCGTTAAATGTTGCAAAAATAACAAAAACCCAAAGGGATCCCAACCCAACCCAACCCAACTCATTGCCATTGCCATTGCCACTTTCCAACACTGAAACAAACACTTGTGGCCGCACACATGTGGCCCACTCGAGTGAAGAGAGCGAGAGACAGGGAGAGAGGCAGAGAGGGAGAGAGAGGTAGAGCTAGCGAGAGGGATGTCGCGCACAGGGTGCACAGGCTCGGCAAATGCAAACAAATTAGTCATCATTAGCGGCGTTTCGGCTGCAAGGACATCTGTTCATCCGGGACGGAGTCTGGGCAGATTTGCGTTAAATAAGCGCACTTAATGCGATTACAATAAAAATAACAGAGCCAACTGTACCAACAACAAGTGGAATATCAAAAGCGACGCTGCAAAGTGAAGTCAAAAGCGTAAAAGCGCGTTTGCAACAATTCAAAAAGCGAAATCTATACAAAACTCAGAAAGAGAGAGAGAGAGAGAGAGAGACAGAGTAAGAGAGAGAAAGGAAGAGGGCCAAATGCAGCCAGAATCCACTTTGAACAATTTGTGCATGAATAAACCTGCACGGACACGCTCTGACCAAGTCTGTGCGCTGTTAAAAAGGTTCCGGACAGCAAGTGGGCAGGGTCCTTCGCTGTAGAACCATATCATATACACAGTTTGCTCGCACAAGGAGGTACTTGCTGCAGACCTTTCTCACAGCCTTTGAAGCTGCATTTCTATTTAAACATTCTACACAGTGAATACCCTCTACACAGTACCCTCTTAGATCTTATATGTGGTACCTGGTACAGCCGCAAGGCGTCCTCTACAGGCTTTTCTGAAAACTCTCTAGACAGTACCTTCTACAAGGTAGCTTAACTTGCTATGCTCTACATTATACTCGTTTTTTTTAAACCTTTACACGCTGCTCTATGCGAAGTACCTTCTGTAGGGTGTTCCCCACGCGGTACCTTCAAAATGTTGCTCTATGTAAAGTACCTTTTATAAGATGTTCCCCACACGGTACCTTCTAAATGTAGCTCTATGCGAAGTACCTTTTATAAGGCGTTCCCCACGCGGTACCCTCTATATTGTATTATCTACACAGTACCCTCTACATGATACTCTCAATACACCTTTACCTAGCACCCTCTAGGCAGTACCCTCGGTCCCTCACTTTGCAGTACATTCTACGCGATAAACATAGTATCCTCTACACTTCACACTCTACGCGATATTCCCTAGCCGCTACCCTCTAGTCAACAAGCTGCAGTACCGCCTGAAAGTTTTTCAGAAGCTAGGAGTTTTTGTATTCCACATTAACAATAACTTTTTCTGCCACAGATTACGCTCCAACGAATCCAGAATGTGGTGTACCCCACAGAGACCCATTGGTTGCTCTCCCTGGTAGGGCTCTGGACTGTGTTTAAAAACTTTTGAGCCTTCTCTGTTCGACGACATACGCATACGCCTCGTTGCACGTCATAATTATGTTGAGCAAGACTTTGGGGGGGGTTGCAGCTGGATGTAGTGGGGTGTTGGAGAGCGGCTCCACGTTGTAGAAGGTAGTTTGAGTAGTTTGAGAGTACACTAAATGACAGTTAATTGGGAAACAGCTGAGATTAGCTGCGAAATCGGAGTCGGAGCACGAGATGAGCTTGAAAGGATTATTACACTTTGTGTGACATAACCAATGAGCCCGTTCCAAGCATACAGGGGCGGGGGTAGAAGTCATTAAAATCAATTTGGGTCTGACGACGAGACATCACCATGACGAAGCACCAAGAGCGAGTCTGGTAGTCCCCCCCGCGGACGCAGCTGGGCTCGACCGAGGCACATGTCGAGTGTGTCACAAAGCGCATTCAGAACGCGAATTAGCCGCAACCGGGCAAGAAAAATTGCCCAATCAGCTAAAAACCCAAACCCGGAGAACCAGAACCGGAGCGAAGGCCAACCAGGTTGGAAGGTTGCGTGCGCCCTTTTGGTCGTCAAGCAGCTGTCATAATGATGGACAAAGTGCATCGGCAGCAGCAGCAGCATCATCGTGGGTCGCGTTGGTTGAATGCCACAGGGTGGGGCAAGGCATGGAGACAAAATGCTGACAACTTTTGCGGGAATAAATTACAAAAAGCAATTACAAAGCCAAAGCACACACGCACTCAGTGTGTATATGCTGTGTGTGTGTGTGTGTGTGTGTGTTTGGGGGGGTGTGGCTAGCACAGCTGTGCGCCACCTAGCGTACAGATATTGCGCACTAATTGCGCGCAATTTGCGCCAGACCAGTCCAACCCGTGGAGAGTGTGGTCATTAGACCGCGCTGGGCAGTTAAAACGCCTTTATGAGTTATTGTCAAAATATCTGAGGGGGCAGCAAGAGAGAGACAGAGAGAGACAGAGAGAGAGAGAGAGAGAGAGAGAGAGAGAGAGAGAGAGGAGGGATAGAGGAAGAGAGAGAGGCAGAGATAGAGGAAGAGAGAGAGGCAGAGATAGAGGAAGAGAGAGAGCACGCTATCCACACGAGTTTTATCACCTTCACGCAAAGGCTTCCCTCGGTTTGCCCGGGCTTCCCTCGACTTCTCTCGGCCTCGCGCCTTAATTGCCATTCAAATTTATAGGCCAGAAAAGGCGTCGAGCATTTTTAATGCCGTCAAGGGATCGTCACATCGCATGGAGTTGGTAATTAAAATTAATTTCCTTGCCCGAGCAATTCAAAATGATTACACAAGCTCATATATGACTATAGATTCGAAGAGAGCGATAGAGAAACCGATTAAATCGTAGAGAATGCATAAATCGGACCGGAAATATAAGGAAATATTATTCAAAAGGACTCGAGTTGTCTGTAATATGTGTGTTTGCATTTGTTTTTCATTTACTTTTATCTGCTTTTTCGCCCATTTACCCTTCTCTACTATAAGTTATTGTGCGAGTTAAAACGGCGTGAAGTATGCAACACATGGCGCCTTGAGTTGTCTTTTATGAGTGCCCCGCCCACTTACTGGGACTTACAGGGGGCTGGGGTTGTCTTTTATGTGCCAATGCAAATGGCGCATTAAAAAATTTGCGAACCATAGAGGGCAACCCAAGCAGGGTTACGTCGCGTCGGTGGATCTGGCACGAGGTCTTATCGCGTCCCCCTTATCATTGGCCGCGGTCGTAAAAGAGATGCGCGACTATAAAACTAAAGCAGCATCGAAATCAAAGTATATAAAAGTGGCTAGTGCAGACTTTTCTTGGCCATAAAATTGATAAAGCCGAAATTTGAATAGATCGAGCCATACCGGGAGGCGGTAGCGCAACCGGTTCGCGGTCGGAGAGGACGCCGCGTTGTCTGGGCGTGTACACGATGCCGTACAGGAAATCGTTACGATATTGTACACGATACTATGCTTGTTTTTATAGCCTCGCATCGCTCGTAAATATAAATTAAATTATATAATTTATGTAATTTATTTAATTTAACCCGCTTAACCCGCCCGCGGAAACCATTATCGTAATTCTTCGAGTTTTATTTAAATCGAATATGCGAGCACTCAAACGAAATTGATTCGATTTGAGTGAGGGAACTCTGGCCAGGATTATCAATTAGGCAATTGATGGAGTAGGGAATGGAAAAAGAAAAAATAACATGGGCAATCATAATGTAACTTGATGCATACTCTTTATATTTTATGTATATAATTATAATATTTCTATCTATCTTTTACGATCTTTATGTTGATGAGTCTGTAATCTATTGGCCAATTATTTTAAATAACATTATAATAATATTTTTATAAGCATTATCTTAAGATTTCTATAGTTGCAAGTCATTTCCATTTGAAACATTATTCATCAAAATTCTATAATAATATTTATTTTAGGTTTGTTTTTACGCCTCCCTGTCTTTGATCTCTTGCCCAACGTTATTTAGAGCTTCTTCTAGACCTTCTCGATAATAAATCTGCCCATAACTGGCAGCTACTTGCACAATCGACTCTAATTACAACACATTTTCCACTCTGCATTCCCCAACTGCCTCGGCATGACTCATACGCTCACTCTCACACACTCCACACCAGGTTGAGCACCAGAGTCTACCCGAGCCCAGTCCACTCGACTCGACTACTGCCCCTGAGGAAAATAATGGTGCAACTAAGACGATAGACAAATAATGACATGTACAAACATGAAGCAACACGAGAACTATTGAACAAGTCGCTGCTTGTCGCACGCACCTACTCGAAGAGTGAGACGAGGAGGGGGGGCATCTCTTATCTATTCAAAAATCTATGGTATAGAGCGAAAATCACTCAAATAAAAAAGAGCATAAGGCACTGACATGTTTGAACAAGTCCAACCAAACACACACACACACGTACAAGCGAAGAAGAAGCCGAACAATCAAATAAATTAAACAAACCGGACAAAAAGGTCCGCGACGCAGGTCTACATCTATTTCTTTTATTTTTTGGGGAGGGCATAACAATCTTATCGGCACATCGTCTTGTATCTTCTTTTTGCGTCGAGCGTAGAGCCGACCAAACGATCCCCAACTCCGCAAAGACGAAACCCCACACACCGCAAACAGTCGTTAAACAACATTAAATGGGTCTCGTCTTGGGTTTGGTCTGTCCCGACTGTCCCGCGTGTCCCGCCTTCCATGCCGCTACCTAAGTTTCCCATTGCCAAGTGCATTGCACGCATGAGTCATCGTCGAGCCGGGAAGCTTCCGCGATCACTGAGTGAGACCCTGCAAGATCGCTCGAACTGTCTAAGCAGCCAGGCCAGCTCAAGCTGCGCTCAATGACAGGCGTTACAAAATCCGGCGAGTTAATGACCCATGCCCAAACACAGATCTTCGTCTGCGATCGGCGCGATCAGCAGGCAGTTGTCTTTGTTTCGCTGCTTTCTAAATGGATAACCAATAAAAAGAATTATATCAGACAGTAGACGAGCGACAGCAGAAGGTTCCCCGTTCTACCAATGATCCGCGATCGTAAAAAGTTTCGTACAAATTACATGCTATGCAGAGAAGAAGCAGTTGAAGAGAGAGAGAGAGAGAGAGAGAGTGCAACTGAAAAGAAAAACAGGTCACAATTATTGAGACACACACTGTGAAGGTGTTAAGAGCGAGCTGTGCTCAGTCTCATCTGGTATATTGGTTGATAGTATTACAATAAGATCGAGAAGAGAGAAGATCGAGAGATTAAAGAGGCATGGCTCATTAGCACCTTATATGGTATTTAATTTGGTATAGTAAGTTATTTTTTAAGCCATTTTCAGGCAAGTAGAAAGTTAGCTGGCAAAGAGAGTGAGAGAGAGAGAGGGAGAATATTGCGCAAGTCCCCGAAATGTTTAAATTACTCATTAGTAATCTCACATAACGGGATAATAAAGTGGGAAAGAACAGGTTGCAAATTCGGTTTCATAACAAAGAGAGGGAGAGTATATGTATTTTTCTTGGTAAAATTTTATACAGTATATAGAATACTTCGAAGCCTTGAGGCAGTCCCCAATCAGAGCGCGTTACGTCACGCGCGGACTTAGTCAGCGCGTACCAGGCTACTCATACTCATTTGATTAAAGGAAAACTGACTGAGGTGATGAAATATTTAAACGACTAACGGTAAATCGTTTAATGTGCGGTTTTACCCGTTTAGTTCTTTGAATGTAAAGCATCATGAATGAAAAATAGAAAACCATTAAACCAATTGAGTGCGATGCGCGGGGTTTAAGAGGGGATCACACGTGTCAAAATTGTGATCATGTGGGTCATTTGACATGCAGATTGAAAACTCAATTAAAAAGCTAATTTGACATATTCACTAAAGCAAAGCTTGTGAATCAAATTGAAACTTTATGATTGCATTTCCATGCAATTAGCTATGCAAATTGATAGCGACAACAATGGTATAAGGGTTCCAGAACAACCCCCGCACAGTTAACGAAATAATAATATTGGCAATAATTACCCGCATGGGCAGCGTGATAATCGAATCCTTTAAGAACTCGCAAGATTTCTAATCCATTGAGAACCCTTCTTCTGCTTCATTGGGTTTATCGTTCTTCTCAGGGAATGCCAAAACCCTTGAGAGAGTTTCGAATGAAATCAAGAGAAATCAATACTTGTATTTTTAGATTCAAATTATTATACATTATTATACATGAATAACTGCTGCGCTTATGATATTTTATCTGATATGATATGATATTATGATATATTCCACTTGCTCTTTACTCTCCCACTAATTCATATGCAATTTACCGACGGGTTTCATGAAGTTAAGAGCTCAAAACTCCACCAAGAGCCGCTGATTCATAGCTTCATAGTCCAAAAAAAAAAAAAAAAAAAAGAAAAAAAAAAACCCAATAGGTAGTCCATTGTGGCAGCGTTCAAGCCAGCAAGCTCCGCCCTCGAGACACGTCGAGTGGCCCAAAATAAATAATATAAAAGAAGCCAGCTCCAGCACGATTGGTTCGTTCATTGGCCACAGCCGAGAAAGAGAAGAGAAAACGTTAGGAAAATAAGCCACGCCCTTGCTTGGATTTATGCTGCTGGTTCAGCGCGAACCCGGAAAACCAAGAAGGAAACGAAATAGCAAACTACTCAGTGTGTGCGAATGGGAAAGAAAATCCCTGGTGCCAGCGGCGCGTCGACTAGTTCCTCTTGTAACAATAGACCTAGACTGAGACCGAAGCCGCGTCGAGCAACCCCTAAGTCCGTGTAACTGTGGAACGACCAAGACACACACTTGAGACACAATGTAGACGCTTCGGTACCGACGTCGTTGTGGGTGGAGTTAGGTCAGAGTATCGAGTGACCATGGGAAGAACTGAGAAGCGTATGATGATGAGACATTGGGCATGATATCATTGGCGCAGAGAATGCATCTTTAGAAACAATCGACCAACTAATTTAGATCTGTGATCCACATTTATCAGCAAACAAATGCAAATAAGAAAATATGAGTAATTTATAAATTATTTATACATATGATATTTATTAATCATATGTGCATTTGGTTCATAAATGAATATTATTTTTGATATTGCGTTTCGTAAGATACTCTGAAAGCAATGAATCAAAGTAATAATAGCGTTTAGTATTATCAGTTCTTTAGATTCTACCACGCTTGATGTAGGGTAATTAATTTCAGATTTCGGAAATATCGGATGAAGATTACTTGTGTTATTGTGACTATGAAATTTCAGCGAATCGAAAACAAACAAGATGATCTATCTATCTATAGGGATACAGTGACGAGCCCGTTGAAAAGTACATATAATATATGATTATGTACTAGATATGCACATTTGTATTTACTTGTCGGAAATGCTAGGAAAACATGAGTAGAACATCATAAATTCAGATATGACAGAAAGGCTCGTCAAATATAAAGGCAAGAACTCGATATAGATACGGTATATACATATAATTATTGTATAATGTGTATTGTAACTTTGCCCAGTTGCCCATATTTCAATTGAATCCCTTTCTTTGAACTCCCTCGCCAACTGGCTCTCATTTTCTCTCTCTTTATCTCGCACCCGCTCGCACTCTTTCTTAGAAGCGCTGTCATGCGACGACAATTTAATACAATTAATATGCTAACTGTACTTCTCGCCGCATGCATCTACAACAAAGGCGCGTCAAGCTGACAGGCACACACACACACGCACACAGAGAGACTCGCAGGCACTTGGCAACAGGCGCAAGGTGTGCACCCCCACGCAACCACACCACAGACAGTGTGTGCACACCAAGCGCGGCCTGGCAACAATAATTTCTTCTTTTTTTTTGGCACAAACTGAAACCGAATGAGACGATGTCAACAAAAATATCAAAACAAAAAACACTGAAAGCGCGAGCTACAAGCGTCCGCAAGGCGCGAGCAGAGAGAGAGAGAGAGAGAGAGCGCGCGCGCCATCGCACAGCAGCCAAGCAGCGGCTGCAAGAGCACGCACGTGAGAGAGAATGCGGCGGCGAGAGCGCGCTGCTTATAAAAGCGAGGAAAATGCGCTCACGGCAGGCAGTTTGAAGTCAGTCAACGCAGTGAGCAGACGTCAGCGGCAACAGCAACGAACGAAGCAGAGCAGCGGAAGCAGAACAAAGTGAACGAACTCAACGAAACACGACGAAACAACAGTTTGACGACGTGTGCGTAAACAGCAGCAACAACAACAAAGCATTGTGTAGTAAATTTATTCATTGTGTGTGGCCCCGCATGTGAATCTGCAAAGAGAAAGTCTTGAGTCATCTGCAAAGAAAGGAAGCAAAGCACAAAATTTAATTATCAACAATTGTGCAATTGTGTAGACAAAGAGAACAAGCAAAAAGCAACAAGCAACAAGCGGCAAACAGCAACAACAGCAATGGCCGTGGCCTTCTTCATTCCCGACCAGGCGACGCTGCTGCGAAAGGCGCGCGAACAGGAGCAGCAACTACTACGCCAGCGCCACTGGCAAATGGCCACAGTGGTGCTCAACACTTTGCGCCAGTTGATGGAAACCTCGACCCGACAGTGCATGCAGCGGGCGGGACGCAAGTGCGGCAAGTGGCGCAAACCATCGCAATGAACTCGCAACTTGAGTAAACCACAACACTCTAACCGCAACAACAACAACAACAGAAACTAGAATACCCTACACTGTAGGCTCATTTAATATTTCTCCGTTCTCCAGAACTGATAAAGCAATAGATCCCAAGTTTACTCATCAAAGCGATTGTGATAAAGGTTTTGTTTCTACGACAGCGTCAAGAAAAAATAATGTTTAGCTCAAAGTTGAAGAGATTTTCGAAAAATGTATTGTAATTTGATAAGCGACATCATTTTATATTAGTTTATATAAGAATATTTTCTACAAGCTGACGAAAGATTATACAGAACTCTCGAATACTACTATATTACTAAAAAAAAAAAGGTTTGCAAAAATTGTATCAATTTTTGTCAAACTAAAATAAAAATAAAAAAAAAAACGAATATAAACAAAACGATTCTTTTTTATTGTTTACATATCTTTTTCAGCAATTAGCGTTACCACAAGCCATAGAAATAAATCAACATGGGAAATGAATTAATCAGTAGAAATCGAAAAATATATTAATCAAAGAGAAGCACACGCATATATGCATGCATTTTCATTATTTATATCTGTCATTGTTCGGTTGAGATAATATATTATTCTCTCTGCGGAACAAAGCAGATATCTGTGTATATAGTAAGTTTTGTATTTGCCGACGGCTTTTCAGCGTGCTGAATTTATATGGATGCTACTATAAGGAATACAATACAACTAAATAGAAATTTCCTATTGTTTGAAAGCTTCCAATTAGACAAGCAAATCATAGTAAGTATATATTACAACATAAGGAACCTTACTTTTTCAGAACTTTGGGGTTTAGGGCAGAGGTCGACTTTTTATCTTGACATTCATATAGATGAAGCTGTTTTTTGTTACAAAGTCTTTACGCCAGTTCTGGATACTATGTGTTTTGAAAACATATACATCAGTGTATAAAGATAAATACTATAATATAGATAAGAACAAATAATAAGGATGGAGAAAAATCCAACTACATAAGAGATCGTCAAGTAGGTCGGCTGACCAAAGAAAATGCTAATCTTGTAAAGTATGAAGAAACAGACGGAAGTTAGGACAATATACTTCTAGAATACTGTCTAGAATAGATTCACTGAATAGCAAAAATAAAATAGAAACCACAAATGCGGAGATTGCATAAAAGCAATTCAATGTAAAATTAAAGAAATGAAATTGAAAAAAGAAAATCCAATTAAAAAAACTGAAGGCTTAAGTAAATAAAAAAGAAAACAATATAAAAAGCAAAAGATCGTTACTCAAAAATCTCAAATCGAAGATATTAAAAAAATAAACGAACAAAAATAAAGTAAAATTAATAACTAGGTATTAGGTAAACAAATTAAATCTTGCGAAATGTTATTTCGACTTTCCTTAACTAATATGCAATTAAATATTAAATTTCAACTTAAACGTCACAGAAGGTTAACTTAATGGTACTAGGTACGTAAGTTCAGTCAATATATATCAATTTCTTACTTTATAACTCAAAAGCCACTTGGGTTCATCACAGTTTTCTGTTAAAATTCTGATATAATATGTAAATGAAAGCATGCAGATTACATATTATTAACATATGTTTATATATTATTAATACAACATAAATTATTAACCAGCTTCTTAAATGTTTTCTAAATAATCTGAGTAGAGTTCATAAAGTTTGGCGGTTAGTACTCTGTATTAAATTTGTGGTTTACAGAAATATTATACTCTACAATTATGTAATAATGCACATATATTAATATATATTTTTTTTATTTCTCCTTTTCGACCAGACGAGGTGAAGGGTTTCCCAAGAACTTTAAGTAAATTAAAGTTTGCACTTTTGGTTCTGCTCCGTCTCGACTATTGCGGGGCGTGTGGCAACCAGCCAGCCAGAGTTGCCAAGTTCACGAAATTCGCCCCCAAAGGCGCCAATTCAATTATGCAAAAAATGCACAGAGAAAATTTGCAGCTGCACATTGTTGGACCCGGTTTGATAATGTTGGAAATTAGGTGCTAACAAAACAGTTTGCATTCTTAAGTTTTTGCCACGGCCAAGTGGGAAACTTATGGAAAATGGAGACCGGTGGCAGGGCAAGGCGCAAAGGGGACTCATCATAAGCGCCATTTGCCAGGCAGGAGCGGAGCCGCCGCCGCCGCCGTCGTAGTTTAATTAAACTTTTGCACTTATGCAGCTGCAATCGGAGCAAGTGCATCCTGCTGAGCAGCGTGTCCTGTGTGTTCAATTCACTTTGATTGGCAAACATTTTCGGCGAAAAGTTCATAAAAGTTTTCGCGCTGTGCAGCGAAAAAATCGGAGAATTTTTCACTTTACCAAACAAAACTAATTAACGTTCACAGCAGACAAAAGTTGGCTAAATGGTTTGCGGGAGGCGTGGCATACGAGAAATAATTGAGACAAGTTTATGATTATGTTTTCTACTCCCCTCCCCCTTCCCACCTACATACACGCAATAAAAACTTTCCAGCGCGATTTGTAAAAGCTGTAAAAATCACAGACAGAAAAACAGTTAGTAAAACAAGCAGATTAACTACAACAACAAGCCAATCTTGAAGAACTTGCCAAACTTTTGAGCTGTTAATTAGTTCGCAAAGCGTTTCTAATGTTAGCTCGAAAAACTTCACGCGATTCTTTATAGATATATGTATGAATATATTTCCCTTAGTAGAAACCCTTCGGATTGCTATCTGCCTGCGATTCCTCATCTAATTCCCTGACTTTTCGACCAATTCCGCTTGTGGTCCCAAACGAATTATGAGCGATTAGTCCGCTGCGCTGGCAGTGCCCTGGGATTGGTCAAGCTGAAATCGTGTTCGGGTCTGAGTCGGTCAAAACGAATCAAGAAATTAGCAGCAACCCAAAACGACCTAACAAAGCGGAGTAGAAAAAAAAACACAAAGAGAACACAAGCAGAGCATAAAATGAGTTAGGAAAATCTTTAATCAAGTCGACAATAAGATACTCTTCGCAGAGAGGGTTTTCACTGCGTACTGCATGTCATAATCGGGGCATATTAAGGATTTTCAGTGGGATAGCAAATAAAAATTGCCATGAACTTAAATTACTATCCTACGTAGTATATTTAGGAAGCCTTAGGCCAAATTTTAAGTTTCTTTTTCTTATAGTTGCTGAGAATAGCGCGTTCACACAAACAGAAAAGCAGACAACTCGGCTAAGGCGACTCGGCTATTGCGGCTAACAAATCTACACTTTATGTGGTATGCCAAGCCTTCATTTTTCCTTATACCTTTCTAGATAAGATATGCGCTTATTTAACTACTTCTATACGTAGGGTATACTTATTGTGGCTGCTCTATTGCAAAGCATTTCGCAAAGGGTCGGTCTGCAGTGCGACCCGGCCGCCTCTGCTTCCGTGCTGTGCCTTTTTTCTGGACTCTGAGCCCCGAATTAAATTAAGTCAAATCAGTCAACAACTAATGGCAGCATAATGACATTAGCCCGAGCTGCTCGACGACGCAGAAATGTTTTTACACGAATTATGGACTGTGTGCTTGGGCAAGGGATTTGCAAGGACCCTTTGCAGGCTTAAGACTGGAGATGGCGAAGTATTATGACAGTTGTGCAGTGCGAAAGAAATAAAATGATGTCATATACAAGTAGCAGAGAGAATTCGATTAGATATTGTTTAAGTAAATGGATTATAATCATAGGATTGCAGGAGTCATATGGAATGGAAACTTCAGCTCGCCCATCTTCATGCAATTGAATCATTAGCGATTGTGACTTATTTGACTTATTAAAATAAATGGAAATTTGTCATTTAAAAGGCTGCTCGCAAAACGCCCAAAAGTAATCAGGAAAACCCTCGACAATGGGATGAGAACTCGTCCATAACAAACATCATTTATAAGCCGCGACAAGCAGTTCCTAAACGAAACATTTAAAAATGCCTTTTGATTGATGATCCTCAACGACGACGACGGGATAGTCAAAAAGTCTAGCCAAAAAAAAAAAAAAAAGGAAAACGAACTGAAAGGACACGCACACCAGCCAAACGGAAATGGAAAAAATGGGAAAGAAAATACATTAATTATTGAAATATCATTAAATGAAGAAGCCCAGAGAAAACGAAGCTGACAGCGCGCAGATTCGCATGAATATTTAACAACAACAACAAATGGGGCGGGCGGAGTGGTACACAGAGTTATGACAGTCAGTGTGATGCGTGACCGCATACGCCAGGAGCAGGCCATTGATAGACCTAGAGAGATGGAATGACGCATTTGCGGGCAGGAAAAGGAATAGGGGGCGGGGAAGTGCTTCCTTGAGGTGCGCAAATCACGCAAAGATGTACGAGATGATGATGTTGATGATGATGGAATGGATCAAGCGTATATTAATTGCGGGGTGGAAAAGCCAGGGTAGACCCAAGCACAGGCAGCCATTCATCATTGAGTTGAGCATTTAATTAGTTTGTTTGGCCCCGGCGTGGGGTATATCATATCATCGAGTATAATTGTGTCCTTAAAGGCATTAAAGTCATGTGTCAACTCCTCCTTCTCGAACCGAACTAATCGAGTGAATTATGCACATCCCTTGCAATGCAAATGCAGAGCAGCGTGTGTTTTTGCTAATATGCCCCCCCCAGTTTGCAGGGTATCTCGCGTTATGAGGTGTCACCATAAAACAAATTCAAATTTGCCAACGCAAACTGTCAAACATGAGCCGCAACTGCTGGACCCGCGACAGGATACCCGGATACCCGGACGTCCCGCGGAGCTGTGCAGGATTTGCGAAATTTTCGCACCGTACGGCATTACGCGACGTCGGTCGAAACTATAAAATAAACAAACTTCCGGACGGAGAAGGTCCGACGCCTTCGTCTCGTCTCCGCCTGACGAGCTGCTGATTTTGATGTGTTTGACATGCGCTCGCTCGCATTGATTGCGCCATAAATAATGAATTTATGCTGACAGCAAGTCATCATCGCTCCCGGAGAGTCACTCAGAGAGAGCGAGAGAGAGAGAGAGGGAGAGAGAGCAATGGTGGTGCGATCTTACCGGGGTTGACACTGACGGCCGTAGACAGAAAAGGCATCGGCAGTCGGCAGCCTTTTTGCGCCGTTGTGTGGCAACTAATAAAATATGTTTTTATTGCAACCAAAGTCATGCACACATACAACACACACGCACACTCATACACACACACAGTGCGTATAAAAATTAATGAGCCACGGAGGCGCGCGTCCCTTTCTGCTGCTGCAGATGCCGATTTCGCATCCTGCATGCCCTGCAGTGCTGTCCATAAACAGAAAAAAGGCTGTCTTAGAGGTTTCCTTCTAGCAAAAAATGTATTAACCATAAAAGGCGTCAAATAGCCAAGCATTTCTAAAAAAAAAAAATTAAAAAATTCAGTATACATTTCACATATTTTATACTGTTTTAATTTATTTGGTATTTATATATACAAAATTCAATTTAAAATAAATTTTTAAGGACAAATGTAGGCAATTTCAGAAAATATTACCATTTCTGTCTGTTTGAATACACTGTTGCCAGAAAGTAACAGAGCAAAAGCTATAAAAATTGCTAACAATATGTCTAATTAGTGCACGAAGATAAAGCATGTTTAAGATTTTCGCCAGCTGCTCTTGCGTTTCAGCAAATCGAAGAATATAAATTAAAAGAGCATAATTTTAAAGAATGAGAAGATTCTACATAAAACAAAAAAATGAATGAAGGCTAAATTTGCTTTTGAAAATCACCAGAACTAGTCACAGTATTTAACTATTAATGCCTCATTTGCCAATTGCAGCCCGCACGGAAATAGCTAATTCGGCTAGCGGAAAAATGGCTAAATTGACAGCACTGCTGCCCTGCGAATTACAGTTTTTAGCAATGGCTTTAATGTTAATCGTATGCATAAATATGTCAGCTAATAAAATGAGATATGCGCAGAAAAATGTATCCAGCTGAGTTAGGTAGCTGTACCTGGTACAATTTGTGGTTTGCATAGCGACTTAATATGCTAAGGAATCGCGAAAGTCGCGCCGTCTTATAGAGGTGCTAATTGAGTGCCATTGTTAAGGACCCTCTCAACTTTCTTTTGAATATCTTAAGCAATTTCCAAGTATCCGCTCTATGCAACATTGTTCAGATAAAAGTAAACAATATACCATATATATACCGTAGCGCTTGACAAGCTGCGAAGACTTTTACGAGATATCGCAAGCGTGTGCGGTGATTTCATTTCATAGATTTATATCCTCAATTCGAAAGCGCTTTTTATTGAAATAGGAAACTTGTGCATATTGCATGCATCAAATGGCACAACAACAACAACGTGGACGAGAAGATAACAGATCCACATCCTAACAAACTTCGTCACTTGCAACAGTTTTTTGCCATTGGCCACTTTTTTTATGATACAAAGAACGAAACGAGATGAAATTATTGACGGAAAAAAACGGAAATCGCAGGAAATAAAAGCGAAATTACTTTTGATAAAGCAACAACAAAAATGGTGAAGGGAGGGGTCTACTACTAAAACTACACACACTCATAAAAAGAAAGAGCAGTAGAGCAGTAGCGGATCAGAAGGAAACAGCAGGAAGTCCGCTACAAGAGGGCGTTGATTTGTCACAAGTGGAGAATTATGAGAGAGCAACAGCAGCTGCCAGAGACAACAACAGACTGGAGACGCCGCCAATAACAAGGGTAACAACAGCAAACACACTTCAATTACCGGAAAACGTGTCTGATAATACCTACAAAGAGCTACGTAGTGTTCGGCCTCGGCAAAAGTAAATAAAAAGTAATTTTATTATTTTGATTTTTACGGCTGCGACTTTTCTTCTTTCTTTATATTTTTGGCAGTTTTTTTTGGCTATTTTTTTTATAGGTTTATGGTGTTTTTACTTTGTATTGCAAGGCGGGCATATTCTTGAGATATTATAAGCAGAGATATTGCTATTTCTGTCTGTTTGAACGCGCGGATCTCAAAGATCTTAAGAGCTTGAGCTTTAAAATTTGGTAAGAATATGTCTAACTATTGCACGCAGATCAACCATATTTTAGAATTAGCCTATGTTCAATTTAGACGCAGTAAATCGAAAAAAAAATGTAAAGAGAGCGTAAACTTCAAAGCTAGAATCTTGAAGTTCTGTATATAAAACGATAAATAACTCTCACATTATTTTTGCAAATTTAGTTGAGTTGGAATTATAAATAATAGAAAATAGTTTTAGAGGATTTTGTTTGTTGCTTGTGTGCTTTCTATGTTGCAGAGTAGTAAGTAGTCGTGTATACCCGCTAACTGTGCTACTTGCCATGTTTATTCCTATTACCAATTCCACATTCGGCTGTTTTATGGCTACGTTAATATTAATAACCAGTTCAAACATTGTTGTTGGCGCCAGTCGCTTGCAGGCAACGCTCAGCAGGCGGCTATCTTCCCGCTCTCTCTCTCTCTCTCTCCTGCACACTCTACCCATCTCCCTCTACTGCGTACCTCAGCGAGGTGTGTTTACGAATAGTTTTAATGGGTTACTGCGTTCCCAGTCCCTTGATCCTTTCTGAAGCTTGTCATAAATGTCGTTTGCTCGTAAAAAAGGCGAAATGCAATTTCCACGCCCCTCGGCCCGCCGCCCCTGCGGAACTGCACTTAAATTTATATTTTTTATGCTCAGCTCAACCAAGCCCAAGACGCACCGAGTGTGTCCTTGTTGTGACTGCTCGTCGAGGGCTGCGTGTGAAATTATGATAAATGTGCGCGAAATCGCATCAACCGCAATGGCGCATCCAGAGCGCGCTGTGTCCTGTCGCTGTCGCTTCTGTTTCCCGTTGCAGTTGCATTTCGTCATTGTTTTGAGGTCGTAAAAAGTGTCCTCCATAGGGCGAAATTGCAAGGCAGCACGCAGCACAATGCCGGAGTGCGGCAAGCGGGCAGAGACAGCTTGCAAATGGCCTTTTTGATTGCATTTTCTTTTAATTAAATTAGCTTTTCCCTGCTGCGCTGCGCTGCTCTGCTTTTTGTTTTGCGCTCATAAAAAGCGGCAAAAAAAATCGCTGGGAAATTGCAGCACACGCTACTTAGGAGTGTCCTGCAATAAATCAGACTATTTCGATTTATTATTCTTATTTCTTGCTGCGGTTCGAGATTGAGAATTGAAGTTGAAAGACACCTGGACAACGGACAGGACGCAAGATCTTGCGGTTGAGGCGCAGCAGCGCTTGAGCAGGCTGCTCCAGGGAGTTCTCCACGTTAAACACTTGCGGTACCTTACAAGTATTTTCCATTTCCGGGCCAAGGTAAACGGAAGACGCAGTTGAGGCGCATTTGAGCCTCGACTGACCAGTTCCAGGCTGAGTTTTGGCAACGGAAATTGCAAAATTTCTGCACCGTAATAAGATGAAATTAAGTTTGCGCACAAAGCAAATAACAGGGAGGCAGGAGGCAACACAAACAGACTGCAAACAGGACACGGAGCTAGAGATGGACATGGAGATGGACAAGGAGCTAGGGAAAGAGACGGCTCAGCCACGCAGCAAATGAACCACTAATTGCGTGCCGAAATGCAATTTAGTGAACTTTGCCACTCCCCCAACGACCGCCCCCCCACCCGGCAAAACAAACACAACACACATGCGTAGGTAAACAGGCCGTGCCTGGCTGTGTGTGTGTGGCTGACCAAGTGACCAAAGCTGCCTGCTACAATTAAATTGGAAATTAGGCGAAAGTCTTGAGATGCGCAAACACACACACATCCGATACACACACCCAACACACACACACTTGCAGTCCGTCTGCCGCAATTTACATTGATAATGCCGCTGGGATTGGGGGCGTGGCATACGTTTAATTATGCAGCCAGACCAGAGGAGCATACTTAATCCTTTCGATTTTTCGCTCCCTTTCGAAGTGTTTGCCGCGTGTTGACGTTGATAAATTACTTGGCATTTGTTTTTAGCGTGATTTATCGCGCTGTTCCACTGTCTCCCCCCCTCTCTCTCTGCCCACTCTCTCTTTCCAACTCTTTCACTGCTGACTTCCTCTGGTGACACATTGACACGTGTCCTTCCTTTTTGTCTGATTTTTAATTAAATGCAAACAGAAATGACCATTTGATAAGCCTTCCACACACGCGGCTCCCCAGTCCTACCCAGCACTCTTCACTCCCCACTCTCCCTGCTCTTGCAGCTTCCTTTTTTCCCTACTGCATTTCCCATTTTCCAGGCTTTTTAACTCATATTTAAAACGAACTCTCTCTCGACATCTGCAACCAACTGCCTCGCATTAATTTTTATAGACTTGACTGCATTCATGAAAATTCATTGCCTTTGACCGGCATCGACTCCCGCCGCCCCTCGCCAATCCCCACTGCGGTCCTTCATAGGCCGTTGCACTCGCCGGGGCACAACAATTTCGCAACTTAATGATGTTTCCAAATGCATTGGCAAATATGTTTTTCCCGTGAAAACCGACAAAACACTGAGCGAAATATCGTCGCGCACTTTGCATACCCTTTGCACATCGTGCATGGCCTGCAGTTGCGTCCACTTCACCAGCAAGTTGGTAGTGCCTGCTACGTTAGGGTAGCAATATGAACTGACTGCTGTGGTCAGTACACTCTCCCACCACCCCACCCCGCCCACACATGCCATATGCTTATGTGTAATTTTCAAATAACGGTTTAAATATTTTGGCAAACAATTGTAGCGTGCTGACACCCTGAGAGGGTCCTCTCCAAAGGGACAATCAGCATTACCCTCGGTGTACTTATGACACCCTTTGGCCAATGAAAAGGGTATACACACTCTGACTGTGCGTGTTAGCAGCATAGAAATCAATAGACCAGTCGATTTAGTTAAGTTTGTTTGTATGAACGCGCAGATCTCCGGAACTTTACGAGCTAAACACATGTAATTTTGTTTTAAGCTGAATTTATACCATACGCAGCTCATGCTTATTTTAAATGTTGCATGCCACGTCTACAAACAAGGAAAATCCGACTCGGTGTCTATAAACTCGATTATTAGGTGAACTATAGCAGATATAGTTATTCAATTTGGACTGAAGTTACTTCTAGACCATTAGCAACTAAGTATTATTTAAAATTTTGACTAGCAAGTCTTTCTGCTCGGTGTCTATAAACTCGATTATTAGGTGAACTATAGCAGATACAGTTATTCAATTTGGACTGAAGTTACTTCTAGACCATTAGCAACTAAGTATTATTTCAAATTTTGACTAGCAAGTCTTTCTGCTAGCAGGGTACTTCACAGTCAGGCACACTCTACCGTAGCTTATTTTGTTTATGGCTTTTCGAATATTTGCAATGTGTTGCATTGCGGTTCTTGTTCTGCGTTCGATTTGGTCATTGATATTGGCGGTTCGCAACGGTTTGATTTGGTTTAGTTGGGTTTCGGTTGGGTTTTTGTTCGGTTTTTGCCGGGTGTGTGTAATCAACATGTTTGCGGTTGACGCACATTGCTTTTTCGCCCAATAAATGTGAAAGGAAAATGCGTTACTCACTTGGCCATTAGCGATGATTAAACTGGAAAACAGAGAACTGGCTATGCATATCACAAACATGATATACGAACGTATCAGTGTGAAAGGAGTCTATGTACTCCTGAGACCTGCCGCGCGTCTCTTAGCATCTGTGCTAAATTACGTGCCAATCAAGCACTTGGAGAAAAGGCAATTGGCTATGCTCGATAAGACGTAGGATGGCGAGGCGTGGCACACGCACACGCACACGTGTTTGTATAGCAGGACAGCTGGAGACAGGCCTAGACAGCATCAAGACAATCCTTGCACACACTTGCACACACACACACACGCACACACACACAGCCGTCTGTCTGCGACACAAATTGAACCTGAAGATGTTAGCCGGAAAAGGAGCTGGGGGCGTGGCTTGCTGTGTTTGCTAATTAGCACACGCTGCTTGCAGGCAGGAAAAACAAGCAGGCGACAGTGTCAACAATTCACGTGCGAGCAGGATTGCTGGTGCTGTCTGCCGTCTTGTCTCGCAGGATTAAATTGTTTGATTTTAAATATGCTCTGTCACTTCATTTGTAAGGCGAAAACTTTCGGAACAGAGTGTATAACAGGCAGTCAGAGGGAGAGAGGGAGAGAGCGGGGAAGCTAGAGAAAAATCATTAACACGCCGCAAGCCAAGCCAAACGAAAGGATAACAGATTTTTCTGCTAATTTGAGATGGAGTCCTTTGTGCGTGACGCCTAGACAAGCAGCAGCAGGGCAAGTTGGAAAGAGATAGAGAGGGAGAAAGAGTGTGAGAGTGAGAGAGAGAGAGAGAGCGACTGAGAGTGGCACTCCGGAGACGTTATCTTAGACTTCGCATCGACTTCTTGCCGGAGTTTGCGGCGTCTACGTCTCGAGTTGCTTGAGTGACGAAGCAGAGAGATAAGCTCGAAGCCTGCAGGATACCAGAGTGGGTAAGAGCGGTAGACGCGTCTGTTGGGTAGATGGAAACTTACCAAAAGTTTCCCAATAAATTGCGTTTCTCGGTTGCACGTTGACAGTTTTGCTTAACGCTTCATAATCAGAGAACAAATAAGTTGCCATCTAATTGTGTGTCCTCTGCTCGAGTCACAATTAAAAGGACTTGGCCAGGACTCGGCACGCAGCTGGCACTTCCTCTGGGCTGGTGATAACTTTTAAATATCCCAGCGTAATCACGCTCGAGTAGTTCGCAGTCGTACCACACTTTCTCGTTCTGTTCTCGGCATCGTCTTTTAACGCTTCGACGATTGTTCACAAGACTAAATTAATTGTTGAGTAATTGAAATTTTATTTATATTAGTGTCCTTTTGCGCGGATTTCCTTTCGCCGCAGGCGGCAGTTATTCCCCACTCTCTCACTCTCATCCTCACTGTTTCTCTGTGAACCTGCCCAACTCCCTGGGCCACCCTCTTCGGTGGATTCAAGTGTGTAATTCTCTATTTTTCTTGTAATCTTGTCTCCTGCTTTAGACCGACGACACGCATCACAGCACGCAGGACACGCCGCTAACTTTTTATTCAAATTTGTTTTTTGGCTTTTGGACAAGCGCCTCGAGCGGACTGTGCGACCAGAAAATCAATTATGCGGCTCGTTGATGATCTCATTGGCAGGCTGTGTCCGGATTTCCAATCTTGTTAGTCAAACAAGACAGAAAGGTCAACTACGCAAGGTCTAAGGCTTCTACTTTGGGTACAGCCTCGAGGTTTCCTCAGGCAACTATATAAAAGAGTTGTTCATGGTTTGAACTGCCTTAGTACCTTAGAACCCAGGGCATTGGTAGGGTCCTGCCTTTCCAAGAGAGAGCTTTAACCATCTGATCAATGCAGCTTGAGGTATATATTTCTCTTGAGCTCTTTCCGAGCTTAGTTTATATTATATTATCAACTGGATCAAATATACCTTATATGATACCTTATCTTATGTGTCCCTTCTAGTTCATCCTGCAACGACTGTACCGCTCAAGTACTTTGGACCTGCAGCATAGTCTGCCACCCCTTGTTGAAATGGCGAAAGGTTTCACAACCCCTACACCCTGCCTACTCTCTTTTTGTTAACGATTTAAATTTAATTTTGCATAGTCCACCGCACCATGCACCGCATAAAAAGCACTTGCAGCAACAACAATGTTAGCCCGGAAGGGGGGGGTACCGAGAGGGGAGGCAGAGGGTAGCACAGGCAAAGTGCCACTAGAGTCAATAAGAATGCAATGCAATGTTCTTCTGTCAGTCTCATAACAAGCTGGACACGACACGTCTCTGAATGGGGCCATCAGCCGCACACACACGCCCCTTGCCACACACACACACACACCCCCCCACCCATTCGTACCCCGTTCTGCTGCCCTCCGCTGGACAACAACAACATAATTGCCGGTCATTTGCCGCAAAATGAACAACGCAGCAACAAAAGAAGCCAAGCCAAGTACGCAGCTCCGGCGCGTTCGTCATATGCAAATCGAAGAACGGGATTAGGGTGGTCACACTGGTCACACAGCGGCAACATTGTTGCCGCAACATGCAACTAGCTTGGCCCGAACAGAGTTGCCTTTTGTTGCCACTCGCTTTTTGATGGCCGGCGGGATAAAGAAAGTACTTGCCTCGCAAGAACAGGGTCCCGCAGACCGTTTGCCTTTATTGGCTCTGCCCACAGACAATTACGTTTACTGCGGTCAGAGATGGCACAGCAGCAGCAGCAGCAACAGCAGCCATAAACGCCGTTAGTTATGGCGAGCGTGTTACATGTCGTATGCGCAATGTCTCGTGGCAACGTACTGGTCATTTATTTGAAAAGTTCTTATCAAAATGCGAGTACAGAAGTGCTCTAGCTGCTGTGTCCTACCAGCTCATCCTGGCTACCTTTAGCTGGGTCTAGCTCCTTTCCAGCTCCTCCTTCTATCTCCTGTCTTAATGTGGCCCATAAAAACTGCCGCCTGGCAAAAACTCATTAGAATAATGCACACACCGTGGAAGAGAGAGAGAGAGACAATTGTTGATTAAATTCATTTGCATATGCAATTGTCTCGTTCTACGTTTTGTTATGAAACCGCATCGAAAAGTCATTCCATCCGAGCGGGTCGCCTGCTCCTTCTCCTCCGCCTCCTCCTACACAGCCAGTAACACAATGCGAGTCTGCCAAGTCTTAAGTCGCAAAACAATGCGATGCTCCTCCTGCTGCTGCCGACTTAGGTGCTTGCCAGTCTCAGCCAGAATTTGGATATGCACTTAGGTGTTTGCCTGGTGTGGCAGGACCTATTGTTCTTTTCGTTGCAGAGATAATTTAATTGAAATGGCAATACGATGTTTACGTTTACGCCGGGCAGATTTGCATGTGACAAGGAAGAGGGTTTTGGGGCATGCTTCAATGCCCTGCCTTAGTCAAAACTTTACGCGTGTAGACATGTGAAGTGCAACGCGAACTTGTCCAGAAGTTGAACCAAAGACAAGCTGAAACCATCCTGGGCTGAGCCATCTCCTGTGTTGCTTTTAGCCATTTTAATTGACTTTAGGCAGCAGACCGCAGCTGCTAGCGTAAAACTTTTTGGGCTTGCAAAATGCCGTGTTTGACTGTTATTGAATTAAAATAGCTACCATTATTGCTGCCTTCTCTTGCTGCCTCTGGCTACCCCCTATCTCTGTCTCTCTGCCGTCTCTAATTGCTGCCGTAAGTGGCAGCGTGCTTACCTCCAAAGAAAAACCTCAACCGTCGCCCACACACACACACATCCTGCCACAGCTTTTCGACTTGGAAAAACTTTAACAGTGTCTTGGTTAGTTTTTCCCAGAGTTTCTTTTACGTTCGCCTTTCTTTATTTTTCTTTGCACGTGCGCATTTTTGATGAACTGCCGCATTGGCCTTGTGTGTAAGCACACATCCTGCCTGCGAACAGACGAAGTCCTAGCCAGGTTTTGGTTGCCAGAAGGCAGAGTCCTAGCTAGGTTCTGGCTGCGCGCGGGCAAAGTCCTAGCTAGGTTCTGGCTTCCCTGTCAGCGCATCCATTTACATATCGTTTACGCTTTAATGTGATTATGGCGTGTGCATATTCAATGGGTTAACCCACTTCCCTCCCCCCGCCACCTTAAGCCTTTGTAGCTTCAACTTTTAAAAGTAATTTTTGCCTGTTCTTGGAAAATTCAGCACGCTTCGCGGTTAGTTGCTTTTTCGGGCTTTTCTTTTTACTTCTCTTTCTCTCTCTCTCTCTCATTTTCTGTGAACAAACATTAGCTGTAATGAATTTTTAAATATCGGTTAATGCGAGGCCTTTAGCCCCTGCCCAAGTGCCTTCGATTGACCTCAATCGCTGCAAGGAGTCACACCTCACGGGGGAAGTAGAAAAGTTTTTTATTGCTCGCAATTTACAATAAACAATAAAACGGGTTTACGACAATGTTTGATAACTGCTTAAGCTGCCCACTCGAGAGTGGGAGGAGTGGGAGTGGAAGTGGGAGCGGTGCAGGGTGCCCTGTTTAATGCACCTTTTATTGATCAAAACAGGAGTTCAATAGACGCCAACAACAGCTCGAAACGCTTTCATTTCTGACCACTGTCCACGCGTTTTATGTGTGGCAAATGGCTCTATTTATACCCTGCTGATGCCAGAACTGTGGGGTATATTTGTGCATGTGTAGAGAGGCAGAGTAGTGTAGAGTACTCTACCAGCTCTACAGGGTATTCCCGCTGCCTTTTGCGGCTGTTTACTCGTTTTTTATGCCATCTATCGCTTGCTTTTATTATCAACTATTGACTGTCAGCGGGATGGAGGGAGAGACAGGGAGAGCGGTACGACGAGGGCAGGGAGAGCGGTACGGCGAGGGCAGGGATCTGGTCATGTGACAGTACTATATGTCAGCAACATAATTCACAATTCGCTAGTTTTACGAGTCGCTTCCGTTCATTTGGACATTGTGCCGTAAAAAGGCAGCCCAACTACGGGCGGAGGAGCTGCATCTAGTCCCCCCTCTCTCCCTCTCTTTCTCTCTCTCTTTCTCTCGTTCACTGCCCACTGGGAATATGTGACGATTGTATGGGAATCGCTTTGGCGACGACGCGCCCGCATCATCAAGTGACCATTGTCCAGACAGTTCTTTTTTACGGCATCAAGGGTCATCCTTTTGTGCTTAATGGCCGGGGAGGACACTGGACCAAGAGGCAGGCTGGCACGCAGTCAGGCAGGGAGCAGGGAGCAGGGAGGAGGGGTCATGGGACGAGTGTCGAGCTTATGCGTTACGTCACTTCGTTTTTTCATCGTTCATTCGTTCGTTTTGCTGCCTCCATCCGTCGGCTCACATAAGTTATTTATGATCCATCATTGTGCAATATTTGGTAAATCTTACAAACTCTTTACGGCCCTCACCCTGCCTTCGCGAGGTACAGTTGTCCTTTGACTCGAGCTATTTCATTTAAGCTAGCCCCTCCCCTCCTTCCCTCACCCAACCCAACATGCCCGTGACACATGTGTGACTCGCGCTGACACTCGGAGATTTATTTCGCTTATCGCGAGTGAGTGGAACAAATAAAGTTATAAGACCTTTTGCCATTGATTTGATTTCGCTTTGCCAAATCGGAAACTATTCGAGTGAATTCCTCATGAATTTAATACTCGGAATTCCCAGAAATTCAGTGTACTTTAAGCAGGGTTCTTACTGTACCTTTTCAGAGTATAAAACCTTTCAAACTTTTCATGCTCCCATTTTTAGCTTTTTAATTTTCTAGAGCCCCGCGCATACATACTCCCCTTTACGAATTGATATATTATGCTACATGGTATGTGAACTAGTTAAAGATATGCCCATACATATATCATTTTACGTACCAGCAATCTTGTAATTCCACTAATGTCTACCGTAAACATGTCAACTGTCTGTCAATGAGATAGCCGGAAAATTAATGTTGCCTGAGCTAAAAACAAAAAAAAAACACAGAAAAAACATAAAAATGCAACGCAAAAATGGCATAAAAAGGCCACGCAATAAATAAAATCGAATCGAAATCGGGGGAGAAAAAAAGTGAAATTGGAAACAGAAAACGAAACCGAAACCAAAATAGTAATGCGTTGCACCCCTTTCCCCGAGATTAACAACATAATTTCGAGTGTGTCGTTAATGTGCACATTACGCCAAAATAATGCAGAAATCATATAATTTATTTGCTGGTCCCTGGTCGAGTCAAAGGGTTGCTGAAGAAGAATTGACCACTAAACGGGACGGACATAAAAGTGGCCACAGCAAGGGGCGAGAGCTAAAGGGTCAATGGGGCGGGAGTTGGCCTTTTGTTGGGCCGAATTTGAGCATGTGGTCAGCGAAAGGGAAGCAGGAAAGGGGAGCTAAGTGGAAGATGAAGAGGTAGTTAAAGGATTTGCAGGCTGCTAAGCATGATGTTGAAGAGTCTACCCTCTCTCTTGCTTTCTCCAACTCTTCTCTACTTTAAAGATCACTCTACTAAGGTAGCTCTTCCTTCATATCTTTCCAACTTTAATGATCGCTCTACTAAAGAAGCTGCTTCTCCCTCTCTTCTCTACTTTAAAGATCTGTAGCAGTTCTTACATCACTTTCCAACTTTAAGGATCACTCTACTACTCTACTGATTCTTCCTCTCCTCCTCTCCTCCTCTCTCTTCTCTTTAAAGATCACTCTGCCAATGTATCAATTTCATATGCTTTCCGAGTATCTTTTCCTGCATTTCAATTTCCCAGGCCGCCTCGCCCTCCCCTGCCGCGATATAAAAACGCTAACGAACCGCGAAACTGTCAAAATATTTCCACATATGCAACGTCGACGCATCCTCCTTGCCAGGACACACGTTTCTTTGCGTCAAAGCGCAGCAGAGTGCGACGGCAGGAGAAGCACACAGTGTTGCATAGCGCAAACGGAAGGAAGAACGCAGCGAGCATAAAAAAAAAGCGAAGCGGAAACGTGGAAACGTATGCAAAACACACACACCCATACCCACACACACACACCGTATTAACCCCTTGTTGCCGACAGAAGTAGTGTGGGTGCGTGTGTGGCGACATGATTTTGATTTAGTGGCACTTTTAAGGCCAAAGGACTCTGCCGCCTGATGTCTGCCTATAAATTCAATTTGCGCATTTGTTGATGCAGAAATGCGTCAACGACAGCAACAAGCACTAGCACACACACTGCCACACACACGCACACTCCCACACACACCCTACCTCACGCATGGATAAGAAGCAGTTCGAGAACGAGGACAGCTTAATGCACTCCCAATTATAACTCAATTTTCATAAATAAGACGGCACTACCGAAGCCTTTTATGGCATAAAAACACGCACGACTCACGCACGCAGCGGACAGGGGTGTAGATTATGTAGGGGGGATGGCAGAGCATATAAGGTTGCAGGTTCGCTACGCCTTGATAACTTTATGCTTTGATTTTGCTACAATAATTTATGAAATATGAATCGACCGCATGTGTGTAAACAAGGCAGCCCATGGCCCCTGCCCCTGCCTACACCCCTGCACCCCTTAACCCATTTCAGCTTGGCTGCTCGGGTCGTTTAGCGAACCCTTTCATTTTTTTTTTTTGCCGCTAAAACATGGCTTTTTATCACCAAAATCAATTGGCTTAATGTTTGGCATGAGAGGGGAACGACGAAAAGGCATAAATCAATTACTGGCACGTCAAATGAATTGTGAAAGGGTAGTCAGGGGCGCACGGGAAGGGGTAACTAATGCAAAAGTCATACGAAATCGCATCTCCTATGAAAACAGTTCGTTGTAGTTTAGCAACTTGATTTTCTTGATTTTCAAAGAAAGAAGAAGAACACAGCTAGGACTTTTCACTTGTCATTGCTCTAAAATGCTACATAAATCATAGAACAAGTTGAGAAATGCATGATGGGTATACAGTGTACTGCCAGGATGCGCTTCCTGCTGCTCCCGCCCACACCCAACTCTGCCTCCACACATGAATCACTCTATGGCGCAGCGAGTGCAACAAACTGTGATTAATAGCAGGCACAGCACCCTACCCAACTTCGCTCTCTCTCTACACTCTGCACTCTTCAACCTAGCTAGGTCTCCCCTTCCGCAGACCTAGCTGGCTGACAAATTTTCATGAATTTTTTATTAAACATTGAAATCAATTCCATTTTTTGTGGGTGGTTTTGGTTCCTGTTGCTGCCGCTGTTGCATGTGTGGTGAAATTTTAAAATTTCCACTGTGGGTTCGGGCTTTGGGAGCTGCCGCTGCCGCTGCTGCTGCACGTTTGACTTAACTTGTTGATTTATGGCCACAGAGCTGTCAGCGGGCCGAGCGAGCCAACTGCCGTGTGCGAGGATAAAGGTTGCAGGAGTGGGTAGAGCAATGCAGACATACACTCGTGGCGTGGAGGACATGGCTTGTATCATTGTGTAAAACGCTTGTTAACACAGCCCGCCGCCCAAACTCATTTGTTGTGAGGCATGTGTGTGCGGAAAAGCCGGAGAAAAGCATGTGACAGTTTTCAGCAAGCATGGAAAGCATCTCCATGCTGAGATTCCGACAAAGAGGAATTTAAATTAGTCGAAACGGTAAGTGCGCAGCAGGAAACGCTTTTGACATAGTTTTTACCATATAAATAGCCATAAATCACGGAAATTCCGGGGAGCGTAGAGAGGGCAAACAGGAAAAGTAGATGATGAATTTGTTCAAGAAGTCTTTGCCGGTGGCAGAGGCTTAGGTTACTACCAACGCAAGATTTTATTCACAAAAAATGCGAAGTAACTTCAGTACATAACTTCTAAGACGAAACGATCGCAAAACTAAACAATTTGCCAGGGCACTGAGCGTGGCAGCCAACATTTGAAAAGTGCTTGAGTTGCGTATAGCTTATAGGTATTACTATACTAAATTTGGTAAATTTAGCTCTTATAACTGCAGAGATCGACGCGTTCATACAGACAAATCGTCAACTAGAGCGACGCTCAAGGCTTTTCTATAGAAACTTGGCAAGAATAGAGTTAATTTAAGATTTTACAAGCTTTCTACGACCTCTTAACATTATTTTTGAAGGAAGTGTAAGAGTAAATTTCTAAACATCTGCGTTATGAACCAAATTTCTCAAATTTGAGCAAACCTAAAGCAATTTCAATTTCAACGCAGATAACAGATCTTATGGCTTAAAGTTTTCAAGTCGTCTACACACTCATGGCATAAAACACTGCACATCAATGGCAACCTTACTTTACAGTTGACAATTTCGAACAGCTTTCCGCTAGCTACCAGCTGAGGTCGCCGGATGCGCCTTTAACCTTTATGGAAAAAAGGGTTGTGTGTGCGCTCCCATCACCCCGGGCGAGTTTTCAATATTTACAATTACTTAGCATTTCGCAGTCGCGATGCCATCACTTTGGAATGACAATTATTTGTCAAGTCATAATCAAATTGAGCCCGTCACAGTTGGACCTAATCCTGCGGCTTTGCATGTGCGGCGGATAACAACAGGACGCAAATACGAGACATAAAAAAGGATTGCACTCGTCAAAGTGATGAGACGCGGTAGCTGCGTGTCCTGTCTCGCTCTCGGGGGAAGGCGCGCAGCCTCCAGCCAAACCCTACTCCTTCAGCCAGCTGCCAGGCCTGCAGGCGTGCGTCAGCCATAAATGTTTATGATTATGGGCAACGCCGGCGGAAGATTTACACTACACACATGTGCTGCATTTTTGCATATGACAGCGGCTAGAGATGACAGCGGATTGAGGTTAAGGCGTAAGGGCAGACAAGCGTAGAGCAGAGCTGTCTATTCCGCTTTTTTGCCGTCAAATCTGGCTGTTTTTAAGGCTAACTTGCGGGAAGCGAGAATCTTGGATTTTATTTATATTAATTTAATTATATAATTTTATTTATATAATTTTAATTAATTCTCTTAGGAATTACCAATATTTTCTATACAAATTATCTCATATTAGATTTTTTAAAGTTTTCTTTTTCAAACTTGTTGCCTGATATTCATTTTAAAGTATTATATTATTTTTAGCATTTTTTACTTTTTTTTTTAAATTCCTTAGCCCGCTTTTTGTGCAATTTTTGTTTGGCTTTTTTATACAAGCCCTTCAAAAGCAGCTTTTATTGTTCCCAATAGTTGACAGCACTGGCGAAAAGTTCGCGCTGCGATAAGTATCGAACGTGCTATCGTAACACGCACACATCGCTAGCGTTGCCACCCCACCACGTGCTGCTGCTCGAACTGCCGAACGCATAAAAACTTATGTTTATTTGACTTGGCTTTTCGTGGTGCCTGCAACTGGAACTGGAGTCGAGCTCGGCGTTAATTGTGGAGCTTGTCGCGAATTGCCGACTACCGTATGCGTATGCGTGTGGCGCCCTCTAGCGCGAAACATATTTGAAAATTTTCTACTTTATTTTAATCTTTTGTGCGCGTAGTATGATAAAATTTTATGCCGCCCGCGCGCCAGGGTTGCAAAATGCGCGCATATGCCTGCTTTCGAAATTATTTTTAATTGCCGGACCCGCCGCAAGGTACAGTCGCAGTTGTGCCCCACCCCCCTCCTCGCACGGAGTGGGCCGAATCAAAGCAATTTCGCTTTGATTTGTGCGAATGAGACGCGATAAAAAAAACAGGCTCAAATTTGGTGCGTGAGATTTATGTAGTTGAAAGATTTATTCGCGAAATTTATTGCGAGCTTGCCCTGCGCCAATCCAACTCTGCCCCCCTGCCCCAAACGCAGATTGCGTAGTGCGGACTGGACTTCATGGACTTGTTTACCGTTAAGTGCTTTAAAAGCGCATAAATCACGCGGTTTCTGGATTCGGATTCGGATTCGGATTCGACGCGCCTCGCCTCACCTAACCACGTTGACAAGCTTGCCAAAACACACTGCGAGTCGCTTTTCCCATTCCTGGCAGTACGCCATTTTTTGCTAACATGCTTTTAGGCGCGCCAAATTACGCGTAAATGGCAGCTGCCAAACCGCCCCCCATGGTCAACACCCATGCCTGCACTAGGCAATCCGCAGATAGACACGTCGCATGGCCTGCGGCCGCAGAGCTTCCACATACGTTGATGGCATTTTAATTAGTTTTAGCAACTTGTCGCCGTGTGATTGAAATGTTGCCATGGAGAGGGGGTGGTTAGGAAAAGGGGCAGTGGGAGGGGGAGGCAAAGGCTTAGATGTAGAGTGAGAGACTTAAAGTGAGCAATTTTTCGAGGCAGGCACAGATTAAACTGACCGCATTTGCCGAATTAAACCGTTTATCTGTTCGTATGAACATCTATATCTCAGCTACCTTTTCAGCTGGCGCTGCCATATTTGCTAACAATATGTCTAATTATTGCAGGCTTGCTTTAGTATTCGACCATGCCCTCTTACGCCCCCCTTGAATAAAAAAAACGAAGAACAAGCGCTATTTTAAGCCTCGAACCTTACTTTTTTAATTTCTTAGCTTCATTTCTGACTTGTCTGCAGCTTTCTTATTTATTTTTATTACTTCCATCTCCTCATTTCCAGCATGAAGCATTTTCCGTGCAGCTTTTCTAAATCCCCCATAAAATATTTAAAAATCTTTCTTTTTTTTATTTCTTTACAAATATTTTCAGCGCTTAAGCCGTCGCATCAGTCAGCCATCAAATTATGTTTTCACAATTTTACGACATTTGTTTCAAATTAAGCAAAGCCCAAGACGCCTCCCGCACCCAAGCAGGCTCACTACGCCCCTGCGCTGCTCCTGCCTCGCCCCTGCCCATTGTCCTGCGCCCGCTTGAGCAGACTGGGCGGCTACAGTGGCTTGCTTCTTGTAATTATCTACTCGAGCGGCGTCTTGGCGCAATTTCCAATTAAAATTAATGAAATCTTTCACGGGGTCAGCCATAAAACCATTTGAAAATCTTGTCAACGCCGTACCATAATCATAAACGCGGCAAAGGGGCTGCAATTATTAGCCCCTTCCCGCTGCTCGCAAGGCGTCGAGGTGAGCACTTTGAAGTGCCACGGTAGCTCCCAGGGGGCCAAGACCCCGGGCCCAAGCCTTGGTCCAGTGGCGGAGTTGACATTTTTACGCTTTTCCCGCTTTGTTTATAAATTGAAAAACAGAAAAGTTTTGCCGCATTTCTGCTTTTTAATTTGCCAAGTCTATGCGCGCCGACGTTATAAATGACCGGGCACATACGCCGAAATTAATGACAGTGCTGCCCAACACTGTCACTCAGTCGGACAGGCAGGCAGTCAGTCAGACAGACAGTTGGTCCAAAAAAAAAAAAAAAGCAGCGAAAACAATAGAAATGTTTGCAAAAAACATTTTTGCTTAATGTTGATTAAAATGCCAGCGCGAGCGTGGCGTGAAAAAATTTGCCAAGCTGGAGTCCACGCCCAGTCCCCGCGCCTGGCTGCCCACCTACACATATTGACAGGCTGACTTGGCCGAGTACGGTTGGGAGGCACTGTCTGCCTGGATGGACAGCAGTTGAAATGCTGCTACGAAATGTTGCTCTGTTTTTTTATGTTTTTTGCTGTGCTGTGCTTTTTGTGCAGCCCTCACTTTCTTTTTTTGTTTTTTGTTTTGTTGCCCTGGCATTGCGTAGACAAATGAATGAAAATGTCAAACCGTACTGCGGTTCCAGTTTAACGTAGACAGCTCTAGCTGGGAGCATTGTGGGGTTAAGGTGTGAACTAGTAGTACAGTTGGAGCTGCTCTTGTTGCCTACTGTACCTGAGTACAAGTGCAGCCTGCACACACACAAACACACACACGACATGCAATGCAACTCTGTGTGTGTGTGTGTGTGTGTGAGGCAATAACTTCCAGCTATAATGACAAAGCAATTAAACATTTCAACAATCAACGTGAGGGCATAAAATTTCAAAGCTTTCCCCCCGATGGGGTAGGTAGAATTGCCCGAAAACAATCAAAAACGGTGTCGAGTCGCGTCGCAGCATTGCCGATTGTCAGGGGCGTGGAGTGAGTGGGCGAGTGGGTGGGGGGGAGTAAGGCTCTCCTTGTCTGAGCAGGGGTAATAGCTTTCAAACAATAAATGTCCGCAAAACCATCGACGTGGCCAGCTCGCAAATATGCGAAAAGGCCAAGTTTGAGGCAAATGGCCAAGTCATTACAACAGCGCAGGGCTCTAGTCCAAGGGGGGTGAGCACGGGGATCTAGCAAACTTCGGACTGCCAAGCAATTCATCTAATTTGCATGAGAGCTCTGGGCACGTTAGGGTAGTCGCACAATAAATAAAATTAAAATGATGGCAAACAATGAATGAAGCCGGAGCTGAGCACACATGTAATGACCTCCAGACGCAGGGGGAGTGGTAGCACCAACGAGACAGAGGTAGAGACAGCGAAAGAGAGAGAGCGAGAGGGGTAGAGGGAGAGTGAGAGAGAGAGAGAGATAGTGAGAGAGCGAGCGACACAGGAAACAAAATTGAAAAGGAAATTGTTTGTAACTGCGAAACGAGTTTATTATTTTGGCACCCTTTCGACCCGAGACCATACACCGACAGTGCGTAGCGACAGGGGCGTAGTGGGGGTTCGGCCGAGGACAATGGTCAGTGCGCGCAAAGAAAGCGCGAAATTTTACATATGGCTTGCTGTGGTCCCAGGACCCTCGCGTCGCAGACCGAAACCTTTTTTAATTAAAATGTTGACAGGCGCAGCCAAAAATGCCAACACACTCGATGGCGCGAACAGAGAGAGAGAGAGAGATAGAAAGAGTGAGAGAGAGGCCGAGCAGTCTGAAAAGTCATACCGACAGGACCCGCTTTTGTAACAAGCCCTAACAGCAAAGCATTACTTATTTTATTTTTCTTATAGATCATTTGAGAACTTTACCCAAATGCGGGCGCAGATTTAAAATAATTCCCAATTTGCCTAAGGCATTTTCCCATCAGCAGCGCTGGCGTGTGCCTGCCCCCCGCCCCGTCCACGTTGCGTTGTGTTTAGTACTAACTGAGGGTGGTACGAATCGGGCATTATGTTATTTATGGCGACGCTTATGACATTTAAGTGCTTTTTGCACTTTTGGCAACACACGCAACGCGACGCGTGGAAAATGTAAATTTCATTTTTGCCACGCCCACATGTGTAAAGTATTTGCATTAAGCGTAAGAAATGTGAAAGTGATTTATCAGTTTTTAATTGAATTTTAAAGTAGGCCACTTTTTGACCCAAACATTAGAAGGCGCGGTTGGGGGAGGGGATTGTTCTTGAAAATGTGCGCATATGTTGCAGAAGAGCCACACCCCAACCCCGCCAGTAAAAATGCCTGCCAGGCGTATCAGTTTACAATTACAAATGTCAAATTCGACATGATAAATGGGCATATGTGAGAGATTTTCCAACAGCTCGCAAATATATCTGGCATGTGCCCCCAAGCTACCGGGGTTCTTAAAGTTCAGCAGCTTCTTTTTATATTATAAAATACAATTCTATTTAAGTTGAAATTTATAATTTCAAATAAATACATGAGGCTTCACCTCAACCCCGCTTCCCTCTCTGAAACTCGACACCTTCGCCAATTAGGCAATTTCGTTTAGGTTTTCCTCGATCTTTGCGCCGGCACAACAAATAAAAACAAAGAAAACAGGAAAGCCCAATTGGGGTGTTTGTAATGATATACGTTGACGGTAATCAGAGAGCGGTAAAAATATTTATGCTAACCCACGGTTGAACCATTTGAAAGTTGACACTACGCGCGCGCACCTCACTCCGGGAGAGAAAGAGAGGGAGAAAGTTACACAATACCTCAATGTGGGCAGGTTGTGGAACCACCAAATGGGCAATTTCGTAAAAGATCATAAGCAATTAGCATGAAAAGGTATAGGCGGCAATGGGGGTAACCCGAGCAACTGTGACAGCAGGCGCTGTCAATCTACCATCAATCTATCAATCCCGTGTAGCAGTTCATCCAGTTATTCCGTTTTCAATTCGCTTATCTAATTGAAAGTCACACTTACTGCCTACCCCCGAGCTCGTTTCATTGCACTTGTCAACGACTGTGGCGGAACTACTACTTGACACTTAAACTGTCATTTAGGTCGCATCGGGTCTCTTCTCGCTCGGGTGGCAGTGCCTGCCCATTTGTGGGTCACATATGTTCAACTTTTTGTGCATTTCCGTGGATGAGTAAAGTTAAGTGCTTTAGTTTTGATTTTCAATTATGTCACATTAACAATGCCTCTCCCCCTTCAATCTCCCTGCCGAACATGTCCTGCTCTACAAATATTTAAACAGCGCAACCCCCGGAGCAGACCCGCCGGAACTAGCACTACCGGGAATCAACTCAACTTGCGCTCATGTGTAAAATTTTTTATTCAATTTTTTAAGGTCTGCTGGAAATTGCAGTAAGCGGATTATCAATGTATATGCTATATGTATTTGTATAGGGCATATATACACTCTTTTTAAGGTCGTGCTTTTATTAAATTAGCTTAAAAATTGTAACAAGTGTGGCGATAAAATAAAAAATTATTAAAATACACATATGCGCTGCGCTTTTCGGCTGGAAAAAGTTAAATCGCTTTTTATGTTGTTTCCGGCGAATGGTTTCGACTGTGATAAGCGAGATTTGTGGGCTATTCGGCAAGGGGTGTACCGAAAACCCTTTAGATTGCACATATTGGGAATTAAAATTGCGTAAAATTTGATGGATTTTACCTTATAACTTTATGTATAGTCATTTAGTTAGTTTACTTTGCCTTTACATAAGTTTTGATCTTTACTTACTCATTTGATGATTCAGTATCGATAACCTATACATTTTCTTTTACTTAAGATATTATACTTTATTTTTATTTATTTTATATATTATACTTTATTTTTATAAAGACTTTAAAGAGTGTGTAGTAGATTTAAATCATTTGATTTGTTCGAAATTCGTTATAAGTTATTCAAATTCTAATTTGAACCTATTCTCCCTATAGAATTTGGTTCTTTACATCTTATACTGATAAGAAATTAAATAAATAAAATGGGGTACTCATAACTATGGCTCGATTTTAGTTGTGGGGTCTTAAAAATGACTTTTTCTAGCACAGTTACATTCTTTCATCGTTTATCCTAAGTTTAAAGAATTCCAGGTAGAAGTTTTCAATTTATAAAAAATTGAAATTGCATTATTTTTACACAATTCTTTCGCCAAATTGTTGGGTAGCCAAGTGCATGTGCTGGCTCTGATTAGTGGAGATTACTTAGCGCTAATTGAAAACTGCGCACCGAGTCGCTAATCCCGCAATTATGTCAGATATGTGCGGTGCCATCATAAGTCTTTCACTTCGTGGGATAATTGAAGGAATGCAGGCGAGTCACGCAATCAGTTTAAATTATCCAAAGTCAGCAGGGGGAAGGGGAGCAGGATATATAGTGTGGACGATAAACAAGGGCAATTAATAAAGTTGCCAGAATGTCGACGGGCTGCAACACATTTTGACCTTTTGACGGGATAAGTAAGGGCCAAAGGATAACAATGCCGGGGACAACACATGGCTGGCTTGAAAAATTGCAAGACGTGGCAACAACTACGACTACAACTTGAATTTATGGCCAGCCATTTGGCCAGCGTAGCTCGTAGCTACCCACAACACAAGACTATCGTACACTTATGAGATTGAGTAGGCAAGTGGAGGAGGGGCGGGGGAGTTCTGCTTAGAGAGGGTAGCAGACAGGTCAAACAACGGTCGAGGGGCAAGTTATTTGCTCCGTTTGCCTCAATTAGCATTTGCAGCCGCATCTTTACAGTTATTTGCACAAAGTCGCAACGTTAGGCAAATTTTTTAAGCTGTCAAAGTTGCCACCCGCTCGAAAAATTGGGAGGCGTGGCAACACGATGAAAGACTACGACGACGACGGCGGCGGCAGCAGCTCATTGAACCACAAAATAAAGCGTATCATAATAATAATATCGTAATATGCAGTCGCGCCACTAATGCGTATTACCTAAGCCCACCCACACAGCATGTACCCTGTACCCTGTACCCTACCCTGCCGTGCCGTCCACCCGTCGCACCCATCACTTGCGCCAGCCGACGCGCAGCAGGAGGTCCTTCGTCATTGTTCGTTCCTGCAACAAGCTGAGCTGCGCTTCTTTCGCTTTGAACCATTTCCGATACCTCCAGACAGAGTCTGCTTCACTTCACGCATACCCTAAACGGAAATGAAGGTATATGGTAGCGCAGAGTAGGTTTGGCGTTTGCAAAGGTCTCGCTGTTTCGCTTGTTAAATGGGTACCCTACGGTTCCGAGTAGGTTTCTCTCTTCACTCATTCAGCTTTTTTTTGCTTCTGCTATAGAGACTCTATTATAAGTCGAGCTTCTTTTGTAACCCTACCTTAGAAGGTACCCAGTCGTCTGTCCTAGAAAAGAGACCCTCTCTACTTATGCAGCTTTGCCCGCTCTTTCTGAAGTAACTTTACTATAATATACCTATCATTTTCAAGCCTGCTCTATATCAATGAAGAGTACGCATTCTTCGGTATGAGCTGCGACCCTCTCTCCCCTTATATTAGGCTTTTCTCGCTAAGAGATTTTACTTTAGCCCAATATTATTACCGCTTTCTGATACCATTTGGGTTTCTGGAAAGGGTACTCAGTCTTCTGCTTGTCGTCGAGCGACCCTCTTCACTTATTCGGCTTTTCTCTCGTACGTTTTTTTTTCTCGTTGCACTGTTTGTCGCGCTCGAAATCCGCCTAAGTATTTTCGCAGCTGCCTGGCAAATTCTGCTAGAACGCGGCAGTTTCCGTTTGAGCTGAGCTAAGCACAAAATTTTTCTACTTTACTTACAGACGATACGACGCGATTCTTTATTATTATTAAACATGGCTAAAAAGACAGGGCAAAACGGGGCAGGGTGTATTGGTTGTTGGGCTTTGATGTGCGGCCAGAGAAAGAGAGAGACAGAGAGAGAACTGCTGCTGCCCTTTAAGTAGGACCGACCAATACGCAAGACTCTGAAGTCTTGTCCCCAAGCTGTGCCTAATCCTGTCTAGTATTCTGTATAGCCAGGCTTAAGCCAATTTAATTCCCAGTCGCTGTGGCGCCCGGCAAATCGTAAATTAATGAAATCACACGGTGTCCAAAACTTAAATCCTTCTACACGAAAATTGCAGCCAGCACGGTGCCTATAAATTCGCTGCTTATCGCCATATCGCTTGCTCGCTTTGTTGTTGTTGCGGAAACAGGGTCGGAGTTGGGGGGGTCGGGTAAGGGGGAAATTCCTATGACAAAGCCCGAGCTGAACTGGGAAAACTGCAAAAGCAAAGGCCAAAACCCGAAGCCGTCCAACAACAAGCTCGTTCTGGCGTTATACAATTTGTAATATGTAATTTTGTGCTGCCTTCGCTGCCACCCGCTGCCTGCCAGCCAGCTATCTCGCTCTTTATCTCTCTCCCTCTCTCTCCCCTCTTCTCTTCCGCAAACCGTACTCAGTCCGATTTATGCACTTGGCATTGTACGCCGCGACGGGGTAATAAACTTTTGCCGCGACAAATTTAACAAATTATAGAAAAGATTACGTGTCCTGCACAGGGTCCTTTGCTGTGCATGTCGTACACCTCGTTGTACCACCCCCTCCCTCCCTACCTGCTAATCCAATTTGTGCCAATTAAAGCCAATTAAGAAAAATGCTTGAATATTTTGTATAATTATCTGCGTTAGGGCCTCGATTAGCCCGAACTCCGGTATGCTTGAAATAGTTTTGGGTAGGGCTCGCTACTCGCTTGAATTCGAGTAGAAATTATACAGTTGTACCTTATTGGCAAATTGGATTTATTATGGGAACGGGTTCTAATGCACACCTTCTCTTTGATACGTTTAATCTGAAGAAAAACCTTATTATACGTTTACTACTTGAATTTGGCTACCTTAAAGATAAGCGAGCTATGAATTTAACTAGGACCTTACTTAAAAAGAATTTTAAGGTTTATAAACCTCACATACCAATTCGACCTTATCACCTGCATTTAAATTGCAATTTGATCATAGCCAACCACACACAGTTCCCGGGAACTTTTCCAATTACACTGGAATGACCGATTTCTCAGAGTGCTCGAATTGCCAATAGTATTCCATGCACCGAAATTAGAATTCCAACCATTACTTATCGGAATTGCAGCAAGGTACTCATTGTTCTAACAACCTATCCTCGCTTTGCATCAAATATTTAAAGCCTGACAGATCCTTGAAGCCAAAAAAAAAACCGAACCACATGCCATGCACGAAAGCGCACATTAAATATTTACACTTCTCGTTATGGTGCCGGGGGGAGGGAGATGGGGAGCAATACAATGAGGTACCGACTGGCGACTGGCACTACCGATCCGTCTTCGGGGCTTGAGGGGGGCGGTTGGCAATCACTTCGTCGCATACAGCTTTAATGGCAATGACAACTGTTGGCTGCCTGGAGACGGAAGCGACTGCAGGCGCTGCAAGTGAACCGCAGCAGGACATGGCGCAGGTCAACGGAAGCCATAAAATCCTCGTTTGTCACGCGAATGCGTTGCAGCAAAATGCCAACACATGCAAAAGACAAAGTTCTGTGCACGAAACAAAGGACAAAAGCGAACCTAAAATAATATTAATGGTGAAAAAATGCTAGAAAGCAGAAGGAGAAGGCGGAGCAGGAGCCAAGAGCAGTAGCAGTATCAGGAACAGGAGCCGAAGCAGCGGGAAACAAGTTTACTTTCCTTGCCAAGCTGCGAGTCAGTTGGAATTATTTACGTTTAGTTTTTATAGTTTTTTACGGCGATGAAAAGGTGTGGGGCGTTTGAGGCACTTGGGGCGTGGGCACTCATAAAATATGGGCGCAGGTTTATTTATGCGCTGCTGCGGCGACATTTTCGCGATGTTTTTACGACCTGACGGATGGCCAACTGAAAGGGATACTACTTAGGAGAAGGCAGGAACGGGAGCAGGAAAGGGAGCAGCAACGGGAGTAGAAACGGGAGCAGAAACGGCTCCTGATATTAGTTCAAATGGCCGCTAATGTCAATTAGATTCGAGCAGTACAGAAGGAGAGTTAAATGAAAATTTAATTACCGCAAATGAGCTCTCCCTCTGCGTTCCCTTTCTGTTGATAGTGCAGCTAAATGAGCAAATAAATAGATCACTTTAAGGTGGAGCTTAGTACCACGATAAGGAGTTGTATTAAATAAAAAGTTAATTGTAATTTGCTGCATTGCTCAACACTTTGTTGGACCAAGAAGATAACTGCATTGCTGAGATACTGTGCAACACTAAAATATAAACTTTGGAATATTTAAGTGTACTTAGCAGTGCTGCCAATTTTTAGCAACAAAAAAAGTTGTTTAAGTTGAAAAAAAAAAAAAAAAGCTCAAAAAAATTGCACTAAAAAAGCGGAAAAAAAACTTAAGAATTTGTATTAAAAAGCGTAAAAAAAAATCAAACATTTTCATAATATAAAATATATTTATATAAAATATAAACATATTTTAAAATGATCGCTAAAAATGTGATTTAAGAAAAATATTGGCAACTTCAAAGAAAGCGGAAAAAAGCTAACTTAATATATTCCAATAATCGATCTAATTTTTCCAGCTTTGACGGGAAAAAAGCGAAATTGACAGCACTGGTAAACCTAGAAAATATAAGATAAAACGCTACAGATAACTTAAATATTTTTCTCTAACTCAACACTGTAATAAATCAGTGCAGATACCGTTAACTACGCCAAGCAGATAACTGTAATATGCCTTCATTGTTAAGCAAAAAAATGGAAATTTTCTCTCACCCATTTCCCTTTTCTTACACACACACATCACTCACACATTCGTCGCTCATTCCCGCTGACATTTTTCATGTGAAGAGCAACTGTTTTTTATTTCCACACACCGAGCTGGAGCACACATGAGTCCCAGGGAGAAGGTGGCCAGAGTTCAGGGTTGCCAAATGTTTACTCGACTGTGTTGGAAAACAATTTTGGCAAATGGCCGAACGGCGTCGACATCACAACACAAATGTCATGTGTCAGCGTCAAAAGAATTGGAAAACAGGCGCGTAGCCCATCGAGGAGGAAAGGAAATGTCAACACGAGTTCATCAGTCAAATGAGTTGTCTCTGTCTATGATACTGGGAAGTGGGGGTTAAGCTGGCTGCGTAGGGAGTATGCGGAGTGGATACGCCATGTGTTCACCATTTAAGTGAGACACAACTCTGGCAACGCTTATCTTCTAGGGTTGACCCACATTTTCATGTAACTGATGTTTATAAATGGGCCACCCCATGGAGCTGCTCGCAGCGAAACTGTACGAAAATTGAATAAGCTAGTTGAAATAGAAGGAAAAATCAATGAGGCTGAAACCAGCAACCTGTCTGCAAAGCTGATGATGTAATTCTTTGAATACTTCTAAAGGGTATAACAAATCCCCGCCCCCTCTTTAATCATATTGCACGCCTGACTGCAGCGCCAACTACTGGCAACGGATTCAGCGAATTGTAATCGATTCTCGAAGCGCGCTTTCCACCATGTTGTCGGTTTCATTTTAATTATAAACCACATCGTAATTCGTTTTACAAAATGTGCAGCGAGGCTGCCAAAAGAGCGCGGGAAACACTTGAGAGGCAGCCGCAGCTTCGCCCCGTGAAGTTGCAAAATATTTGATCAAGTGTTCGGATTCCTTTTTTCTTTGCACCCAGTCACGGGCTACGGCTCTGGCTACGGCTACGAGCGAGGCTGCAAGTGAAAGCCAGCTAGAGAGAGGGGGGCGAGAGCGAAACGAAAGAGAAGTAACTTCTTTTGCGCGGAATCATTCAGTCAGGCTTAATGAACAGTCGGTGGCAGCAGGACCTTCTTGTTGGCAGGGGTGCAGGCTGGCAGGCAGCGCGCACTCTGTACTTGCTGTTGATACAACTCATTAGACGCAAACGACTGCGCTTTCAAGTGGGTCTGGCCAGGAGCCTCATCCCATTTCAACGCGCTGGCAGAGTGTCAGGTTTCTTTAGCTTAAAGTTCACTCGGAATCCGGTTGAATTTTTCGAATAGGAAAAGTAAGAATGCTCTGATTGAATGTGCTGGACTGCAACATACATGTTAAACCTAAGCATTACTTTTCCGCTTAATAAATTTGGAGAGTTTATTACAGCATGGTGCCGAACTATATTCTATTTAATTTGTCCAATACTAAGACGTATTGTTAACAAATTTCGAAGTCTTAGCTATAAGAGTTCTTGAGAAAAAGCTGTTCATACGCACATCTAGACCGAAATGTGGCAGGAGCTGCCTTTTTCTGCCTGGTACATTCAGTTTTCGATGTAAACATAGTTTTAATGCGCTACTAAGTATAAGATCCTTTTAGACGATTGTTTATGGCTTATTCCAACTCACACCTCTGCAGAGACATCGCCACCTCTTTCACTCCATTGCAAGGAAAGCAAGCGGAAAAATATTTTTTAATTGAAATGCTCCGGCATATGGACCTAAGTAAACAGTGCTCCCTCTCCCCCCGGGAGTCAACCATTCCGACTGCAGAAAAGTTCATTACAAATCCGCTGGCAAAGATAAACTCGACAAATTTTTAATCAAAACAAAAAAAAAGGAAGAAGATACACAGAGAAAATGCGCCACTTTGGCAGCTTAGTGCAAGGAAAATAAACAAAGCCGAAGCGGAAAAAATGCCCGGGAAATTACCAGGCTAAAATTAAAGAGAGCAAAAGAAAGGGAATGAAAGTGGGTGAGAAAACAAAAGCGCGTCAAAAGGATCAAAGGTGAGACAACGGACAGGCGGACAGGCTATGCCTAAACAAATATCGAGAGACCAAGGTTCTTCTTGGCGAGAAACCGAGATAACTTTTTAGCCAACGTGCTAAAGGATATTTAAGCGGAAAATTCTAATAAGCTCGACGGGTCGGTCGACTCACGGGGGTGACTTGCCACAAAATCAAACCAGGAACAATGCCAAGTAGTGGGAGTGGTGCAACCCTTTCAGCCGGACAGACCGCGAAAATTTAATTCACGCGTAAAAAACATTTTTCAATCATTTTGATGAGCCGCAGAAATTTCGTAAATTTAAGCGGCTTTAGGGGGAAGTACTGAAGTGGGGGATTCGCGTAAAATTCTTAATTAATAATCTGTAGCGAAGCTGTCGCCAGGCACCGTCTCACCCGCCGTCTCTCGACCCCTACTCGATTCAATGTGTAGTCAATTGAAAATTTTGTTTGGCAATGAGCCGTTGAAATCGCTTTTAAAGCCGTTGTAATTAAGCGTCTCACCATGGCCAAGAGGCTGGCTGCGGGTTGGGGGTCTTATGACATGATTATGAATTGCCTACCCCCCTCCCCCACCACAACGCACTTTGGGGTTAACAAAAGCCGCAACAGTCAGCGACAGGCCAGGCCAAGCGCGTACCCAGTCAAAAGTCAATAGTTGAAGGCATATTGTGGTCAGGAGCAGGGGTAAAGGAATGGAGACGGGGACTGGGACTGGGCAGGGGTGCATGAAACAAAATTAAATTTAGAAATTCCGCTCGAATTTAATATTAATTAGTCGCTCAGGCAGTTCGCCACTTGTGTGTTTGGTTTATGTAAATGTTGTTGGCCATTTGCCAGAAATCGCATATTAATTAGCCAAGTCTAGAGGCGGCGGCGGCGGCTAAGCTCGCCAATCGAGCACCCTACGCGCAATGCTTTCGGGTAGTTCCCTTCCTCCCAGCTAAAGCTGCTGACATTCAAATAAATTGCCAAACATTAGCGCATACAAAACTAACAGTTGCCCGGCTACAGAGGGTGCTGTCGGAAAATGGCAAAGAAATTGCCGCAAATCAAATTTGATAAACACACAACGCATGAGTGCGAGGGGGAGAGAGGCAAAAAACAGACGCCGAAATGAGGGGAAAAGTGACAGCAAAAAATGGCAAAGTGTGCCTCGAACGACAGCTGGGGAAACCGTCGCATACACACACCAGAATAGTGCTGGGAAAAGTGCCGGAAAATGCTTTATTGCTGCCATAATTTTGAGTGATAAGTGACGAAAAACGGCCGCGTGGAAAATCAATCGATGTGGCCATCCCGACAACTTTGCACACACTGCATATAAACGAGGGTAAACAGACGATTATTTATGCAACGCCGATTTATATACATATATCATCGAGTTTTTTGCGCACACGTTCTCGTTAATAGATTCCGCAGTTGTTCGAGTTATCGAGATAATGGGCTGTGCCTTAATAAAGATTGATTGATATGACTGGGGGAGCTATAGGCAGATAAAGCAGAAGTTGAAGGTCGCGATCCTTAAACTGTTTCTACATTGCTCGCATATCGTAGGAATATGCAATAAGAAGGGAGTGCGAAGCGATCATCTTGACGTTTTACTATTTCTATAAAGATTTTATGTCGAAAGAATACAAAGATAGACAGAAGTGGGAAGGGATCAGCTAAAGGTTTAACTGTTTCTATATAGCTTCGATATCGAGAGAATACTAAATAGTTTTAATTCTATAGATCTTCTATATAGATCTAATGTCGAAGGAATACTGAAGAAGTTAGAAGTGGGGAGTGATCCGGCTAAATGTTTCTATATAGATCTAATATCCCAGGAATACTAAAGAAGAATGGAGTGGACAGCGATCATCCAAAGACTTAACTCTTACTTTATAACTCTGAAGAAATGGCGAAAAGGTGCTATCTCTATATAGATCTGATATCAAGGAAATACTGATCGCGTTCGTCTGCCTTTTTAACCTTTCTACATAGATCTAATCTTAAGGAATATTATAAAATAAACTTTGCAGCAAACACCTCAACCGATTCCATATATCTCCAGGTAGCTGCCTTCAAAAATTCTCAAAATATTCCCCCGACGATCCTAAGACATTTATGACCCAGTAAGCAACAACAAACCGTAGTAAATCCCTATACAGCCTCCATGACCACAGCGTATCATTGTACACTGAAAAAGGGAAAATCTCAAATTGACTTTGTTGCAAATTTTATAGGCCCAGAGAACCGAACCCAAAGAACACTGGGAACAAAGGGAACTGTAGGCACATTGTCAAAATACGCAATACGCGTACAAAGGGAATGAAAAGCAAAAAGAGGGTTGCGCAACTGCAGCTTGAAACCGAATCTGGCTGATTAGTGTAAATAATTGTCTGGCCGAGGCACAATGAATGAAAAACGAAAAAAAAAAAAAAAAAAACGAGTCAAAGCGAAGTCAACAACAACGACAACGATACGGGGCCACCTTTTGTTGCGCTAAACTGCCAATAAAAACTAAAACAAAATTATTTTAATAATGCCAAAAAATAAAGTGAAGCGGGAAGTGCGAGACAGGCGCAACGCAGAGACACTCAAATTGTCACAAAGCGCGGCAAATTATCAACAAAGTTGCCCAGGCAAAGGATCCTCGAGGATCGCAGAGGAAACTGCGCAGCTGTCGAGCAACACATTAGCGCATGACAAATGTAACAAGTTGCTGCCTCCACAGAGCTAAAAAGATACAAAGGCTGCCGGGGCTTAGGAAGCTAATAAAGAGACGTGGCTTGGATATTTTTATTACCACAAAACAAAACAAAGAAAGAAGGGAAAAGAGTTGAAAGACGAGAGGAGTTCGTCAATTGTCACTTCGCTGGCATAAATTAGGGTTAAGGGATCTGCGAGAGAGGGCCCTGAGAAAATATTTTATTGATACGCTGTGGCGCAACAGACTTACAGGAAGAGAGAGAGAGAGAGCGGGAGTTTCACTTACTTAAGTACTATCCTGCCCCATATATGACCATTCATCCATCAGTTGGATTATGATTGGGCTCTTCTAATGCCGTTCACTTTTAATTAAAAGCAAATGTTTAGCTTTGTTTTATAACCGAAATAAACACAGGAAGCCTAAGCAAATAGTCGAGCTCTGCGTGCCATTTATCACTGCTCAGCTAATCCTTTGGCAAGTTCTGTTCTGGTCGTATTTCATGTTTTATGACCAGCTAAGCAACTGCCGCTAAGCCCAACATGCTCCAAGTGTGTAACGTCGAAGGGGGAGCCGGGACAAAAGCAAATAATTCATCGATGGGCTGCGTGTTGGGCAACTGTTACGAGAGTGTTTTACACTCCGCCTCCCCCAAGATGCAGTCTTGGTAATGTACTGGCAACATCGTAACCTTCCTGTCGACGTTATGTCTACAGACAAATTGCCATAACCATAATAGTTATGCTTGGGTCCCGGGCAAACCGGGGTTGGACGCTATCGTGGCACATAAAAAGATGATTTCATAGACATTTACGCACTGCCAGCGAGATATATGAAAAAATAATAATACTACAACATAATAATCATAATAATAACAATAATTGTTATATTGATGGAATGCTAAAGGCAGCCTGCCACATGGCGAAGGCCCCAAGAATCTGGGGCATAAACTTCGTTTCACATGAGGTTTCTGCGCACTTTTTCTTCTTCCACTTCTCGAAGCGAGAGAGACGCGAACAAACGTAATAATTATGTTAAAAATTATATGGCACTTCTCACCCCAGAGAGGGAGAGAGACAATGCCACGTTTCCTTTGTCTCTCTGTCTCTCACTCTCCTCTAGCTTCCCTTGCTGTGCGCTAATCTGCAGATTTATATGCAGAGAAGTTGTTCAATAAAATCGTCTAAACCAGACCATAAACAAGGATATTTTATGTATGCTTCCTGCCCATTTCTTGGCACAGAATTAGAGAGAGAGAGAGAGAGAGAGAGTAACGTGGCAGCGACTCAGAGTTCGTTCCCGCCGATGACGAACTGACCAGAGTACATTAAAATTGCACCTCCTTCTCCTACGTTGGACGCAACTTTGCACGTTAATCCTTTGGGCAATTGCTTGGAAAAAAAAACTGTGGAAGGACTGAAATGTGAGAAATCTGCGAGTCCGGGAATTTGCCAGTATATCATATGACTAGCTTGACAATCTTTTAAGTACTTGAGCAACTGAATGTTCTTAGTTTAGTGGGGAAGACTGTTCCTCAAACCCGGAGAAGGAAGCAGGTTCCCATACTGAAAGAAGGAGGAGGAAGGCAGAATCTGCCAAAGGGGAGAAAGGCTGCCAACTGGAAAGGGCAAAATACTCTACCTCTCATGCGGAAAGAATGAAGGAACTTCCAGAGAGCGGCAAGAAAGTACCCTGCGCATGCAGAGTAGAAGACTTTACCTCGTAAACCGAAAGTGCGAAGTACTTGCCAAAAAGAAGAAGGCAGCACTTTGTGGAGAGGGGCAAGGCAATACCTCCCACCTGAAGAAGGTAGACGAGCTTCCAGAGAAGAGGAAGACAGTACCTTCCAACTGGAGAAGGTAGAAGTCTTTAGCCAGAATGAAAGAAGGCAGGACTTTCTGGAGAGATTACACATTCCATCCGGAAAAGCCTCCAGTCGAACTACTCTAGAGACTGCAGAGTTGCCCGCCCTAATATTACCCCAAATTATTAATTTAATACCATCACCATACAAAACAATGTCTTGATAATAATGTGGGATATCTTTAGTTCTGCGAATAAACAAGTCTTCATTAATATGAACAACAGAATCTTAGGGATATCTGCATATCTCGATGGCAATGATGGTATATTGAGGCAGCATTAACATCATCAGCAACTGCGACTTGTACAAGATGTGCGGGCCATCTTATAAATATGTCAAAAAGGACACTTAACGCAAATGCATTCAAACGATAATTACGAGAACAAGAAACAAGAAACAGAAGAACAGAAGAGGGCAGAGAGAGAGAGGGCAACAAGAGGATAAACATAATCCAAGCACTGCGAATGAAGTGGCAACAACTATTACAGCGTACTCGTCTCGCTTATCGACGAGGACACAACCAATTCGAATCCTTGCCCCGAACTGAAGTTGGCAATCCGCCTCCGTGCTTTGCCCTGGCAATAACACTAAAAAGTTATGACCAACTACGGCGGAGCGAAAGAAATTTCGGAAAACAAAGCGCACACAACTTTAGGATGGGAAGGGGGGTAGAATAAGTAAAGCCAACTGTGAGCATTCATGAGGATTTAAACGTTTATTTATAAGCCGAGTGGAGTGAGAACTACGCATAGCACGGGTTGTGCGAGTTCTTCACTAGACTCTACGCCGCATTGACTTAAAGTCGAACCTTCATTGAATCGAATGTGTGAACAAGGAAGATTGACGAACTAAGACAGAAAGTAGTGAAGTGTGATTCAAGCTAACGATTACAGGCACTTTCGCAAAAGAAGATGGCAATGATCTGTACTGCTCTAGCTAGCCAAGGGATAACTCTATATGGGTGTGGGTGAGCGTCGTAGACCCTCAGCCAGAGCACTCTCACTCTTACTACGCCGTGTCCTAGCCCGTCCAGTCCATTACTTACATAACCTGCTCATAGTGCTCACACATTTGTTTAACTTTCATCGCTTTCTATTTGCTTACTCGAACTCAACCTGGCACTGGAGTGAGATGACGGAGCCTGAGCTCGTTCTGTAACTGATAACCGGACCGGATGTGTTGGCGCATCTGTTGGCATCTGTAGCAGGTTTTTTCCCTGCTGCCGCTCAATTAACCCGAGGCCATTGGCACACACAGCAAGCCAAAAAGCTGTTGACTTGTTGTCTGACTTTTTGGGTGGAAAAATTGCAATTTCCTGCAACAACAAAGTAAACATTAATCCATTTACAAGACCAGCTCCATGGTTACCCCCTTCTTGTTACTGCTGCTGGGTTTGCCTAAGCGACGTGGTTTTAAAATTTGTCAATTAAATTAAGTGCAACCGCAGGCGGCATACGAATGAGCTGCTCTGTGTCTCACCCAGCCCAACTCCAGCACGCTTGTCGTCTTGAACTATTCATAAACTGCGCTGATAGTTGGCTCCTCCTCGTCTCCGGGACGAGTCGACGATGTCGTCTCTCTCTCGCATGTGCCCGGGCAACTTATTTGCCGCTTAATTTAATTTGCTTGGCATTTCGTCTTCGGGGGCCAACAACAACACAAATCCGTTCTGTCTGTTGACAGTCCTCGCTTTGAGTGATTTATGGAATACTCTGTAATTAACTATTCATGCGTGTGTGTGTGTGTGTGAGAGAGAGCCTGCAGGCAGCTCCTTTCTGAAATTTCAACTTGTTAACTTGTCAATTCAACTCTGAGTGCTCCACTTAAGCAATGAATCACTGGAGACCTATTCAAACTATATTATACATATGTGGGAATATTCGCAGTGTCTTTAGCTTGTTTCCCCTATGGGTTATATCAATTTTAAACTGTCTGGCAAGTGTTTGAGCAGGTAAAGCATACTCTATATAGTTTTTAGTATTTTATAGATCGCTTCACATTTAAGTCGAGCTAGCCTCAGCAGACGGTCTACTCAAAGGCAAAATAGGTTACTTTCTCAGTAACAAATCGACCTATTTTCGTAACTTAACTCGTTAACCTCTAGACCTGCCAGTAACTGCTCCGCTTATATCATAAACCCTTGTATAATCACCCTTTATACAAGTAGCTGACCCTTCGTATCAAGAATTATCAACTAATCTGGCAATGAACCCATCAAAACTCAATCGATTCGATGCTCTAGTACTTAACCCAAACACTGATACCGTCTTTGTTGCACTGCAAAGTGAATTATAGCACCCAGGAGATGCACTAACAGATCCACTTTAGTGATAATCCGCTTGGGTCACGACAGCTAAAGACTTTAAAGTCTCGTTACGGGGGTTGTGTCATCCGTTCATTGTCATTGAGTATGTGTCCGGTTTTTAATGCGTTTCAAAGTATCCTTTTTCAATTGTTTGACCACCTCGCGCTGGCGTCACAACAACGATAACAACACCTTGCCTAGCCTAGGCTAAGCGCGAAAACCAATAAAAAGTCATAATTAAAACTCGAAGTCCCGCTGTGTATGTGTGTGTGTGTGTGTGTGCGGTGAACAAAAAGGGTCCCGGCCATTTGGAACAGTCGAACCACCAACTGACAAAACAATTTCAATTTTGGTTTTTCAAAAAAAATATTTCCAATTTTCTTTTTTTTTATACGATTTGAAAAATGATACGAAACGTCATTATGATATCGATGAATGGACGACAAGGCAGCGTGATAGCAGGAGGGTTGAAAGCAGGGGGGAAGGGAGAAGGGGCACTGGGCATTGACATTTATTTACTGTGTTCGACAATTGTGTAGCCCTGGCATCCTTTTGTTGGGCAACAATTTGGCTGAAAGGATATGCCACGTTAATTGTGCCATTTTGTGGACAGTCGCAGCAGGACTACGACTACGGATCTACCTAACCCCCGCGACCCTGCCAAGCCAACCGAACCCAAGCCAGCGCGACAGTAGCCCATCGATCATATTTCATGTGGTTGTCCTAGCCTGACTTGCTTTGATTGCCAGCAGGGACCTGCCTCACCCCGACTTTCTCTCCAGCTTTATCTCTTTTTATCTGTGCATGTCCAAAAGGGGTAGTGCCTCATGTTGAGGGTGTACTTATGCTCGATGTTCCCGCTGCTGTTGTTCCTCTCTGATTATGATGCATGACTGTGCCGTGCACGTCTATCTCGGTTTCCATTCCCATTTAGTTTCGCTTCGAATTTAATATCCTCATGTGATATTTTTCACTTTTTTTTTTGATGCGCTGCGGCTCACCATAATTTTTGCCGAAAAATATGTGTATTTTTTCGAGAAATCATCAATCAAATTGTCCGCTCGCTGCGATTTGACAACACATCATCAATTTCTATTGTCGTTCAATAAGTTTATGAATATTCATAGTTTTTTAGACGCCAACCCCATTGTATTTGTTTATTCGCCATATTTTTTCTTTATGATGCCCGATGCCCGATGATTCCATTTAGTGTCGAGTCATGTTTCTGGGCAAAAATATAAAAATGCATTTCAGCAAATTGCGATTGTCAATTTAGGATACGATTTCTGTACATCGAAAGGGTTTAGTGGCGGTACAGTTGCGCAAAAGGGAAATTGAAAAATTTGAAAAGGCGCAAGGTGTATACAATCTTATCGAGCTGCAGGGTGCTGCTAAGCTCATTAGGATATTGCCCACATACAGCACATAGCACGCAGCCAATGTTCTGTTACTAATTAGGAACCTGACCATACCGTCGTCGTTCGTTGCACAGAGCTGGCAACGCTTCCCACCATAACTGTCAAGCGGAAAAGACCACAAAATATGAACTGGCAAAAGTGGAGCGCGCGCTGTACGCATCATAAACTGCGACAATAAAAACAAACACACAACGTGGAATGGATCCACACTAATCCTGCCTGGCCAAAATGCACTTTGCTAACAAAACAAGGCACAGGCGCAGGCACAGGAGCGAAGCGAAGCGAAAACAACAACAGGGTGTACACAAGCAGAGACACAGAAACCAAACAGGGCGCACAGGACACACCCAGAAATGCAACGAAAATATTTTGACAGTCCGACACGATTTGAGGATAAGCGCGGAGCAGATGGGGGTGACGAAGCGACAGTTTTGATGGGGAACTAGAACTGGCTACGCAGGAGAATTGAAATAGAAATAGAGCCAATTAGAAGCACGCCTTGAGAAATGCACAGGTGTCGGTTCGGGGAAGGCACTTGCAACCAAATTAGAGACTATTAAGGGCAGTCCACGATCTGTGGCATGCGATAAGCGCGACTCGTCTCGTTCATGCGATATGCGTGACAGTTGAAAATTATTTTGCATAATTTGAGAGCTATAAAAAAAAGAAAAACAAGAGAGAGAGAGTGAGAGTGAGAGTGAGGGGGAGGGGGAGCAAAAACAAACCACAAACAGTCTGCACTACGGAAAAGAATTAAGGATCTGTGTTCGGTTCGAAAACATAAAAATTAATGCAAAAATGCTGTACTACGTGTATGCGCGGGACAGTGGAAATACATAAATTCAATTAAATGTGACAAATGAAAACGGAAAAACGATAGGGAGTGGGAGAGAGAGAGACTGAGCGCGAGGAAAATGTGTATTAAAAAACTGTGAAAAACCTCCACGCATTAAATTACTAAAAATGTAATAAAATGTTTGTTGTAAATAATTAAGCAGAACTTTGAACTGGTTCGACTGTATTTGATGAGCTCAACTGGTTCGCAGACGACAGGGTTGCATGTGTCAAATTAACGGTACATTTCGAGCTGTCACTCGTTAATGGAAGAACTCATAGAGTGCGTACAATCGTAATAGATAGGATATTTAGTTCTTGGACAAGCAAACCCCATAATTTACTAATTTTTCCGGCAGAAATCTTCATGCCAACCCTCGACACTCTGTTTTATTTTTTTTGCGGTACAGTCTGGCCACGCCTGCTTCCGCCCATCACACAGATTTGGTCGGTTTCCGACTCTCCATATATACCATATACATATGCATATCAAACATGCCAAATTACGGTAATTTTCGCTCTTTTGTCCAGCGGTTTGCAAAATTCGCTCGACGCTCAACCGGCACTTAAGCTGTCACACGTGAAGGTCCTGTCCCGCTGCGGAGCGGTGTACCCTGTGGCATATGTGGCATGCGGGCATTGCGGTAATTATAAAGTCATCTTGACATAATCGAAAGTGACAATTACAGTCATTGCACAGGAAGGACAGATCAGGAAAAAAAAGTCAATAGCGCTATGTAAAAATATTGATAATGTCCGTGGAGTCACGCGTCATTAGGTACTCGCCGACGGAGCGGGCGGGCTGGCGGACAGGAAGTCCAACTAAATAGGAAACAAGTGTGGTACGGTGCGGCATTGGCTAATAACAGTGTAGAGTGCGGGAGAGTGTAGAGTGCAGGACAGTGTAGACTGGCGGTACAGCTCCAGACAGTGTGAGAACTCAGTGCAGAGATCCTTCGATCGATCAAAACGATTCATGGATCCATCGATCCGAACAAGAATGATTAATGAAGACAAGGCTTCCGAGTCATGACACTAATCCGGGCCCAGAGCGTAAACAACGTGCTACGGTGCGGGGTCGAGGTGAGAGAAAAAAATTAATATGCAAATTTATTTGAGCCCGAACTAAATGGGCATGATAAGCTGCTGCACAAATAGAGGGAGAGAGAGAGGGAGAGGAAGCGGGAGATACCTTGCCGTACATGTAATCTCAGGCACCTCACACACACATACAGATAGATGCACTGACAGCGACTGACAGTTATAAATCTCATTAAAAGGTTATTGACTGCAGCGAAACAAGGATTAAAAGAGGGTCGAGAGGCGAGAGAGAGAGAGAGAGAGAGCGAAAGAAAAGAAAGAGGGTAGCGGTACCCCTGTTGCCAGTTTCTTTCTACGCTTCAATTAATACGAAAGTGTTTGAGCAGAGCAGGCACAGCAAGCGAGGGCGACGGGGTAGCTTCTTGGACTTGACAACTGACAACTGAGCAGGCTCGAGAGTGACATGCGAGCCGAGGAACTTTAAGGAATGCGCAGGTGTGGAGGCGACTGACCCTACTAACCCTTTGAGTAAAAAAATCCGTTCTGTCAATACGTGAGCCAGACTCACAGTTGGAATTTATGCAAATTGAGGGGCGAAGCAAACATGAATTGAAATTAATTTCAAAATATGTGCACCCTCGAGGGGAACCTGCCAGAAAAAAGGAACCTCAAAGGGACCTTTGTAATCGAGCAGCGGTAAAGCGGAGAAGGTGTAGAAGCAGTTGAGCAGGACCTCGTCGAATATCAGTTAACTTGCATATCTAAAGCGAACTAACTATTAAATTAAAAATATTTAAAGATTAATTGAAGGAATGATCAAAACTTTAAGATATATATTTCCCTTTTTAATTGATCTAATCAAAGATCCAAGCGGCTGCGGCCTACGCTTTCATCTGGTAAGCAACCGCAAAGTGTAGGTAAGAAGGTACAAAGATGCAACCAGAACCAACTGCACTTTGACGATTAAAAACAAAGGGCAACCCCTTGCGAGGGTAACTTCAAAAAGCCCGTGGCCCCCGAACTGAGGTTGCTTTGGCAGCGGCAAATCGACGACTCCTGCTGAAATGCAAATAAAGCAGAAAGCAAAAGCATCTGTGGCGGGGCGGGGGGAGATGAGCGAGAGAGGGTTACGCACTCTACGCATCTTTACGCAGTTTCTTTTGGGTTTTGTTTTTTCCTTGCTCGCAACTGTGCGGCGCATAATGCGGTCAATGAACTGAGAGGGCCAAAGCAGGCGGAGGCCAAAGTAGAACGTAGCCTGTTGTCAACTGCATCTCATAGACATGGACACGAAGGGTACAGGATACGGGGGGACAACGTACGGTAGGGTAGGGTACCTCTCGTTGGCTTTGCCTTTTTTTTGCGCTGACAAACCTCAACAGCTGCACAAATGTGCGTAGCTGTTGCCATTTCCTTAGGGCCGGGGACCTACCCCTGGCGCTGACTGCTGGCAAAGTGTTAAAAACAAAAGGAGTGCCCCTCTTCTAGTCGCACCACACCCACCTCCGTCCCATCTAGCTCTGCCTCCGCCCCCTGAGGAAAATTATCATGTTGCATTGCGTGCGTTCTATTTGCATTTTTCTGCATTTAAATTTGCTGCCCAGCGGAGTCGAAGGGTAACATCTGCCGTTGCCATTATAATATATATCTACACACACACACACACACACACTCATACTACACACTCTCATACGTAATCGGGCCGCACACTTTAACTAAAAGTAATTACAGCTTGGAGTACACGCAATGAGATTTTGACAGGCGGCAGAAAGTGCTCTCTAAAGTTGCGTAGTTTATGGAGGGGCGTGCTGCGACAGGAACTGCTTAGAAGGTGCAGAAAGGAGAGAGAGAGAAAGAGAGTACAGGACAGGGGAACTGTTGGCAACATGTGGGTACTTATGTAAAATGCTTTTGCAACTTGTGTTTAATTAAAACCTTGCTAATATCAGTTAATTTCTCGGCATTCAATTGTGACACTAAGCTTTGCGAAGGGTTTACCCCGTTTAAAAAGCGGAAAATATAATAGAACTTATCAGCATAAGTTGCTAATTATGTGGTGGGTGTAGGGGGACATTAAGAGGTAACTAAAGCATAAAGTTACTAAATAATGAACACATGAAATGGGGAAAGAAATGGAGCATATGTTATGGAACTGCGAAACTATTTATACATGATATTAATGGCGATTTTGACAGTTAGAAACAAGTAAAGTATTGAAATTTGATAGAGTGAGGATATCTCAGCTCTAGCAAAGGTTTTAGCTTGTGCGGAAAAATTAAAGCTAGTGTCTAGACTTGACGCTTCGATTATTTTAAATGTTCGAAGAGCTTTGCGCTACATTAAACCTATTTGTGTGGCCTAAAGACATGATTCTATCTATTTAGAAACTGTGTGTTGCTTCTACAAGTCTTAGTACGATGACGAAGTTTATTCCATAGGAGAATAAAGATTGAAGTCATACCTTTTGGCAGCGTTCCTTGCGCAGTCTATGGCGATTTGTCCTTTGCGAAGTTGAAAAAGCAATCCTAAAATTGAAAAAGTTTAGTATAATAATAAAATAGTAAAGAAAATAAAGCAAACCTCATAAAAAGTAAGGCGAGATTGATCACTTCCAACAAGGTTTAACCAGAAGTGGCAGAAGTTACCTGCGAAATAATAATAATTAAAATTAGTATAACTTTTTAAGGTTTAAGAAGATATGATTACAATAATTATAATTAGGTTTGGGTGTGTACAATCAGAGTGGGCAATAAAAGCCAAGTCAGGGCACATATCAAATTAACGCTAATTAGCAACAATTACAGGGAACGCGAGAGCAGAGACAGTTACGGGATCCTTGTCGAGATCCTGCAGTGCTCATAATTCACTTCATTGCGATTGCTAATGAAAACAATCAGTGATAATTCACCACAACTCGAAGAAATCTACATAAAAAGCGAGCACAGTGGGAACACAATAACAAAAAACTACCCAAAAATGCGAGGTCGACAATTAAAGGCGACAACAAACAGCCCCCGGCTCAGAGGGAGAGGGTGTGGGCAGGGCAGGGCAGAGCAGGGCAGGGGACAAGGGCTGGCTAATGACAATGATGCAATGAATGGCCAAGCGAGCAGCGACTATTCAAAATCAAAAGGCAGTCCCGCTGGGCAGTCCAGATAGAGCGAGAGAGAGAGTTGATTTGACACACAGTCGGGATGGCATTGGCGGTACAGTTTCGTCCGTGAATTATGACCCCGACTGACCCAAGGTTGAGGGTTGCTTGCGTGTCACACACACACACACACTCACGCACCTGAAAACAATAACCTGTTCCTACTGTACACACACGCACGTTGAGATACCTTTAATGGTCATAGATATGTTATACATAACAATAATTTGGTAATTGCCAGACAATCGTAACATTTGTGTAGAGTCCCCCCTCCCCCCTTCAGTTCCACGTCCAGGTTACCGCTCTTCCTTGCGTGCGCTTTTCAATTTCAGGCCAAGTTGTTAGCAGAGTGTATGCGGGCGTGGGTGGATGTTTCGTGTTATCGATACTGGCGAACTGTTTTTATGTTTCGTATGGCAATTATCACAAATTTTGTGAGCTTATGAGTGATGTTTTGGGGTTCGGGGACTCGAACGTTAAACGGAACACGTGCAGCTTTTGTTTGCATGAGTCGAGTGAAAGGAAAGAAATATTAAAGCAACCTATTCCCCAAAAACACCACACTGTGTTCATGCATTCTCTACGCTGCTTGACCCTATGGTTAGCCCAAGTTGATCCCGTTCCCAGGCACTTCCCGAGGCACTTCCTACAAATTCGCACAGAAATTAGCAAAGCGCGAGCAGCAGGCAGGGAGCACTGCAATTAAATGCAGTTTAGCTTGCGACATTTCATCAAGATCGCCGGGAGCGAATCGCTAGCCAGGTCAGGGGGAGGCAAAACAACATCATCAGCTGACAGGGACAACGCAGCGTACACGCAATTAAACCCGAGCGAACCGAGCAGAGTGTGACAAATTTCTGGAGGATGACAACCAATGAAGCGGCAAAACACGAGAGCAATCACAGATCGGAGATTTAGATACGGATACGAGTGGCACAGCTACAGATATATTTACAAATGCAGATAGAGCGGGGCGTGAGAACGCAACGGAACCAAAACCGAAGAGAGAAGCGCGCGCGCGATTGAAGTGAGTAATTAACGCCGCATGCGGCATTGCGTCTGGAGGGTCCTCCGGTGACATATGCGGGTCGTCTCGTGACTCACACTCGGCACTCGGGGGGTGAAGGGTGCGGCGATTTACATGCCAAGAGAGAGGCAGCACCCAAAGTCGCACAATTTTTTAATTGTTGCAACACGCACGTCAGCCAACGAACCCATTCGTGTCTCTTTGTCTGTCTGTCTGTTTGTTGTTGTTTTGGTTTGCCTTTTTGCCGTGTGAATCCAAGAGGATTCGGCCGGGCACCCACCACCGGCACTACCGGCTCTACCCACTCGCCGCGACCACCACCACCAAATTAACAACAAATGAACTTATCGCCTGCAACTATTTTACGCCACTTTGCCGAGTGTTTTCTCATGTTGCGTTTTCTTTGCTTCCGCGTGCAACACGTGACGACGACGACGTCGACGACTGACTGTACCAGAAGGTCCTGCTCACACCCCCCCCGGTTTGTTGTCAGTTGACATATTGTCAAGCGGCGTTACTGCCTATCAACAATTACACGTGTCCTGTGCCGTGCGACCGCTTCGACCCAGAAAATTTGCATATTTTTCTAATTAATCGCATGAAAATGTCGCTGGAATTTTCATCTGGTTCAACTTCCCGCACGCACTGATAAAATGTTGTCGCCACAATTAATAATCGTCGCGTGCTCACACCCTCGAGGTGCTTGGGAGTGAGCATAGATGATATACACTGCTTATGAAGAGCAGAGAAAGAGAGTCAGAACCTTATTTGACTACTCTCTTACAGATAACCCCTTTCTTCTGTCTTTTCTTAAATTAGGAACCCTACAAGACCTCTGCATCGAACTCGGATTTGCGTAGTATTCATGTTGCCGCTCATCACCCTTACCGTCCACTTACTTAGGGAAAACCCGCCCGAACAAAACTGCTCGGGCTCTTTCCCAAACTCGTGATCCATTCACGTCTCTTCTCTTCAAACAAACGATCTACCCGCCTCAGTCTTTCAATTTGCATAATCCGGAATTGGGATTAGTTATTTACCCCTCGATCAGTCTCTGTTCTATTGCATTATTCATTCATTTCCCATTGTATATTACTCTAACCCACTCCAGCGATCCAACGATCATTGGGCGAGCAATCGATCACAAGTTGTCGCACTGCCTTCCCATTTTCACACCTAACTAAAGAACGAGTACAGCGTGCAACGCACCAAAGAGAGAGAGAGAGAGAGAGAGAGAGAGAGAGAGAGAAAGAGACAGAGGGAGCGCAAACAGGTGCCAGGTGCCTTGTCCCAGCCAGGTGCCAGGTGTTTGTCGTGGTAGTGCTGGAAACGAGGTTAAGTCATCAATATAAACTGCGCATGCTACACGACAATGAGTCATCGGCAGCGACGCAGTATTGCGCCAGTTTCTCACAGTGCTTTGGATGCGAGACTCCGCGCAATTGGGCAACGTTTACTTAACCTCAAATGGGGGAAGGGGGCGAGGGGAGTAGCGCATTAGAAGGTTCCCACCGAGCATCAATAGGGAGCTGCTCTCGATAAAAGTCGGAAGGGGGCGAATATCGCACAAACAAATTCCAATGCACTTTTAATGATTTACAATAACAAAGCAGCGACAAAGATCGCTTGATGCCTTTGTGGCAGGTGAGGGTGCTGGCGACAGGCAGATAAATCGAGAGAGAGGTGCGGGAGCAATTTCAATTAAAAGTGACACTGTATGCATTGACAAAGACCCAAACAGTGGCAGCATATTGGGAAACAATTTCAAATTGCATGTGTGTCATGGGAAAGTCGAGACCGAGACCCGAATCTCCCCTGCCCAACGCGGCCAAATTGTGACGCACTTTACAATTTCGTTAAACGCACTTGAGAACAGTATAAGGGCCCAAGCCAGAGCCAGAGGATCAGCCACCCTAAAAAATACTATATATGCTCTGCGTATGTGTGTGTGTTCGTAAAGCCCTCAAGTGTTTTCCATTCAAAAAGTTTGCAGGTGTGCCCGGTTCGATACATTTTCTGTTTTCTGTTGCTCTATCCTTGAGCCAAAACACAGGGCTGCCCCTGCTCCGCCTCCTGCTCCTCCTCCTTCTCCTGCTGCTGGTCTGGTTCGGGCGCTGGAATGCCAATACACTTATCGCCGACAAGCGGGTCATGCAAATATGCTCGAGTACGCTGTAGGGAGTTTAAGCACAATAAACAACTGAAGTGAGCGACCGGATTGGAGGGTGCACAGTGGTACGATGCACGCACTCAACAGTGGGCAAGGCAGTTTAACTATGAGTAGAAGGAGTAGAAGTAGAAGGAGTACTGGTAGTTGAAGTAGAAGAAGTACTGGTAGTAGAAGTAGAAGAAGTAGTAGTAAGAGTAGAAGTAGGTACTGGTAGTAGAAGGACTAGAAGTAGTAGTAGTAGTAGGAGTAGTATTAATAGTAAAAGTAGGAGTACTGGTAGTAGAAGAAAATGTAGTAGTAGTAGAAGTAGGAGTACTGGTAGTAGACAAAAGATTAATAGTAGTAGTAGTAGTAGTAGTAGTAGTAGTAGTAGAAGTAGTAGAAGTTGAAAGATTACTGGATGTAGAAGTATAAGTAGTATTAATATAAGTAGTAATAAAAGGGAAATCACTAGAAATAAAAGGTTATATAAACAGTAGAGTAGTATAAGTAGGGTTAGGGAAGATAATACAAGTATAAACTGTGGTAGGAAGTAGTTAAAGAGCAAATACAAGTAGCAGTAGTAGGAGAAGAAGGTAGCGTTCGTAGTAGTACTAAAAAGTAGTACAAGTAGTAGTCGTAGTACAAGTGGTAAAAGTAGAAGCAGAAGGGTTAGAAGAAGTAGTAGTTGGAGTAGAAGAGAATACAAAAGTAATTCAAGTAATATTATTATAAGTAGTAGTATTATATTATGAGAAGAAGTAGTAAAAAAAGAATAAGTAGTAGGCGATGAATAAGTAATAGAATTCTAAGTAATGAAATAGAATGTTAGAATGAGAAACGAATTAAAATAAATAAAAGCATAAGTAGTAGCTATAGTTTTATAAGAATGTTTTAGTAAGTAAGGCACCTATACCCTACGAAATTGAAGTAGTAGTAGAGTTAGTAGAAGCTGTAGTAGTAATGGATGTAATAGCAGTATTATAACGGGAAAGGGAAATGTCTATGCAAGACCCTTACCACACTACACAATCGAAAGCACCTTCCTTAATAGAACTCAAATGAAAGTAAGAAAATCTACCAAGAAATAATGGCTATACGCACCACTGTGCAGCAAGCTAAGAAGCTATGAGTCACAGCCGACGACACGCAGCACCTGCAGCAGCAGCAGTGGCGATACCAGCAGCAACAGCAGCAGCAGCAAAGGCAGCAACATGAGCGGCAGCAACAACAACAACAGCAACAGAAAGAAGAGCAAACGCTTCGGGCTGCAAACTTTGCTTATGCATTACACATTTATTAAACATTAAGCGCTCAACCCCTACCACCTACCCCCCTCCCCAAACCCCTTGCCAAGCAATCTTCCACTTGATTTAAGGGTTGGGCGAAGGACTCGATCGCAGGACCGGCACGTTGATGTGCTTCATCATGACTATTGAACTTTAAAAAACATGATGAAGTGCTCGTTCTGCGCCAGCCAAGACGCTGATTGCCGGAGCAACAAAGAGGGCACACGGATTGGCGAGCACAGGGAGCGAGCAGTGGATATGCTAGGTGAGGACAGGACAGGAGCAAGCCGAGAACCGAGGGCGCCCTCCAACTAATCACAAAGTGCATTTTGTGCTCGCGGCAGTTGGTAAACAGAAACAAAAGTCCAGCTGAAGTCCGTGCATACAATTTGAGCATTAGATGATGTCGAGAAAGGTTCCGACATCGGTCGCAGTTGGAGTCGAAGACGAAGTCAACCCTCTTGGCTGCATTTTTATGCACTTTTCAGTACTCACTTTTCAGTTTTCTGTTTTCCGTTTTCTTTTCTTCTCTTTTTCAACATGAAGCAGCGGCAAATACTACAAATAATCATAATAATAAAATGCCAAGTTTCACATTCTGCTCCCTTCAGCTGCCTCATCCCTACCTCTAGTTCTTCCCCTCTCTCTCACTCATTGCGTTTGATGAGTCATTTTGCTGCGCTGACGTCTGTTCAGGGTTCCGGGCTGTAAGGGGTTAATGCACTGCCCACAACAACAGCAGCAGCAGCAACAACAACAAGTCCTGGCAATAAATATAAAAATCTCTCGCTGTTTATTGTTGTTGCTGTTGCTTTTGTTCTGCCACTGCCACTGCAGCTTGCAACGTGTGGAGACTCGAGCCTCAAATAGATTTAGAGCCGCGCTGGAGTTGTCACTGTAGAAGTGGAAGAATAATGCGCGGAAACACGACTTTAACGTGATAAAATAGGAACAATTTGTGCGGGAAATATAACAAAATAATAAAAAAAAAATAGTAAGAACATTCATTTATGATCTAATTGAATTGAAATTTGTAGAAAACTTGCATATAATATACAACTATTTGTAGTTTGAAGCAGAAAGTTGTGACTTAATAATTGCGCTTAATAAATGCAAATAAATAGTTTGATGTGTGCGGCATCTAATATTTAATATACGTATAATTAGGATATGACCTACAGCAAGCTTTATGCCAAATTTGGTAGCTCTAGCCTTTATCATAGCTAAGATCAGCGTGTTCAAACAGACAAAAATGCACCAATTGACTTGGCTATCGGACTTGAGCGTTCTGGCAGGCCTCTTTCAGCCTGTTACATATATTTCAAAAATAAATATATATACTTTCATTACTCGAAAGTTGTTTAAAAAGTATAAATAATACAAATAATGCAAATAATAATAAAATAGTAAGATTACTAGCAATAGAAATAATTGAAGAAGTAGGAATAATAATAAGTATAATAATAGTAATAACAATAATCATATTTCTTGTACTTCCACCGCACACTAGCCCGTCGCCCACTTGACCCCTCATCGACCCATTAAAAAATAAATTTCGCCTCATCCCCAACCAACTGTAGAAGTGCACACAGCGGAGCACTTAGAGCAAGTGCCGGCCGAATAACGACAGCGCCGTCCACGTTAATAGCAACACGCGGCTTTATGGCCTACAAAGGTGTGGGGAAGCAGGGGGGTGTGGGGGCAGAGATTACAGCGATTTGAATAAATTTGCAATAAAAGCGAATTCTATTTTTACACGACAATAAAACAATTTTGTATGCCACAACGAGTGGCAATTGTCCAGCCGGGTGTCGACTTACAGTCTCTTTAGGTCTACGCCGGGCTTAAAGACCGTGCAACATTGTGGCACAAAGTAGCTGCCCCCCTTCCACAACGCACACTCAGAGCAAGCAATGCCGGCAGCCATTACAAGTGTCAAAACAGCAATTTATTGTTTGTAATCATGTGTATCTATAATTGCGCAAGTGTGTGTGGTGTGTGTGTGCCAAAAGCAGTTAATCAAATAAATATGGCGACGTCGGGCTCCGGCAATGGCGCTTATTATTTTTGGCTTGGCGGCTGCTGCGATAACATGACCGGGCAGAAGCAGAGCATGCACAACTTGCGCCTTGATTTACTACAAACTGTAAACTGTGTCTTCACACTAGTGCGGGGGGGTCGTGCCCCCTCGCACCACACACTGCGTATACGCAATGTGTAGCTGTATCTGTATCTGTAGCCGTAGCCGAGCTGAGAAAACCGCAAGTCATAAAATTACTTTCGCGCATTATAAATTTATAGTTTGCTTTGGTTTTTGGCGTTCGCCGCTCCTGCTCAAGCGTAAAAATTTATTATGCTTATGGCCGGAGGCGAAGCAAGGGGCAGGGAGCAGGGAGCAGAAAGCGGGGAGTAGGATGAGCAAGTTGTTGCAACATCTGCTGCTGCTGCTGCTCCTACTGCTGCCTTGTCCGTCGCGGACATAAGTCATTTATATTGTAACAAATTGTGCGCGATTGGCGTTTCTTGGGACATCCTTCTCCATCTCCTTCTCCTCCTGCTCAACTGGAGCCAGCTGTGTGCTGCATGACTCTCTTGTGCTGTGAACTTCCTTCCCCGGTCAAAGGTTAAATAGCATCTTAAGCATCGCTCTGCTGACAACTGACTTGCGGTCGCGCTTTAATGAGACGGAAGACGAGACGATACCCAAGCATAAGAAACGACAAAGGGCTCAGTATTCCGAATTGGGAATTCCGAAAGGGTTTCAAAAGCTCCAACGAACTGACAATTTGGTAGCTCAAGTTGGGCCAGACAGAGTGGAAAAACCTGAGACAAAGTTTTGAAGTAAGTTTTTTGAAAATCCTAACTGCTTTTTTTTACTCATCTTTGCCTGCTTCTATTCTAATGGAGATTTTGATTTCAAAGACCAGAAAAGAAGGCTATCCTACTAAATTATGCTTTACTTAATATTAATATACATAACAATAATATAATAATAAATATATAGTACTCCATCTTTGTAAATCAACTTAGTTAGGATTGTGGCAAGACGATATGAATTCATTACAAGGCGCATTTAGATGTTAGGAAAACTTAATACAACAATTGGGCCACTTAAACGCCAAACATCGTCTTTTTCCCGTCCAATCCACAAGTTCACTTTATTTTTTTTTTTTCTCTCATTAAAATTAATATAGACCTATAATACATACATAACTCCTCACAATACATCCAAATACTAATTAGATTTGTCGTTGTATTTGTTTGCGCTCAATGTCTCTTCGATCAAGTGGCTTAAATATACTAAAAATTTATTTATTTCAACACACTATAAAATAAAAATATAAGATACAAAAATAAATTAATCCCCCAACCAGGGTACCGCTAACAGTCAACACCATCACCACACCACTCACTTCTTCAAAACGATAAAATCACCAGATATTTCGGTGCACAAATTAAAAAATCCACATAATTAAAAAAGCCACATAATTAAAAATCCGGTGTAACGGGACTAACATAAACCACACAGCACATGGCCACAGGCAAACATCTAACCCTTATTATCGGCCGATCTTATAAACTCAAACGCCCGGATGGTGGTTTTTATCACATGGATAAAAATGATCTAGAGCATATTCAGCATACGATTATATCGATTTTGGGGCGATGGAGGCGGCAAAAATCCAAAAAAACTATCCCATAATAACACATATTCTCCAAATTGGTAGCTCTAGCTCTAAAACGAGATCAGGTTTCAACGCACAGACACAGACGAAGACGACACGGACAGACGGACAAGACACGGACATGGCTATACGACGGCAGCTGATTCAGAATATATAACTTAGGGGTCGGAAGTCCCTTCTGCCTGTTACAAACATTTTCGGTTGGCACAAAGTTATAATACCCTTATACTCTTCGTAGCGGGTATAAAAATAAACTATACCTTTCAAACAGGGACCACGTCTAATCGAATCGAATCCTAAAGTGAACTATTTCTATTAACCGTGCTTAGTTTTTCCCTCTGATTAAATCCTTTTCCTAAGCATGTGCGTAAATACAGCAATGGAAAACAGTTTAAGTACGCTCGTGTTGCTCTTTAAACAATCGCGAACACGCTAATTAAATGTGCACAAAGCCAGCAAGTAAATCAATATCCTGGACACACACAGGACGAGAGAGAGAGAGCGAGAGAGTGCCCGAGTCCTTGGAACGGCAACACGCGTTGGCATTTGGTTTGCTCCGGTCTCGCCTTGACTTTGACACCCCTCGCAGCTATGCGCATTATCCTGCATTGTCCTTGGCATCCCAGTAGCAAAATGCCAAGGACAGGATTACACGTCAATCGAAGCCAAGGACAGCCGGAATGGGAGTGGAGAGTGGAAAGTGTTTCCAGTTGGTGGGAGTGGATCTGCTCCGCATCTTTCAGACTCCACTTTACAATTTTTTATGCAAATTCCGCGCACAATTATTGCCGATGCTGACGACGACTGTTTGGCTGCATAATTGCAACCATAAATTTGCCTGCTCCCAAAACTTGAACAGCGACCACGGTCGCCGCCTGCTCGAGATTTCCTTGTCGAAGCTTTTCCCGCACACTCCGCTTGGGTGTTTTTTAATTTTTCCGTATCATTGCATTTTTGTATTTTCTGTATTTCAGCCCAGCCCAGGCCGGCACTTGACAAAGGTGCAGGTGGAGGTGGAGGTGGAGGAGCAGCGGCAGGGTGGGCATGGGTCTTGGACCGCCCTTCAATTTCCATTACATTTGCAGCCGTCGTAGCTGTTGCTATCGATGTCTTTTTGTGTGTGCTCCGTCATCTCTATTCGGTTGCTTCGCATAAATTTATGCAAAGTGCGAGCGAGAGGGAGTATGAGTGTGTAAGAGAGAGAGAGAGAGAGGGAATGAGAGGGCGAGGGCAAGCAATCCTTGTCGACTGAGCCGCACTCAGCGCAAATAATGAGCGAGCCGCATTTCCTGCCACGTTTCTATGTCTCTGTAGCTGAAGCAGTAACTGTAGCTGTTGCTGTAGCTGTATCTCAAGCTGTAACTGTAGCTGTATCTGTAGCTCAAGCTGTAACCGTAGCTGTATCTGTGCGTGTGTGAGTGTTTTAACCATGGAACGGGCGCCCGTGAAGTGTTGTCTACGTCGAACTCGCAGCATCTTCAAGCTTTGTGCGTTGCACTTTACGAAATGGCAAAAGTTGCTGCCGAGCTGAAGAGCAGCCGGACCAGAGCAGGAGGATGCTGAAGCTACGAGGTTGAAGGTGTCACTTACAGGCGGTAAATGGCAGCGTTGTTCACTCCATCTAGCTGCTTTTCCTTAGTTCAGATACTCATTAACTGATCGACTAAATTTAATACTCGAAACTTTTAAAGATACATTCGAGTTGGCAGTGCTTGCTGCCTCCGCCGCCTGCTCCTGCTCCTGCTCCTGGCACGGCTGCTTGCGTATTCTGCAACGCAAGAAAAACAGGAAAATGCTGATTCGGATACGTATCCGAATAGAGCAGCAGCAGCAGCAGCTGCATGCGAAAACACAGCAGATAGTTTATTATTTTAATTCGGTCCAAGACGACGCTGCGACGACGTATCTTTCAATTGGATACAAGCTCTTTAGCTGCTTGTAGTCCTCCTCGAGGACAGCTCCATGCCTTTGGGGGGAACTTGGCGTTATTTTGTTAGCATTTGAAAAGCATTTTCCTTTTGCCGGGCGCAATAAAACTTTTCGGGCCAAACTGCAATAAAAGAAAACTTATCTGCTTCGTGCGGTTTGTCTTGGGTCTTCTCGCTCTGAAACAGCAAAAGTGCAGTCCGGGTAGGAAACTTAATGCCAGAGCTGATAAATTTGCTCCTCGGACCTCCTGATAAAAAGCCAGAGCAGCAGCTCCTCCTTGCTTCCTGCCCGATGCAGCGCGGTTTCTCCTCCTCATTCCTGCTGCTGCATTCGGGCTGCCTTCTTCTTCCTGCTCCGGCTAAGACATTCGTTTCGAATAATTTCAGCAAGTGCTCGGCGCTCTCTCAATTTGTTTGTGTGTTTCCTTTTGTGTGGGCCGGTTGGGCGCCTTGCGGCGACTGTGCACCCTCCCCCTCTGTGCTGCTCCACTCTCTCCCTGACCATCGCATAAATTGCATATAATTGCTTTGGCTCTGAATTCGTATTCGTTTTGGTTTTTCGTGCTTCATCGTCCGTCTTAAGATTTATGCGCACATGCTTCGTTTCCCTGCTCCTCCCTGTCTTTCTTCATCTGCTTCTCCTTTTCGCTATTTATTCGCAATGATAAAAATTTTATTAAAACAAAAGCCGCATAAATTTCGCAGCTGCCATAGCTCCCGCTGTGCATTTTTATTCGTATGCGATAGTTTCCTTTTCGCTTCGTCTATGGCATAATTAGATTTGATGCTCCGCGGACCGCAGGGACTCGTGGTGAACTCGGTGGCCGCCCGCCTGACACACACTCCTGTGTGCGGTTCACACTTGGTAATCCTGTCCGGCATTTGCCGCTCTTTTATGACTTAATACGTTTTATTTCATCGCAAGAAATAAATCTTCGACCCGAACCGAGCGCATCATCACCAATTCAAATGCCTGCCCCTCACCCCCTCCGGCACTGCTTACGCTTGACCAGCTCCGGATCTGTGGTGACATTTGTTGCTCCTTTATCCTGCTCGCCTTTGTTGATATTATTGACCAGTTTCTTGTGTCTTGTCCGCATTATTATTGCGCTCATGCAATCCTGACAGTTGTCCATTGATTTATTAGCTAGTGTCGCATTCTTGGCCAGAAATGCTTAGCCCTCACTTGCCCCTCCCCCACCAGTGTGCTAGGAAGGGGCAGTCTCTTAACTACGTAAACGGGAGCGATATTTACATCGGGGTATGCTAACTTTGTGCCAGTGTATGTTGCAGGCTTGGAAGAGTATTTATTTTTGTTTAGCAACAAGAGATGAGCCGATTGAGCTTAGTTTGTCTGTATGAACGCGTTAATCTCAGCTATTATAAAAGCTAGAGACCCCAAATTGGGCATGCATATTTCTATATACTATACGCAGCTGAACTTTATATCAAATTTGAACTGACACGTCTAGTGCCTGCGCAAATATGAATTTCGTGCTTTCAATGCGATTATCGAGTGTTATATTAAACATAAAACTTTATTTTTAAGCATATGGTTATAAAATAAAACCATACTACGAATTTCAATCAAATCAAGCAATAAACAAATATAGAAATTCAAGATAAACGTGCAAACTTTAGAGGAAGAAAGTGATAAGCTGAAGGATCCTAAGTATATCCTACCAGAAATCAAGACTATCAACTTCAAAATGTATTTGGTAGGGTATCACACAGTTGGTATCACACGCTGTAATACACATAATTATTCCTGCACAATACAGACCGCCAAGTGACCGAAACTATCTCGAACTACCCCATAAAGATGTAGCTAAACCAGAGCTACGAGCTAGAAAGAGAATCTACCTAACTGAATACGATAAATAAGTTGGAATTCAAATTAAAGATGTGCGGAAGTGGGTGAAGGCGTAGGTGTAGGCATGGCTGGAGCAGATATTCCTGGCCAGATGCCGTGCAAAAACGTTTGGCATTTTGGCAAATTGCAAAAGTTGCAACTGCCGTTTACAGCGGGAAAGGGGAAAGGGAGAGCGAGAGCTGCGCGGAGCGAGAGAGCAACAGACGGCAGCGCAGTTAAAAGCAACAATAAAAACCGTTTGCAATGTTTGAGATAAAAATTAAAAGACGACGTCATTGAGTTCCCAAAGGATCTGCCAGTCGCGTGTGTGTGTGTGCATGTGTGTGGGACGTCTGTAAATAGACATTAAGACCTGGCATGCGACCCCCCTGCTGGCAATGATGTTGTCCAGCAGTCGCTACTATAGTGAGGTGTGCAGGAGAAGCTACTGCTCCAAGTTCCTGCCCCCGCGCCCGCCCTGCAGGCCTTGCTGCTGCTTCTAACCAACCGATTTGGCTTAATTTTATTTGCACGGCAAATGTAACTTTTATTGTTTTCGGTTTTGGACTTTGGTTTTATTTGTCGGTTTGAGTTCATTCCGCAAAATGCCTGCCGGGGGGTCTTTCCCTGTCTCTTCCTCTAACGTACGTCGTGCTCGTTGTCTGGCCGGTGTCATAAATTCGATTTGTGTAGCATAATTTAAGGCGCTTGGCGTTGATGTTTGCGCTGATTAGATTGAGGGACACGCCAGCCAGAAACGGTACAGGGTGCTCCTTTTAATTGCTCGCCTCGCCATCAGCATCACCTCATCAGCAGCATTTACACGTAATGGGCCGCCGTTAAGGCGACTTTGGGCCACGTGAAATGAAATGGAATCCTCCTGTGTTGGACGACGCCATTAACTTGCGTTTAATTGTCTGCACTTTTATGACGAGTGCCACAGCCGCCAGCAGCCCCATCAAGCTCTCCCGCCACTTCGTTTGCCTTATCGGGCCTCGGGCCTTATGGCTTTCAGTTGACTCTGGCAGCTTTATGAAGCTGTAAACCGAATCGAAACAGTACAAGCCGATCGAAAGACCGCGATAAGAAGGGCGAGAGAGTGAGCGTAGGCGAGCGGAAAGGAGTGGGCTGTTGAATGAGTTGATTAAAGATCGTCGAGAACTTCTGTGTGCAGTGAATTATTAAATAATTATCAGACTAACAAGAATTTTAATATATGGAGAGAGAGTACAGCTTAACTGATTAATTTCCTTACTTAATCAATAGTATAAAAGTCTTTTTTGACGAACCAGCATACTACAGTTTTTAAATTGTATAAAGTATTACGTATAAGGTATACAGGAAGCTGCATGTTAAGTTTGATATATCTAGTTTCATTAATAGCAGAGTTATACGTGTTCACACAGACAAACGACTCGCTTTCTTTACTCTATGTACTTTGTAGCGCCTTCCCCGCCTGCTTGCACCTGCTACATAAATTTGCACAAAGTATATACACCCTTTTGCGGCCTACAATAAGCAAAGAGTATAAAATGAATATAAGTAAAGCGTAAACACAATGACAAGACTATACTTTCAACCTATTCAGCTGAGCAGCATTGCATATATGGACATATTTATATTAATATGGGTAATAAACTGCATTAATTGTGGCCAACAGCTTAAAGTGAGTCTTTCAATTATTATTGTCAATCCTCTGGCTGCAGTTAAACCTAAGTCGAATCCAATCCGAGGCCAACCAACGTGAAGAAACCTGCCCGGGGCAACGTGACCAGCAAAGCAATGAAGAGATTTTGTATTTAACTTTATTTTTTCATTATTTTTGTTGTTGCATTTCCATTTTGCGGGTAACAAAAGAAGCCGCCGCGCACTTTTACGACAGCGACATGCAACAAAATTGAATTTTATGAATGCCGCGCTCTGAGTATTTATGAATCGTATTCACACAAAAAGCTCGAAGGGTGCCCTGACAGAAATGATGACAGAAATTGAACCTGACAACTGTAATGAAACTTGTTTCTAGTTCTGTGTGAGAACGGGCGTGGCACAGTGGCACAAGTAGCTGCAAAATCGGATTGCATAAGGTTCGAAAGTCTCCATACAAATTCTTATTATTGTGTCACTGTGCAGCATTCTTGGAAGACTATTAAAGACGACGTCGAGGCATCCTTTTCAGAGCTCGGAGCTTCAAAGCTCTTCGGGAATTTAACTGCAAAGCAAACAATCGTTAGCAATGCTTTTAGAGAATAGTATAATCCATATAAAAAATGTTTAAGACCCTCATACCACAGCAAGAAATTAATTTCGCCAACAATCGGCGGATGGAGGCATTAAAATTAAAATGGGGGGTCGGACGAGAGCACGCTCTCCAAAGCCCAATGAAGCGCTTAACCATTAAAATCAATCAAAGCGAATTTATTAGGCAACATTGTCCAAATTTTTATAGGGTAGCGCGGCGCGATTGTCGAGTGTGTAGAGAGAGAGAGTAGAGTAGCCATAAAAAGAACTGACTGGCAATGAAAAATCAAATCAGCCAAAAACGATCCAAGAATTATGACCGACTCTCTGGGCAGATAAACCCCTTGGAAGTCTCGTGATTCCTTCCCCGAAATACGACTCCGCAACGTTCCAGTTTCTCTGGTCATCTTGTGTGACACACACCCAGCGCTTTTATGAAGTTTCGTTTCAATTGTTCTCTCGCTCTTTTAGTTTACTCGGATTGGGTATCGTTCCGTTTTTTTAGTGCTGATAATTAAAATTCATTTGTCCGACTTTGTAGAGCCAACAATGCTGGCTCTCGCTTCTTAGACGAATATTAAAATCAATTTAGCATAAATTTTGTCAACTTTTTATAGATCATTGAGCAACTTTGTAGCCGTAGCCTTTTCCGTAAAGAAATCCGTATAATCGAGTGTCAAACGTGCCCCGCCTTCAGTCCCTGACTAGATAAGTTTCTCTGTCAACGGAAATGAGTGCGCATATCATTTCAAGTTGATAAATTTCACGGGACACGCCCTGTTCTTCTTCGTTCTCGCAACCCCTCGCCCGTTGCCAGCATGATTTTAATAATTTTAATGGTTTTGGCAATTTACAATTTTGATAAATTTTTTTTTTTTTGCATCGCAGCTTAAGCGACGCAAAGAGTTAATTTGATTGCAAAATGTTTGCATTTTTTTTTGTGCACGCGGGCAGGGGGAACGCCGAGACGGCTGCGTGTAATCAATCATTTTATCAATGCGCGCGCTTGTGAAATGGCAACAATTCCTCATCCTCGTTCGCGCATCCTTCCGAGTTCGCCGTAATCAGCAAATTGTTTGCCGAGATCGTGACTTTGCCAAAACAAATTTGCATATTTTTGTTATTTTTCGCAGCGTCGCAGTTGGCGCTAATGAATAGCAGCAGCATGAGCAGCGGGTACTGCAATTGTAGTAAGAAGAAAAATTGCCAATATCAACGCACAAGGGAAGTTTGGTAACATTCGGTGCAAAGCTAAAATGTTGCCAGAAATCAATTGCAAACACTCTGTCTGCTCTGCATGCGCCTCGTTACAGCTAAATGAGTCAATTCTTCATTCGCAACTTTTGCGTCTAACAAACTTTTATTGCGACAGGTAGGGGTAGCAGTCTTACTCCGGGATATATAGTAAAAATCTGTCAACGGGGAAGGTATACTATTTTGAACACATATTTAAATTGAAGCAGTCAAATTAGAGCTCAAACTATGAACTAATGCCGACTCCCAATACAATCTGATGATTTTTGACAAAGTTTTGAGCGATATAGGGTACCTATAGTTTCTCAAAAAGGTAGCACAAAGGGTCCCAAGAGAAAGCATCCATCTAGGAATAAAATAAATAAGAGCTGGCTGTCTCTCAAAACTATTTGATGATTTTTGACAAAGTCTATAAGACAATCTGTTTATTTTTGACAATGTTATGCGCGACATAGGATACCTAAAGTTTCTCAAGAAGGTAGCACAAAGGGTCCCAAGAGAAAGCACCCATCTTGAAGCCAAAGAAAGAACAGGACGTCTCTCAAAACCATCTGATCATTTTTGCCGAACTTCTGGCTTTATAAAATTATATAGAGGGTAGCATGAAAGGTTTTCAAGTATTTTGAATTGTAAATTCATATTTTCGAATACAGTATCAAATTAGTAGACAATAAAATGAAGAAAATTTCATTTCCCACGAATATCTGATGGTTTCTGAAGCTGCTAGAGGTGCTGCTTAAAAGTGGAGTAGCACTACCAGCACCCTCCCATGCAAACACATGCTAACTAGTCACTAGTCGCTTATTTGTAGCGTGATTATGGGTTGCCCTGTTGGCGTCTGTCTGCTATTAGTTCCGTTCACCTTGCACGACAGGCAACACGAATGAGTGTAGTCGCGGCAGGAGCGGGCGCGGTAGCAGGAGAGGCACAGCAGTCGCAACAGAAGTTGAAGTCTGACGTGCTGGCCAAAACGCAATGATTAATGAGTGAATTATGCGCGAATAAACAGCCAAACAAGTTCAAAAAGGCAACTGCCTGCGAGTCATACTACCCAGCGACCTATTCAAAGTTCTCTTTGTCTGGGCACACACACACACGTACTACACACATAAACAAGGTTCTCCTTTGGTTGGCTGGCAACATGCCGCCGCCAGCGAATTACCCAGCAACAGACGCATAGAAATTTGTACAATTTTTTTGCATTGGACTTTTCGGCGGTACATGGAGTAATACTGGATGTGCGCGATACCTTTTGACGATGTCTTGATGCGATTGGGAGCTGGGGATGCCGAAGGTGTAGTACAATATGCAAACAGCTGCTGCTGCTGTGTCGTTGCCAAAGGCAAAATTATCATCTTTCTCATCTTTTATTTATTTTAGATTTTTAATAATCATTTCCTCTATTTTTTTGCATTTTGTTTCATGTATCTCTGCCTCTCTGTCTGTCGGTCTGTCTGTGCAACATTTTCGTGCGCATTTTAATGAATTTGTTGTTAATGAGTGTGTGTGCGATATATTTGCAGGCTCCACTGGCCACATGGCCACCAGTTCAGCCCTCCAACCTCTAAGCGATTCTCCATTCTTCACGCTCCTCCTCCTCCGGCGCGCTCGACTCTTTTGTTGCTGACATTTTGCCATTGCTTTTGCGAAATTTGCGCTTCGCTGCTAATTAAAAATTGTGTCTATTTGCATATTTGTTGCCCTTGCCACGCCCCCCCAAAACCCTGGCCTGCCTGCCTGCCTGCATTTGAGTTCGGACAGCAGCGTCTGTTGTTGTTTGTTGTTGTCTGTTGCACGGGTCCTCGAAATGTCGCCACCTCCTCGAAGATTCGACGCGCTTGTCCTTTGCCTCGCCTCGACTCGCTGCGAGTCTGGAGTCGATGCGTCACGCGGGCCACGCTTTAATTAGCTGCGACTTTAATGAGCACGGTCTAGGCAAGTCAAAAGGCATAGTCTGAGTCAGGCAACCCTGCACCCTGCACTCTTCACCCTTAACCCGCAAGCCGCTTCTAATGACCTCTTTGATTAGAGCGTGCCCCGACGGAGACACTTGTTCATGCAACATGATGTCAACGCCTCGCCTAATAGTGCCGTTAGTTTGCGCCGCCGCCTGTCAATAATAATGAAAACAGCTGCCATGTTCTGCCCACCTGGGACACGCCCTGCCCCCTCCCCTCTACCCACCTCTCTACCGCCTCCTTCACCTGTATGTGGCAAAAGTTTTTGGTCCTGCAACTGTCAGTTTCGACAATTTAGGTTTAATTTACAGCTGCGGTCAGTTTGGTTTGCCTTGCTTTACCTCCTCACCCCGCTCAAAAGTCAACCGACTGGGGTCAGTTTTAGATTAGTTTTTCATGGAAGAGAGAGCGAGAGAGATGGAGAGTGGGTGATAGAGTGAGTGCAAACTATTCACTGCGTGTGCAATTAGCGTGCTTTATGAACGCGCGCCCAGCTCAGCTCCTCAGGGTGCAATTAGGCGACAGTTGGAGTGTTCGTTGCGAGAGTTGCGGCTAGTTATATCGAATAACTGACACAGTTGACAACTCTGCACAAATCTCACTTGCTTTCCCCGCTCACACCACAAAGCCAAGCGACACGCTTCTTGGAACTACGTTAAACATTTATTATTACATTTGTATCGCGCTCGATCGGTTTGAAATTTGTAGGTTAGCTACATAATGTCTAAATCTATGTGTATGTTAAAGCAGCAAGCTATGGCTTTAATGCTTTGCTTAATAAACAAAAAATAAACAATTTACAGGCGCATAGTGCATAAACTTATAATAAAAGGCTCCTACAGGCAAAACTTGTTGTACCTAGCGTTTATAAAAACTGAGATCTATTCGATTTTCAATTTATTACTGATTTATTCCAATCATTAGCTCAATTCCAGACAATCCGACATTTTCAAAAATCGACAGACCGGCGCGCTAATCATTTTATTAACATGTGCAGCTAAGCGGATTATAAAAAAGAAGCGAGAACTCATTCGTATTCCTACAGACAGACCCATAAGGGCCCGCAGTGACGTAGCAATATTTAAACGCAAACATATTCAAATCCGTCTTTATGGGCAACGCAAATAAACCAAAATGCGCTGAGCTCATACCGAGAGTGAGAGAGAGAAGGGGAAAGGAAGAGAGTGACTCGGAGTCAAGTGGAGTCAGGGAGGCGAACCAGTGCGCGGACACCCGTCGTCCTGGGACTCATAATAATAATTAAGCCGATAACACTCGCAGATTTTGCACTTGCTAGCGCTGGTGTTGGGAAATGGACGGGGCAGAGGGACATAGTGCCGGATGGCATATAAAAAACGTCTGCAGCAGCAGCAGCAGCTTGGCAAATGTTTAATTGTTACACATATGCAAACAGTGCGCAAGAAAAGGCAACAACCCTGCTTCAAACCGGCGAAAGAAACTCGACAAAAAAAAAAAAAAAACCTAATGCGCTTATGACGCACAAGATCAGGCAAGGCATCTCTCTCTCTCCCTTTCTCTCTCTCAGCCTGTGACTTGCTGTTTTTAGTTAATTTAGTTAGACCCTTGTGGTGTGCGGGTAGTTTCCTCCTACAATGCGGTATATTTTTTTTGTTTTTTTGTTAACACGTAAATTTCGTCACTTTGGGTGGGTTTCGTTCAAGCCAAAGGTAAGAGAACGAAGTATTTAAATGTAACAGATGTTAACATGAGGGATGCTAATCGTCGCCCACGAGGGCTGCAGAATAATGTTGTATCATGGCAATAAATAGTGCGATTATGTATTATAACGTACATATATCTTCGAAAAGACTGGGATAAACAATTCGAGTTCATAAAAAACTCGGCGTAATAATCATTATCGAGACACTGTCTATTATTATCCCCCACTGTTCGTGCACGTGATATTCGAGTATACTTCATATGAAGTACGATAGTCAGTATAATAGATTCTATATGAAGGTAGAGACCAAGATTATTAATATAAAAGAATAAACGCTTTTGCAACTTAACCTACCACATACCTTGTAGAGTATATAAATAAAAGTTCAGTTATATTAACTAACTGCCGTTATAGGATCGACTTTAATAAAGGTTTTATCATAAAAACTTAGAATTTTTCTAATGAAACTAACTAACCCATTTATAAGTATATCGCTTTAACTATATACTGCGCAAATTTCATAGCATTCGAACTACTTTATCCCTTGAATATCTTAGAAACATACAAAATATCAATAAGCAAAATTAATATTTTCCCTTCAAAATGAAGGCTTTTAAACTCTTAAGATACTTATAAAAATTGATTTAATCCTTGAACAGGCGCGACTAAAGTGTTAATTAGTAAATAATTTTAATTTATTTTTTCACTTTAATGATGTCTTTTAAGATTTTAAGAGAAATAACAAATGTATTCAATCTGAATTATATAATGTATAAATAACTAAGAAACATGTATTCTAAATTTAAACAGGTTCGACTAAAGTGTTCCCTGTTTTTTCTCACTCAACAAAGCTTCAGCATACGTAGAGCCCAAAGGAAACCCCATTATCTTATCGTTTAGCTACGATCGAAATTAGGCGCCATCCTTGTGCCTAATGTGGTGCACACGGGGCAAAGCCAACAATAGGCGCTAATGTTGGGCAATTAATAAACGTAGCATATAATATATCATATGTGTATAGGAAGTTTTTCCTATATGTGTATGCCCAGCACTTTGCGCTAATATTTCCTGCGATAGCGATAGCGATCTGATAGAAAGCAAGGATTGTGCGGGACAGGAAGTTTGCCCGGGTTCCAAATACATCAACTTGTCAGTTTTTGGATGGTGGCAGGGGGGGAACAAACGAATCCTTTCTGGGCCCGCGTCGAGCATTTACGCGCCACTGCACCTGTGCGCTCGACGTGCTCGTGGACGCCCACGCCAATTTGCCGGCTTCATATCTCTGTGGTCCGAGTCGGCCCTAAACAAACGCTGACATGACATTCCATTAGCACACAATTTATCAAAGAACTCAGTGAAATGCTTCCTCGCTTCGACGATCTTATCATTGCAAGAACCTTCGAAGAATACCTGCCTACCGCGGTTCGCTGCCTTGTCCCCCTTCCCTTGTTCACTGTTTCCTCGACCCAGAACTAATGTCGGCAATTAGTCAAACTGGACGACATTAATGTGCGCACTTTGTGCACTTTGTAGACCGAAAAGTGGTCACGTCAACCATTTCGCAGCTCAACGCCTTCGCTTTTCGGTGGGTTTTAAAATTTATGCAACCGATCGCAGCAGGTTGATAAAAAGAAACACCTTCCCCTTTGGGGGCACCCTCAGCGACTTTGCGAGGCCAGTTAGTATGCTAATTTCGACGCCTTCTCTTCCTGCCTCGACGTTTATGTCCGGCCAGTCATGTGTCGCCTCCGTCAGGCTCTTAATTAAGTGTTTAGGCCGTCGGGCGAGAAGCAGGGAGGGATCGCTGCTTAGGCGCTCAAACAGGCGTAAAGGGAAACAGCTCAATTTGCATTCGGTTCGGAAAATGAGCAAGTTTTTTTTGTCAGTTGTAAAAAAGTTTTACGGTTTTTTAATAGTTTTCCTCAGAGAAAAAAAAAGAAAAGAAAGTCGAAAGGACGAGGGTGCGACTGTTGATTTAATTAGTAAGCCTTAGGCCCAGTTTATATAGACTGACCCAAAGGTGTTTTAATTTATGACAACATTTATTTAATTATTGTCGAATTGGCAGTAAAACTTTTTTACGAGCGGAAGCAATATGTGAATTGCTGCTGTTTTATTAGCCGAATCCTTAGTACACTCTATTTCAGACTTTAATAATGATGAATTCGAGTCGTAAAATATTTTATACTTTTCCTACATTTTTTTTACACCTGCCATGAAATTTGACTAATTTGAAATCCGTCCGAGACTGGCTAACAAACTAGTTGCCAATTTTAGCCCTTACACTACTTGAAATAGAGATTAATCCCATACACGCCTTGCCCATTCTATTGCACACCTCTTCAGATACAGGGCGCCTGCCAGCTGCGTATCAACAATAGATCCTGCAACTTTGACAATGACGACTACAAATCGGAAAACACGCCGTGGACACGTGACCATCCAGCCAGACAACAACGAGGACGCAGCCGGAGACTGCAGATACCAGAGTACGTCGCGCATAGAGAAATGGGAAAGAGAAATGTCACTTCCGGCGGCTTAACACATTTAAACACTGCCACTGTGCACCACTTGGCACGGCTCGGAGGCTGAGTCTGAGACTGAGACCGAGTGGGAGGGCTACTTTCTAATTTATGTGCTGTCAATTCTTTTGTCATTTAGGAAGCGTGGGCCCAGGCAGTCGAGGAGGAGGCGTGCAGGACGACCGCACTTAATGAGTCTTAAGAAAAATTATTCGCAATTAATAATTATGTTCATATTGTTTTCGGCCTATTCTGGGGTTAAGCAACTGGCGACTATGGGCTAAGCGGGAGTGGGCGGCGGCCAAGTTGTTATTGAGGTTTATTTGATGTTTGTCATTTAATCATGTTGAAGTAGACTCATTTGTTGTCATCTCAAGAGCACCATGAACCATGGGCATTGATTGGCTAAAGCAGGGGGAGGCATATACATATATCGATGCGCAGTTATCGATAGTTTCAGCTGCCTTACAGCTCTCTAAGTGTTTTAGAGCCCAACTCAAGAGACCCATAAGCTGGATATGATTAGTCAGTTCTTCTCTATGCAATCCCCTAGCAAAAGTAAACAATGCAATGCTGGCCTGGAACTGTTCTAGCTCTAGGAACTGATTTTGATAGAGAAAGGCATAGCAGCAGGAATGACAATGCACAGTTATCGATAGTTTTACAGCAACACAGGCAACCTATTTGCCTTAGAACTCTTTAAGCTGCTCAGCCCCTCAATGCAATGCTGGCCTGCAGCTGCCTTGCCTCTCTCCCCATTCGGCTCCAGATGCGTGATAATGTTAAATCAACATTATTTGGGCATCCATGCATGCGTAATGCGTCTCGAAATTGCAGTCCAAGTGGGCGGGGCAAAGACAATTTGCGACACCCCCGCAAAGCCAGGAAACCAAATTAAACGACGCCGCGTCGAGTCGCATCGTGTCTCGACTCGACTCGACTCCTGTGGCCCGATAAAAGTTTACTATGCCTGCAGCAAGTTGCAACTAGTGGCAAAGCCTGCGCCTCATTTGGGGCACCGACATTGTGTCTGGTTTTATGCATTTTCCATAAGGACAACAACTACAATGGCCTGCCACTTGACTTGGGCTGTCATTCAAAGTGACAGGCCCGACACCAACCCACCGCCCATCCCCCTTCTCGTGCTGCCCATGGTTCGCACCTTTACGACGTCTAATGTGTGGCCACAAAATGTGCAACACACACAGCAAGGTCCGAGGTTCAATCAACGCACTCCATAAAGAGAGAGAGAGAGAATAAGAGAGAGAGAGAGAGGAAGAGAGAGCGAGCGAGTCTATTTTCACAATTTCCCTGTTTATTCAGGCGCGTTACGCACGAAGGAGCCCCGAAGCATTCCCTTAACCCTGCCTCTCTCCCCACCGCCCCCACCTGCTGCACACACGCAAAGCACACATATTGTAAATTGTATATTGTATCTTGTATCTGTTAGTTTGCTTAGCGTCAAGTGCAAGGTAAATACGAGATATTTTACGCAAATTTGCCAAGTGTTTGCCCAGGGGTGTGGGCCGGGCAACGCACAGTGGGTTGCAATGCACAGTGGGTTGGGGGTGGTTTAGTGTGCGACGGCTGAGTGCAACGGAATTTATTGTAATTTGCATTTTAACGCTCAAATGAGTTTTTTGTGTACCGTCAATTTGAATTAATCATGTACAGTGTGACCAAGTATTATTATAATAATATATTTGTTTAATCCCACATGATTTCACTGATCGATAGATTGATAAATAAAGATTGAGGATATAAATAAAATAAAACGATAGTCAAGTAACCTAGATTACTCCTACTAGATCTTTTGAATGATTACAAATATATTCACTTCATTTAAAATTAAAAATGTAATCGAAAATGAGTAAAAATATAGCGGTAATGGGGATTTTTAAAATAGTCACGACTAGGGTAACAATTATGATCAAGAAATAAATAAATTACGTAGAAATTGCTAATACCATAGCTTATTTTTAACTTTTCCAAAAACTGAACACAATAAAATAGTGCAAATTTGTTAAACGAATGTTTGACGTACTGAACTATACCTCGAAAACTATACAATTATATTATCTTATCTGTTTCTTTAATTAAGTCGATTTCTAAAAAAAAAAAGAATTTATTCTAAGTTAACGAAAACAACAATATTACCTAAATAATTCTCCAAATTTTCTACTAGACAAAACTCAATTAATCAATAAACTACAAACGGTTTTTTAATAGACAAAAATCAAGAAATAAAATAAGACAAAAGACAAATAAGCTTAAAGAGAAGTATTCGCCACGGGGCATCTTTGTTTTTGCCAATAGTTGGTCACACTTTCATGTGTAAACTGTGCACACACGTACGATATTTAAACAAAGCCTACGTCGAGTGTGGCATGAGGCGTATGAAATTTATTGTTTACCCTTTGGTAAAGAAACCTGGAACCAAAAGAAGAAAAGTACAGAAGAAGCAGCAGGCTTAAAGTCGCACAAGCATAGCCAAGTTGGTTGGGATATTGCTAATTAAATTTGTATCGGGGGCCCAGGACTTTGTCTCAATTTGCACGCAAATTGTGCAAAGAATTTTTTGAAAATAAATTAATATATATATTTAAAATACAAAGTGAGTTGAGAGTACAATTTCAATCAACCGCCCGCTGTGCGGCCGTAAATTGACATGTTTCCAGGCGTCATTTCATATGTTCTCTATAAATCGAATCGTATCGCATGAAATGCAAAAAGAAAATGCTCAAACGAAAATCAGTTTTAAACGTAGACCACATACGGCGTGCATGGCGGCCGAGGAGACTGTCGCCTTTTCAATGAACTCACAGTGCTTTCGTTGCTTTTGTCGCATGCAACAAATTGTTTCAATTAACTAAATTAAATTTACACTCCTGCAGCCTCACGCATAACAACAACAACAGCGATAGCGACAGCAACGCATTGAACATATTGAATGCATTTTGCTGAACGTGACATGACACTGACAGATAGAAAAAGAAGAGAAAGAAGCTGCGAACTGCCCTCGCACGACCCTCGCCTCCTTCTGCCGCAGTAGAAATGAGATCCGAGATAACGTGGAGGCAGAGAGACGAAAATGGCAAACATGTTGCACGTAGCACACTGAAAACACATCCATGACATGGAAATTTATAAAAATTAACTGCCAAAGTAGGCAGAGCAGCCGACGAGCTGCAGTAAGCCGCCGAGCAAGCAAGTGCACTGAGAGAAAAAGCAAGAAACAATGATTAACTTTAAAAGATTTTTTTATACTTGATGATTTTTCCTACGTGAGACTTATACAAGTTTTTATCCCAAATCCATGTCAGCGTCTAATCGATATAGAAATGTTATGAAGTGTTGAGTTTATTTTTAATATCCCGCCAATTTTGGAAAAATAAAGCATAATAAATTAATTGAAATTGTTTTGCGAAAGTTACGAAGTCTTACAAAAATAATAAAATAATTTATTATAAAGGAAAATCGAAAAAAACAAGCTAAAATGTTTAAAAAACACATCAAGCCTTTACGTATTACAAATTTCAATATTTTTTCTACTAAATTCTGTGTAGACTTCAAATTTCAACTCATAAAGTAATATACCATGATTCTATAATATATTTTCTTATATTAACTGAAATGTCGGATCAAAAAAGTGTCATATTAATAGAAGTCAAATCGAAAGAGTTATTCATGTTTAAAAAACAAACAACTTATTGAAATAACGAGTAACAAATGCGAACAGCATTTCTCTCAGTGTACTCGAGCATTGGCAGCGACTCGGCAACATTGTTCGTCAATATCAATTATGCCTTCAAATGAATATTGAAGTGTAGCCTGGCATGCCAGCCCATTTCAACTCCCTCTCGCTCAGCCGACAACAACACCACAAAGCCACCGCTGCCTCCTCCCACACAACACAACACAAGGACACACAGACAGGCGGACAGACGGGTGGCAGACGAGTGGGACAGCTCATCAGTTGCAGCAGCAGCAGCAACGACGACGGCAGCGAAAAATTGGCAATTGTACAAAAGTGTTAACACGGCACCGCATCCTGCCGACTGACCACAGAGCACAGAGCGGAGCCGAACTGGGAACGGAAGCGGCAGGAGGAGGGCTGCAGCCAGCCTGCCGCCGCCGCCTTGGACACATCCATCAATGCCAACGGATTTAATCGCCATTTAAATTGTATGAGCTGTGTGAGTGTGCGACGGTGTGTGGGTGTGTGTGTGTGTGTGCGCGCTTGTGTGTGGTGTGTCCGGCATTTACTTAAGCGTGTTATCAGCGTAAAATAAATCTCTATAGAGCATGGTCGGGCAGCTGCCTGGCCGTCCGACTGACTAGCCTATCTGTTTAGTGTTTTCCAATCAGAGCCCCGGGGCCAGCAGATTGGTCACGTGTCTGCGTCTGCCCCTCGCACTCGCCATCGCACTGGACAGTGGGCAGCGTGTAGTACAGTGAGTGTGACGTGCGTCACATAATTGCAATAAATTAGAAATTGTCAGGGGCGACTACTGCAACAATGTAGCTCCCCCCTTAATTCACAACGGCAAACAAACAGGGATAAATGGAGGACATTCAAGTCATGGAGAGTGTCTATTCGTTTAGACATACCTGACAGAATGAGAAACTTTCCCAAGAGCAGCTGCAACAAATCTGTTCTGAAATGAATTCAAGCTCAATGTAGCATAGACTCTCGCTATAGGCGACGTCATCGGGCAGCAAACATAATTAAGACGCAACAGAAGCAGAAACTGGGAAGGACGCACAGAATTAATGCAATACAAGAAAAGAAAATCTGAAAGCGAAACGCATAGGAAGTTATAAAATCAAATTTTACGATTTTCCTGGAAAAGCACGCGGCTGGAAATTATTTCGAAACGAACACAAAGACAATGCGACTTAACGCAACAATTTTTCTTTTTTTTTTGTTCAACAACTGGTGTGTTATGCCACGCCCCGCTGCCGCCTACTTGGAAACGGATGTGTAAACAAATGGGGCGCGGCAATAATACTAAAAACCAATGGCCAATCATTTGTTTTTATATCACAAGACACTTTTCGTTGACTATTCCTGATTCCTACGCCTCAGTTTTTTTTCTTTTGCGTTTCTTTTCTCGAGACCGAAGACGAGAAATCAATGCCAGGACAGCAGAACATAGACTTGTCCAAGTCAATCAGAGCAACGAGATCTGGTCAAAACGGAAATTTGTCGTATTCGGGGCGTAATTGCAGGCGGACATGGACGAAATTGGAAAAACTCAAAGTTATGTTGTCCTAGTCAGTTGACAGGGGTACAAATTAACGCCAAATTGCGCAGTTTCTTGGCAGTTGCTAAGGGTTCTATTTCTATCCAAATCGAACAAGTGATGAACGACCACAGTCAGCTCTAGAATAAGTAGAATAATGTATTAAATAACTTGTATTTAGATAAATTTCGATTAAATTTGGAGCATATATTTAAATTATATTCAAGTAGAGGTATGCAAAATTAGAAAGTCTTTAATACAGTATCTAATAAGTGAATTCCAAGTGGAATTAGTCGCAACATCTTTCATTTCTTAAAAACTTACTCTGCGTATGGTATAAAGGAACTTGTATGCCAAATATGATGTCTTTAGCTTCTATAATTGCTGGGATCAGCGCGTTCATACAGACAAACTACCTAAATTAATGCTGAATAAGAACTTAAAGACTTTTTGAAGTTCCCCACGCCTTCAGCTTCAGCGGTTAAGAAAGGGAGAAACGACGTAGGCCTAAAATACAGCGTGAAGTGAAAGGTTTGACGTACTCTCACAATGTGATCTACTGCAGTTAAATACTTGGTATTTGGCAACACCTAAAACGCTTATCAATCAAAACCGCGAAAGAGATTTGCTCTCGGAATGGATTGTATTATATTTCGTCATGCCTCGCTAGTCGCCCATGCACCCTTTTTTGGGCTGACATGAACGATTCGACTGGCGACAGCGGCGGCGGCGGCGGCTGGTGTCACATGTCAATTTGTGGAAAACCCAAACCGAGATAGGAATTCGAGGGTGTCGTGGAAGCAGATCGGCAACGGATTCTTTTTCTTGACTGACTGACAGTCTTTCTTCGGGGCAGCAACGCCCAATGTGTTAAATCTATCCATTAATATTAATAGTCTTTCCCGTTAGCAGTGCGTGTTGTACGTGACTATTTCGTAACCCTTTCCCAATCTTTGGCAAGCTTCTTAGACTGACTGGCTGACTGGTACTGGCTTCTCAGGGTGGTAACCTTATTTTATTGCTTTATTGATGCTTTTCTATCAAAAGCGCAGCGTACCGTTTGATGGATTGTTCAACCCAAATGGGCCCTACCTGAGGCCCAGGCAGTTTTTCCACCGCGGGGCGAAAACCCGTCGTTATCCGTCAGCAATTTTATGCTGGTAGACCACCACCACACGCAATTTGCCTTGGGAAACTTTTCCTTTTGTCAAGATTCTCGTTTTGATTGGCACTTAGGCGAGGCAGAGGGGTGGGAATACGAAGACAAACACTCGCATTGTTATGGGAAAGTGAAGGAGTTCGGATCGCGGCAAAGACACGCATGGCTCACGGATTAGAAACCCAAGTAGCGAAGCTGTGCGGAGGTGGACGGGGTAGGCAGTTAGGCAGGCATTTAGGGATCAATAATATTCAAATTGAGTATAAACAAATTGGATAGCCCAATCAGTTTTCCAATATTGCGTGAGGCATTGCAGAGAACTTAAAACTACACTTAAATTTAATGGGTACGCCTTAAAAAAAAATAGATTCACGAATATTTAGAAATTATACAGAAAGTCTCTCTCTGCGTAAGCCACTAATAAATTTCAAGAGCTCACCTACCCAAAACTTTGTGCAAAAATATTAAATTTTACGAGCTTAATTTGTGTGCGTGAAGGAGGACCCACGTTGTCCTGGACAACGACAACCATGTCAATTACAACGATTGAAAAGTGGCCAGAAAACTTGTTGTGTAAACCAATTTTATTGGCGGGAGCTGCCCTAAAGAGGCGATGACAACGGAGTCGACGACGACGACGACGTCGCCATCGAACTAATCTCCTTAACAAGGCGAGTATTAGGCGAGGCTGTTGTGCAGACACGTTCTAGTCCGTGCTATACTGGGGTCTATTCATATTTCAAAAGCCAACGCTGTACGCGATTCGCAAAATGGCGTCATTAAAGTTTACGACGCCTGTCCGTACCGTAAAGTATGCGCAGCTCTGAAACTCTGTCGTAATAAAGGGTATTTCGCCGGGCTCGGGTTTTGTGAAGTGCAGCAGCATCTTCTGCTTGTGGCCATTGTTGCCAGTCGTAGATCTTCTGTGTCTGTCTTCTATGTCGAGGCAGGCGTAAAATCAACAAAAGTCATCAAAAGATACGCGCCTGCCTAGGTTGAGGTTGATGCGAGGTTAGCTCGCTCGTTCATTTCTCACTCGAAACTTTGCATATTAAATGTCATTTGCTAAAGTGGAATTAAGGATGTAGAGCGGAGTGTAGACGCTGTCATGGCTGCCGAGCTGTCACAGCAAATTATGCTGAAATGCGTCTGCCAGGATGCGGATGCGGATGTGGATGCCGATGCGGATGCGTGTAGGTTGCACATTTGCACATCGTGCAGAGAAGTTGTAAGAGTGCGGCAGTAGGGTGTATGCATTGAGCCATAAATGAAAACTAAACAAGATTTTGGCAAAGAGCGAAGAGCTTGCTGCAAATTTTATGAGCTAATTTTAATGAAGTTGCTGAAAGCAGCCCAAAACGTTGATGAATGTCGACACGAAACAGACAAGCTTATAAATTATGCCAAAAGAGTTAAGATTATGCCAACCGGCGGAATGATATTAAAAGACATGTGAGACAGCTGAAATGTGATGACTAAATTCCCCGACTCCCAAATCCAAAAAGCGCTCTAATCTTACATCAGTACATACTCTCCTAGATACCCATTGAGAAGCAAATGAATTGACCATTGTCACGGTTATTAGGAATCCCTTTGGCCACACACAGCTCTAAGGAACCAATTAGATTGATCATTAGCGATCACTTTGGCATCGCTCTGTGCAACAATAAACGATCCAAATTTCGTGCTCCATTAAATGATGATCCAACAAGTACAGCATCAGTTCGATCACAATGCCAACTGCAACAGAGATCAGCGCATAAATCTAATTAAATTAAAATCAAAATCAAAAACGAAAACGAAATCTACCCAAGTAGCGCATCGAGCTGCCTACGCAGCACCATGTGCTGGGGAGCGCTCCCAGCTCAATGGTTTCCTATGGGTCCATAGGTCGTCTCTGTAGTTTTTGGTTTGGGGTTGCCGACTCTACTTATAAGCGTGACGATTCCCATTTGATGTTGAGCCGTGGAGAGTGTCAAATCAACATCATTATTCATTATCAAATAAATTATTGGGTTTGTGGTAAACCGATGCCGATGCCGAATCACAGTTGGAGAAACAACACATCCCATTTTGGGTATACTCTTTTAATTGAACTTTCCGTAAGTGGATTCGTTTCTGAAGGGGGTTAATATGCTTTAACAAAGCAATCAATATTGAGGGGATAATTAAATAAAACTAATGATGCCAATGACAGACTGCAAGAGGCTAATGATAGCCGTCAGCTTGGACTTTATGATTTTCCCGGCTGCACAGAATAGATACAAAATAAATACGAACAGATACATCGAAATAGAATCTATATTCTTATGCCTCTTAAAGGTGACACGCGGTAGGCTGAACTGTTTTATTTCCTCATATATGTAGGTATGTTGACCTCCCCTGCCTTTTAAATGCTACGCCATTTTGCACTCTCCAACATATTCCCCACAGATTTTTATGTAGCGTAACTAAACGGTTATTTATGGCGAATGCGCTCGACTTTCTCTCTCACTATATGCGTGTCCGCCCATCTCGGGAATTAAAAAGAAATTAACACGCTTCCCAAATTCGAGTGCGTGTAGCCAAGTGAATTTTATACCCATGTGTGTGCCGCCCCACCCGACCTTTTATCTAATTGAGTTTGTGTTCTTTAGACTCGCCCTGGCTGTTTTGTCTTAATTTTAATGCGCTCGTAAAACACGCGCAAAAATTGAAAGCAATAAAACGTGTAAGAACGACGCTGGGCAGACATTGAAAATTAAAATAAACACATAAAGAGTCCTCGATGAGATGAGATGATATGTAGTAGACGATAACAAGCTTGGGCTTGCAAATTCCACACATGCACTCCGCTAACTGTAACGCGCTCGCCCCAACGAGGCTCGACAACGACAGTAAATCAAACGAAGCGTGAATGAAACGCATTTTATGCCTTCTCGCCGACGCCAGCTACGTAATTTACATAATATTTTACAGACATTACATACCTTAAATCCGTTCATATGTATGTATGTATGCACGTCGAGTGTTGAATATACAGCGTCAAATCTGTAAAACAGGAACTGATTACTTACAAATGTTACAGTTTAAGGAATAAAAACAGTAAATTTGATGACACTGGGCTTGGGTTTTGTGATTTAAATATCCATATGTGCTTCAGTTCATTTGTTGTTACATCTTTATGGCTTCAAATTATTGTTTTTATTAAAAACTATTATAAATGTCCTTTGTTTCGCGTCTTTTTATGCGTGCGTAATTGTGACTGGCAAATAAGAAAATGCACGACAGCCAAGCTTTTATGTATCGATATATCGATATTAGTCGTGATAGTTCGCAAAAAGTATGCAGTTGCATGCAAAGAAGAAATAAGAACTGCGAGACTCACGATTGCGCTATCGTGACTATCGACTATCGTAATGTTATCAGCGTTTTAAGAAAAATGGCTAATTGCAATATGATTTAAGGAAAGTATGCATAAAAGTATCACCCCGCAACATACTGATCAGCTCTTAGGAAAACAAACAAAACAATTCGAGCGTGAATGAAAATATGTCGCATCGGGAATTATGAAATAACAGAGGTACAAAAAATAAACACTTAGCAGTAAATGAAAAATTACACGAATGATTCTATGCGTATGTTGACAGCGGCAGGACACACGACAAAATGCCTAAAGAGAGGAGGAGGCAAAAAACAAACAAACAAAACCAAACATGTGAGCAGGCCATAAATTAGCCCGCATGCTGGCAGAAGGCATCTAGTAGCAGGCGGGGGGCAGGCAACAGACATCAGGTGGCTACGCAATGCCGATGACAAGAGCTCATGAGTGGGGGAGGTGTGGCGAGGGGAGCATGGCGAGTAGTTGCTGTTGGTGGTAAAAAATGCGTAAGGACAACAAGGAAACTAGCGGGAATTGCCGAAGAGTCATAAAACAAAGTGCTCTGTGTCTACAAATGATTTGACTTATTCGTGCAGAACAAATCGTACGTCATTTGTTGTGCCACTAAAAAGTTAAAATACTCTTCCCCTGCTCATGCCTCTATCTGTGAACAATTGCGCAATTAATGTTGCCTTAGAAGCGGAGTCATGTGCGTGACAGCAACTGAAACTGAGACTGATAGAGCCATAAACGCTGTCGCAGTTCCACTGTCCCACTCCATCCCGGCCCATCCCATTCTGCGACTTCTGTGCAATTTTACGGCTTTACACATGTGCCGCACTGCTTTGGCTCCCCCCTGCGACCCTCAGCATGTTTTATGAGCCGCGCAGACAGCGCCTAAGTCGCGCTGCTGTCGTCACAGATACAAATATCCGTGCAACCCACACGTCGTAGTTTTCAGCGCACTGCCAAGCGCAATCATAAATTTATAATTAATCTACATCTCCCATATGCACTCTATCCGGCATCCTAGGCTGCAAGGCGTCTCTAACCACGTCAAATTGGCATCATGGTTCAATTTTAATGTGCAAAATTAATTTACGAGCAATAAGTAATGGGTTTTGTAGGCATGAATACTGACGTTTCTAATTTCTTCGTATGCCATTAAAATATTTGTCAACATTCCCAGCGGCTTTTACACAAAATTTTGTCATTTTAATTATCATCCGCAAACATTTGACTTTTTAATGGGTGAACACTGCCTATGAATATGTCGTGATCTGGCAGCACCAAAATCACTGATCGCAACATTTATTTATTTTTAAAATTTGCAAAAATATTTATCTATGTTATCGATAAATGTCACAGAGAACTCTCTCTTTAATTTGCCAATTGTCAATAAAGATTAGATTCCAATTGGTTGAAATCATATAGGAAAATTATCAACTATAAATACATATATATATATATATATTTTAGCGCCCCAAGGGGCTGTGATCTGTGCTCACTGTAATCCATATACAAGACAATAAACAAAATTCTGTTTTCAGGTCGCGTCAAGATGCACATGACAGTGAGGAAACATGTCGGAGTAAACGATGGAATGGAGTCGAGCTGGAGCTCAAGCTGGAGCACTTTTATTGTTGTTCATTAATTTTAATGTTTGCACAACCTGCGTGCAATTTGGACGCAGAATTAAATTGAATTTCGAGTGGCCAAACCAGAGAGCGGGACAGGTGCAGGTGGATCAAGCAAACAGCTACGAAATGCTACGTCTGGGCCGCACGATAAAACCAGAAGCCAATGAAGCTAAGTGCGGTTATGAACCCTTTTCGCATTTGGCTAAAACAACAAAGAGCCAAATGGAAATAGAAGTGCAGTGCGGAGTAGCACTCGCAGCTCTCGAGTGCTTTAATAATTTAAGCTGGGGCAACAGGCAGTTCAATAAACCCGCAGGCCAAAACAATTGCCAGCCAGGATACAGGAGCACACACAGCTAATATATGTGATAGTCCAATTGATGCGCGAGAAACATGCAAAGCGACCAAGGAACAAAGGAACTGCTCACAATGTGCCGCAATTAAAGTGCACACACAGAAATTATTTTATTATTAGAACTAATGCCGAGCAGCGACAACTGCACGCCCAGCACACCCCCGTCCACGAGCCTGCTGTCCCCGCCTGTGCGTGCCCGCATGCCACATGTCGCAAGCAGCACTAGCCAGGCCAGGGTACAGTTGTGCCCAGGGCTGCACCTGAGTGCGATGCGAGGCCTAATGCTTGTCAACGATTTCGGGGGACCTGTATCAATGTCCAACTGGGATCAACAACTCGGCACAGCCACACAACATATGTGCCGGAGAAGGTTCGCCCATCATCCCGCCGCGTTCCACCATGTAATTGGTTATCCAACAATTTATAATTGCATCAAAACACACACATACACGCACTTAGAGCTCGAGCACGACTTGAGCCGACGACGACTATTTCCAGCTACAGCTATAGATACTCTGACGCGACCCTCTGCGTAGCGCCCTCGCCTCATCCACCCAATCCAACACTAACAACTGTCCGATACAATTTTATGCTATGTTTAACATTGTGTTCATTTTTCTCGGTCTCGGCATGTTGTGGGTGCTTCTCGGGCAGATCCTAATTTAATTTTGGACTGACTTATTACTGCGTGTCTTTCACTTTTGGTTGATTTATGAATTTTTAAATCGATTTGACAACTAGCTCGAATATGTTGGTTAGACAAATTATAGATGGACATGCGTGTATGTATCATATAAGATGTAACTTTAAGCCAATTTGTATCAGATTTCTGCCATCAAAGTGCTGGCCCAGAGATTGTATTATATTATACTGAGGACAATTGAATTTTTGTCCAAAATTGGCAATTTTTAATGTTTGTTTCGCCTTCTGACGTTTACATGTTTTGACAAGCATTGGAAATCTGTTTTTTAAAAACCAACCCCCACACAATTTTTAATGTTTTTAATTCCTTATCAAAAGAAACTTACTGTAAATGCTGCTTTTAGCGCTCCGGAACTGAAAACAATCTCTCACTTCAATCAAAATGCGAGCATCGAAATAATTCCGTGGCGTGACGAAACATGTTGAAATGTGGCACTTGGTACATCGACGGGTACATCGTGACGTCGTCGCAGTCAGCACGGATCACTCGGCGTTTGATCGACAGCAACTTGTGCGGAAACCCTCGACGCAATGGCGACGTGTGTCTGTTGCTGGTGCACACGCTTCTCTTTGACAACTCAACTGACGTATTAGGGGCTAGCTGGGAGGTGGGAGTGGCTGCCTTTGGCCATGCCTGCCACAACTCTCCACGCACCTTAGCCACCCGCCCCACGCGAACGGGCCACACGGCAACGTCATCAATCTAAAAAAAAATGTAAAATCTCAGCGATTGTTGCCAGTGGGATGGATGTGGTAATGGGTCTGCAGGGTATGCTTGACGGGTTGTTTAAAATGCATGTTAAATGTCCATGCCTTTCGCTTTTCAACTAGATTTTGATAGAACGACGCTGCGTTTCATGGGAAAGTGTTATAATTGAAATGATTCCGGCAGCGATTGTAATTGATTTTTAAAAGCCAAATAAGCTATGGGAAGAGAAGTGCGGAAGAGCTAGCAACAGGCTTAGTTTTCTTTCTATATTTCATATCGATATTCACATACCACAAATTTGACTCATCGCTATTAAAACGATACTTATTTGCAGACGATACACAAACAGCTTTTCTTGTGACTGGCAAAACTAATTACAAAGCTAGACCAGTGTTGCCAGCACCACAAAGCTATGAGTCCGAGGGGATCAAAATGATTGTTGCCATTATTTGAAATAGAAAATAGCATGCAGTGCTGCCAATTTAGCTGTATACATATTTAGTCATCAGAAAGCGGGAAATGTATCTAAAAAGATTTTTTAATTTTCATTGCCGTTGAGCTTTTTGTTTTTTACTCTGACTTTTTTTTATTTAGTAATTTTGGCCTTTTTTTGCATAGCTTTTTTATTCTAAAAAGTTGGCAACACTGTCCGTTTTTTAGATGTGGGGATACTCGCTGTTTTCCTTGGAAGCGCAAAAAAGGCAACTGGCAAACCAAACCAAACCGACAAAACCACTCGACATGTCAACTGAAATGGAAGTGCCAACAGAAACGGTATCGGTGGACCTGGCAGAGGAAGGATGAGGCAGACTGTGCAGCTGGATGAGTGTGTCCAACTTTTTGGCTCCGTTTGCGGAGTGACATGAAAAGGACATGTCACACCGTATGCGCACATTAAGTGTAGCCACAATTTATCAAACCGCATAAATCTAAATAGAGTCTGGGCGAGTTTTGGCTTTGGTGCTGACTTTGGCATGGGCTCATCAAAAAGTCAAAAAGCTAATTTGCATTTAAAAGGAAAACGGACCAACAATGTGGTGTGCGCTGACGTAGCCATCGTGGCTTTGGCCAAGCATGCAAAATATTTAAAGCAATATTTTCAATTTAATAAGCCAAGATAAATGAAGAGGGAGAACAGTATGTTCCTCACTTTCTCTCTCTGTCATCTAAGTCGCCATGTTGAAACTTGACATGCCATGTGTGTGTGACTGCTTATTTGCATAGTTTGTTGAGCTGGGCAATTTCTGTCGATATGTGCTGTGCCATGCACTTCATCAAACGACTCTCGGTTCCAGGATATGCACACTAGAATCTGTGTGCTATGCTGTGCTCAAGTCGATAAGATGTCCTTTGTGCCAACTCTTGCCGTTGCAAAAATGAGAAAAGTTAAATTACTTTGCTTATTTAGCCATATCTCATGAAGCATGCTTTAAATTGAATTTGCTTAGATGCACAGATAAGCTGCGCAGAGCCGAACAACACTGTGCAGCAAGTTACATTTAATTGAAGCGAAATTAAGTTATTATTCCAACGTGGTGGCAGTCCACAGGAGTATAAAAGTTTTGGCATGTGTGCTAATATAATGTATGTATGTATATGTGTAATGTCTTAAAAATCGATAATGAAAAATACTCAAAATACCGATGCTATCGATGATTCTGCATTAGCTTTGCAGCACTGATTCTGCTGCACACTGTTCACTCGCACTTCTGTGTATGTGTGTGTGTGTGTTTGTGTGCTTCACTTCGTGGTTCATGCAAAATTGGCCCTTAATCAAATAACTTAACGAGAAGCAACCAACTGACAATTGACGCAGATAATTGCAGTTGTCGGGTTTTGAGGCAACAGCGGAGAGTTCTACAAATGGGCAATTGGCAAACCAAATTATGTAACGGCAGTTTGTCAAATCAGCGTCTCAAGGGGAACGATTCGAAGGCGCTTGCGAACGGGAAAGGCAGCGGAGCATGCTGGAAAATGGCAGCCAATAGAGCAGAAATCGCAATTCAAGTGGCCACAGGACTCTGGACACAGTACACAGGCCATAAGAAAATCACCGAGGCGTGAAGCAATTTCGTAGGCGTCCCCCAAGACAGCCGGACACTCGGACAGACTGTGCACGAGGTCATTCATTCATTCGTTCATTCGTGCAGACCTAGGAAGCAGGCAATTTGATTTTTCAATCGCTGCTAATTAGCATGGGCAATGAATACCCGCAACTATTGACAATTTGTCAAGCGTGGCCGGCATTGCGTCAATTTGCCATTGCCATTGCATAATAACGGTGATAATCACCGCGTTGACAACGATGATTTTGGTGTGCGTCCTTTGAGTGCCAGACGAATTGGTCAATTTGAAGGAATTTGCCAATGGAAAATGAATGTGACTGACGCAAAGATACGATGCAAATGCATATGGAAAATAGTCGTATTCGGCTTAATCAAAGTCAGTTGCCTGATAAACATTTAAATATAAAAATATAGGTTATTATTATTATTATAAAAAGATCTATCTAGCGCAGGCGCCGCTGCACATGCTCTGGAGCGGGAATGCACTGTCGCTGGAGCCGGATCCAATGGCCGAACAGGCCTGACTTTGGCGGGAATATGCTGACCTAAAAAAATGTGGAATAGCGCAGAAATGCAATGTATTATTAGACGAACTGATCGGGAATTGATAGCCAGGTTTGTTGTGCAAGCTGCCTGAACATAAACTCGTGCTGGAGCCAAGGTGCCTGGCTGTGCCAAGTACTTTGGCATAAAGTTTTTCCTATTTTTTATAGCTCTTTGATTAGTTTTGGGCGCTTTAAATCCCTCGAGGAGCGTACTTCGCACCGAAGTCAATTAAAATTAAAATAAAAACACGCGCTGCTACTGCGCAACGCGAACGGACGCGGGAGCGGAAACAAAAGTTAAATTGCAGGTATTTAAGTATTTTATATAAAATTCATCATCATCAGGCATCCGCTGGAGTTAATGAAGAGAAGTTCCCCCGCGCTGCCCAGTATCCTCGCGCCGCGTATCCTGTGCATTATTTAGCACGTCAAAAACTTCATAACTGCGCTGCGCGCGCGCTCGTGAATTGTAATTTTTCTTTCGCCATCGCGCACACTTTCATTACTTCAGCACGGCAGAAGGAGTTCGGGATTGTGGAAGTGGCTGTGCCCGGGCAGGACTCTCATTTATTATGCCATGAAATTTGAGTGAGTTTTGTTTATGTTTATAAGAGTTGGAGGCGATGCGTTTCTTAACTCCTTCCTCATTTTTATGATTTTCCAGTTAATGTTCATTTATGGTGGTTACACGTCGACTTTTCGAGTTTGTTTAATTAGACGGTGTGGATTTTATTTCGAAAGCATCCCCCGTGCCGCCCCGCTGAAGGCAGACCAAGTTTATGTTCAATTGTCGTGGGCAGAAGCAGCAGCTTGGCCAGCAGTCAATAAGCTAAGGAACTCACTGACGCTGGCTGACTATAATGCAAATTTGCAGTCAGCTAAGTTTCGGTATTTAGCTCAGGTATTGCGGACTAGCTAACTCTCTCTTGGTAAATTGAGTTGTGCAGCGCTTAAAGCGTAAGACTTTCCCTTCGACCTGCTGGAAGCTGGGATCCCCAGTGTTTTAAGCCCAGCCACAAAATAAAAGCAACCGAAAATAGCAAACTTATAAAATTTTACAACACCCAACGTTTCCGTCAAGTCTTAAAGGTTTTACAGCTAAGCTGCTGGGGATTGGCATTTGCCGAGTACGTGTGTATAAGGTGTGGAGCTAACTGGAGCTGGAATAGAACGAGGAGGAGCTGGCAACTCTTGTGGCTTATGCCATTTAATATGCATTTTGTGTTATATTTAATATGCAGCCGGAAAAGCCAGAAAGCCAAGTCGAATTGCAGCTGTTTGCCAGTCGACTTAATGTGCCCCTGTTGCCTTGGGGAATACCCGGAGAAGTCAGACTCGTCGCTGCTGCTGCTGCTGCTGCAGTTGTCGATGAGCTGATGGCGGCGTCTGCCTTGGCTTGTGCCAATCATTCCTTTCTCGTTGGAATCTCACTTTGGGGCATTGTTACGTGGGAATTTCGCTGGCTTGCGTTGCGGTGTTACCTGCTCGGCTCATTAGGACGCACAATTGCCAGAAAATTGCTCGGAAATTGCCCAGCAGCAGCAGCAGCGGGTACAGTCAGTCGAGACTGCAGTTCACTCTTTAATGATGCACAACATATGCCAATCGAAATGGCTGCAAACAAAGGAGCGAGCTCTGCCCTGGCTTGTAAAGCGTGTAACCCTTCTTTAAGAAGCGCAATGCACGCCTTTAATCAGCACAGTGGGATGCGGCGGCATGGCGTTGCCAACTACCCCAAGCATAAATCTATTGTCCTAGGTCATTCAACCTCAGTGCGAATCGCATGTGATATGCCATTTGCGCTTTTATGAGCGCAAAATAAAAAATAATATATATAGAAAAGGAAAACTCACACAGCATTCAAGGAAAATCTCGCATGAGCGTAAAATATCTTTTATGTCGCGTTTTTAATGACATTTGTTGCATTTGCACTTGCCACTTTGGCATTGTGTGTGTGTGCTGAAATTAGAACTGCAACTGTATACTCTGTTCTTCCTGCAGCATCCTTTCGACTAGCACCACGGATTGAGACACGCTGCTGAATATCTTATTTTCACTGCGAGTGCGCCCGAGGCGATGCTGAGTCAAGCAACAGGCCGTCAGTTTGACAACTGCTTCGCCAACTGACAGCTGTCATTGGCAGACAAGACGAGGCGAGAGCAGAACGAGAAAGAAGAGTAGTAGAAGCTGAGAAAAAAGTGTGTACGAGAAGCTGTATTAACTGGTTCACAACTCGAGCGTATACCATTTTTAGGGGTTTATTAAAATAGTTTACAATTGGATTTTTTAATTTATTTGAAACTCTGCTTATTGTTTACATTTTTGCTTCGATTAATTCATCGACTTGAATTATCGGCTGACCGCCACACTTTCGATAAGTCTAGTGATTAGTGTTGAGCAAGTTGCAAATATCGAAACGGCTACAAAATTAAATAAATCAGTTATTAATAAATACCGTAAATATTATACCATAAATGCATAAAGTACTGCGCGCCCGCTTGCATATCCGATTTCCTTCATTAATTACACTCGATGCATGGCAAATGGACGTCAACGAGGCTGCTGCTGTCCTTTCAGGCAGGTTCCTACTCGGTGCACTTAACCAGGGCTGTCAGTCCGACTGCATACACATAATTAATTAACGGAACTGACAGCGCTTCCCCCTCCCGGCTGCCCCTTTGGCTAACAGCAATGTCAAAAATGCAAGTGACAAGTGTGAAAAAAGGACGAGCACGAGGCAGACGACGCACACGACCAGACCAGGCAAAAGGAACAGCAAAAACAAAAGCCAAGTCAGGACATAGACACACACACGCACACGCATGGTGGCAGCTGGCCTTGAATCTGGCTGGGCGGGTAAGTTTACTGTGGGTGTGTTGTCTGCTTGAAGACGTCGCGCACTCGTGCGAGGGAAAATAAATTGAAATTTTAAAATGTATGAAATTAATTTTTGGCGCTTGGAGTCGCTCCAGCGCCTCGTCATGAGCTCGAGATCACATGATTATTTATCTTTCACGCACACTTTGCCACATATGTATGCATGTATGCAAAGGATGTGTGCGTGCCCGTGCTAGTGACACTTGCCAACACTTTGTCAAGTTTTTAGTATGTTGTCAGCTCTCTCTCTCTCTCTCTTTCTCACACGCTACTCCCTGTTGCCTCGGCCATTTGTCAAACACTTTGCATGACGTCATCTGCCAGGGAATGGCAAAACTGGCAGTGTATAAGCGATTCGATTCTCCTGCTCCATTCCCCCCCCTGCTCCTGCGAAAGTATCTTGTCTGCTGTGCGAAATTTACATATAGATTAGCAGAAGGATTGCACAATGAAGGACACTCAATGCTGCTGCACTGCACTCACTCTAGCAAATGGCTAACCGTCATTCGATTGCCAATGGGAATGGAAAATCATTAAGTACCGAGCGCCGCATCTTGTAAACTGATGCGTAATCCTTGTGCCTCAACCTCCACATTCCCCGCAACCAACAGGCTGGTCAATTGTTTTCCGTGCGGACCGGGTCGCTCGCATTGTTGCCATTTCCTTCTGGCCAGCGCAAATCCCCTGGCAACACTTTGCCTTCCACCTCCGCACAAAGAACCTTTTTTGCGCAAAAAGCAGTCGAACAATCCTTGAACAATGCACGAAATAATTGCACAGCCCAAGAGAGTGTGTGTGTGGAGGAGGGGAGTGCGAGTGTGGCAGGTCCATATGTATGTATGTACTACATAGTTGTAGTGGTTCCTATCGACGGCAAGAGCATTACGGCGTGTCCGCCTTGCTGAGCCATAAAGCGCAGATGATGAGGCTTAAGTAGTTGCACAGTGGCACAATTGGGACTCTTTTTGGGCAGCAAGTGATTGCGGCATATGTGTGTGTGTGAGTGTGGAGTAAGCACATCTGTTTGGCAACCGTTTAGTTGCTATAGTTCGATTCGTAATATTTTCGCACTAAATATGTTTTTTCTACGCTTGCAGCTTCCAGTTTGGAAGTTAACAGTCAATAGTAGAATTATCTTGCTTAAACTACTGTACAACACAGAGAAATGTTAATACTTAACAGCAAGCTTAAGAGCGATTTCTGCTGTCACTGTTAGTGTTAGACAGAGCCTGACTAAAGGCTGCTTACAGGGAACTCCAGTGGAAAGTTTACAGCTGCTGAACAGCTACAGTAAAAGAAGTTCAATATGTGAGTGCGGCCCACACTTGTCGCTCGCTTGCTCTCGCTCTCACTCCCTTTTTAATGCAATGCAAAACAAACCGCAACAACAAAAGCAACAGCTCGGGATCGGAACTGCATCATTATCATAACATTTTATGTTTATTGCACTGATGAAAAGTCTACACAAATACGGCGACGGCTGTCCGAACTAAATAATTACCATAAACAGCGGAGACCGCAAGGGGCAGGCATGCAGGCAGGAGTAGGGGACAGCTCGAGTGGAGTTCATGCTACAGAGCACATCACATGCGGTAGGTGACAAAGGATGCTGCGTTTTCAGGCGGCTGTTAAGGTCGTTTGACATTTATCAAATGCCAAAACGGAGGCATACAAACGTTGCGCGTGGTAGGGGACGCATGCGGGGCGGCATGTATGTAGATGGTGTAGGGGCGGCGCGTGTTGTTTGAACATTGGCGTACTTGTAATTACGTTTTTACCCAGTTAATTCAAATTTACGTTAATGGAAAATCATTACGCACAAATGTGCAAAGTGCACTTTTCGCTGCGTTTCATTGCCGTGTGTGGCAGCTTTTAATGCATTCCCTCACGCTCACCCGCCCACACACACCCACACACGCACTGCCGACTTGGCTGCTGCAAATTTTTAATGAGCTTCAAGTGCAGCTGCGGCAACTCTGACAACGATGACGTCTGCTCGCTGCAGATAAGCGTGCCACGGAAATTATTCCGATAGTCTTGGCGACTGCTTAAAGCCGCGTAGACATCCGCAGCAACTTAAGTCAGTCCGAATATTGCAATATTATTTCAGCACAATTTTTGCCAGTCACATTTAACGCGCACATCGATAATCGGTGCTCTGGAATAATTGCTTAATTAATCGATAGTTGAAAAACTGTGTGTGTACACACTTAGATATATTTAAAAGTGAGTGTGTACACAATCGATCGAAAAGTAAGCATAGAATTAAATTACAAAATCAATCCTTATGCAAAATCATTCTCTGACTTTATTTGCTCAAATTTAATTTTGGTTTCCCCGCATAACCTTTAGCTCGCAGCTCGACCACGCACAATTTGTGCTCCACATTCAATCAATACTCAACGACCTTGGGCAGCTTTTGCACGTGACACGTCAACTGTGTCAGAGAGCCGCCCACACGTAGGGGGCGCTCCCTAAGCAAATTTCATTGTCAAGGTCGCACGCACAGAGCGAGCGAGCGAGAGCTGCTTGTGCCACTTTGTGCCGGCCGGCGCGACCTTGAAGTGAAGCAGGCGAATTTGCCAACGCGGCGGCCTTGGCAATGACATTGAAACCCGTCGGGCTGAAGGAAGAGCAGTCCGGGTGTGCCTAACAAACCAAAGGCAACTTTATTTTTTTTTACAAATGTTGCAACTTGCTTGTGAGCTGCTGTGCGTGAGCTTATCGTAATGGATGAGCCAGCGCTACGCTCTAGTGGGGACTCCAAGGACAAGTGGGAAATGTTTGCCGGAACTGTGCTTTGAGTGAAGGTTACGCCGGGACTGTTCTTGGGTTGTGCGGTCTAAGTAGCAGGTCAAAAATGGATAGAGTTGAAGTATGGCACATGCTTTGTGGCGAGGAGCAGCGAGTTGAAGGAGGTTTAACGGGCGCAAACTATTTGGGGAAAGTGGGAGAACTACGTTTATAATCAGGTTAGGGGCACGTTGGTTGAGGAAGCGATCTGAAATTGCAGGTTCGTCAATTTTACAGGGTACTATCGATAACATCGATTGAACGCAGTGTTTAAGCGAACGAAATCAGCGATTTAATCGATAGTTGCTTTCGATAAGCAATCGATGTGTTGACAGCTGAGATTTTGGTTAAAAAACTAGAACTATATTGTATTTTTTTGTATTACTTACCGGAAGTATAACCCAACCAAGTGCAAACACAAGGCAGCACACAATTGTTGATTCACAGTCGCACTCAAACGCCTTACACAGATTATTCGAAATGGATTCGATTTCGAAACGTTTTCCCCTCGCCTGTATACAATTGGAAAGCATTCATCGAGCTCTCAGAGAGGGCAAACCCCTCATTCGAACATCGAAAGCCTTAGCAACCCTGTGGCTTACGTTACGCTATGCTTACGTTTAACGTAACGTTGCCGCTGACTCGCACAACTTCGTGACGGGCGCTCTCTTGCTAGCTGCGCCGCTCTCGCACTTTCTCTCTCGCTTACTCGCGCGTTTGTGCGTTTGAGAGGCAAAGCACAGCCGTGACTGTGACTGTGACTTTGGTTTTGGGGTGGCGGCAACAGGGGGTTACTTACTTCGCGTCTTTGGCCGCGAATGCGGTGTGAGTGGCTGTGGTTGGTGGTTCAATTGGTTGGTTGTTGGCATAAACAAAGCACACACACGCACACACGCACACACACAGACACTCGCGGACTCCCCTCACCTACCCTGCCCTAGCCCGAGAGTGTACGTGTGCTCGGGGGGGTGACAATCGGGTGCGCGAGCGTCGTGCTGCTGCTTGCCAGCACGAGCTATTCGATAAAAGTGACTGCGGCAAGGATATTTACAGTCAGTCCACGCAGAACCCTCGACGAGGCAACAGCGAAAGCAAAGCAAAAGCAGAGCAGAAAAGCTACGAAACAGTTTAGCAAAAAAGCGAAAAGTTACGTTTTGGCGCCAAAAGCAAAAAACATCGAAAAACAAATTTCAAAAATTTTGAAAAATTTCAAAAATTGTTATAAGTGAAAAAATTAAGAGTTATGGCCATCGCTTACTTCATACCCGATCAGGCGCAACTGCTCGCACGAAGCAGTCGACAAGCTGCAGGCGGCACCACGAGTTCTGGGCAGGAGCACAACCAGCAACAGCAGCAGCGCCAGCAACAGCAGCCGCGGCCACAGCAGGAGCGGGAACAACGACGACAACAACAGCAGCGCACAGGCACAGGCTCACAGTTCCGGGGAAATATTTCATTTCCATTGAGTCGGGAACAAGGTGCCATGTCCATGTCCGAGTTCGGTTGCTGGGAGCTGCTGGCACAGATCTTCTGCTACGCGCTGCGAATCTACAACTATAATTCGGCACAGCGCAGACCGACGGTCATACAGATTTCCTTTGAGATCAGCAGCGGCAGCAGCACAAGTGAATCACAAGAGACGCCGCAGGCGCAGGAGGAGGATACAACCGATGCCTCCTCGAAGCGGAATTAGATACGAAATACAAGACTTCATACACATTTTTTATTGGTGGCAGCTCAATCAAAGCGCATTGTGATTTTCAGGGGAAAGGATACGAAGGATACACGACGGATACTGAAAGAGACGTTTTTTAAATATTTTTTCGTATCGAAAGGTTTTTGAGAAAATTTTCGAAATTTGTCATCGATTTGCTGAAAGTGATATATTATTATTATTGTTGGTACTTTTTGGTGTCAAATTTTTGTAGTATTTTTTAGAGAGAGAAGAATGGCCGCGATACGGAATGATTCTGTAAGGTTTCGGGTTGTAAAGTTGGTTCAAAAAACAAATAGGCAAGACTTATCATTACTACTACCAATACTATACATTCGCACTAATTTCCGAAGAGAGAGACAAGAGAATATCTTACACCTAATTAGCATCAGTGTCTACATTTAAACAGTCAAACAAAGTATTCAACTACTATACTATATACCGTAAATGTCAAATTCTAGCATTTCTATTAGCGTTAACTTAAAAAAACAAACAAGAAACAAAAACGGAAAGTGGAACAAAGACGACAACTACATTGTACAAAATAGATCTTAAGCAGACAACTTTTATATATACAGACAGAACAAAAATGTACAACAAACAAAAAACAACAATTAAAAAAAAAAAAAAAAAAACAAACAAATTGTGTGTCAATAAACCAAACTAAACCGCCGAAGAACCAGAAAACAGCCCAAAAACAAACAAGATCAGAAAATACTAAGCAATTTTTATAAGTACTAAAAAAAAAAAAAAAAAAAAAAATATATCTATGCATATGGTACGATTATAATTGATTTTAGCAAAATTATATTTATTTTTTCATCATTTTCTGGCATTTCTTGTAAGCAAAAACAAAAATATTAATCAATGTCAGAATTATAAACACATTTGTAAGCAATTTAAACATTTTTATAAGACAAAAAATAAATAACATTTTATACAAACAAAACGATTCATTTATTTGCTTTGTTATAATCTTTATATATCTTAGATATTCTACATCAAAACTCTTTTTATCATCGCTAATAACAGGTTATTCTTTCCATTCTACATCAATTTAAACTGATATGTTATATGGCGAATATTAAATATATATTCTTTTGAAAAATAAATGAATTGGACAACTTCTGCTAATAACTTCCCATAAGTTTCAGTCTGAAGTAAAATAAAAAAAATAGATGACTAAATTTAAAACTTGCCGTCGGTCTATATGAGCACATAAATCTCAAGAACCCAAGAGCTTGAGATATCAAATTTATAAAAAAAAAGTTCATATAGCACAATCGTAAGACTCTTCGAATTTTTTTACCATCTCAGTATTTCGTTTTTTACCGAATATTAAGCAGAGTCTTAGGTCTAAAAATCTACTTATATTAAAGAAAATATGCACATTATAGCAGATGTAATGAAAGATATCTCCCAAATCGAAATTTCTTTTACGGAATCTCAACTTTGTTTGCAGACTGACCCAGGGTAACCCTTTCCCATGCCAGGTACAACCCGAATGCACACGGGACAGCTTATTACCGATCGTTATCGCCAAAACCAATATGCCACCTTGAATGGAAAAGTGTTTTGGTGCCACATATTTGTGTGGTGTCATGCCACAAGTTGTGGCAAGGGTTAAATTAAAAGGTTACGCTGCTTAAAAAAAAAGGCAACTGGCAAATGCTCAAGTCATCAGGGTCGCACACTCCCTTCGTACCAAAGTAACATAACATCTGTGACAAATGATCCGCACTCGCTGATAGCTGCCGTACCCGCCGGGTATGGTCGAAATTGTAACTTTTTCCCTGTAATAATTATGCAAACATTTGGGAGCGCTAATTTGCCGCATTATCTTAATTTAAATCGCACGGAAAAAGCGCAGTGAACAAATTTAATTGTCGTGACACGACAACAACAAGGTACTCCTCGCTTGACCCGCGCCGCTCGGCTTGCGACCCTTCCTGCCCATTACCGGGTTAGGGTTAGGGCTTCGTTTTTTTGCTTTTCGCGTGCGGTTTGATTTTTGGCAAAGATAACGTAGCCTGAAAATTGTAGGGTATGCAAATGTTGTTTAATGCATATGCTCAGCTTCGTTTTGTCGCGTGTCCGTTTGCAGTACCCCTTTTTCAGCGTACCCCTGACTCTGACTCTTTTTGATGCCCTGCACTGCATTGTAGGGCAAAGAAGGGTGTTTTGAGTGCAGATCCAGTGGTTTATAATTCTACATAAGTCTCCTTTTTCAGTTTGTTGATTATATGAAACTGTTAAAGCAAAGCAACGCCGCATTTTCATAGCTAGACGCGTATTCCGACTAAGCAACGTCGCATTTTCATAGCTATACTGTATGTATGAATTAAAAGAACAAGAAACGTGTTGGCTTTAATAAATGTACAGGGTATTCTTCAGTCTATTATGCTCATTTGCTTGTTTTGTTATTTTACTACTTCGTCTCCGCCTTCACAGCAATTATGTTTGGCATGTGATGTGACATTTTTGCGTGTGTGTGGGGACAAACAGTTTATGATAACATATTTCTGAACAATTAACCAAAAGTTGTACATGTGTTTGCAGTTAATTCGGAAGGCATTCATTGGGCTAGTTACCATAATTAACATGGTCAAGAGTTGCCCCACTCCACAGCTGAAAAGTATGCAATACGAGCGTGCATTGGCTGCCCAGCCAGCTCCAGAGGGGTCTAATGATTGGCCTACTAGAGAGCATGGCTGGCATTGATATAATGCTCGATCCAGTGGAGTCAACTCTTTGTCAGGCATTTTCAATTTCGTTAATGACCCAAAAGTGCCGCAAAGCAATTTATACGCGGGCAGGGCGGAGGGCAGGGCCTGACATAAGACAAATAATAGCGCAGCAGGACATTGACAACAACACCCGAGCTGCAACTGCAGAGATGTGGACAGAGACGGTCGGTCTGTCCGGCTGCCTGTCTGTCCGGCCGCCTGTCTATGGCAACTGGTCAGTGAATCGACTGCCGCCGCGCCGATAATGAAGCACAATTGTTGAACGCGGCAACAAATTTTTGGGCAGCAGCCTGAGTGCAACAGCAGCCTGCAACACGTTGCAACATGCTTGACGTGGCAATTAATCATATTCTTCTGGTGCCGCTCATATGCCGGGAACTATTCCCAGCTAATTTAAGGTGTTTGCTCAGCTCAGACCTAAATAAATCATTAATTTACCTTGAAAAAATGTTTCATAGACTGCTACGTCGAGTTGTAGACACCCTGCGGTTTTGTGGGTGTTGACACACGTTTAGAGACTGGTAGAGTAGTGCTACGAGTCCAATGTAGTGTAGTGTCCCGGCCAATGAATCACAAGATTAATGAAGCTCAGCTCGGCGCACTAAATGTCAATCGCAGTGTCTGAAGAAGCCCCAAAAAACAATTGCATCGATTCCACATGACTCTACGTGCTTCAGACTATTCCAGCCCCATTGACTTTGAGTATGGTCACGATTCTAAGCCACACTTGACTCGACTGCCTCCTTTGATATTTGATTTGCCTTTTCCGACTCGAAAGAACTTCGCTTTGTGGCCATATTGCGTTTCACTTTTGCTCCACTTTTCGTTTTTGCCAGCAACCGTGGGCGTTGCATGGGCGTGTACATTGGAGCCCCTCGTTGTTTGTTGTACCAGTCCATAAAGTGGGTCAGTGCTGTGCACGGTTTACTGTACTTCCTGGGGCAGCGGGAAATCAATATGCCAGTTGTAATTAGCGGAGCACTACGAACTGCGAACTGCGTCTCTCTTTTTGCCCAGCACAGTGGAAAGAATAGGCAAAAAAAATAAACTAAAAACCAATAAACTATTTACATTATATACTATAGTTTATGTGCATAAAATTTCATTATAATCGCACAGCTGGCATAGGCGGAATCGGCACGCTTAAGTGTTTTATGTAAATATCTTCATTGATTCTCAATCTACTGCAACTCAATTTTACCTATACAACCTATATAGTAAACCATTCAGGCTGCTAAAATTTCATCAAAATCGGAACACTCTATATAGGGATTTTTACCTATAATATAACCCATGTAAGCTACGTTTCAAATGGAACATTTTGAAATCGCGATTGAGCGAAACTAATTGAAAATAAATCGGAATAGCCTTAAGATTATATTTAGTATTATTTCTTCTGCAGCGAAATACAATTTATATGTGTACAAGTCTCCTAGGGTAATATATATTCTTTGTAATCTCAATGAACCCTTTGTTTGTCTTAAAGGTTGCTGGTTATGCGCTATATGAATCGGAAATCTTAGGATCCTAAACATCTTTATGTGCTGGTGTAATTTAAAAGTATGGCAGGTAAGTTTACCTGAAAAAAATATTTGTCTTTGAAAATATAATAATATCTATACTCAGACATTTACTTGCCTTAAAAATAATTAGTAAATGTCATTGATAGAATTAGTCTATATCGTATAAACCTTATAAATATAAAGTGATTTCAAAGAAACAATTGTCGTATAATAGTATAGTTTCTTCGTAGCGTTATACACTTTGTCTTAGCATACATACTATAAAACTTTCTTTATTTCTATAAACCGCAACTGAATTTACTGAAAAAGTAGGTTCCACATCAACAAAGAATTTACTGAAAAAGTAGGTTCCACATCGACAAAGAGCAACATCAAGTACTATGGTTTAGCTTGCATAATGGCTCTGATCGTGTAACATAGTGTCGCTTGTGTAATTTAAAAGTATGTCAGATAAGTTTGCCTAAAATAAAGATTTAGCTATGAAAACATAATAATATCTGTACTCAGACATTTATTTGTCTTAAAAATAATCAGTAAAAATCTTTACAAGAATTAATCTAAAAATAACGTTTCGTATAAACCTTATTACCATATATTGATTCCAAAGAAACTTTTATACTATACTAGCATGATTTTATATTAATATGATATCATAGATTTATACACTTAGTTCAAAGCATATACTATAAACCTTTATTATTTCAATATACCGCAAATGAATTTACTAAAAAAGTAAGTTCCATTTCGACCTAAAGCAAGATCAAGCTCTATGGCTTAGCTAGCATAGGTCGGATAGTTCAATATAGTTAGAATTACGAGAGTAAAATGTTCCCAGGCAATCGATTCTCATGCCGTTTGTCTCTTTGGAATTACTGACATTGATTAAGTGCCTCTCATTGACCTCTGTCCAAGCACATTTATTGACAGACTGATTTTTATTTTGCATAACTCTCCTCCCCTGGTGCCGGACTCTCTCCCTCTCTCTGCCCGGCTGACGCGTGCCAGGGTTGCCATGCAAATTGGCCACACCCCTCCTCATATGTCAACGGGCGCGGATCTGTAATAATCGATACAGATAGACAGAAAGATAACCAAAAATCGATTTGCACGGCAAAAGAAAAAATTAATAAATTCACCCAGAGTGACATAATTAAGTGGCTCAGCCGGGCGGATGGTCTGACCAGTTGACCAGTTCACCATTGTCCTGGACACTTCATACTACGTTCATATCATAATGAAGTGTAAATGCCGAGACTGTATTAAATAATCGGCTTTCGATACTCTTCAGGCAGGCAGGCAGGGCAGGGCAGGGCAGGCAATGTCTGCTCGACATTGAAAAAAGTCACGTGCCCACGTTAATCCGTGCAGAGAAAGTAAGTTGTCCCTGCTGCCTGCTGCCCGATCCCTGATCCCTTCCCGGTCCTGTGCCCGCAATTTGTTACGCTTTGCTTTCAGTTTGCCGCCGGGTGAAAGGCGAACTACCTCGGCCTCTCTCGCACACACACTCATCCTTTGCTCCCTTTCTTATTATTGCCATGTTGTTGTCTCTATATAGGCAGGCAGTTCTACTTGCAGTAGCGCTGATTAAATTATCTCAAGGGTTCGCGAAGCGAGCCACGCTCGTGACGTAATTGATAATCGCGGTCATAATGCTACGCGTACTCGACGTGTGTGTGTGAACCCGAATAAGTCATTAAGTTCGATCGAAAAAGGGGTTAAACCACTTGAAAAATTGAGTCACTGCAAAGCACACAATATTCAGTACTTTCAAGTAGGGAAATCTATATTTTATTTACTTATGAGAATACCCTATGTGCTTACATCTACTTCTCGTAATACTTTAACCTCTAAGCGAGTTAATAAGCTATTAATGCAGTTTTTACTAATAGTTCTTAATGTATTTTTTTGCTATCTATGCATAGCATAAAAGGGTACTATACTTTTACTAGTTTGCTCGGCTGTTCACCTATTTGTCTGTATGAACACGTATATCTCAAATACTCTTAGAGCTAGAACTATCAAACTTGCTTTCAATATGTCTAAATCTAGCACGACTATGCTGTTTATTTTTAATCTTAGCCACGCCCCCTTTTTTCTCATAAAACTAAGCCTAATCGCACTAGTACTTCTATGACTTTTACTTTTTTTGGCAATTAGTACAATTATAATTAACTAATTTAATTAACTAGTTCTTCTGTTTCGATATTTCAAAATAAATCTATAAAATCCGAGTAATGAACTACTATTACTTGTATATGGTATATTTCCTAAAAAACTCGCAGCGTTTCTCACGCTACTCGAGCTGTAAATCCTTTTTACATATTTCCAGTACATAAACTCCTTCAAATACACTTATTGCCTTATATCATTTCTTCGGGGCGTTGCAAATAACAGCAAATTACACAGACCAACTGCTGCGAACTTGGAGGGGATATTTAGAGGAATTCGCAAACAATATTGATTGCAAAGCGATCAAAATATAAATTTATCAACGCACTTGAGAGAGTACGAGAGAGAGAGAGAGAGAGAGCGAGTGCCAATTGATACTACCCTCACAATGCGAGGGGCAACAATTTTAAAGTGAAATCAAAATAAAGTGGAATAAAAACGAAGTGAAGTAATGTAATTCAATGATGTGGAAATGTTAAGTCCGGGGTAGGGTACCCCTTTTTTGTTGTTGTTGTTGTTGTTGTAGCTGAGTTTAAAGTACTCGACTAATTTATAACTTATGAACGACCGACCTCGGTCGAGTGTGTGTGCATAAAAAACAATTTTCCATGCCACTACAAAGCGGAGCAAAAGCCAAAATTTGACAGGAATAGCGGCCGTTTAGCCCTAGCGTCACCCTATGCGTCTCACTCTTAAAAACCATAACCCTTTACCGAGGCATACACACATGTACGCGCATGTACGCACATGTACACACATGTCAGCAAGCGAATTAATCGAAGAGAAATGATTTATTTAGCGCGTTGCCCGCTTGCGAAAGGGTTGCCAACCCCTCGCAATGTTGCAGCCCAAAAATGAACTGCAAACTGCGCACCCAAATCAAATTTAAACTGTTTTCAAAACTGCATTCAAGGTAGGATCGAGGCGAGGCGAGTCGCGGCCCTTCCATCATTGATGGGCATTTATTGGCTTTACCCACTTTGCGATTCGGTCGAGGGGTTGCCCTGCTCCTCTCGAGTGCGTGTTTTGGCTGTTGCATTTTTGGGTTGTTTTTTTTTTTTTTTTGGTTGTTACTGTGTGAATTTCGCACTGCATTTCTTATGTTTTTTTACCCAAATTTCACACTGCATTTTTATGGTTACGTTGCCTTTCAAAACATTTATGACGGCACGTTTTTTATGCCTCGAGTTTCTTTAAGTTTGAGTTTTTTATTGTTTTGATTTATTTTCGAATTTGTATTTGACGTGTGCGAGATTTGTGATTGATCTGAAGAACGTTAAATTTGCAGTAAATTTGCAGTAATTAATAAAACACAATACCATAAAGTATAAGGTATTTTATTGGATTTGCAGAGTGTGAGAATGTTTTCTTAAAAAGAGGCAGAATCGTAGACAGAGTTTGGATGGAAACGTGAGAGATTTTATTGAGCGAGATAACTGCAACTTTAGGAATTATGTTTATTCTGAAACTGCAATAAAAATTATTTGATATAGATTAATTCTTAAAGAAAAGTAAAGAAACGCACAATCCGCTTTTTTCCCGACAAATGTGGCTGTTTTTGAAGGCCAACTGCGGGAAAAATTTAAAAATTGTGGGAAGCGGAAATTCTGCATTTTTATTTATATTAAGTTCGCTTTTTCCGCTTTTTTGGAATTTCAAATCTTTTCATATAATTTATCTCAAATAAAAATTTTTAGCGGATATTTTCATATTGGTTGCTTAATTTTCATTTTAAGATATTAAAATTATATATATTTTTAATTTCATTATAATCGCGAAGTTGGCATAGGGCGAATCAGCCCGCTTAAGTGTTTTATGTAAATATCTTCACTGTTTCGTAATGTACTGCAACTAAATTTTAACTGCACAGCCGATATAGTTAACCATTAATGCTGCTAAAATTTCAGCAAAATCGAAATACTCTGTCATGAATTTATAGAGCATAACCAATGTAGACTACGCTTTAAACGGGCTAAGGGACATTTTGAAAATGCAATTGAGTGAAACTAATTGAAAGTAAATCGGAATAGCCTTTTGCGTTTGCGATACTCTCTCTCCTTGTCTCTCTGCCTCTCTCTCTTGTTCTCTTTCTCTGATTTTGACATATTTATTTAGGCGCTCTTAGCGCGACAAAGTCGTGACCCCTCGCGCCGCTGCTGTTGATGCTGAAAAGGCGCAACAAATTGCGGTCGCATTGCCGCATTGTCTACCTACGATATACGTACGTGTAACTGTCTGTCTGATAAATTGGCTCTAGGATTGTGTTTACACGATTTCCGCAGCCCGAGAGCAGAAGGACCCCATTGAAAAACTACTTTAAATAGGCCTAATGACATCCGTTCTAGTTCTCTCTCTCCAGCTCTGGGTAGTCCTTTATTGTTTTCCACTTCCTAATCAAACAGGAAGTGTCTGTGTGTTCGAGTGTGTGTGTGTATGTGTGGTTAAGGGTTGTCCGAGCCACAGACTGACCGAGTGGGGCTCTGTCGGCTTGACTGTTTTTATAGCGTAAGCGATCAAAATTTACGATAAATGCTTTAAATTTTGTACACCTAAACAAAAAGTCGCCTTTTGTTGCGTTAAGTGAGCGTGCATAACTTGATTTGTTCGAGCTCATAAATTTGACGGGGACAGCAGGAAAATATAGACTAGACAAGACATCTCTCATCTCGACCATGTGTGTGTCATGCGTACATATGTGAAGGAGTTTTCCGCTAGCCAACCCTATCTGCGGGAAAATCTGCACCTGCCCCTGCGGCCGACCCCAGCCAGAGATAATGAGCCCGGGCTGGCGGGCTGGCGGGCTGCCCGCCCCACTCTGCTCATTTGTTGGCAATTATGCTATGCAAAGGCCTTCGGTTTTGTACGCAGTTCAAAAAGAAATCATCAATCTCTGTCCACAAATGTTAAAAGCGCATGCATTTAAATTAGACATTTAAGCCACGTTGGGGCAGCTAACCCCAAACCAGAACCCGACCAAAAACAAGTGTCAAAAGCAAAACCACTTCCCTTTTTCCAGCTAGCATGGTGTGATTTCAGCAAAAAAATTTCGATACCTTCAGCTGCAGACGCTCAGCCCGGGAAACGCTTAATAGGATTTTCCACAATTTTTACTATTTTTCCGTTGGCAGCTACCGGTTGCCAGTCAGTCAGCCGTTCACCCCCGGCACAAACTGTTTTTTGCATTTCCCTCTCGATTTTTTTTTTTAATTTTTCAAATATTTTTGCCTTTGAAGGGTTAGAAAAATGCCAGCACATCCCTTTTGTGTGTTCTCTGGCTGTTGAAAATTCTTGCACACTTTTTTTCACCATTTCTTTTTTGTTTTCTTCTCTTTTGGAATATGCTTATACCGTCGCTGACATTAAAATTCAAATTCATTTTCAGTTACAGTTTTTGATTGATACGCGATTGCGTTGCCAACTTAAAGACTTGTGCAACACTGGCTTTGAGTACAGTTAATTTACGCAACGGTTAAACAAGAGTCCTTTGACTTCTGCGCTTATGCTAATTCCTGGCAAATCTCTTTAAGCTGGCGTCACGCTTGCCGAATTTTCCCAGGCCGCCAGACCTCCCCCTTTTCCCAAAAAAAAAAAAAAAAGTAGAAAGACTTCCCTTTGGAACACTTAAATATGCATGAATTTTTACACGCAGCGAACTCGATTAGTCGACAATGCATATTGATGGCATTGATGGAATAATTGATCAATTCTAATGAGCCACAACACACACACACACACACACACACACAGTGGCAGGAGCGGCAGTCAGTACCGGCATGCTCTGAGGTTGAAGGAACCGCAATATTTGCATTTGATTGACAACAAAGTTAATTGAGTGTGGCGATATATACGAGAAATTTGCATATATGACCGATTGGGAAATGGAAAAAAAGCATGCAAGAAGCGAAAACAAACATTTATTATATATTTAACTAAGGGTCTAAATGTCGTTTCAATGAATTTATAATTGAAGAAGCAGCTTTGCATTTACCAACACTGAATTTGCATATTTCCCTGTGCGTTTAATTAATGATTTTATGCTACTCTGACACACACACGACGACACTTTTTGACTTTTCCAGTTGCAGCTTTTTATTTATTTTTTTTCCTTCTTTCAACCGATCATTAATCAGAGTTGTTCGGCGAACTCATTAACCCTTTTGTTCGCAATAGGTACAAAAAAAAGTGGTACAACAGTGTCTTATGTAAATATTTGCATTGGCAAAGTCGCGTTTATATTTTTTTTGTCTCATTGAACAATTGGGAACACGTGAGAACGACGCAGAAGATGTCGTGTATGAATCCTTATTAATGATCCTGTCTTCGAAGTCTTTGGAGTTTTAATTAGAGTTGCCAACTGTCAGCCCGGTACAGCTGCAGTATTGCCAGGCCTACCCGCTGTGCGCGCCACAATCTTTCTTCCATCGATACTCGAACTCGTCGCACATATATATATCAAAGAAGTTCTTATAGCCATTGTTATCTGGATGTACATTAAGTGTTCCAAAAAAAAAAACGAAACAGAACATGCCCCTCGAGAAATTATGCCATATTTTCCGAATTGCTAAAAAGTTGCCAAAGTGCAAAAGAATTGCCGCGATAAGCGTCTACGAAATGATGTACATTATGTCCAGGCATAAGAATTATGACCGATTCGTGCGATAAGCCTTGACTTATGAGGGCAAAGTCAGCGGGAAGCAGGCAAAGCGAACAGGGGAGGCAAGGAAAAATAGAGTGTACAAGAAGAAGACGTAAAAAAATACTATTAAATTGGTTTAGCATACCAACTCTTACCTTAACTGTATCATCCGAGAACTGGGGTAAACCTCATGCGGGCACAAAGCTTAACCCCATCGTGCCGCAAAGTCACGCAAAAGTCGCTGCCAATCGGAAAATCATAATTAATTGTTTCGTTGTGTGTGTGTCTAAACATCATTAATATCTATAAGATTCAACCCTGAGACCCGCATAGTTATCCCGCTGCCTGTGTAAAAACAAAGCCAATTTCGGGTTCTTCCAATTAAACGCGCGGATTAAACTTGGGTTGAGTTTTGCACTTCGTTAATGCCCCCGACAAATTGCTTGACTGTTTCATATCAGTTTCATATCGTGTCGCTATTTGCATATATAGTATGCATTGGTAGTTGGTGGTGGCAACATCATTAATAAAAATCATAATAAAGGCGTGGCGAATGTTGTCACGATCTCACCAAAAAAAAAAAAAAGGATTGCTGTGTGTGGGGGCTGTCGTAGCGGGTTTTTAATTAGTTTTTCCTTAGTTCCCTCGCATCTATTCGGACGGGATACTCTTTCTTATGCTTGACTGACTACGCTGAAGGCGCTGCTGCTACTACTTAGTGCCAGTGTGACCAATTTCGTTAATTAATCATTGTCTTACACTGACACTTTTCTTTGTTTGTTCCTTATAAAACACATCTATTAATTGATATAATAAGTTTCCAATCTCGATTTTGGTTTCTTATAACATCTGCCGTAATATATTTGATTAACTTATTTCTGGGACATTTCTCAATTTTCTTAAATTTTCGTAAAAGTTTCACTACAAACCACAACTAAAAATCTATTTAATAATTTTCTAACCTAGTTTCTTTAAACCTTTTATCATCTGCTGAAATATTTTGAATACAATTTCTCTTTGTCAGCTATTTTTAACATTTTCCCGAAAGTTATTAAACATTTTTGTTAGATTGTCATCTAATACTGAATATAATAATATTCTAACCTCAATCGTCGCTTCTTTTTAACATCTGTTGAAATATTTCGATTTCAATTTCTCTTCGCGACATTTTTCCAACCCATTAAGTCGCGTACACTTCAGAACTACACTCAAGAGTCCTTGGAGCTTGCAGCTTAATTAAGTCAAAATTGCCGGGCATGAAATTATATTTAATGAACCAAAAATAATAGAGAAAACCACAGAAATTTCAAAGGTAATAAATTTTCAAAGTAAGCGAGAGTTACGTGTTTAACCCCAGCTTGCCGTCGCGATATTCAAATAAATCTCAAGACGAAAAAAAATACCCGAACCTCGGAGTGTACATTAAATTAAATTGCTCAACAGTTTGTAATGCGGCACATTAGTGTCAAACGATGACGACGAGTATGAGAACAAGGACCAGGACCAGGACGAGAACGATACGAAAAGTACTAGGACGAAACCGAAAGGGTTAGACGGGGCGACATTAACACGTTGTTAGGACAAGCTGCTGACACAGGCAGGGAACGTGAACAGGCTGAAAATATATTCAAATTTCAACTTTATGCGACAGGACAGAACAGGACACACTGGTCCAGCTGAACTAGGATGATGACAGTGGTGGGACACAGTCCATGCTGCGGTCTCTCGGCTTGTGCAGATTTATGTCAACACTTCGGTTCGGTTCGGGCTCGGTTCGGTTCCGAACAACGACTGAATGAGCATAATTAGTGGCGAGTTTGTCCGGGGAAAAACAATTTTCATGCAATTTGTTGCGTCTAAATGCTTTTTATATGCAAATCGGGGTCAGCCGGCTGGCTGTATGTGGTTCGACTGTGGCCGGATGCGGCAACGGGATGCGATCGTTTTTTTTGTTTCGTGTGGACCAGAGTCCTATTTATGATTTTTAATGAGCTTGTTTTTCATGATTGATGCATCGCCGTTGCAGTTCCAGTGTTCTCTATGGATGCTGTGAAATTTGAATATTTTTATAGCCAACGGTCACATATGAGGCGGAAATCTTAACGATTATTGAGGATAAACTTGTTTCTTAAGGCGGAAAATCGCTGAAAAATGTCGACGCAATTAGATGCTGAATTTCTTTCGAATTTCCCAGTTATGCAAATTATGGGAAAGGAAAGAAAAGAGTAAAATGTGTATAAATTCAAAATCATGCTGCCCAAGATCTCTTGCTGAGTTTTAAACAGCTACAAAAAGCGAGAAACAATTTTTAGCATGGGTTTATATTATATTCAGCTTTTTGTATACCTACATACCAATGTAAGAACTAAATACTGCACTTAATATACACAAAATATCCCCTTTCTAGTGCTATGGGCGTGGCTTCCCAAATTTGCAACCTACTTCAGCTGCGCATGGTATGCAGGCACCTTCAGTCCAAATTTGGTGTCTTTAGTCCTAGTTGTTGCCTAGATTGGCGCGTTCATACAGACTTTTTCCTATGAACTTGCCTGTGGAACTGAATATAGCGTAGTTAGGCGCTTTCTTTGCATTTTAAAGCCGCTTTCAGTCTGTTAAATACTTAAAGTATACCCTTTCTAGACTGTATACAAAGTTAAAGATAAAAAGAAGTCAGCTAAATCGATATATACTTAAACGCAAACCTTGCACAGGTTCAATAGACCTGTCCACCATTAGCCAGCTCTAATCGCGCTATCGAACTCTCCGGCATTTTCCTCGTGTCAATCACGTTTATGAGTTCTAATGACAATTCTCATTTTTGGTTTTTATCGCGCGTCTGTCATCAATAAATTAACTCGATACAATGCGAATCGAAACGTGGAGAGGGAGAGGCAAAGAGAGAGAGAGAGGAAGAACACGCGATTGAGCAGAAATCACAAAACGCTCAAACGAGCTGCGATTTTTTATGGCCAAGTGCAATGGCAATGGCAATGGCAATGGCACTTGGAATTGGCGTCATCCTCGTCGTCGTCGTCGCCAACGTCATTTCACCTTTTGTGTTGTGGCAGCTGAGGCGGTGCGGGGCGTGGGGCAAGGGGCAAGGAACAAAGACAGACAAATGTCACCGCACACGATAAGTCAAAGTTAATTTCATTTTATTTATTTATTTATCCATCCATCGACTGACAGCGTTTTACAACACTATTTAATATTGACTGGATACCTAAAACTATTCTCCACGCTGCATCCGCAGAGTGTCTGCTCCTACGCTACGGGAACTCCGTGATTCCGTGACTTTTATGCGCAATTGCTCGCTAATGGTCCAAGCAGAGTCCACGTTGACGTCGCTAACCATTCGCATCATCATCGTCATCGTCGTCGTCATCGTCAATCGGGTGCCGGCGGCGAGTTGCATTTTTCACTTGGCTGCCAACAGGGCAACACATAAAGGCAAGTGTATCAGGCTAATACCAGGGCCGGATGAAAAGTTTCTAATAGTATCTTGCTATATGTGATCACAACTCATTCAACAGTGCTGTGATCGAATCGATTTGCCGATATTTTTGCACCAAAATCAATCGATACTATCGATCTTATTGAATTTCTAAGCTCTACACAAGTTTTTCCTGCACAAATCTTATAAAACTGTGTGGTAAAATCATAAAAAAAAAACAATTTAAAATAAACAATACCATTGATAATTATGAGTATTAAACTGTCAACGATATTATCGATTATTTCGGATTTCTATATTTATATTATTCTTAATTATTTTTAAATTTGTTGCTTGTACCAAGTGCGACCAAACTTTTGGAAACAAATAGAGCTGTTTTTTGGAGGGTTACAATGTATAAAAAATCAAAAAAAAAAAAAAATTGCATAAAAAATAACAGGAAAAAAGTTTAAAAATTTATAATAAAAATCGTAAAAAAAAACTGAAATTATAAATTAAGCAATAAATTTGAAATATATTGTGAAAAATATTATTTGAGATAGATTGTATAAAAAATATTGGCAAAGGTCAAACAAAATATTGAAAAAAGCTAACTTATTATAAATTAAATCCAGAATTCCTGCTGTCTGCAAATTTTTCCCCGCCGTTGGCCTTCGAAAAAAGCCAGAAAGCGGAATTGGCGCATTCTCTTTTAAGCAGTGCTGTAAAATCTTAAAAAAAACACTCGATAGTGCAAAATTAATTGAAGAAATCATTCAACCAGCAATACTATCGATAGTGGCAACAACTGCACAAACTGCCCTCGCCTGTCATTGGCAATGAATGAGCTGTTGGCCGCGCTCCAAGACAGCGACGTCATTCATTACTGAGGGGGTGGGTGTTGATATAGACGAATGTCCCTTCCGACGTGCTACCTGTTTGCCGATTGAATCGTAGGAGGGAATGACCACAGCATATATAGTATAAACTATACTGCATAGTCTATATGTAGTTGATTATCCTCAGCTGCTCATCTAATTTAGTAGTTGGCGCTGCCAACTGCATTTTAGTTTTACGAGCGCGATGCCATAAAATCTTAATATATGAATTAAGCTGCCATAAATTTGCACTTTAATGCGACTTAATTTAATTGTCACTGCAAAAACGCCATGAAAGTTAAGGAGTTTCGCACGGGGGGAGGGGGGGAGGAGTGGGCAAGTGCAGCAGGTGCGACTCAAGCAGTGAAAAGTGTCGCAAGAAAAGCACTAAAAGGAAAGTGAGGAAGCTTTATCCTGTGCAAGATTATTAAAATATATTAGAGAGTGTTTTGGGTTAGGGATGAAGCAGCTGGGAGTTGGGTGTACTGTCTGCATTCTAATTTGGTCGCATGAAAAATGTTGAACTTAATTTCAGACTTTTTCCTAATTAGAGCGTGTACTCGCAACTTCATCAATAACCGAGACGACTGCGAGTGCAACTGCAACTGGAAGTGGTGCTCCCCTAAATCAATTAATTTTGGATAGTTGTGTCAACATTCGAGGAGGAGTTCTAGTCGAGGGCGCCTCTAGATTTATGGTTCGAGGTGGCACGCTTCGCCGCCTGCCTGGGATAATTATCTGTCAGCCATGGCTCTTGACTTTACAAATTCCAATCAGTTGACATGCCCCGCCCATTTCCATTGAGGCCTGACTTATCGCTAAGGGATAACACGCGTGCTCGACATACCCGAGCAGCAATCGCATGATTTACGGCCACGGATCAGCTGAAGTTGCTATAAATAGCGCTATAAACAGTTGAGGTATGCCCAGAGCGAGCTCACAGTATTTTCTTAGAAGCTGGTTCTTAAAAAAAATTGTATAATACCGATGGCTTACAATATATTAATTGTTTATTTACTTGCGACAGTTTTAAAAGCGTTTTCAACACTGTTAAATAAATGTTTCGCCTTTAGATACTACAAAAATTATACAAATTCAAGAACTTGTTTGACTTAGATATTTGAAATAATCGTTACTATCGATTGTTCAGATTTTCTTTCGATTTATGAATTTGTTGACTGTTTTTAAATGTTATGCAGCAATGATGCGCTTAAAAACACATGTTAAGAATTATACGAAAATTCCTATTTAATCGTCTATGAATTATACAAATTCAAGAACTTGTTTGACTTATATATTAGAAATAATCGATAGTTTAATTATTCTTTCAATTTACAAATTTTTGACTTTTTAATATATTTTTCAACACTGCTTAAAAGAGTTTGCGCTTTACAACCTTTGGGGTTAGCAAAAGTAATACAAAATTAAAGAAATACTATTCCTTCAAATGCAAAACAATTGATTGAATAGATCCAACTATCGATAGTATATCAAATCAGTTGTTGCGCAGCTCCAATGCGAGTCTTCTCACTGATCTTTTCAATCCTTTTCTCACGTTTGCACTGCAATGAATAATTTCCTAATTAATCATGTAAGAAACTTGACTAGGCAGAAGTCTGACTTGACTCTCTCTGCGTCTCTCAGCTTGAGCAGGCTTCTGTCAGCTTTTGTTGATTTTCCTCAATTTTTACCTACAAAAATTTTCAGAGCGCATTTGCTGCGCTTTTCTAGCTGAACTTGTGGCCTGTCTGTCCTCGAGAGGGTAGGGAATAGAATTCGGTAAGATTAATGAACTTTTCCAAGTCGACATCAGTTCGTCAGTCAGTCAGTCAGCATCCTCTCCGGCAACTTACCTGGTCATCTTTCAGCGCTGGCAACAAAAGCAAATGGACAATGGGCAGGGAAGGGTGAGCGGACAATGGGGCCTCTTGCCTCTTTCCTATGCGGCGTGGCGTTAATAATTCATGTTTCAATTAATTGCCATTTTGTTGTCATCGTCGTGCATACCCTCTTTTCCGAGTCTCTTGCAGTCAACAGCTTGACCAGCGCAGCAGCAGCCGAAGCGGCGGCGGCGCCGTTGCGTCTAGGAGGATCGTGTTGTCTCATCTTGTCTCTCACCTCTCATCTTCCCTAGCCTCGTCTTGAAGTGCCACAACGAATATCCAGTTTTATTTTTTTTTTGGTTCACCTTAGATGATTAATCCACATGAGGAGATGCTGTCAGAGAAGTTTTTTTTCGAAAATTTTTGGTTGTTTTTTCTGCGCAATTTGCTGTGATTAATTCTGGTGTGATTCTTGTGATTCTTCGCCTGATTCCCATTCTTATTCATGAGCTTAACAAATGGCTGCACATGGGGTTAAGCCGGGCAAAAGTCTGGTTGTGTCTGGTTGACATGCTATAAAGGGCCTTAGAAAAACAATTTAGTTTCAGTTGCTGCATTGAAATTCTTTCAGATTATGGCATCAGTTTTTTTGTGAATTTTCTGGTAGTCGTAAAATCCATTAAAAGCTTTAAGTGGCGCACTTGAACTTGAATCTTGAAACCAGCCGGGGTGGCGCATACTTGTAAATCATGTGGAACTGCGTCTCGTGGAAAACAATCTGCATATTGACAGCTTGTCAGCTTGTCAGGGCTTATTCCAAGCGATTTCTCAAGCGTTTCTTTGTTTTGTCAAAAGCAGCCGCAAAAATGCTTTGACGAAATGCAATTTACGGGCAAAAACTGAGAGCGGGGCAAAGGGGCAGAGTGCCACACATATACAAGATGCGCTCCGATTGCATCTGTCAATTGTCAATTTTGTCTGTCGAACGAGTAGTTCCTGCCCCTTTTCAGTTTCCCGTTGCGTTCCACTCGACACTGTCGTCGTCACCTGATTGTGCCGCATTTCTCAGCGGGCAAATGTAATTTTGAGCACCCCTGCCCACTTTCCCCGTTTCCTTCTGCATTCGAACATGCCAAAAAGTCAGACAAATGCAGTTTAACACACACGCCACAGCGCCCCCTTTAACCCCCGCCCGGTTACCCCTTCCATGCCCCAAACAGCAATGTGGCATGTAACTGAAACATGTAATCCAAACGCAAGGGAACAACGCACCATAGCCCGACAAACGAGCGACTATTTGCGTCTCCCAACACTCAATCGTTCCATCACACACACATACACACAGCCGCACACCCAGAAGCATATAGAGAGGGCACACATCAAAGTAAAACTTTTTCTATATAAAAACACGCCAGGGGGTCTCTCTACTCGCATCGCTCGCTCGCCCTTTGCTACCTGATGCTCTTTCCTGCACTGTGTCTAGGTTTGGGTCTGCTCAGATCTCAAGCTAATGTTTAAATCTCATATATATACGAAGCTTATAGTAATAAATTTAGTACAACATATTTCTGAACATTTGTAGATATTTCATTATTTGTTTTCGATATTTATTCATAAGATTTCCTTATAATAAACATCATTATTTCGCTTGTATCTTTACAAACTAGTTTTTTAAAAGTTTTCTAAATTTAGTTTCAAGTTGCATTTAGTATATAAGTAAACTATAAAATATGAACATATTTAGCAACATTTTCTAAAATTTTTTTTTTTTCGACATTTAATTACAAGATTTTTTGAAAACTTTGTTTTAAAACTGTTTTCTTGGATTCCTTAAATAGGATTTCAGTTGCACTTCACATTTATAAAAATAAAATATTTCAGTTAATTTTGTAGAAATTAATTTATTTTACGCAGTTTTTTAATTTTTAAGTTTTTATTAAAATAAAGCCGAATAATTTCTTTTCATATTAACATCAAGCAATATTTGCAATATTAACTAACTTTGTTTTAAATTACTACACAATTTGTATCAAGTTTTCCAATAAACAAACAAAATATTTTATATTGTTACTCTTATAGAATTATCTCCTGCATTTTCTTTTTTTAAAATTTTTTTTCTAAAGAGCATTCACTTGTCGTTATCTCTTCTTTCTCTGACTACAAGTGCTTAGTGCACTCTTTTCCGGCTCACGCAGGTCTTTTCGTGTCGCTTTCTTTCAATTGAATTCGCTTGTGCGGGTCTTCAGAGTTGTGCTACGTTGTGCTGTGTTGTGCTATGTTGTCTAGTGTAATTCACTTGGCTCACCTTCTTCAAAAGGCTGCCGCTGCTGCCTGTCCCATCTTTCTCTCTCTCTCTCTGACTCTGTGCCGCCTTTAATTAGCAGCGCGATTTATTTATTCATTTGTTTGCGGTCATCTTGGAGCACTTGAAAGTGACGCACTCATTGGGCCAACCGAAACTCCAATTTTGTATTGAATTACAGCACCATTTTCAAGGCAAATTATGGAACAGATTGTGTGTGTTTGTGTTCGACAAACAGTTGTAAAAGCAGTTCGATGTTCCTCTCTCTTTCTGCGCTTTCCCAGGCTCGCGTAGGGTATTTTTGTGGTACATAAATTAGTGTCGGCTACAGGTCCTTAAACACTTTCTGTGGGCAAGTTCCGAAGCAAGGGGAACCCTCATTCCAGCTGTGCTATTTGATTAAAATGTTTTCCGTTTTCGGGCAATAAATGTCCAATAAAAATATAATTATTACTCGACTGGCTTACACACCTACTGCTACACCTATGTTGCCCACAGTTGAGCCGGGTTCCGGGTACTTTATCTTTTTTATGTTCCTGTATCGACTTATCTCCCTGTCTGCCTGCGTGCGTGTGTGTGCTTGTGTGTCCTGAGCCACTCCCGCACATAAATTTTGTAAAGTGTATTTTTGTGGCTCTTTCTACCCCTCTCACATTCTCTCTCTCTCTCTCTATTGTTGCGCTTCCTGCCCTGCGTGTGGGTATTTGTTTATTAAGTAGCTCGAGCTGCTGTTTTATCTACTTATTGTTCCAAGTGCATTCCGAGTGCTTCCTCTTGTAATTAAACGTATCCATTAAATCGCCGCCCACCTATAAATTAATACGCATTAGTCTTGATTTGTTTTCACTTATAAATTTGCTGTAGAAATTTCACTCACGCCTCGGGGGCGTGTCAACAACTAAGCTAAGTGTAAATTTGTGAGCATCGAGAAAAAATACCCCAAAAAATAGCGAGAAAAAATTATAATTAATTATTTAACATATTTCATGAGTTTTTTTTCCCCAAAAAAATACCAATAAGTCATGCGAGGACAGCTCTAAATGCGGGTCCCAGTCGCGACGCGGCAACTCAATTTATTTGAAATTTGTAGGCTTGCTTCCTCCGCCTTTCCTTATATGCCTGCTCTATAAATAAACAGGAGGGCGACACCTTCGAACAGGGGCGCAAATTGTTGCCTGTGTGTGCGTTAAATGCGCCACTTGAGGTGGGAGGAGGCGAGTGGGTAGGGGTACGTACTCGTATATTTGTTTATACAGTCTTTTAGAGGGCCCCAAATGCTCCCCAGCAGCGTTTTAATTATTCTTAGGGCGCCTGATTGCAGCCAAAACACGGAAGAGTTTTCATTTTCTGTTTACTTTAGTCTTAAATCAGACGAAATTGTGCAGAGGTCAAGCAAAGATTTGTCTCTTTCTCTCTCTATATTTGACTCGCTGTCCTTGCCAATCCGATGTGGTCAAGTCAAAGGGTTACCAGCTCATCCCGTACTGACAGTTTGCGGTCGTATTTCATTCCTACTTCAACTCGTTTCGGGTTGTTTTGTTTTTTTGTTTTTTACATTTACATTTTTATTACATGAACAAATTTGATGCGGTTACAAATGGGCCAATGCAAATACATTTTTAAGAACTCTGCCTACCCGGTAAGGAATGACCACTCTGAGGCGCTGGAGAAGCAGCAGCTACCCTCTTCCTTTTCCCTACGAGCAGCAATGTGTGTGTGTGTGTGTGTTTTTTTTAGAAATTTCCTACGGTTCATAAATCATGCCGCCTGTCAAAATAACTGCATAAATTTTCCCAACTGTTTATCGAGACGGCACTCTCAATTGAATTTGTAAGCAGGCAGTAGCAATTGGATTAGTCAAAGGCTTAAGATGCTGCCTGGTCAAGTGATGCTGCCATGCTACTGGGGGTACTGGAACTGGTCAGGACTAAGCGTATATAATTTTTCGATTTATAGTCGCAATTTATCCGGCGATAAGCGAGAAACATGGTCAGGGAAATGATTGATTGCCAGGTTAAGAAGTGAATGCATGTCACCCAAAGGAATAGCCAAGCTAAAGGAAGGTCTTCTCCGCCCCCCCTCCCAGGGGAGCGTATACAATTTGTAACTGTGAAGCATGAAGTGAATTCGCAATCGACAGCTGTAGAAAGACAAAGAAGACAGGAAGCCCGGGGCCAGAAAGGGGTGATTGATGCTCGGTAGTCAAAAATTACTCAATTAGCTGCCATTAGGAGACTCGACTACCTACGGATTAGGCGTAGACCTAGCTAATTGCTGTGGTCCAGGCGTAATCCAGTGGCCCAGCCGCTTGCAACAATTAAGTAAACTCAATTGAGTCGAGAGAGACCGCAGTGTACCTCATTATAAACAATTTTCGTTATCACCGCAGCCGAAGAAGAAGAAATAGAAATGCATTAGGCCACGGTGTGGTCCCCCCTTCCTCGCCAGGCGACCTCGACTCGGCAGCTACGGTCATAACATTAGAACCTCGCTAGACACTTTACCAAATTGCCGCAAATCACGAAAGGCAAATCAAAGTGAATTAGTAAAAGAGAAGAAGAAATGAAGAAGAAACCATGTTGCAGCCACAAATTGTGGCGGCTCCGAGTGCCATTAACATATATGAGGACAGGCAGATGATGGCACCAACTGATCCCAGATGTTGCACGAGTCGCTTGGAGTCGTCTCGGTGTCGTCTTAAAGTCGCGACATGCGTCTAGCAACCGTTTGGGATCGGCAATTAATTGGCGCTACTTTACGGAGTGAGATGAAACGAAGAGGTCACAGAGAGAGAGAGAGAGAGCAATAAAGTTAATGAGGAAAACTAGAAGTCTTTATGTTCACTACATAACAGGGTAAAGGTAAATATGTTTGTATGAACACCTATAACGCGACGACTAAACGAGCTAGGGCTTTAAAATTTGGTACCAACATGTCTGATTATAGCACGCAGATTAAGCAAATTTTAGAATTTAGCGACGCCTCCTTGTGCCTTCATAAATCGCTAAAAAAAACTAAGTGAAGGCGTAAATTTAGGGTAACAGTATTTTACTTATTATAAAGTATATTTAAATAGCGGCTATATCACATTGTAATACAGTCAATCCAAAATTTCTTTATATGTATATCTATTCTAGTATTTTATTGCATATTCTTTGCTATTTGCCTACTATATTACGCGTTTAGCCTGCACCTTGGGTTGCTTCACAGTTCGCCACATTTTGCACCCAATTATAGCATAAATCCAGCCTCAATCATCGCATCGTCGTTTACATCTCATTATCTGCCAAACCCGAAACCGTTGGCAATCCCAATTCCACAAACCTGAATCCCATTTGGGCCAAACAGAAAATCTACAAAAATCTGTTGACCGCATACAAATTAGTGTTATTAGCACGTTTTTTTCTTCTGCTTCTCCTCTTCTGCTTCTACTGCATTTTGGCAACACTTTTCACGCTTCGGCCACGCTTCAGCTGGTTTTGCGAGGCAAAACCTCAGTCATCATTGGCATCGTCACCTGCGCCCAGAGTCGCCTCCGAGTGCCTTTTTAATGGCATTGCGTGTAAAAATCTGCAACTGCAACTGCAACACGGCAACGGCAACACGCCCAGCAGACCGCAGGTTTTAATATAAAAATGTGTTGAGCTGCGTCTCCTCCTCCTCATGCTCCGCGCCATTCTTCATCACTTTGCCTCTCCCACTTGCCTGTTTGTTTGCCTGGTGTCAGAGCATTCTGTGAAAACAAACAACAATAATACCGCATAATGCCGGTACTGACGCCCTCGCTTCGCCTCCTCCCGAACTCATCGAAAAAATCCATTAAAAATGCGTTGCGTTTTTTTTTACCCATATTACAACGTTGGTTTTGGGACTTTTGGCTTTTATAAGCGAGGGCAGTTCGGAAAGATGAGGAATTTACGGGACTGATAAGGGTTTTTTGCAGCAATTATGTATAAGATAGGCGACACTAGGAAATCCCCTTCTCGAAATTAAAGAGATTGCGTCAATTAGTTTGCGAAAAATCTTATAATTGATTAGAAAAACTGGACTGATATTGGAGCTATAAGTTTTGCAGGGCTACAATAGATCGCGGTAAAGATTCCTTTATGAAATCATGATTATAATGAAACTAAAATATCCCCTGTTTATGCTTTGTTCTATAAATGTGTATAGTATCATTATAGTATTTATTTTCTTTATATCATCAGACTTATTATAGAACACATTTGAATCTCTCTCTTTTATTTCTGATCTACGTAGGAAAAGCAATATGATATAACTCTCTAAAAAATGCCTATTCCTTATCCTAGTGCAGTATCAATGCTAACAAATGCTGCTAACCCTTGGATGCTATAAAAAGCCAAACAAAAATTACACAAATATTACAAAAAGGAAAAAAGTTATAGAATTGCTAATGAAGAGCTTAAAAAAAGCTAAACTTACAATATGTTGATATTAAAATTAAACAACAAATATGATCTGTAATAAATGTAATTTGAGATAAATTTTAAAGAAAAACGGAAAAAACTACCTTTATATATATTAAATTCCCCGCAGTTGGCCTTTAGAATGAGTCAGATTTTACGGTTTTACGACGCTAACCAACACTATTACTACAGCATACCTCGCTAATTGGCAGTCGAAAGATCGCTTTTCTAGTCAATTTTAATATAGAAAGTATTAAATTTATAAAGATGAACAAATAAAAATAAATTAGATAAATAATTTTTTAGATTTACATAGATTTATGTAGCTTAATATTTTATAATATTATTATATCATTAAAATATTAGTAATGCAGTTCCCCTGCAATACAATCAACCAACTCTCGCTCTTTCAGCTCTTTTGCCTTTTGCATAATGCGTTAACATTAACCGGTAGCTGCTGCTAAAAGTGCTGGCAATTTTCATAATGACGCCAGTTGCAGGTTGCCTGTTGCCAGTTGCCTGAGCCGAGCTGAGCTGGGCCCCCAAATCGCAGCTAATTAACTTAATTAGTTTATTTAAAGGATCCGTGTTGCATACGAGTCGAGAGGCGAATAAATCAGAGGCGCCCTAATTGACAGCCCTGGGATAACCAATTGACGACCTACTTTGGCAGCACGCTTTACAGCGCCAGATTGCTATGTTAGAGTATTGGGAGGGTGCCCATTACTGCCCCCGCTCCGCTCCGCTCCTGAATTGTTTACACTGCTAATTGCAAGTTCGTTGTTTGTCTCAAGTGTTTTTTCAGTTTTCCAGTGCGATTTTGCATGTTGTCTGTCTGTGACAAGAAACAGCCGCGAGTCTTTTGCTAATTTGAAGCTGAGTGTTGAATACACTCAGTACTGAGTACTGTGAATAAAGCGAATATGCCGAATTTGTGTTCGGCAAGCCACTTGAGCGGCTTTTGCAGTTGACATTGCCACAAAAAGAGGCAGCCGGGGACACGGGTCGTGTGGCATTGACAGTGGCAAAACATTTCGAGTGCTTTGTTTTGCCTCGACACTAATTGCTGCAGGGCTGCAGCGGATCACAGAGATGTTTATATTTGTTTATTGAAAGGTTTGCTAAGCCAGCGTAAATGAGTCACTACTTCCCCCGCATAAAGTTGACAATTATTTAAAACCGTTAAGGGAAATGGGCCATGCGTGGCGCGCATTAGTGTGCATTTCTTAGAAAATAAGCTGGCAATGTCAAAGGATAATTGCACTGGCTAAAGCGCAAGGGGTGACTAAGCTGGTGACCAGCTGGAAGCCCCGCATAGCCAAAAGACTATTCCAACCATATCCCACATACATATAGAGCGAGCTATTGCAACATTTAAGTTAATTTCCATTTGCAACGCGGAAACTTCGATGAGTTTGTAACCGTTGCAAGCTTATTACCATACCTTACCTCTAGTAGAAGTTGCAGCAATTTATTTAATTGGTCCTCAAGTGACACTGGCGGCGTGTTAAATTGACCATAAATTTTGCCACTCTTGTCGAACTATTAAGGGAAACGTTCAACCCGTTACGAAACTCATTAAAGGTGCACGCTGAATTCACTTAGATATTAAAAGGAATTTTGCGAGAAGCAGGTACAATCGAGAGTACATTGACTTCTAGGCAAACTATTAGTTTTAACTGTGCAAATAATACTTTTTACTTCAATAGGGTACTTAAACCCAAAATACAAAATCAATATGCGGTTCAAACTATGAAGAAAGTGCTCTAGGGTCTTAAAAATGCTGCAAGCGATTGGCTTGTAATATACATATATTTAAAATCTTAAGATCAAACCATAAATGCCATCTATGATTTTTGAAAAAAGAGCTGAAAGGTGATTTTGGACTCAAGCCGTTTTCCAATACTGTAAAGCTATCGATGTTTTGCTTTCCCGAGCTATGATGTATAGGAAATAAGTTCCTATTCAATGCTGCCGACTTTAACGAGGAAAAAAACTGTTTTAACATAAAAAATCCAAACAAATATTCTACAAAAAAAAAAAACAGAAAAGGCTAAGGAATTTATATAAAAAGCCTTAAAAAAAGCTAAGGCTATATCTTAAAATAAAAATGAAATATCTTTAAAATAAAATAAAATAAAAAAGAATCTCCACTTTCCGCAATTCTTGAATTTTTCCCGCAGTTGGCCATTAAAAACAGCCAGATTTAACGGGAAAAAAAGGTAATTGGCAGCACTGGACCGAATAAGCATGTATCGAAAATGAGTTTCTATCGATAACAAAAAAGTGTTGGCTAGTGTTACCTTTACGAAGCCCCTGAAGAAAATGATAACTTGTAAATTCTGAATTTAAACCTTAAAGTTCTCAAAGCCCCGCTCCACACGCGCACTCATACGTATAGCTCACCGGGCCTCAAGTTTTTCCGCAAGCAACGGCAGCATCATCATCGGCATCGGCATCATCTGTATCCTCGTCGACATCGCATAATGGTCATCGTTGTCCATAAATGCGAATGCACTCAAGCATATAGCGCAATAAACACAGCCCAGTCGCGAGTGATGACCACACAGTGCTCTCTCCGACTCCATCGCTCTAGCCTGGGCGGAGCACCCCAGCAACAAGAACAACAACAACAACAGCAACAACAACAATGTGGGAAAGAAGAGCAGGAAATAAAGGAAGAAGGAACGTTCCACGCGCACACTTCTTTGCTCAATCAAATGGAAATAATTGTGGTCGGGATCGGGATGGACAGAGCCGGCAGGCAAGACGAAGTTCCCCATTGTGTGCTGTGCGCTGTGCATTGCCCACACCAGACCCTCGACGATTGAGGGCCAGTTCCGATTCGGACAACGCTGGCGCACTCATTAACGTGTTGATGCATCCCAGGCAGAGACCTGCTACGATGCAAGGGACTCCTCTGCTCCTACTGCCGCCCGCTGATTTCTTTATTATGAGTAGAATCTGTTCGGCCAATTCATTGCCTGAATGGAGCAGAGTATTTTGCGGTTAGTTAGTGGTTGCATCTGGGAAGTGAAAGGATAGACCAACAACTTCATTAAAATCGGCTTTCAAAATGCTGTTAATACATCGATATCTATGGCTTGATGCAGCCTCTTCTAGAGAGCGGCACTCTAAAGAGCAAGCTTCAAAGCGTCATAGCGTCATCTTTCCGAACAATTAAGCCCAGGAAACTGACCCTTTTGTCTTCAATCCGAAAAGGCTCTCAAAACGAAAAAAAAACAAAAACTCGCTCTGCAAAATGCCGACACACTCGAAATGATATGAGGGGCGAATCTAAGGGAATTTCTCGAGAGCACTCGGTTCAGCCGAAATCTAACAATATTCTGTGGCAACAACTTGTTCGACCCACGGTACAGTCGTCACCCGGTCGCGGTCGTGTCAATTTGAATTTCAACAAAAGGGAAAACGCGTTGAGAAATATGCCGTGCTTTGCACGTGTACTTGTGCTTCCCCGTACTTGCCAAACCCATGACAGATGGTCAGTTGGTAAGTCACCGCATCAACCACCGCGCTCCACTCGGCACACACTTTGTCAGTTAGTCAGTCTGCCCGTCTGGCAATCTGGCAGTCTGACAGTCACTCACTAAGCCAAAGCAAATATGACAGTTCACTGTCGTCGTCGTCGGCGTCGTCGGCATCTCAAACTTTAACCCTCCGAGCGACAGCATTTGGGGGTTGCTGGCGAGACCCAGGCCCTCTATGACTGCCCCGGCCCTGCCCAGCCCTGCAGTGCCCAGCTCTGGATTGAGTGTACTGGGTACAGTTTGTGCATTGATACTGTTGTGGTCGTCGGTAGCCGCCGCTGTTGCTGCACAGTGGTGCAAAAAACATGATAAATGCCTAATTTACTTTTTTAGCACTAACTATGCTAACAAAATTGTAGGATTCCTTAATTCTTTCTAACTTTTTCTTGTATATTAAGTTAGGTTTTTATTATTATATATTTAATATATATATATTTTTATTATTAGATATTTCACTTTATCATCTATTCTTTTATTTTTATAAAACAAAGTCAAGTTAGTTACAACATTTATAACGCAAGAACGGATGGACCGATTTCTAAGATTTTTTTTATGTTGAAAAAATTTGTATTCCCTAAATAGCATTGGGTGTAGAATTAGAGTAAGCATTATATAAAAAAATGCCTTCCCTATTTTATGACGTAAAGTTTAAAGGAATTGTAACTGCTGTAGACATTTAATTTTTGTATGCAGCTGATTATTTCCATAGAATCCTAATTAATGCAGTGGCTTGCAATACTGTAAGGTTTGCATGGGTAACCCCATAGAAAATCCTCTCAAGCTTAAAATAATATCATAGAATACTTACATTTTTTTCTTTCCATTACAATACTCCAGACAAGTTATTTTACTGCAATTATCATCAGCTGTTAACCACTGTGCAGAGTCGTTGAAGTCGTCATTTGGGTGATGCGGCCGACAACAAGGGGCACAAGTGGTAGTAGTAGTAGTAGTAGGTAGTATGCAGAAGGTAGAAGATAGGCTGGAGTAGAGTTCCGTGTGTGTGGGGGTAAGGCAGTACAAGGTCCACCCCTGATGAGGGTTGTGTTTCGCTCTCGCCCCCCTTCTCTCGCACTGGAACTGAGTACTGTGTGTGCTGTGCGGGATTTAAGCGTTAAGTGGTTATATTGAAAATATTGTATTTACATCAGTAGGTGATTATGTGCGTGTGTGTGTGTGTGTGTGCAGTGATGAGTCACATGGGTCCGAGCGGGATATTGATAATTTCATTAAACTATTGAGCCGCACGAAGCACGTACGTGGTAGTTGACTGACTGAGTGCACTGTTTGTGTCCGGGTGTAATTGCTGCTGAAATTTGGGATAAGTGAAGAGATAAGTGAAAGGTGTGTAGAAGTTGGGGGGGAAATTTGGTAGAAGGAGAAATAGAACAAGTGGATTATTGGCAAGCAGAGCCATGTGGCTGCTTGTCTTATCCGGCGCATTGAGTTAAGTGAGTGCGACAAGTGTCAAGTCACTCACTTTCGATTTGTAAATATATAAAAGATATATAGGCATGTGCTGGCTTAAACCGCACTTAAACCCAGCCCAGTTCATCAAGTGACCCAAACGTGGCCGCAACAATGAGCGCAAAACAAGCCGAAGCCCTATAAAAAAAAAGAAACCCAGGAGCAGCGGGTCGCGGACGGAGTCGCCTTGGCCACCAGGATATTAATGATTTTGCGCTTCAATTGCAACTGCAATAACAATAACAATACACACACAGGCACTGTGGTCAAACTGTCAATTTTCCAAAAAAGCAAACTACATAAAAAAACCCTCGAGCAACTGTCCAGGGGGTCCTCCTCTCCCCCCTAGGGTATCGTCGGCCGGGTTGCCAACGCAATGACATGCAATTTTTTGCATATCACTGCACTTGGCCGGCCGGCAGGGTTGCGAGGTTGCGCGAGTGCTGAAAACCCTCGATTTTTGTCAGTGTTGCACAGTCTCTTCAACGCTTGATCCCTTGCTGCACTTTAGCATCCCTCAATTTGTTGCATTGTTGTAATTTTATGCACATTTCTGTTTGTTTGCCGAATGATTTGCACAAAAAACCGATGCGGAAATTTGTTTTTTTTTTTGCCATACATATATATCTGTAGGTATAACTAAATATATATGTGCGTATGCAGTTCGTTGTGGGGGCGCTGTCAAGTTTTTTACATCGAAATTAATTGAGTTTTTTCCAGTTGACTGCGTTTTTAATGAAATCGTTAGAGTGTTGCATTTGTATGTGTGTGTTTTTCCTCTTTTTTTTTCGTTTTCTTTTTTAGTGCATTGCCGTGGAGATAATACCCAGAGGGCATTTTAGGGGGCAGTATTTTTGGGTTGAAATTGCGGATATTTGTACAGTTGTTTGACGCCGCCTGTCAGCTTTGCCTTGTTGCCACTTTGCACTACTTCAACAAGTTTTCTAGGGTTTCCATGGCATAAAGAACACGAAAGCGTTGGGGTACATACATAAATCTTATATAATGTTGTGTCTATTAGCAGCTTCTGCTTTGAAAAACTAAATCGAACTAAATTTATAAAGAAAATATTTTTGGTAAAACATTAAAAAAGGGAAATCTTATATGATAATATAATACTAATATAATATGATAATATTTTAAATATCTTAGCTTGAAATTTAAATAAAACTAAAAAAAATACAATTTGTGTAGTATTTAAAATAAATATCCATTACCTGATCCATTAAGTTCTTCAGCAGCTGTGCGCACCCAAAACCTATACAGTTTCTTACAGAAGAATCTGAATGCATTCCACGTTGTAAATGTCATATAAACATACCACCTGAATAGCAAAGGAATGCAATTAGTCTGGAAAAATGAGTGAAATAATGTTGGACGAATGACGAACATAATTACGACATTACGACACTGACACAAGATCGTAAAAACAGAAGAAGAACAACGATGCGAGAATTTTATTATGGGGATAAGCGACCCATTTATGAGGAATCTTTCTAACAATTAACTTGATTTCGCGGCTGGGTGTCGTCGCTGTCTCATTTTTACGATAAACAAGAATTGCCCTACGAAAAAATAGATATAATTTTAATACAATTTTTTAACGATTTATCTTGAAGAAGCGATCATTGTCCGAAATTAGTGTAACAAAATGAAACTGTTCCCGGAAAGTTTTCTGGTATCCCATTCAATCAAAACGTGAGTTCCAACACGTTTCTTTCGTATTGCTTTATGTAATTTTAAAAACTTATAATTAATGTGAAAGGCGGTCTTGGGCTTTTATCGCCCCAACTTGATCTACATTTTTCAATTGCCCAGCGCGCGACCTGAGTCTCGCGGGGGTCTATTCCCAAATAGATGTGCTATAAACGGCAATGCTTGACCGCCGTATGTCTGTCTGCCTGTCTGTCTGTCTGCCTGTCTGTCCATCTGCTCGTTCGTCTCTCAGTCCGTCCGTGTGTATAATTTATTAGCTTTGGTTCATTTGGACACTGCGGTAGTTAATCTTGCTCAGTTTACTGATCATCAAAACCGAAAAAGTTTATCTCTGCTTGTTGGCATTGTTCAGTTAGACTCGCCTTAATGGATGGATGAGGCCGAGCGTTCATTAAGAAGTCTAAGAATTGGTAACGGCTCCGAGCCTTTTGTGAAAAAAGTGGAGAAATTTTTATGTTATTAAAACTGAGTTTTCAATTCGAAAAAGCTCTTGTCTAGAGCGTGTTGAAGTGCTGCCTCGTGCTGCCTAATGAAGAAGGTCTTGCAACGACTTTCCTCAAGGGACACTGCTCTGTCTTATGATCTGCAGCATCATGTATCGATCCATCTCTGATCCTACGACTCTGCCTGCCCGGGCTGCCCACGACCAGCACGTGATCTCATCTACAGCACATGCCACACTTGAGTTGACACGACACGACGAAGAGAGATCGCTTATCGCGTCTATTATACAAAAACGACCCACGAAATTTGTGCTCAAATCGTTCATCTAACTTATATGTATGTGCCCCAATTGCTGCTGCAAGTGCAACTTGAGCAACTGCAACTGCAACTTGAACCTCAACTCGACGCGCAATTAAAACTTTTCATGCACATCAACTTTCACTCGAGCGCAGCTCACTGACTGACAGCAGCAGGCTGCCCTTTCGAGTGACAGACAGACAGACCGACATCCAAACAGACAGACCGAAATCGGCGTGGAATATAAAGAAAATATTATTTTTCTAACAACGACAGGCAATCAGCAGCAGCTCAGTCCACACACTCTTTCGAGGAAAACAGATCTTCACGAGCGCAGAAGCAGCAGCTACGGTGGCTCATGCCACAGCGGCAGCCAGTGGCAAGTGGCAAGTGTCAAGTGTTTTTCGGGCTTCATGCCATTTGCCACGCGGCTCCAAATCTTTTAGTAATGTCTCTCTGCCTGTTCATGTGTGTGACAACACTCGAGGCGCACTTGGGCCTGTCACACGGTTCCCGGGGGGGAACTGAGTCCCTAAATAATGCGCGACGCATCATTTGATTCAGGGTTGGGGTAATATTTATTGTTCTTCATACAGTTATTTAATCATCTTTCGTAAAACTATTGGTAGAAGTTGCTGTTTCTTCAAAAAAAGAATTGGAGACTTTTTATTTCAATTAAATATTATGTCTAATTGTATTAATTCAAAATGTTTAATCAGCGGCTGCAACTTCTAACAATTTTCCTTTGAAAGCCATATTATATAGTAGTACGATTTTAATTAATTGTATTATATTAACGATTTATATTGTTTATTTTATTATATGCAAAAGAATGAAATTTTTTGAAAGGTAATAAAGGCTCTTATAAAAAACCTACATTTCGTGGTATTGTACCTCCCTAAATCAATGAAAGTTTGACAGCATGTCAAAAATATTATAAAGGTGGGACATGCAAAATTTAAATGCGATAACTTGAAAAACAAATAGAATAAAATTATAATAAAATCGGCCTTTATGTTCTCTACGATATATCGAGCAAACGTTATGCAAAGTTTCATTAAGATAGCTTGAAAATTGAGGAATGAATAATTAACATAGTTTGCAGATTGTACAATAATATATAAGTATATATATTAGTTTGTAGGATCTGCTACTGTGCGTAGGCAACACCTGTTTAGAGTTTAAGAACCTCTACACTTATAAGCCGAATATGAGTCGTAAATGTTGATGGACTCCCAACTCTTCTAGATCTCTCGCCTTAATCCTGACTTAGGTACGGTCTTTACATACCCATGTTATTGTTATTATTATGTATTTATGATCTATTCAACGGCAGCTCATTGACTTCCATAAGGTGTAAAACGGAGTCGCATAACGGAAGCGATTTATGCAATCGTTCTACATCGCATCAAGTATGATCATTAATTTTTCTCAGTTTGTAAAGATTTGTTTACATAACTCTGCCCCGATCGCAACATAAGCAAGGTATTAAGGTGTCTAAACATGGGTCTAAACAGGCACCTAATAGGCGATTTAATAGGAACCTTAATAGAGGCATAAATACGGCTATATTCCCCCCAGTCCAGCCCAGCTCCATTGACACTCATCTTTAGTTTGTTCTGCTGATGATCTGTGGCATCTATTTTGAACCTTTATCGTTGCCACATGTATTTAAGAAGGTGAGGGAAGCCCCAAGACAACATGGGGCACAACTGATTGCTATGATTATGTCGGGTGCCAAGAAGTTCTGTTCTCGCCTAATACCAAGAGTGCCGCTAATGCTAATGACTATGAACACGTGCAACGACATGGGGCACAATGATCGTTTCGCATAAAGTGAAACTTTGATGACTCTGAGCGTTTTATGACGAGAAGATCATTCTGTGGAGAGTATGGCGAGTCCGGTGTGACCTGCAGCACACCGTCGGGTCGGCATGCTGCTGGCATCGGGCATGGCGTGCGCTGCTTCCATAACAATTTCTTCAGCGACAACAATCATAATAAACTTTTCATCTTTTCATGTTAAATGTGACGCGGCCCCGAATCAACTCGAGCCACCACATCTGGAGACACTTTGTTAATGGCAAAGGCAGCGGCTCCGACTTGGAGCCGGCAGGGGCCCCATGTGTGTGTTTTTTTCTGTGTATGCTACTAAAAACTGCTTTTAAATGCAAATTAATGCGGCCTCCATCTGCCCCTACGTCTTTTTTTTTTTTTTTTTTTTTTGAAGTGTTGACTGACGCTACAGCGGCAGCAGGTTCTTCTCCCCAATCTTCTTCCCCAATCTTCTCCCACTCTCTGAGTTTCTATCGCCATCTCTAGCTCGCGTACTGTATGTGCTTCATGTTTATATTTCATTCTTGCCGATTGTTATCTTTATGAAATTTTCACTCGACTTAATTGCATGCACAGTTTTTAATGGCTCTTGAAATTGAATAGCAAAATACAACAACAGTCGTGCTCGATGTTCTTGACAACTTTTCAGTAACCCGGGGGAAAAATGTAATCTTAAAATAGCTACAAAAAAAAAAAAAACAGCAGAGATTTTCTTTTGCGTTTTAGTGCTTATTAAATGCTCCTGCACATCGCACCGATTGTATTCGAATATCGAGTATTCATACCTTCTGTACGCCATAATATAAAACCCATTCGATTCAGAGTCGAAACTCTTGGAGTATACTCCTTTGTTGCTTCTGTAAATTATTGCATATATGCAAATAGAGAAGAGACCCAAATAAATTGAAAAACCAAAAGCGAAACAGTTCGTCGGGGTAGGGAAAAGTGCAATATGGCAAAGCCTTTCTCGAATACACTTTCTTTTCCTGCAATACAGTTCTGTAAACACATGTAATCATGAGTGAAATTCTTTCTTAAATACGCTTTCTAGCTTTATTATAGTACTTTTCTATATAGCTATCATATGTGCAGATGTAAAACCCTTCCCTGCATACTCTTCTCCCTCTTACAGTAATATATTATACTAATTTACTATACTGTAAAAATGTTGTAAGATATATAATATATTTCTTTCCTTCGCATGGTATTTCTCTATTAGCAATATGATATATGCAATAAAAATAAATAAATAATAAATTAAATAAACTTACTTTATTTAAACGTTCTTAAGTTTTTTATACTACAACTCTATAAATTCTATAATAAACTGGAAAACCTTTACTAAAATACTTTTTCTTATTTTTATAGTATTTATAGCATGCGGTAAACCCCTATGATATATTCGAGTGCAAAAAGCTAATTTTTATAGTACCTTTAGAACAAAAATAGTGCAATTAAAAAATCATTTCCTAATACTGGACCTTTCTGATAGTACATCTCTATAAGAAATTAGAACTCACTCTCTACATATCCTTTCAACTTTCAGCTTATTTTCCTCATTCCTTCCACGACAAGTTAGCCCAAGTACCCTGTATACCCTGCTCAGGCATGCAAATCAGTTTGTTGGCATTTCGTTTCTTTCGTTTTCTTTTTCGGCAAGATCCATAAAAATCATTGAAGCGGCGCCAGGCTATAAAAGAGTCACAATTTCCACCAGTCGAGGCGAAAGATATCTGGCTCGTTGCTTACTGCTTAAGCATGTTACAGGCGTCTCTCATGGGTGTGCCTCGGTGTGTGTATGTGTGTGTGTGCCTGTGTGTGCGTGTTATTAGCATACGTCGTTTGGCATGACACCCTTTTTTGGGCAGGCAACAAAAGGGGTTGCTCATTGGGCTTATCAAGTGACTTTTATTTGCTACACAAGTCAAATCGTTGCCGCTATCCCGCTTAGCGATAAGGGGGCACTTTTTTTTATATATTCGTATTCGTATAATTTATATGTGAATTCAACGGGTAGACGACATCTGATTGTTGTTGTTGTTGTTGACATTGTGTCAGATAAGTGAAATTACATGTTTTTCGATTTGTTTACAAGCTAATTTAGTTTACCAATCGAAAAAGGGGTGTATTTATTATAAACAAATCAGTAATTGATAATAAATAAATAATAATTTTTAAAGTTGCTTAAAGTCGTGACTTTTCTGTCTCTCCCTGAAAGTGACCATATCCTCGCGAAATCTGCCAAATACCATTTTTAATTGAATTTTCATTACATTTCCGTTGCGGACGAGCAACGCAAGAGCAGTCCGGATAAAACAGTCGAGTCGAGTACACCCCCCCCCCACCACCCTACCCAGAAGTCTACCGTAAATGAATTTAATGCGCGCATACGAATCTCTGAATCCATAACCAAATCGAAAACGGCAGCACAACTCAGGAATTTCTGTTGATTGTTTTGGTGAAAAATATCAAATTTTTTTGGTATATTTTGGCGACACGAAAAGCCGCTTATGTTGCAGATTCCCAGGCGTAAAAAGGGGGGAAATTCGTGGCAGGCGGAGAGCATTGCAAAGCGCAGGATTTACTTTTTTACGATGATTAAAAGTTATCTTAATGTCAGTCAGGTTTATGACAATGTCGGTTGCCTGCTGTCGCGTACGTTGTGGGTGCCAAAGTTTTTAAGTACAACTCGGCAAGGGAAAAGGGGGAAATCGCAAAGGGAAAACGTCATTTGTCTGGTAATGAAATGGCCAGAAATATCCTGAATGCTTTTAATTGCGTCTGGTCGCCTGACGAGGCAGCAACAACAGTGGCAAAATGTTTTGTCTGTTCACACTTCTTGAGAACGGAGAAGCGGAGGCTGCCTGTGCATTTGCAAGTCGAATTCGAAAATGCACTTAGAAGCCGCTCTTATATGGCTACTGTAATATGCACAATGTCCCCCCGACTATACTCATGCCATGCTGTAATCTGTCATATGTGCTGCACCGAGGGGCGAGCGTGGTCGGGGGCGAAGCCAATGAACGATAAACTTAATTATCCTGCTTAATTGTCGGGCTCAGACTGAGCAAATGTGACTGCATTGAGTCTCCCTGTGTGCGTGTGGGTCGCCCTGTGCGTGTGTGTTGCCCTGTATGTGTGTCTCTCTGTGTGTGTCGCGCCCTGTATGCGTGTGTGTGTATAAATATATCTGGATTGGTTTGTGGATAACCCTAATGCAGCATTATTAATTGCTTGCAAGTGTAAATTCGAAACCTGCAATGTAAATTGCAAAATTACAAGACTTCCCTCTGATCTGGCCCGCTCCCTTGCCTCCCTGCTACTCCTTCACATGCACCTTGGTTGAGCATTTTCCCCATTAACTCAATTAGATAGAGACGTGTCAATGTAAAATCTCCAGCATTGCATGCATTATTTAGGCAACAAAATGTTCTCACAGATGCAGCACTTCATATTGGTCGCTGTCTCCCTTTTGATCTCCCTCTCTCTCACTCACACTTGCTTCGAGCCTTTTCATTTGTTTGCATAACAAATTTTCCGCATGGTAAATTTTTATTGACAATTAAATTTTTCGCCAAGAAAAAGTAGTAAAAAAAAAACGAAATGAAACAAAAAGATGCCGGCAAATTGAAATATGCAAATATGCAAATTATGCGCTCAAAACGGCAACAGTAGCCAGTCAAGGATACACACACACATATGTGCATATATCTATAACCATATCCACATCATATCCACATCCTTCCTTCCTTCCTTCCATCCGTACTTCCTTTCTTTCATTCTCCTCGCAACGAGCTGTTGACATATGCGATGTGCATAAATTTGAGTCGCGACGACGTAGACAACGTCGCCTCAAAACATTCGCCGAAATCAACTCTAGTAAATGTTGGAAAAACATTAAAATTATAAAAAAAAGGTTCTTCGAAAAAAAGAAAAATAAATAATAAGTTTGCCGCAGGCAATAAAAGCAAAGCTGGATTTGCCATTGCTGCTGCATATCCTGGGGTTAAGTGACTGATGGACTGACTGACTGACATGTGGTTTGGGTTTCGCAATCTTTTGAGCTGAGTTAGTTGAGCGTAAAATATAAAAAATAAATAACAAAAGCTGCAGTTGACTGTGATATACCTTCTGTTTATAATTTGATCTTCAGTAAATTTGCTGAAATAATTGCTGTGGTTTAAATAGTTGTATATACCAAAAATAAACAAATTTGCTTGTAAGTTACACTTTAAATACGTTTTTTCCGATTTACGTAGGCGTGGTCGAATTATAAAAATTACTTAGTCTTCGTGCAGTATTTAGACGTATTGTCACCAAGTTTGATAACATTAGCTCGTATAAGCTGTGCGCTATAGGCGTTCATACAGACAGACAGACTTAACTAAGACTTTTATCAAGAATTGGTGTACTTTGTAGGGCCACACATGCCTCCTTCTGCCTGTCATAGACATCTTGACTTGTCACCAAGTTAAAATACCCTTCTTGCTTATGATAAGTGGGTATAAAAAGTGCATAAACGTGCGGGCCGGTTAGGTGGTAGTAAGAGCTGTCTACAAATGACATTCCCATTAAGGTATCTCTATCTTTTTGACTCAGAAGCAGTTCCCTCTGAGTAAGAGACTGGGAACTGGAGCCTAATCATTCCTGCTTACTTAATCCAGCCGAGCACGGCAAGAAGTAAATTATATTAAGGACAAACACGTATTGATTGCCCCAAAGTGCAGCGACTGACGACACCTTTGAAGTGAAAAGTGCAGGCGTGGCAGGCAGCAGGCAGCAGGTTGTGCAACACTTTGTAGTATCTGCAGTGGGGCACATTGTGAAATAAATTGGATTATCCTTTGATTCATTCGCAGTTTGTCGCCCGGACCAGGCACATAATTTATATGCTTTACATATCTCAAATGGGCCTAGCTGCAGTACCGCTACTCAGTCTACCCTCCCCTCTCCGCATTCAATACCTTTCAGATCTCGGCTTTCGAGTACTGCACACTGGTTGGGCGGTCATTAATTTTCTTGGTGTCGCTCAAAGGAGGCGATAACAAGTTTTGCCTGATTTGATTGCCGCCCTGTCTATGAGCAATGAGCTTATTACTTGCCACACACACGCATGTGTGTGTGTGTGTGTATAAATTGCATTTGGTCGAGATTCTGCACTTCTGATGGAGTGTGTGTAGCTGGTATAATACCTCAATACTCGTATATCATTAAACCCGGCAGGGGCGATTATTAAGTTGACTAAATGTGTTACACATTTGCCGGCAAAGATAAGGATTGCCGGCAATGGATACCCTGGCAACGAGTAAAACAGCTAGACATGAGTGTGCTTGACTGTGCTATACCCTATCTATAATTTCGGAAATCATTTGTCTGGTATACGCAGATAAATTCAAAATTTAATTCTAATACTGCGCTTGCTATAGATTTTTTACAAATTATGGAGGCGTGCGGCTACGTGGCTAAATTGTAAACTAAACTTCATTTAATAAGATATATTGTCAACAAATTTGGCAGTCTTGGCACTTGTATTCTCTGAGTTATAGCTGTTCATACGGACAAACCAACAGGTAGGGCTATGTGGAGGCGTCTGTTTGAGCTGGGCAGGCATGTATATGTTCTGTAGGCCTTGAATATTTCTTCTTATGTCTGTTACCATACCCTATGATACCCTTTTTATAATATCTACCTTATGATACCCTTTTTCCTTATAGGTAGCGGGCATATTTATAAGTTTTGCTCGCTTTAAAGTGTTGAGTTGGCGCTTTAAGGTCTTGCTGTAACTCGCAGACTGCTTTGCTGAACTTCTCATGGCAGACAGACAGGCAGGTGGACAGACGAGCAGACACATAGACAGACAGGCAGATGGACAGACAGACAGACAGCCAGGTGGACAGGCAGCTGGAGCAGCACATGGTGCTCATGCAACAAGCCCGTTAATAGGGCTTAAAGCGCTTATCTCGCCTGGGTTTTTTTTTGACCGGGCGCTGCTCAAAGCTCAAACACAACATACAAATGGGTTTTAAGTGGTGGCCCTAGGGCGGTGGAGCGGAGAATGTGCTGCACTCCGCTGTTGTTGTAGTTTTTATATTAAAATCGCGCCAGACTGGACGAGGACTATTAAAAGCGTTGCCACTGCAGCAGTAGAAGCGTAGGGAGATACCTTTGCGCGAATCCCAGTAGGAAATTAAAAACCAAAATGAAGTCGAAATGAGAAAAGCAAGAGAGGAAGAGAGAGAGTGGGAGAGGGACAAAGAGACAGAGATAGAGCGAGACAGTCGCGACTGTAGCGGTCGAAATTTATCGTCATATTTATAAAAGCGCAACGCAGAGAGAACGCGTCCCACAGTGTCCGCTTGGGTCGTCAAAAACACCTTATTACCGATAAAAAAGGAAGCAGCACAACTGACGGACACTGACGCGAATCGAGGACCGAGCACCGAGAACTGTGACCAGGAGGTGTCCCTGTGACGCTGCTGCTGCTGCTGGTGTCATGTCCTTTGCAAAGCTTTTGTTGTGACTGCGCCCTGCCCCAGAGCGGACAATTAAAAGAAGTCTGACGGCAGAAGTCGCGACTGGACGCACAGGACGTGCTACAAATGTCCTGTCGTCTGTCGCCTCTTCCCTACCCGCTCCCTATTTCCCCGCTACTTTTTCTCCCTAGTCTCCCACGTCCATGTCGCCTGTCGCGCGCTTACGATTAATGAGTCTTTAGCGTTTTTAGCCGCGCGAATTATGATGATTACTTTGCCTGTGTCGACCCGTTGCTCCGCTCACCTTCGTCCCGCTTAGCCAACTGTCTATATGTGAAGTTAAACCAGACAAAGTCTGTGCAAATAACAAATAATTCGTGCACATATTTTTATATTTCCTTCTGCATTTCCCATTCCCTGCATTCTTTAGCTCGCATGCCAATGCTCTGCCAATAGTCTTGCTTTATATATTTCCTGGAATGGGTATATTAGTTCAGAAAGATGCGTGTAAAGCTTTGTATAGACTTTAGCGAAAAGTTGTTGGAAATTGCTCAAAGCGTAAGCCTGCGCTCAGATTTCTATACAGTATATACCATATATATTCTTGATCAAGTGGTTCCAACAGACGGATGTGGCTCTTCCGCTATCTGTCTGTTGCAGCAATGAAAAATGAAACTTGAAAAAAAAAATTCGATAAGAAACTTTTTGCACAATTGAACCGATATAGTATTGTTTTTATTTTTCAAAATATCGCAACCAACTATGCTTTAAATATATTTTTAAAATTTCATCAAAACCTAACTAGTACAACATAAAACAATTATTGGATTAATTACGCAAACTAGTGGTTTTTCTGTGTAAACTGTTATTATTGTACCAAATATAAGTTTTATAGCAACCAGCCCATATATTTTCCTATTCCAAATCGATGAGCTGTATATTTTGTTTCTTTTCTAGCTTCAAACAGTCAGATATTAAGATGCTTAAACAAAAAGCTGAGTACACATACAAATACCTCAGTAATTGTGTAGGGTATCGGGCCGTCTCGTATGCCTCCCTATACTTTCCACTTTAGCTTCATAAATGTCACTAAAACGTGGTTCCTTGTTGTTTTGGCTTGGCTAAGCATAAAAAAAATATGAAGCGCTGATTTTGACGCGACATTTTTAACGTTCGAGCGTGCTAATGAGTTTTTTTTTGCCAAGTTTTATTCGAGGAGGGTCCCTTTAGATCCAAGGTTCGTCTGGCGCCCACCGTCTCGGGTGCGCGTGAGTGTGGCATGCGAACTTTTGTCTAGATGTCAGTCGTCGCATTGGGTTCTTAATTAGTTCTTCCGCTTAAAATGTATTTAATGCTTACGTGCTAATATTTTAGCACTGCCCCGCCCACTGCTACCGCCTCCTGCCCATTTAAAAGAGGCGTCTAGCGCGCGCTGGCTTGACATGCGATTAATAAATAAATTTCGAGTCGCTTGCGTGTTGTGCCCCCAACCTAATTTGTTTATGGGTTCATTTCCCAGCGGTCAATTGTTGGGTCGTCTCTGATTTTTTTTCACAGTGTATAACACAAAAAAGCAGCTTTTCAATTAGTCAGCCGCACTCGAAATGCTTTTGAGGCGTTAATTTTGGTTCGTATGGCCGGAACAAAAACCTTTAACCCCCCATCCCTAGACCCTATTGAATGCTACGTTTTAATTGAGTGCGCAGACGAACCGCATAAAAAAAGGTGCATAAAAGTCGCATGGCATACTGAAAAAAAAAGTGTTAAAACATAACATAATAATGTTAATTTCCAGTAAAGTGCTACAAATTGATTTCAAGCACACAAAACCCGAGCGAAACAATGGCAGCGCCTCCCACTCGCTCGCGCGCTGCAGACGTGTCGCAATGCCACCTAGTCAGGGCTGTAAAGATATCGCTCACAGCTCTATTAAAATGGATCGTAACCCCAACAGATTTCTAGGAGAATCTTGTAAAAGATACTACTTTAGATGAGTCAGCCTCAAACAAACCACACAAAAATTGATTAACCGAAATGACAATCATATCTTTTATGTGCATCTCTTTTGTGTATCTTCGTAGAGCTTGTATCGCATCTGTATCTGTATCCGTATCTGCTGCACGTCACAGTCTGTCATTAACACACACAGTACCTTTCTTTCTCTTCCTTTTGCATCTCTGTCATCTAATTGACATTGGTTAATAGTTTTCTTTCTCTCATATCTTCCTCAATTCTTCTGCCTCTTGTACGAGGTCACAAAAGGCGTTTGTTCGTGAAATTGTCAGTAATTTCTCCTGTTTTTTTTTTTTTTTATTGCCTGCCCCGTTGACTAATCACATTCTCAGTTGATCGTTTTGTTGTGTTACTTGTTATTGGCCCCGTTCTGATTCTTATCGGAAAGCAGCAGCAGACCTCAACGATCGATCAGTTCATAATTGCTTACAATGTTTTTTTTTTTTTTCTCATTATGGGTTTTTGTGAATGCAAATGCCATAATTGACATGATTTCCTTTACATACCTCTTTCTCATTAATCAACGTGACGAAGGACAGTGGATTGGATGGATGGAAATTTTTGGGAAAACTGTGACAAACAGGAGCGCACAGCAATTGCTTTCGTTAATTTGATAGTAAACCGTATTGGCTTTCGATCTTTGTAATCTTTATGTGTGAAACCTTTAAGCGCCTTCCCCCCTCGCTTCGGATCGCCGTAATTAATCAAAAAGCTCTGCTCAAGTGGCATAAAATTAACAGAGAAAACGTCACGCGGTAGACCTGAAATAAATTGCATAATGGCAGTTGCCATAAATAAATAATTACCCACCCAAACACAAAAGCCAAAGTGTTGAAGCGAAATTCTAAACAGCTTTGCAGCTTTTCCCCCAGCTTCACTTGGGCCTGCCAACTCGTTGTAATCCATCAAGTGCGACGACAAACTTTACGCACCGTTAGGCAGTCGGCAGCAAAGGGTTAACAGCACAAAGGTTTCAATTGCAAGGTATTTATACTATATACATGATGATAGAAGGGTATATGGTTGCACCATCCTCGTAGGTAACTTTTACAACTCGCTTTTAGCGGGTTACAGGGCTGTGTCAAAAAGAAACGAGAGAACTTCAAATACTTTTTGAAGTCTGCAAAGTACGTCCAGTATATAATGAAAGTATATAATAAATGTTTTCAACAACTTTTTCTAGGAAACCTTGAGTTATTCTGTTCGGTTTTGTATAGAATAGGAACAATTTATATATATAACGATATAAGCTAAACTAGAGTAGCTTAATAGCGCTATCTTAAAGAAAAACACACATTTTTAAAAGTAACGAAGGCGACAGTTGAGCAAGCCCGACAGGAAGATACCCTTCGCTCAATTGTGAAAATCCAATTTATATATGTAGGCGAATATATAAGCACACTAATCGCTAATAATCGATTTGTGGGGGCGTTGGGAGTGGCATCTGAACTTTGAAATAAACTATATCTGCTTATGATATGCAGAAACCTCCATGCAAAATTTGTTGTCTTCCGCTTTTATAATAACAGAGATATTTGCTTTCACACAGACAACAGACGGACAGACGCCTTCATATGCCTGTTATATAAATTTGCGCAAAGTAAGTATACTCTTTTTTGAGCATTTTCAATGCTCAAAGGGTATAAACAGTCAGTTTTCCGATTTAAACTTATGACAACTTTAGTAAATATCCTCAAACTAGGTTAAATAAACGCAGCACAAAAGGGTGTTTCTAAACCTAAAACAAGTAGCAATTGAAAATTAAATATCATGACTTTTTATGGACATAGTGAACTGATCAACGTCTTCATAAGTAAAGCTTTTGTTCTAGAGGTCTAGCGCACAGACGAGTGGGTGGTCCAGTTCAGGGAAGCAGCACAATTATTGACAATGGCTTGCGTATGAATACCCCTACTACAGTCACTCGATTCCCACTCACACTCACTCCCGCCCGGAGTGCTAGAGTATTGAGTTGGGGGCATATTGAGTGAGCGACTGAGTGTAATGTTTGTCATTCAGCTGGCCGGTCACGTTTTGCATTTAGCGCGTTACATAAATTTGCACAATTTGTGACAAGTGTTCGGGCAAAGAAAAATAACAGCTAGAACAAGTAGCGCAGCCTCAAGTTAAAGGTTGTAGGCTGTGCTATACCCTGTAGGTAGCTTCAAGAAATAGCTTTACCATTCAATATTCCTTTGTATTTTTTTTAATCTCGTAAAATTTCAAACAAGCATGCTAAACCGTATCAGGTAGCTACAATAAGTAAGAGTATCTTAAGATCCAGATCTCCATCGATGAAAATTCGCTATTATAGTTGTCATTTATAATAATCGAAGGTAGAAAGCTTTGCAATAAAAATCCATGGTGCAGATAAATATCGAATCAATTTAAAATATAATAAAAAAAAAAAAAAAAAAATATAAAAAACTGAAAAGGTAGAGTTCTTTGATTAAAATCGAAGCTATAGATTTCTTTGATTAAAATTTAGGGTGTAAATTTCTTTGATTGTCATTAAAGCTGTCGATTGTAATTGATTAATATGGAAGGAGAATTCTTGTAAGAAAAATAAATGAAAATATAAGGACAGATCTTTTCGATTGAAATTAATTCGTGCTGAACATTTCAAGCACAACTTGTCGTCCCTCTTATTCTTTAAAACAAAGGCATACCCGTTGAAAGGCATACCAGTAGTACAGGGTATAAAACCAAGAAACACTCGCAACAAATTGACAACTTGTTGGAGGCGGAGGCAGCTTGTCTGTGTTTCTCTCTTTGTTTGGAGACGTCACTCTGGGCAGCCCGCCGGCTAATTGTCATGCCAGGCAACAAACGCATTCGGAGGGACCTCTCTTCTCCCTCCCTCTCTCTCTCTCTCTTTCTGTATGTCTGTCTGCCTGTCTGTCTGCCTGTCTGTCTGCCTGTCCGTTCATCTGTCTGCGTGCGTTTTCGCTACTGATTTTTTCTTATTTTCCTACACTGTGTCCATCAATTGACTTTATCTATTTGAACTCGCATGTTAAAAATATCAATTTGTTGTCGACTGCGCTGCTGGCTTTGTCTACTCTGCTGCTGCTGTTGTTGTTGTTGCTGCTGCTGCTGCTGCTGTTGTTGCCGTTGTTGGAGTCTCTTCTGACAACCACTTTTTCGCCGAGTTGCAGCTCCAGCCTAGCTTTGCCTGCTGGTGTGATTTACGGCCACTTTGTGGCATAAATGTAGGTGCGGCCGCACATAAATCATCATCGTGCAACTTGCAACGCGTTGCAGAACTGCCAGCAATATAATGCGTGCAGCTCAGCTACCTTGTCGATAGGGCGTGGGTGCGGGGGCGGGGGCAGGGCTGGTAGTGCAGCGATAACTTTAAATTCGCCTACCGATAGTTGGTGTCGCCTTAGCGATATTGGATCTGGCTGTAAGCAGTTCGGGGTCCACTTATAATTAGCAAAGTTTCGGCTGTCTTTGGTCTACATGATTCATCAGATTCAGACCACAACGAGGGTGTGGCAACACCTGTTATCCTGTCCGGCTGTTGCCAGTCATGCCGCTGCTCTGGAAATCACTTAATTTCCCGCGATTAGCAAGGGATTTTTTCTATTTCAAGAGCTCTGCTCAACTACTTGAGCCCAATTACAAACCCAATCCCTTTGCTGATAATGAGCGAGTGCCACTTGTGAGGGTCGCCAAGTCAGTGCATTAACTAAGCCACCCTGTGACCACTCCCACTCCCACACCCACACCCATTACATATATGAATAATTCAACTGCTGCAGATCTGTCACGGCTTAAATGAGCTGCGCTTCTTATTTATCATGATGCCGCAAAAAGTCGCAGCCAGGGAGGAATTGAGTCTCAGTCTGGTGCTGTTTAATTAGAGGTTGAGCCAAGTCAAATTGTCTTATCATAATTTTCCAAAGCATTTTCCATTTTCGATACAGAAATTGCTCAGTCATTGCCATGAAGCGGGAGCAGGCATCAATCATAGCGCGACGGACAGCTACGGTAATGGACGCACGGATAATGTGCTGGGTGTTTGCGTGTCCTTTGCCACTCCCGCTCCCCCTCTCTCGCAGTGTGTGAAGCTTTTGCCTGGACAAGTGCATGATTAATTATTTTATTATCTGTAAATTGGTTTTCTCTAGCCTCAGTCAGATTTCGCTGACTTTAGTTTTTCGTTGCATACTTTGAGGCGCGGCGACTATTTGAAAAAGCTGGAGATGAAATAGGTGTTATTAGCAACCCGTGCATAGTTAGAGAAAGCAAATTATGAGATATATGGGTTCCTCTTAGAATTGTCTGCACTATGTTGCGCCCTCCCCCGTGCTCTAAGTGCGTTTCGACTGTATTTTTCCATTCCAATATTGGCACAAATTCGCAACTTGTTGCAGTTTAAAAGTGCTCGTAAAAACCGAAAACAAAAATTGAGATCATCCATTAAATTGCTTTCGCAAATCTGTTTCCCAATTTGGGAAGCATATAATGCATCTGCTCACAATTGGGGACAGCCATAAAATGACTGAGAGTTATACGAGATCCCAAAATGAAATATGGATCTGGTTCTGAGAGTTTCGCAAAGTTCTTCGACGATACGTGATGGGTGAGAAGCGTAGGAAATCTTTGATGGGTATCGCTTATTAGGTTCATAGTTGAAAGTTATCCACAGATGATGGGCTACTCATTACCTCAACGGGGAGTCAGAAAGGGAATCAAAATGCCCTCAGACAATTAGAGCTGCAAACGAGAGCGAGGGTTCTAGTCTGAAGTCTAGTTCAATTAGCGCACAAGATCATAAACTAACTCAATCATTATGCAATTAAAGGCATCCCGAAATTGCGGGATGTGGGAAATGGGCACATTAAATCACGCGACCCATTAATAAAATTCTGTTGCAAGATCGACGACGATCTGTGACGCCGCCGGTTCCAGGCGAAGTTTTAATGGGCACACAGTAGCCTCGAATCTTTAATCATTGTCGTTGTCGGTCATAGATATGCCATAATTCCACTGAAAACAATTTGTTGGCTTTGATTTGTGGCAGCAACACTCCGCTGCCCTCATCATGCCACATGCAGCTGCAACAGCTTTATTACCCCATTAAACGATTGTGTAAATTCTGAAAAAATCAAATTGAACAATTTTAGTGAAGACATAAAAAATTAACGTAGATGGAGCACAGAGAAGAGTGTGAAATCTTAAGATTTTTTGGAGGGGGTCAAGTGAGCTTACAGAAATAGCTGAATGCACGGCAACTTTTGTGGCAACTGTACTTGCTGCGTAGGGTGCGACGACTTTCTCCCCACATTTTGATTGACAATCGTGGCACAGGGGGAGGCTGGACTTATCGGGGCGCAGCATCACCTAATGTCATGCCCGATATGACTTGCCAAGGGGGGGGAGTGGCATCACGACCCGACTGTCAACTGATGTTAGGCCCAGGCAGCAGTCGCATTTGACAGCAAATGATTTTTCATATGCCGCACGGGGCGCACGCGCGCCTTGCACCAGCCCCGGTGCCAACATGTGTTGCATATTACTTGGAAAATGCCTCAAATACTATTGCGGCTTGCTGCTGCCAAACATCTGCAAGAGCAACCTGCCGCCATGCCCCACGCCCCATTCCCAATCCCATTTCCCCGCGCTTTTCCACACATTCCCAACAACCCCAACTAATGCGCGGCTAAAGTGACGTTTTCATTTTTCGGAAAATCCCCCCGGTTGTGCTGAGACTATTTTTAGCACGTGTGCCTGACGCGTGTAGTACTGAACCGAAACCGGCACCAAAACCGAACCGTACCGAACCGTACCATGCGACCATACCCAGGGCCCCTCCATTTGCCATTGCCATTTACCGCCCTCGTTGTGTGTCGTGAATGAAAATTTATAAATAAAATCAGAGATCGCGGCCCGCCACTTCTGGGGAAATCCATCGGTGGAAATGTAAAAGATCTCCTGCTGAGTTTTCCCCGGCGCTCGCACAAGCACAAGTATTTTCTAATTTGGGGGGATTCTTTCAACAAATGCAGCTCCTAAGTCGAGTTTCGGTTTGCGGACAGGAAAGGGAGATGGGGCGGCGCATCAATTGATCAATATCAAGTGTCATTGTTTACAGGGGGAAAGTCTAATACGGTTTTCTCACAGTCAAAGACCTTTACTACTAATCATCAAGTTGAAATAAATCGTGTGTAAGACAAGAAGATTATCAGTTACGATCCTCGATTTTAACGATCAGATAGAAGCTTTTTGGATTGATTCGCGATCGTTAGAATCACATTGAGTGTTTCTAAACACCATTCAAAGTCGTTGAATACTAATGAGCAATCCCAAAAATAAAACCTAAGTAGATCAGATACCATATCCTCAATATGATGATCGTCACTGATCTGCTCAAGATAAGAATTTGGGTTATCATGGTACTGAAATGTTTCCCAAATAAAGTTTTGCTCGCTTTCAAAGACCTTTAATACTACTGAATAAGATGAAATAAAACGTAGGTAAGATTCGTTGATCAGTTACGATCCTCGATCCTTACGACCACCGTGAGTCCGCCCACATTTTCGCCGCTGCTCCAGAAAGTTATGATTGCCTTGACCAGGCCACGAGGCACCTGTTCGGGCCAGTCCTCGGTGTTGAACAACAAGTTGTTAATATAGTAGTCGCCTTTGGGAATGGGGCAAGTGTTGTCGTCGACCAAGGGAAAGTTGGTAATGTCGCCCTCCTTGACCGAGGGCTGTACGAACTGCACATAGAACTTTTGAAAGCATTCGCAGATGTTCGTCTGGGGCACATCGAAGACCATTCGCTTGTAATCGCCATCGCTCTTGGCGCTGACCCACAACTCCACAGACACTTTGAAACCGCTGTTGTCCATCTCACCGGCAAAAGCGAAAGATCCATTCAGTGCCCTATCCTTTCCGATTGTCCGCAGTGTGCCAAATGTAACCAGCGTCTCCTTGTCGCCATCAAAGGATTCCAGCATCTCATTGGTTACAACATAGGATTGCTCAGCCTATAAAAGAAGGCGAATGAGCTCCTGAACAAGCTGTCTGTCTGCCTGTGAATGCTTACCCCAATGTGGTTGACCAAACTCACGAATAGCAGAAGCACGGCCCACTCCATTTCCACGCTAAAAAGCTGCTTTGAATGCTTGATCGTCCCATTGAATTGCCCTATATATTGCTCGATTCCGCACGCGAAACTGTTGTATCGATGTTATCCGACTAATTCCCGTGTCATTGCTTGTCCGGCCGACAACAATGTTGGGGTAGATCGTTGATAACATTAACACTGCATTCCGTTTGACTTGTAAATTGTCGCTAATTGATTCCGATCATGTGCAAGAGCGTAGCGCTCCAACACAGTGAGAGCTTATCGATAACGCAACCACATACCGTGACAAAGTACTCTGACAATGGGAGTAGTAATTTGAGGAAACAACAGAAACATTTTACAATGTCAATGTTTTCAGACAAATTCACTCTCAATTCGATTGATCAGTGTATAAAGAAATGAAGAGACTATCGGTACGATCAGCGCTGTAGCAGGCAAGAGTTTTGAATTCCATTAGCCTAGACTTTACATGTCGGAAAAGTATACGATATACAAAGCTAAATGTTTTTAAACAAATTCACTTCAAATCAATTTAATTGATCATACTATCAAACAATGAAGAGACTATCGGTGCGATCAGCGCGGAGCGGGCAAAAGCCAGATTTTACAAGTGGGAAAAGCTCAGATATTAATCTAAATGTTTTCGAATAAATTCACATTTAGCTCGAAAGAGATTATTCAAGCGATCGATAGACTATCAAAACAATCGTGTAGGGTCAGGCGAGATCTTTAAAATCCACAAGTCTCCTTTTTAGAAGTGTTTTCAGACAAATTCACTTTCAATTCAAATGATTCACTTTCGATAAGTGAAGAAAAGCGATCGAGAGTATTGATCGATAGACTATCGGAGCGATCAGAGAGATTCTAAAAAATCGATCAACCTCGGTTTTTGAATTGTGGAAACCACAGATAAAAATCCAAATTTTTTCGAACAATTTTACTTTCAATTCAATTGATCGAACTATCAAAAAGGGAAGAGAGTCTATCACGACTATCGTTGCGATCGATAGAAACACCCACAACGCCAGGCGGGCGGCAGTCAAGACCTTCAAAATCGATCAGCCGCGATTTCACAAGTGTACAGCATATGGAACTACACACATAGATCTGTTTTGTGTGGCTCAATCATAATAATAAATTGCTATGATCTAATCAATTGTAGCAGGTGTCTTGCAACAGCACGCGGCGTGACGTGGCGTGGTATGGCTGCAGCAACAACAACTGTCAAACCGGTCTGCCAAACTCCTTGTGGGCCTCGTACAGCACTTTGTGGGCTGTGTTTGATTTGCACAAATTAGCACAAGCAAGGCAGAAGAAGAACCTGCTGCACAGCCACAGCTAGACCCACAACAAGACTGCAACACGGCGTGCCACATTTGGTAGAAGCCGAAACTCCATGTCTTTGCCACGACAGGGTAGCCGCAACGTAGATACGAATCTGAAGATTTTGTCGAATTGAAGAAAGCTTCAGCTACTACGAAACAGACAGATGTTACCAGGCTTAGCTCATTTCCATTTTGGCAATTGCCTCGATTGATATTGATGGCGGCACATCCATCAATCAGCAGGTAGTAGTAGCTGTCTGCCTGGGAGTGTAACCCCGGCCATATGCATATCTCATAACTCACACACACACACACACCGGCCCGCCCGCCTACCTCGACGGTAGCCGAGAGAGCACAGTGGGGCAGTCAATTATGCCATTTGGCCCGAAAACAACAAGTCGAATAAAAGGGGAAAAAAATGCAACCGCTGCTGGTGGATCGCGTCGCCTGCCCCGCTGTCCACTCGTCTGTCTGTCGTCGATCCGTTTGTCCGTTGCGCATGCGCACCACATGACGTCCAATAAAATTAAGCGCGTGTTGCAGTTGTCGCTGTGGCAGTTGCAGTTGCAGTTGCTGTCGTTGTCGTCGTCGTCGTCGTCGTCGACGTTGTTGTTGTTGTTCCCCACTTGACCAACAAACGAAACAACACGTATAAAGTTTGACGCGTGACGTGCTTGGTTAGCTCATTAGTTGCACTAGCCTACAGAATTGGGGGAGTAGTGTGTTGGAGCAAGGTACGACGGATTAGCGCATTTATATATCGATAGGTTGCAAAATATAAGGCAAATAGTCTAGCTAAAAGCCTGGCTGGGCAGAATAATAGATATGGTCAAAACTCACTAAAGCGTACACCTCTCTGAAGCGGACACGCTCTTACTCGGACACGTCTCTGAAACGGACACTTGCTATGACGTTCCAGAAGGTTTTCCAACTTTTTTAGTACTTTCCTTGAACGGACAGACGTTGTTGTGTGACCGTTGAAGAGAGGTTTAAAATGTTGTAAGGATTAGGGAAACATTTTTCGCAGATACGTTTCCTTTAGTTTTTAGAACAATTTTACTACCTCTCTTGAACGGACAAATTTGAAATTTGAGTATCCGTTGAGGAGAGGCTTTACTGCCTTGAAGGCTTGACAGGCAAAAATAATTATTATTTATTTATTTTCTTTAATTATATAGGAGCTAACTTTTCGCAAATGCATTTATTAAGCGGACACAGTCAGTTTATCATGACGTTCCTTTAGTTTTCAGTGCAATTTTACTACTTCCCTTGAACGGACACAAATTGTCCAACTGTGAGTATCCGTTGAAAAAAGGGTTTACTGTCTAATGGGCTGACAGGAAAAAATAAAAAATAATAATAATAATAATAATTTTTCCTATGGTAAGTGTAGGCTCAAGCGAGGTTTCTACTATTAATAAGCTTAATTCGGCATGATTAAAATAATTATTAATGATTAAGTAATTCATTTGGTGCTCGATAGGTGGCAACTTTTCGCACTACCCTATGCAACCCACTTTCGGTAGCAGTGTGTAAATTGCCACTGCCGCTTGTGGCACAAACACAGAAGTGCTGTGCTCGCACACACCAATACAAGGGCAACAACTTTCGCATTAGGCCAACGCGACAACAACAGCAACGGCAATTTAGTGTGGCCACGGAAGCCGCACACGCTTGTGTAGGAAGCTTTTGTGGCAAGGCTTTTAGACTCTATGCCAAGTGCTGCACAGCCTGCCGCCTACCTCTCGCGCTTCGTTCCCTTGCCCCGTAACCTAGCTCAGTTTGCGGAGTGCAGTTAATTTTTGCAACGACGCAATAGAGTCGATCGCGCGCTCAGCTCCCACGCTGCCCCGCAGCAGCTGCACACAGGTTTAACAACCTGCCGAAGCTGCCAACGCCGACGACGACGACGACGCCGACGCCTTATCACCTGGCTTGCGAGGGGTATCGGTTCTAGCTGCACCACGCTGCAATTTATTTTATATTCATCGTTTTTTTTTAGTGTTTTGGTTTCTGCGCGCCAAATTTCCAGTTTGTTGCAGGCAAACGCCTCTGGGGCGTGGGCCGCGCCGAGCCCGAACCGATCCGATCCGACCTGATCCGAAGCGAAACGAAGCAAACCGTAACGAAGCGTACCGAACGGAGCAAACTAATCAAAGTGTATTTAATTAATTGAAATACGCTACATTAATTGCTGCGTAATTAAAACTTTGATTTATTTACCTTCTCCCTCCCCACTTTTTTCTGCCAAGCATTAATTGTTAACCTGCTCGGGAAATGTTGATATATGTATGTACTATGCGAGTATATGCAAATCGCGGCGAGCAGCTTCAACGGAATTAGCTTTTGTGCGGTATTTTAAGTGATTTGTGCAGTGTGCGGGGGAACAAGAACCCAAGAGTTCTACGCAGTTTCGGCTCCACAAGACGCGTCGTAAAGGTAACAGTAATTACTCCCAAAAGTATACTACATTATATGCAGGTAGAATATGTTATAAACAGTCAGGAAAAGGTAGGTTATTAAGCAATATACTTTAGATACATATTCAATAACTCTGACTTGATCAGGTCCTCTGTAACTTATGAAATTTTAAGTAAACTTCACTAAAATATTGCCAAAATATTACAATATTAGGTTTCCATAACTTTAAAAAATACGAATTTCTTATTATACTTAATAAAGCATCTTAACACACGATATATGCAATCTAAATCGAATGTATCTATCAACTGTCCGAGTTACTCAAGCTATATAATATCTGCCGTACTATACAATTAGTTTATATTTTAAAGAACGTCTCCAAACTTGAGTACTAACTGTCTGTTTGTCTGTTTGATCTCTGCTATTATAAAAGCTACAGACCGCAAATTTCGCACAAGGATTTCTGTATATCATACGCAATTGGAGATTATTTGAAATATTGGTTGCAAGATTTTCGTAAACTGTAATCTGTAATTTATGGTTTATCAAACAAAGTTTTCCGCTTACAATTTTCTACTTATGCATAAATACATATAAATATTTTATAAAATAATCCAAGAAATTTCAAGCCCAACGACACAATAGAACCGAAGTTATTCAAGTCTTATACGATACTATCTGCGCGATTATCAGGCTGCATAGTATCCTACAGTCAGTCTCGCTCGACACAACTTTGCTGATGCACTCGAGCGTTTAGAGACCTTTATTGCGTATGCCCAGAATATCAGTTCAGTTATCGCATTTACTGCAATAAAAAATCGACTAATTGCCAAGTGAGCTCATCGTTTATCCTTGATCTTCAATGGTTCATTAACTCCGGCGGCAAAGATGGTGGACAATGCGTAGGACAAGCAAAAACAACAACATTGCTGTGAAGCGTATTTAATACAATTAGCTGGGCACGTTTATAAGATTAACCTCGGCAGAGAGCGATGCCAAGAGCAGACCCAGATCGGAGATCGGAGATCATGTCGAGCCTGCGCTGGGCAGATAAACCATCAATTAAAATTGACAACTGTGCAGAACAGGGGCAGAGCCAAAAACAAGTGGCATGCAGACTTGCAACACGCACACACATACACACACTCACACACACATGCAGTACACACTGCAATCATAAGGAAAAGCTGAGGAAAATAAAGGAAACTAATTACAATGGATGGATAAAAGGCGCCACTTAGCCCCGACGACACGCAATAATTACGCCCAATTAATCGCAATAACTTTGCAAATTAGATAATTTGGGTGCAAGTCGGTCGTCCACACAAGTGCCCGATCGTACCCCGATCGCGCTCCGAACATACCCCGACCGTACTCCGAACGTACCCCGATCGTGCCCCGATCGTACTCGACTCCAGTGTCTCGTCTCTCCATCTCGCTGCATTTGCTGCACTTGAAGTATTACGATCTGCAACTATGTTTATTGCCTCTGCATCTGCCCCAGAGCACGCGACCAAATAGCACGATCGCCTAGTAGCGAGTGTGGCAGATCTGGTTGTGTGTATTGCGGCTACTTGTTCTTCTGAAAGTTGTTATTAAAGTGTTCATAATTGTTATGACGTTTTATGCTGTTATCACCCTCGAAACCGATCTCTGCAGTCAAATATTAAATTCTAACTTTAACAGAAACAAAATGATCAATATCTATCTAATCTAAATCTTGCCAAATGCTTCTTCGATCTAACCAGGCAGTCTAATTTTAAATTGATCCGGCCCGATAAATAAATAGAAATATTTGCACAATCAAAGAATAGTACTGTAAAAATATTTATAAGCATGGACCGATCGTACCATTGTCTTCACAGTAAATCTACTGATCAAATTTTATTATAATTCACTTTTTGTTCTACATGAAAACTGTAGTTGGGTTTTGTATTTATTTAATCATATTAAATTATCATTTGCACCAGAGAAATAATAAAGCGATCCTCTTAATCAATCTCGAAGAGCTTCCACACACAGCAGGCCAATATGGACAGCTGCTTATCTAGTCCAGGCACTCTTCCTATACTTAACCACTCGACCAGTCCCCTTCTTCCACTTGAGAGCTTGGGCAATTTTTCAAAGACAACACTGGCAGTTGCGCAGAAGAAGAAGAAGAAGAAGATGCTGAAGCCACAGCAGCAGGAGTCACTCGTGCCACACCACAAACCTCAGGCAGCTGAGGCGAGTCTTGTATTACATAAGCAAAGTCAACATCGCCTTATCTATTGGCCCAACTGTGCGGAGATCAACAGCAACTGCAACTGCAACTGCAACTGGAGATTGGAGTCAGCGTGCCAGCGAGCACAGGAGGGGGGATTAGGAAGAGCAGAAGGGGCTGTAAAAGGAGGAGGAGGAGTCCCCTTCAGGCAGCTGGGCGCAGCAGCTGGCAAAAGGTGGCGGCACTGTACCATCAGCAAGTGGACTCCAACTGGGAGCTGCAGCTTGGCTTAGACAGTCCAAACCGGCAACCCCTCGGTCTGGGCGGACACCAGAACCATGGACCATGGCCAGCTGGATAGCCAGAACAGTAGCCGAGATTCTGAATCCCAATTCGCAACTTGCAGGCGACTGCAATTGATTTGTTGTGGCCTTTGCACAAGTGACAGGCCCATTCCAATCAGCGATTTTGACCAGCGCACGCCTCCAATTAGAGCCTAAACGACAATTGTACTTTTAACCCAATTTACTTGAGCGCTTTGCTGTGCTGCTGCCTGCCTGGCTGGCTGGCTGGCTGGCTTTGTTTCCCTCCTTGATTCGACTCAACTGCCTTAACAAAATAAATCTAAATTGTGTAAAGTTTTGAAAGTCGTCTCTTCTGTTCGCCATGCTCGATGATCTGTCCCTCCGTCTCGAGCAGAGTAGACTACTCTGCCCGTCCTGCACTTTGCTGTGAGTCTTGACTGGCGCGGAATACCCTTATAAAAAATATATATATGTAAATATCAGTTGTAGTCGCTGATCGTACTGCGATCTGGTAAAACCTGCAAAGGTGATCTTATTCGTCGATCTAAAGTAGCTACCTTGCGATTGGGAGCGCATTTCAGATAGGACTAGCGCTTTATCTAAATTTATCGTAGTATTGCGACGATTGTACTCACTTTTAGTACTGCAATAGATCTCATTCCTTAATCTAGTCTCGCTCTCGCTCGCTCATTGAAAATACTCATAGTATTTCATATGTTGTTCATACAGCGACCGCTATCTTCTAATATTCTTCCCAATTTATACTGCAAATGCTTTCAAGCTGATCTCTTTCGACGATCTAGCGAAGCTACCTTGTAAAAACAAAATTTCGCTATAGGGAAATAAGGATCTATATATATAGAAGTTTATACTTTTCTCACACAGTCGCAATAATCCAAGTAATACGCTGATCATACTGAGATCGTTATTCTTTAATTTTATTCTTCAGTTCATACTCGTAGATCTAGCTGCACGGCGATCGGTACAGTTATGCTGCCCCCTCTCTATCTCCTTTTAAGTCTTTTTTATCAACGTCTTCCTCAGCTAATATCAATAGAACCCTGTCAAACTAAGGCATTCAATTCTATAATATATTTTCCTCACTTCGATCACGAGTTGCTTGCGATCGGTAGAGCATTCACGCGTCGACCTTTCCTCTCTCTCTCATTCCGGCTTGTGCTCTCCCCCTTGTTTATGTATTTGATTATTTGCTTAAATCTTTATCGTTGCTCGTTGCCTGCCTCGTTCGTATGCAGGCAACGTTCGGTGCCTCGATCGACGCTCGCATCTACATACGAGACTAGCAGGGAGTCGGCAGTCGGGTTGTGGGAGATGGAGAGGGAGAGGGAGAGCGAGGGCAGTCGAGGAAGCGAGAGAGGGAGTTAGACTTGCGATCAGAAGATCCATTAAGGCAATGACCCGTTTTCGTATCGTGTTGTTGTTGCTGTTGCCTCTTCTTGCTGCGTGTGTGTGTCTGCTTTGTTGTTGTTTTGTCTCGCTCTCGCGCATGCAGCGCAGTTGGCGTAGGCGTGTGCAAGCAGAGAGGGGTAGTGAAGGAAGGAGTGTGCGGAGGGGGAGGGGCTGCAAACAGAGACACACGCAATCGCAACGGATCGACTCGAGCCACTGCATGGCAGCTCGGCTTGGCTCGGGTCTGCAGCGGATCGTCGCCGTCGTCGTCGTCGTCCCATGTGTCCATGTCGTAAGTTGATAGTAAAAATTATGATGATTCTTGTCCCAACTGGTCAAACGGGTTATGCTCTGTCTCTCTCTCTCGCTCTCTCCATGTCTCTCTCTCCCTCTGCTGTGTGTGCGTAGTTTCCTTACACACTCTCTACCCTGTGCATATTTATCTGGCGTTGTCGTTGCCCCCACTTCATTAGGTCTTTAATTTTATATCGACTGCAAGCGCGTATCAAAACAGAGAAAAGGCAGTCTCAGATTGCTACCCATACCTCGCCCCCCCTACACCGATCCTCTTCTTTTTGCAGCGCATACTACGAATGTGAAAAAATCCCTTGGCGCGTAAAATCTTTGGGGTTCATTAGAACGTTGAACGTTGTCGTCGTGGTCGTCGTTGGCTCTGGATAAACCGACTTGGGCCTGCAACTGCAACCGAGACTGAGACTGAGACTGGGGCCGGTCCACACCTGGGACTGGCTTGGGCCGGGGCTCATGCGCCGCGCAATCAAGTCGTTTCACTGCTCTGTCAGTTTGACAGCACATCTGCGGTTTAATCTGGTTTTGGATGCGTCGCCTGCTTGCAGGAGGCTTCCCCGTTTGGTACAGTACGTACGTGTAGGTGCAGAAGGAGTCTGGCAACGAGTTTTATCCAGATTTACTCAGGCAAACCACACTGGTTTCCTTATGCTTTGTACAGGGCATAAACTAGTCGTCCCAGCTGTCCGTTCTTGGCGTGCCCCTTGACCTATATGAGCTTAGTTTGCCTTAGCTGAGAGTGAGTGCAAAAATATCACATTTCAAATGATTATATCGATAGTTGATATTTTGTTCGTTACTATCGTTTTTTTCAAGATTTTACAACACTATTTTAAGAAGTATGCGCCCAAAATACTTGGGAGAAGCAACTATCTTTAGTTGTTTATCTCGGCTTAGTACCTTAATATAATAGTATCGATAGTTTAATCAACAATCACGATATATCTATGGCTTTTGCTTACTATCGCTTATTTTGAAAGATTTCGCAACACTGTTTTTAGAGGTGTGCGCTTAGAAAACTTGACTTAAGCTTACTCATTCGATATAATCGATAGTATTGCCGTTTAATCAATAATAGTATCGATAGTTTAAACATTTATATCTGCTTACTATCGCTTATTTTCACTTTGCAACACTGTTTTTGGTGTGCGCTTACCCATCCAATATAATCGATAGTATTGCTGCTTTTGCTGTAAAAACATCAGAAAATCGTGTTTTTTTTTGCAGTTCTCGTGCCCACTTAGGGTGCCCCCTTGCAAAATAATATGCTCTGTCACCTGGTCGAACTGTCGTATCTGTGTGGTCATGCCCAACCTTGACCATAGTAAACATAATTGCCAAGTGCGATTCTCTTGTAGCTCAGGGTCGCTGAATTCTAATTGCAGCTCCGGCAGCAGCAGCATCATCCTTGAGAACAAATTGAAATCTTTAGACGAGAACTCGTGTATCGCTACGATAATAATGGGGCACACCCCGGGGCGGCTGTGTGTAGACACAGCAATGTAAACACTGGCGACATCGCACGCCGTGAACTCGGTGCTCTGCGCGGGTAATGATGCACTCGAAGGGGCAATCATATTTCCATAACCCCAAAAACAGTGTCCCCAAAAAAACTGAGTATTAGATGCATGCGGGTCTTGGGTTATGGGTCTGGGTCTGCGCACAGCACGACAAATGATTCACGCGGCGATCGTTGCAGCAACTGTTGCTCGTGTGCTCCCTGAAGCTGCAGGCCGACAGCGACGGCAACGGCGACATTGACAATGAGCCAAATGCGATCCCAAAGCGAATCCAAAGCGATGCAAACGGTAGCCAAGCAAAGCACACTAAAGACCCACAACAACAGCAGCAACAGCAGCAACAGCGGCAGCAGCAGCAGCAGCAGCAGCAACAGCAGCAACATAAAGGAGACCAACAACAATGCAAAGAGCAACAACAAGAAACGTGCGCGCTCGCAAGAGCTTTTGGCTTAAGTTTTGAAGCATGATCGGGCATGATCGTTAAGCAGTGCACAGTAGCAGCTCGAGCGTCATAATAAACGCAGCAACAAGATGTTGTCGCCCCCCCCACTCCATTTCCCTCCCCCCTCACTCCGACCAACCGTATAGGCCTTTGTCTGCTGCACAGCTGCAACGCTGCAGGGTGTAAAGAGCAGGCGAGCTTAGGAACGGCAACTGGCAACTCGCTCGCGCATGCTCAACAAATCAACACACACACGCGCACACACACACATACACACAGATAGTGCACTTCCCCCCTGCCCACACTGCACGCCCCTTTTGGCATCGGGTGGAAGTGCTTAACCGGTTTTGTTGGGGTAAGACAGCGACATCAACGATGCACAGAGCTTTTAAGAACCTTGTTTGTTGTTAGCTCGCAACGGACTACACTGTGCGAAACCGGGGAGAGAATTGTGTACAATATTTGGCAGCATAGCTCGAGTACACATCAGTATTGACTTTCTTGATTTGTACTTAGAATTGATTTACGAAATAGGTTTCCATTTGTAAATTTAACTATTCCTTTATCTAACCTCAGCTGCCCAGAATGATCACAGCGATCTTTTCAATTTATTTTTAATATTTTTTCCAAGTTATATTTCCAAATTCGTTACTAGAATTAATATAACTTTGCAAATTGTAAATAATTTCACTTTGCATTCATCCAAAACCATCTTTGTTTGTATGTAATCTTAGATCAATAAGAAAATCTTTTCAATCTTCTTTTTTTCTAAAATTAATGCGATTTAAGAGCCATCAGTTCAATAATACCAAACTGCTCTCATACTATTATTATATATTATTATTTATTTTATTATATATTATTCGTTGTACCAATTTCTTATTTTCACATTAACCTTACTTTATTTCATCTGTTTCTTCAGTATCGAAATTTTTACTTAGATGTTTTCAAAAGTATACTTGATCTAATGCGACGATGAAGAGTTCCACTAAGATGAGTCTTAATATATTCTCTATTCTTCAATTCTTCTCATTCTCATTTTACCTAGTTTTAAAATAACCCAGAACAGCATTATTAAATTATCCTTAAATATTTGCCACATAATCTACTGTACTAATTTCCTATTATTTTTCCAAAATACACATTTGTACCTGAAATTAATTTTCCTTGCTTCAGTTTGATTTCTTAAAATTTCTCTCGCTTTTTTATTACTTCTTCTACCATAATTAGCAAGTGTGCAGCGAGGGTATTCCCTGCTTCGGTCAGCTGGCAAGTGTTGCTAATGGTACGCACACTATACTCAAGAAAGAAGGGGTACCTCTAATTTTGTTGCGTGTAATTGCCACTTCCAGCAGAAAAAAAAAGCTTTTATTTTTATTTTCGTTTCGGTTTTCCATTCGATTCTTTTCCTTCCTCTATGTTTAAGGCGAATGCGCTCCCGTCTTAAGCTGCATTACAACTTTTTACTGCGTCTTAACTGAAATCGAGTTTTCATGTTGTTGTTGTTGCCGGTGTTGCTGTTGTTGTTGTTGTAGTAGTTGCATGTAGTTTTCTATCTGTGCAACTCCGTCTGAAATATCAACGCCCAGAGCATGGCTCGCTAAGTCTACGATATATAGAAATCTATGTAGGTGTGTACCGTGTGTATGCAAGTGGTGTTTGGTTTGACTGCGCTGACAAACTGCTGGTTGATGGTTACAGCGATGCCATCGTCGCGCTCATCATCGACAGCCGCGTCATCATCGCCATGCTCTCATCCTCAACTCCATCTGCAACCTCAACCCAACATCATCATCATCATCATCATCATCGCCAGCATCAGCATCGGCATCGTCGGGTTAAAGTCGTTCGGTAGCCGCGCTTAATTGCATTTTGACTTGCGGCGTGAAGTTGAAGTTTGTGCAGCCCGCACTCCGCTCCTGGACTGTTCCTGCCTGCCTGGACTGTTCCATGCAGCACGCTCGCAGCTCGCGTCTTTGGTCTATTTGCTTAGCGTAGCGAGGCGTGGCAACGCGCCTCTTTTTCGCGTACACCCAGTAGCAGCGCTCGAAATTGTTTTGCCTTTTTGCCTCGTTTGTTTTTTTCGCTCTTTTGCCCACTGTACCGCGTACAGTGGTGTGCTTGTGTGTGTGTGTGTCTTGCAGTCTTTATGACTTGCAACTGTGCCGCGCTGTTTGTGCCATGTTGATTGAATGCGCTTTGTTGCTGGTTGGTCAGCCCTCTGTCCCCTGCCCCCTGCCCCCTGCCCTCCCCTGGCACTCTCGTCTTTTGTTTGCTGCAGCTTTAAGGCAGCCATAAATGTACTGCGTCCATTGTGCAGTCGATGTGATTAGCCACAGTCGCGTTATTAATAATTTTACAGCATGGCTTTTGTTTAGAATTTTACTCGTTACTCATACGTCATGTTGCCCAGCCCAATCAACAACTAAACACAACCGAATTTAAGGGGTAAACTCACTCCTCTTAACAAACTGTTCATATATGACACTTAAATTGCGGCAGGAGGGTAGCTAAAAAGGTCCCAAGTTTTAGAATTTACGATATAAATGCCGAATCAATGTCTGAAATCATAAATAAAATACCATCTCACATGACCATTTGATATAATTTCTGATGAAGCTGATGTATTGTTTAAGGCACTTGAAATGCTAAAATAGCGTAGCATAGAAGTTCCTTAATATTGAAACTTTATATTTTAATGCAAAATCTATCCAGAAGTCGAACCATTAAGAAAATAGCAACTCCTGCGACTATTTAAAATTTTTTGATAAAACTATGGGCATCTAAGAAGATATAGGGTACTTAAAGTACTGCATGAGGATAGCATGGAAGTGCAATTATATAAATTGTAAATTCATAATATTTTTATGCAGATAGTAACAAAGTTATGGGGTTTCTAAGACTATATAGGGTACTTTAAGTCCTTAAAAGAGGCAGCATAGAGGGTCATAAATTTGTTTTCTTAATATTTAAATGTAAAATAAATCTGAAAGTCATACTTTTAAAACAAAACTATGTTCATGTAAAAAGATATAGGGTACTTAAAGTACTGCAAGGGGGTAGCATGGACGTTGCAAATATATTAAATTGTAAATTCATAATATTTTGATGCGGAATCAATCTATTATAAGGAAAGTGACAACTTACACTGCAATCTTTTAAGTCTATATAGGGCACTTTAAATCCTTCATGGAGGTAGTTTTGAAGGTCTTTCATTTTAATTCTTAATATTTCAATGCAGAATATATTTGGAAGTCAAATCATTGAAAAAAAAAATCATCATCTACGACAATTTGACGATTTTTGACAAAGCTATGGGGACTTAACACGGTATAGGGTACTTAAAGTAATGCAAAATTGTTGCAAAAATAATCTACTATAAAGAAAATGCCAGCTGACTCCACAATGCGCTGATTTTCCATCAAATTTAGGGTGCACAAATAGGATAGAAGATCTGTAAATACATAGCATAAGCTGAGCAGGTCCTATTTTTTTTAAAAGACTATATATATAATATAAATCTACAGATGGGACTATAAAGATAATATCACTTATCCCCCACAATATATTTTTTCACAAAGTTATGGGTGCTAAACTACGATATAAGATCTGCAAATGCATAACATACGTTTCTTCAAAAGACTATACATTTAATATCAATCCAGAGATGAGACCATAAAGATAATATCAACTTAACCCCAACGATCTGCATCTGTTAGTGTTGAGTACTATATAGGATACTTCAAGTATTGTAACTATATGAGGCACTTGCGAGCAATCAGGCAGCGTTGGGCATTATCATTATGTTTATTACTCGAGTAGCTGCCGAGCAACTCGAGCTCATATAGCGCGCTGATCGTAACCAGGCAGGGGCCGAGGCGAGGCGACCACGAGCGAGTAGGGGCATGGAGCGGCGTGTCGGGAGGGGGTAGGGGTACACTCGAAATCGACAAGTTGCTGCATGCACGATCGACTCGTGTCTTGGGTTAGGCTTAGCTGCTGTGGCTTCAGCTACAGCTACAGCTTTAGCTTCTGCCTCGGCTCGCAGGGGACTCGTTTGATGGCGACGCCAATGCCGATGCCGATGCCGATGCCCAAGCCGATGCCTCGGCCCGCATAGTCGTGCGCATTTAAAGGTCGCCAGCTCCGAGAGTGTGTACCACTGCGTAGCCCCGCTGCTGGTGGCACCCTTCTGCACACCCGATGCCTTGCAACGATGCCTTCTGCTGCTGCTGCGGCTGCTGCTGCTGCTTCTGCTGGAGCTGCTTAAGTGCCGTTGCCGTTGCCGTCGTCTTTAATACTTGATTTTAAGTTTGTATTTTTTATGTGCGACTCTCGGCGAGTGTGTGTGCGAGTGTGTGTGTGTGTGCTGAACACCTGTGTGTTGTTTTGCTCTTACTACGCTCCTCTCTCCCGTCGGCTATGGACAATATTATTTTTATTTTACCCCTCAGTCGTTGCTGCTGCCGTTGTTATTGTTGTTGTTGTTGTTAACCTAACCTCGTACAATTTAATGTCATGTTCTCGTCTTAGTTGATGTTTTTGGTATTTTTTTTTGTTTATTTATTTTTTATTGCTTAAGTGCGTGTTCGGGTCTAAAGGTTTATGTCTCCAGGAGCAGTGCGCGCTCCCCTCTCTCGCTCGCTCGCCATAAACTTAGCATCTTAACCTATTTATAATGAAATATATTTCGCTCGGCAAGGAACAGTTATGGGGGCAGGGAGTACACTTCTTTCTGCCACATAATGTCCTACAATTTATGTGGCTATTAAAACACAGTTAGTCGCTTATGAAGAACGCCTTGATAATTGCGGCATATGCGGCGAAAAGCCAATGATATAGGGGCAGTTATGGCCTACTAAGAAACTGACACCTTGCAGTCTTTTCTGATTATAGACCGGTCTGTTAGATGTTTTCACTATTCATTTAGTTAACTCATACTTCATTTAGTATTTAAAGTGCAGTGCTTAAGATCTGGAGTCTGCACTTTCTAACTAACCTAAAAAAAAGCGAATTTATTTCATTATAGTAGTATGTGTCACGAGATATATACGTCGTTATAGAGTACACTATTATTATAGTTTTTCATTTTATTCTATAATTTTTCGTCTTTATAAGCAATTTAGCAAATTTTTGATTTAGAAAATTGTAAATACATAAATTTACTTTCTCTTTATGGTTTTATTGAATTAAACAATATTTTAGCTTATTATAATATATTAGTATTATAGCATAAGTATTATTTTGTTAAACTGTAAAATAATGTTAAAAAAAAAAATGTAATCTTTTTTTGTTAAGTTTTATGAGATTTACAAATATTTTAGCTTAGTATATCAGAATTATTAGTATTTTTTATTATGCATATTTAAAAAAAAAAAAAAACTTAAATTTTAGTAAGTTAAATCCCTTAAATAGGGGTTTTACTTTGATTCAATTCTAATATATCTTTTACAGATTTTTCCATTCGACCATTCTAACGTAAAACCTAATACCCCCCAATTTTGGTTAGAGAACAAACCAATCTGTTCTTAACTTGTAGACATTACTCAATTTAGGTACATTAAGTATGAGACAAAATTAAGAACTTACAACCTTGATGCCCCTTGGCCACACAGCCAACGAAAAGCAGTTGATATTCTACAGATCTGTGTAATGGGTTCATGAAACTAACTGGAAAAAAATAAAAAATAAACGATACGAAATACGAAAACCGGCAGCAGCTGAGCCCCTACGGCCAGAGCTAATCAACAAGCTTATGCAAAACCCAAAACCAGAACAGGAAAATGAAAAGCGAGCAATAACCCGGGCAGCGGACAGCGGGCAGCGAGCGGACAGCGGACAGCAGGCAGCGGACTGTCCGCAGTCGGATAGAACGCACACCTCAAGCCGAGTCAAGCAACAAGTCAATATGATCGATCGTTTGCTTGATTAAACCTAATTGAAAACGAAAATGCACAGTGCACACACACACACGCACGCACACACACACACACGCACACAGATTGGGGCAAACTCGCTCGCTATCGCGATCACTTGTCCGAGCAGAGGCTGCTGTTGCTGAGTGTGTGTGTGTGTGTGTGTGTGTGTGCGCAGAGTGGTCCGGTCCGGCAAGTATGCAGCGAGGGAGCTACACAGAATGTTGAAATCAAAACAAAAACGTAAAAGATCAACGCACAAAGAGCAGAAACAACGCCACTAACTTTTGGCGGGAGACTACTGTACCCCCGCGAAGTCGACGGCCAGCAGAAAAATACGAACAAAACAAAACTACAAAATGCGCGCAGCAGCCGACGATGCAATAGGGAAGAGAGAGAGAGAGCGCAGCGAGCGAGAGAGAGAGCGCAGCGAGCGAGAGAGAGAGAGAGCGCAGCGAGCGCACAGCAACTGAAATCAAAACAAAGAGCTGCTAAGAGCGAGAGAAACTGCTTAAGAGTGACGCGCGCTGCTAAGAGCGTGGCAGAGAGAGAGAGAGAGAGCGATCGTGCAGTGTTGCTGTGCTGCAGTTGCATAGATTACGCACTGGCATGAAATGCACTTTTCCATAAAAAGCATTGACGATCTCAAATAGATATTTTATCTCTGGCGAGTTGTAGAGAGTGCCCTTCTTTTGAGAGACAGAGAGAGAGCGAGAGCGAGCGAGAGAGAGAGGCAGGCATATAGTCCTTGCTGTGTAGTAAGTGTCCAAGCCGTGAGGGTAATAACCTCAACGCAACTCGATCACAGCTAACCCAGAGGATTTAAGAGCCGGCGGACGGACACCTCCGATCTTGGCATACGCAGAGGGTTGTAGTACTACTATCTGCGTTTCAATGTGGAGCAGCGCAAGAAAGACGAAAGGGTCTGCGCGCCCGGTTCTGCCGGTTCGTGCGCTCGCACGATCCCCACAACGCGTCGCGTCGCGTCGACGTCAACATCAATTTGCAAGTTTTACTTTTCTACCCGATTCACAATTAACGGGTCCCACAGACGTTCAACAGTTGTAGTTGTTGTTCCAGTATCCCTCGGAGATTTGCTGCCTTTGCGAGAAGGGTCTGCGTACCGTAGACCGTACCATAGCATTGTGTATTTACCCTGCCTCGTCTTTAATGCCTTTAATCCTAGCAAATATTACCAAGAGCAGCCCGGACTAGCGTATATACATGTGTGTGTGTGTGTGTGTGTATAGGAAAAATGGAGTAGCTCCGGCTGAGACCTAGCCCAACCAAGCCTGGACTCGGCCAGAGGCATAAAACAGAAAGTGTGCAACACACGCTGCGCTGCGCCAGGCAAAAGACAAACACCGAGAGAGGCTCTGCTCCGATCGGAGGTACGACTTCGCTGCAATGAACTTCTAGATGCGAGTCAATGAACTTATCCTGCCTCTGCCGCTGCCACTGCCGTTGCCTCTGCCTCTGCCACTGCCACTGTCTTTGTCTCTGCGGCTGCCTTAACCGAGCCTGGCCTGACGCTGACTCTGACTCTGACTCCAACTCCGACTGCGACTCCGACTCTGGTCTGGCTCTTACTATGACTCTGTCTGTGGCTATGGCTGTGGCTGTGGCTGTGGCTCTGCCAGTTGCCGCATGATATCAACAAAATGATCATCATGATCAACAGCACAGTGAACTAGCTTTGTGCCAGCTCCCTCTGTGTTCTCTCTCTCTCTCTCTCCCTCGGTGTGTCTCTCGCTCCCTCGCTCACAGTCGCCGGACCACTCTTCCTTGGACATAATGAACTTGGGCTTTTGGCGATACGTACGCAGTTTTCAAATCGTGTTTGCGCTCGTCTCTCGCCTCCACCCAGAGACAGCCGGGCATAAACAACGTTTTTAGAACTTTTATTTGATTTTGCCTTGTAGCCTGCCAGCTAGTCTTCCCCATTATTGTGCACAGAGATTCGAGAACCGAGCCCGAGCCCGAGCCCCAGCTAGACCCACAGAGCCAGAGCGACTCAGCCAGCCCCCGTCGTATGTATGATAATGATGTTGGTGATCGTGCCACTTTAGCAATGGCTAACTACGAGAAGGCAATCCGACATGGAGTTGAAGCTGAAGCTGAAGCTGTGGCTGTGGCTGTAGCTGAAGCTGCAGTTGGCCCGGGTTGAAGAACCTTTTGATTTGTTGGACATACACGACTCCATGGGCAATCCCGAAGTTGGTGCGGCCTGTTGCAGCGTTTAACTGTGCCATGCGCACTCCGGTTCGTCCTCTCTGACCCAAGCTAACCCCTTCCCCCCCCCTGCCACAACCCTATTTACATGCATAATATTCTCAAGATTTATGCAAAAAATTGATGGCAATTAGTCGCCGACTCTTTCGTTCCTTATCTTCTACTCGCCGTCTCTCTCTCTCTCTCTCTCGTCCCTGTCTCTGTCTTTGTATATATCTTTTGGGTCTGTGCATAATGATTTTCGGTATCAAATTACATTGGTTAGGGGTTTTTAGTATGTATTTTATATGCTGTTGCTGCTGCTGCTTCTTCTTTCTCCTCAACTGATTCCACCTTCATTTGGCTCGCTCGTGCCGCCTCAACGTCCGTCCAATGGAGTCCGCTCTGTCACACACATATACATACTCTATGCTGCCTCAGCTGCAGTCGAAGAAGATCCGTAGATCCCGAAGACTGCTCCGTCTATTGCAGGCAACCTTTCTACAGCTTCTCTACTCCCCATTTGAGCGTACGAAATTACTTACGAGCTGAGACTAAAATAATAAGCGATAATTTACAAGATCTAATAGTATACCATTTCGAATCTTAGCTTAAAACGTCGTAGGTAATTTCGAGCAGCTGATTCGAAGTATAGGAATAGAATAAGGTAGGAGGCAAAAGTGTTGGGGGAACTATCAATGCAATCGCATCATTAACACGATCATTTAGATCATGACTATTTGATATAGAGGGAAGATTGGTACTGAGTTACAGCAAATAGAGCCTTATGGGTTTCCCAAAGTTACAGCAAATAGAGCCTTATGGGTTTCCCAAATTGATAAGTCTGTAGGATCAGAAATATCCCTACATTTTAAAACTACAATACTTTGATGAAACAAAACTTACACATACTTATTCAAGCTTACTTTAAACTTAAATGCTTAAACTTTATATAAGAATGTATAGGTTTGGATAGGGATAGGGACCCTAGCAGGTCCTAGAGTGTTGATATAGAAGAACTGATAACCTATGGTTTGATCAGTGTGATCAGTTCGCCGACTTGCGCGCTAATTTCAGAATTCTATCTGCAATTTCTTCTGTGGGTTATTCAAATCTGAAGGTGCCTGTAGGGTATAGCTGGCAGAGCTGATTTCCAAGCACTGCAAGAACTAATCAGGCAGAGTTTAGTAAGATCGTGAGTCGGTTTCCTTACTCTGGCATTGTTTGTTTCTCTGCGCTTTTTGATTGCACTATCATCGTCGCTTGGACTGGCAACCTTTAATCGGTTCAACCCCTTTTCCATCTCGTTGTCTCTACCTATGTCTGTACGTATGTTTGTATCTCCCTTGCACCAGCAAGTCGTCGCGCCAACTGCCTTCCTGAATCCGAGCAGCTGTTCGCGCACCGATCGCCGCGTAGAGCCGTAGACAACGTCGCGACGTCGCCCTCTTCTATCGTCTGCTCGTGTTGCTCTTCGTTTTCTTCGCCTTCACCTTCGTCGCGTGTATGACATGTGAGTTGCACGTTTTGTCGATTTTCAAATTGAGGCACTGTCTCAGGCACTCGACCGACTCGTGCAATCAAATTGAGGAGTTTCAGCTGTGCCCGGGTCGCTTTTGTCCTACAATCTATGGCTACCTGTCAGTCAAAATGCACACATACATAGGTTCTACAACAGTTTTCTCTGCTTTTCTTTCATTTCGTTGCCCATTTGGTAACCCGTATCGTCTTTGTTGTTGTTGTTGTTGCTGCTGTCGTTGTAACATGATTTTATTTTCATTTTCAATCCCCTTCTCTTTCTTCGCCTCAAGTTCTACAATGATCAACCTATCTTTTTAGTGCAAAAACAAAAACAACAACAAAAGTAGAGGCAAACAATCAGTGTACCCTTCGAGCATGGAAAATAAATCAAAAGAGGGTATATTAACTGTGTGCGAATGTCGTAGGAGACATCTGCGAGCGCATAATGTGTATATCGACGTGATCTATCGAACTGTCTGTATGAACGCATCGATTACACGAACTTAACTATGAAAATCACTCGGGTCACAAAATTGAATAGGTTTAATATCAAACCCGGAAGAATATTTTAACATTTCCAAGGAAACCGTACTAACCATCTATTTACTGCCTATTTCTCTGATTTTGGCTAGACGAATCTATTTGAGGCAATTAGAATGAATTCTCCTAATCCAGTTACCCCCTTGAGGGCGAATCAACAACTGATCGATAAATAATTTCGATTATATGGGAATTATGTTGTGATTATCACAAATAAATAAGAGCGATAAAAAGTCTCTTTCTCTCTTGTCACAACAATTTATTATACTTTATGCCTTGATTCTGTTTTTTTTCTTTTTCGCTTGCTGCACAGTGCGATCGTTTACCATATACTTCATCTTTGTGATCGTGCCACATTTGCGTTGCCACACAATAAAATGTCATAAATAACATGCTCCGGGCTAAGGAAAATAAAAGCACAACGCATGGCCCATCGTAAAACACAATAATAAAGATCAGATACAACAACAACAACGGGGAGAAGACGGGAACAGACGCCTGATCACTAATTAATGGACATGATCAAGGCGAGGCAAGTCGCATGAGTGTGCTCTGGCCAGGCCATTAGAATGCAACATTTCGTCGTTGTCGTTGTCGAATGTGTAGAACACAGATAATGCCATACACACACACTCACACTCACACATACACCGACACTCACGATCAGTATACATATTTTATTTCTCTTTGTTTACAAAACAAAATGTAAACAAAAGTTTTCCTTAGACACTGCGATCGAAGCAAGCTTCGGCAAGGGCAGAGGCAGCGTATGTAGCTGGGTGCGCGTGAAAGGGGTTGGGAGGGGGCACATAGGGGCACAGAATCTGGGACAGCCAAGCTGGGGGCCTTTTCTTCCACTGTTCACCAGCTTGCATAAGGTCTGAGGATGCCCGGGCACAGAGCGGAGTGGAGAAAGGGGTCACTGGCAGCCGCGTTACGCACCGAAAAGTTTCAAAGAAAACAAATAAGTTGAAAAACTAAAAAAGAAAACACTTTGCTTATGATCGACGCGCACTACCCTGTGTTGTATGGTTGATTTTATATACATGGCAGACTCTGCGATTAATCTTTAGCTGGCATTTTGAGATCAAGATCAAGATGCCATCTATACAGCAGATCGAATCTTAACCCGTTCGCGATCGATCGTCAAGAGGTCAGTGAAGTTTTGCTGTGCAACTTGTTGTGTGCTCGATACACACCACTGCGTCGCTGTGATTTACAGGGTATCGCTTTCAGTGTGCATTGCACTGTGATTGACAGTTGCTGCAGCATGGCGAGTGCTTGGACCCGGCATGTGCTCGGTCTTTAATAGTTCATTTATCTGCGACTGCCTCGACAAAGTTTTGTCTAATGACATTCACTTTACTGCGGCTGCTGCTGCTGCTGCTGCTGCTGCTTGGGGGCGCATTCTGTATTTGGGTCAATCATTATCGTCATGTCAAGTTGGCCAGCACGCAGTTTGCACGTTCCGTTCTCCTTCCACGACGGGTCTAAGCTCCGTAGGCGATGCCGCGGCATGAAGTGTCCCGTAGATTTCACTTTCAATGCCTGGGTTGGAGGGATTTTAGAAGATTGGGGTTTCGGGGCTGTGTGTGCCCGAAATGCAACCCGGACTGTGTGTGTCTGTGTGTGTCTGCATATCGGTTTACCATGCAGAGTTGAAGGTACACGACATTTGCGTATTCATTTCATTACTAACCCTAGACACACATGGTAAATGGTCAGTCTTGGGCACACCTAGTCCGTGTAAGACCCCTGATTAAATTACCATATGAACAACTTCCATTATCTGCTCAAACAACAAGTATTCCTCAGCGAATCTCAAGCGCGCGAGAGAGAGATGCAGGAGAAAGAGTGCGCAATAGAAACGTCAACCGTGGTCGTAGGACTGGCATGATAGATCACTCCGTAGACAAACACGGACAGGTGAAACTTGTCAGACGGCAGACAAGTGTAGCCTCCAGTTGGAAAAAGGGTCGCAACGAGCAAACAAACTGAAACACACACACAGAAAAAGTCCCAAAAGATGCGATAGGCAGACAGACAGACCAGAGACGAGAGAGAGAGAGAGGCCTGGAAAAACTGTCTGTCGAGAGCTACGACGCGACGCCTGACGAGCGACTACTATCCAGATGCCTTGGGCCTTGATCGTCCCTTGATCCCCCAGGCGCATTTAGCGCAGCGACCGTGCTGCTTATCGCACTGTAAAAACAAAGACAGAGACGTTGGAAAAGGGATCATGTGGCTCAGAGCTCAGTGAACCCGAACCCGAACCCGAACCCAAACCCGAACCCGTAGGCAAAGGAAAACCGGCGAAGCCTAGGCTAGTCACACTTGCGGAGTGTGCTGGGCACAAGTGCGCGCTGGCCTGTCTTTGAATTGGAGTATACGCTTTCGTTTCATATCGTATTGTCTTCTTTGATAAAATTGTCATATAACTTTATGTTAATTTCATTTATCACGCGGTCTTCAGCTTTTACAATCGGTCCCTTCTCAGTGTCACCAATTTACTTTTCGCAGCTCCCAGATCCCACACCGGGTCTGCTTTGTTTTGTCGAATGCTGCTGCTGCTGCTGCTGCTGCGCCTTTTATGGAAATTTTTAATGTCTCTATAAATCCATTTGTGCAGGCACAGTGTAGATTTTACGAGCTGCTACCATTCAAAGGGGACTTCGGCTCATACTATGTATACCACGTTTTCTTTTTCATGATTCATAGTTGAAGACGGGGTTGAAAAAACACCTGCAAACTTTGCCAAAGGTGCCCGAACGAGTTGAGTAGTTGAGCCAGGGCCTACAACCCTATAAACCGAAGTAACTGAAGGTCTGAGCTGCCTTTGGTTAAAGCAAAACGATCGACAAAGTAACGTTAGCCTTAGAAATAAAAGACTGCGAAGAGTTTGGATCGTGAAATATTATGAAATGATGCCAAAGCTGCCTGATCGAGTTGAGTAGTTGAGCCAGGAGGACCCTATAAACGAAAGTAGCTGAAGGTCTAAGAACAAAAAGAATTCGAAACGATCGACAAACTAAAGTTAGTCTTAAGAAAAGCGACAATCCGATCTGTTTGTTGCCAAATACGGCAGGGAGAGAGAACTGGTTAAATGATGCCTGTTCAAAAATACAGTCATACCCATTAAAGTGGTAGCATACGCTCCCACATGAAGCTGCAGTCTCGCCGAGTCTTGCCGGCCATTAACAACGAGGTGTCAATTACATAAGCCAGAAACAAAGCAGAAGCATCAACTCGCAGTCTCGAGCTCGTTCTCTCGCAGCAATTTGTCGAAGATTGTTGGGGAAACTTGTCACATTAGCACAGAGCCAAAAGTGGTCAGGCTAAAAGTAAAAGTGATACAGTGGCAGGCAGCCAACAGTAGTGGCATATTTACATTTCAGGCCACTTGACTTACTAACTGAGTCTCTGATCGAGTCGAGAGTGATCGACACAGCGACACAAACAGATATCGGGCCGGGCCGGGTCGGGCCGGATTGGTCAGTTATAATTTGCTGTGCAACAAGTTCCATGTGACTGCTTCCAATTATGGAAGCGAGGATCTGCTCGCCTGCTCGCCTCATGCCACATGCCACTTGCCCCAGACTGCCAGTTGGCCTACAATTCCGGCTTAGACAGCGCGGCGGCTGCAGCCAGCAGGTTGCAGAGGTTGGCAAGCGATTCGAGTTGCGGCAATGCGTAGCTTACTCCGGTCTCCGGTCTCCGATCTCCAAGCTCCGATCTCCGATCTCTGTGGTTTCCAAGCAGCTGCCTTAATCACGGCTTATGCCTTGCCTGATTTCTGATCAGCTCTGCAGAAACTCTGCATGATTCTTAATTATAGTTTATTTACTTAATAAGCCGCCTTTATGGCATACTATATGTCTCTCCCTCTCTGTCTGTCTCTGTCTTTGTATCTGTATCTGCGCCTTAACTTTTAGCAGCTCCTTTTGGCTTTGTTGTCGTCGTCGTTGTCGTTGTTTTTGGGCGCTCTAATTAAATCGTTATGTAAATTCCACTTGTCGTTGTAATAACAGCCAGTTACAGTTACAGTTATTGTTGTTGTTGTTGTTGCTGCAGTTTCTTGTGTATTCGGGCATATAATTTTCATCTTTACTAGAGCAGCAAGTGCGCTTTATGTGTGTATGTGTGTGTGTGTTGGCCAGCTACAGCGTACTTGCCACAGGTTGTTGCACGGCTTGCACTGACAGCGCTTTTGGCTTGTTTTGACCGTACTTTAGTTTACAAACTGCACAGTTTCAGCCACGTTAACAGCTACAGCTCTACAGACTGATGAGAGTTATTCTCGGCCAGGCAAGTCGTATGCCAGCAGCTCTAAGGGTTGGCGATCTACAGGGTAGCCTTTTCTTTTTGCTTTTATTCGTTCATCAAACTCACGATTCATTTTCTGGCTAAGAAAATTCGGCTCAAAGTTCAGTCTGTTTCAATGGTTTCTGATCACTTTCAGCTGAAAATTAGGCTTATGTCTTAAGGGTACATAACCTCAACTACAGGGTGCACTAGCATACACAGGGTAGCCTCTTCTTCTCGCTTTGTTCCTCATCAATCTCAGGATTAATTTTCTGGTTAAGCAAATTCGGTTCAAAGTTCAGTCTGTTTCAACAGTTTCTGATCACTTTCAACTGCAAGTTTTAACCTCAACTACAGGCTGCTCTACCATACACAGGGTAGCCTCTTCTTCTTCCTTCCTGTCACATCTTGCTTTCATTTCTTTATCAAACCCAGTCACAATTAATTTTCTACTTCAGAAAATTCGGGTCAAGCGTTTCATTTACATCCCCGAAATTCACGTACTGAGCTGCCTTCTTCCAAGATTGCTTCAATTTTCAAATTAACAGCTGCAACTGCGCCCGAGGCGTCTCTTTCGTGCCCTCTTCAGTCCGCTCGTTTGTCGTAAATTAGACCTCAAAGCGAACTGCGTGTATTTCGGGTCTAAGATCATCGAATAGCCGGGCTCCACTTGCCCCTAGAACTTGCTGATAACATATAATTTGATTTTGATTGTATTGCGGGTCGCGACTCTGAAGTGAAAGCTACGCTTATCAGTCCAATCCCAGCTGAACTACTACGAGCGTATCGCATTACGTTGCCTTCCGCTTCGAGGGGCTATGAAGAAGTGTCGAAAAAAACAGACAAATAAAATAAGACTGAGCCTACCACTGCCCCCAACCCTAATACAGTTCAAGACCAGTCTCCGGCCCCACCTGCGTTACGAATTCTGCACCTCGACAGGCGTGAATCATGCAACGTAGTAAAAAAAAAATGCGGCAGTTGCCTATGGAAAACACAACAAACACAATAACAACAAGTGAATTAGTCATCATTGGTGAAAAATTGAATTAGTGTAAAAGTCGACGAGCTGTTGAAATTCTTTGGGCATAAGTGTGCACGAGTTAAAGGTAGCAAGGGTAACAGGGTCTGTAGCAGACCTAAAATGCATATCTATGATAATATTTGATATACAAGTAAGAAATAATGGGTTGCGATGAGTTTGGATATTGAAATCATACTAAATAACGATACTTGGCAGCTAAGCAATATATGGGTAATGTGCGTGCTATAGACAGAAACTTGCATACCAAATTTAATGGCTTTATCTAGAAGGCTTTCAGAGTTTAGCGCGTTCATACAAACGAATAGATGGGGTTTTCTATGAAAAATATGAATAAATACATTAGAAAGGGTCTGCTTTTGTTCGTTATGATTGCTGAGTACCCTGCAGTGCCCAAACATGTCCAATCGACTTGGCATTTGATGCAGAACAAGAATATATATAATATATATGCACAAGCTATATGCTCTCCGGCTGTCACCTACATTTGCGCAAACTTGATATACCCTTATCGCGTGTGCAGGGTATATCGAAATTAGCAGGAACAACATACGTTGGCCGAGCTACGGCTACGGCTTATTTATGGTCTTTGGTTTTGGCTTTGGTTTTGCTCTTTAGGTTCATTGGCTCCTGCGGCTGCTTTTGTTGAAACGCATTTATGGTTCCCATTCCTCTTTTCCACATCCTAACATATGCATGTGCATAGTGTGCGAGTGTGTGTGTGTGTCAGAGAGTGTGTGTTTATTTATTTTCTTTATTATTGCGTACGAGCCGGAGAGGAAGGCCAAAGCAGACGACGAGGAAAATTTCACAAGCGTCGCCAGTTTGTCTGGCACGTCTCGGGAGCGAGAGCAAGAGCAAGCGAGAAAAGAAGACTGCGACTGCGAGTGAGGCCCATGGGCAGACCCAGACCCAGACCCGGAGATGCAGACCCAGATCCGAACCCAGACCCAGACGCAGAGCCAGGCAGGCAGGCAGGCAGTCAGGCCATTTATGCGCTGGTTATCTTGCCTTTCTTTGCCCTGAGTCACTTTGTTGTTGTTGTTGTAGTTGTTGCTGCTGCTGTTGTTGCACATAAAGGCGCTGCATGCTGCTTGCATGGTTGCTGGAGTGCTGCTGTTGCTTTTTTTTTTTGGGTTTATTTACCTTCACGATCATAATTGCCATCCATATCATCATCATAATGATCATCGTCCACAGCATGCACAGCCCGTGATCTGCGCGCTGTTCTTTTGCCTTTGTAATCACTTTTCGGATCCCTCGAACCGATATACCTTGTGTATCTGTTTCGTTCCTTTGTTTTTTGCACCCTGCACACTTCGGGGCTTATCTCGACTTAGACGAGTTTCATCATTATGATCGCGTTTTAAGTGCGTACTCCAAGTATACCTAATAATAAATAGGTTTATTGTAGATATTTATCTTATGCTGATCGGTTTGGATTGATTCCATACCTACGCTCCGGCACTTTCTATATCAAGTTTCAGTTGCTGTTCGTATGAACGTGTTGTTTTCCGAACTGAACAGATAAATCTGCATGTTATACCCGATATTTGTTACTGCTCGATCAGTTTGGCTCTAATTGCCGGATGTTTATCTATGAAATACTGAGTTCTCAAGCTTCAAGTCCCTACCCAATACGATTCGCTACTGCCGATGATATTTGTACAATTACTTAGGCAATGTTTTTCTCACACCGACCCCAACTTGCTGATTTTCCTGCATTTTCTTAAGTAAACAAAGAAGTTGTTCAGGGAGTGGCAGCCCACGCTTCATCGATTGATTGCTTCCTCACCACGAATCTCGTACCCCCAACCGAAAGAAAGAACCCCAGCAGAAGAGTTCTGCGCTCGAAGAAGGTGCACGGAATGGCGTGAAAACGCTTGTATTTGGCCAAGACAATTAGCGTAAGTTAGAATGGTTCTAGGTTCGCTCAAGCATTTACTTACTGGCCGGCCCTTCCCTCCGACGTGGAACCTGACCCATCCGACATGCTCGATCGCACAGCGACGCTCTTTAAATGCTACGTCGTCCGCTATTAAGAATCATAGTCTCGTACGACCACAAGTTTTTTTTTTTTCGGCCAGCCGAATTATGAAATGTCTTGAGGAGTGTGGGACTTACTTATTTTGATTTCTTGTCATGTTCTCACGCAACTCGTCCCGGCCCATTGGGTTTCGGTTGAGCTTCAGTGAATACGACAATGTTTAATCATAAAAAACAAATGCAAAAAGTAGCGCATAGTCTTGAAGACTTGTAGCACTTGTCGATTTATAAAGAGTTTCTTTGAGCTTGCGTGGGAATTTCGCATAATCTATGTACGGTATTAATTAGAATCATTGATCATGTGGAAAGAATGAAAGGGGCATGTGCACACTGGAAAGTTGCCACAAAGAAATCCGAATCACAACACATAAATCCACTTCGACTTGTCCTGACCCATTTCGAAACTTTCCCTTTTCCAAAAACCGCAAAAGTGCTTGTGCGTGTTGTTCAAGATATTACAGAATTCCCGAAAGACTGTTTCACGCCCTATTTTACAAAACAAGCGGGCATCGCTCTTCGATCCCAACTCACGCGAACTCGCTCAATTTCTCGAGAGTGCAAGGATCATTAAGCAACACATAATCCAATTAGCACTGGATCCTCCACCTGTTCAGTGCGATCAGTGCTAAACAGATGCGCACACAAGGTAAACAAAAAATCCGAGAAAAAAAGGTTTAATATTTTGCCAAGCAACCGAAGCAGAAATATACGAGGCTAAGCACTTAAACAAACAAGTGATCACGATCACGATAACGTTCACGTCGAAGATCCTCGAGCACCAAAAAAAAAAAAAAACTAAATACTCAATGCATTCCTGACAGGCAGGCAGAAATTATTACTTTTACTCTACGGGTTTTTGATTGATGTTAGACAAGGGCTCTTTGTGATATCTGATCTCTAATCTTCGCTGCGTCGAGCTGAAAGAAACGCCAATTTTACACGAGATGACACGCAAATGGGAGAGAGACGGAGAGCGAGAGAGGGAGAGAGAGAGGGGTCTTTACAATTCTGATTTCCCTTTCGGTCTGAGGATTATCCGCTTGTCCTTCGCCCTACGTTCATCAATATGTCCGCAATTAAGTTGCTCACGAATTTGTTATAATGGGTCAGCAATTGATCGTACGGCAAGCAAAAGAGAGACTTGCGTGAGTCCCAAAAGAACAAGGGATCAAGCGCGATTATTGCAGGAACTGAGCTCCCTACTCTTTTTTCATTTATTTCTGCCGTAACCTATGCAAATAATTGAGAGAGAGAGAGAGAGAGGACTGTGATCCCGCGCACAATGTATAAAAATGTAGCCTGTGATCGTGAGTACACTGCGCGAAATTTGTTGAAAGAAACAAATAACGGCTGCCTTTATTGTGTTTCTTAGAAGATTCTTCTTAAGTCTTGTTTTTTATTAGATAAGCCAATCTTGATATACACGGTTTGCGGTTTTGGAAAGATTGTAAGAAGTCTAGTTAGTAGAATCATTAAATCGTTTTTATTTTCGAACTAATTCTATGACGTTTTAGATTTTCTAGCCGAAATTGGCATAGTGTGAGTTGAAATATTGTTGTACCTAAGAAATTGCATATTATATCGAATTGTAAATGTTTTACTATATTTCTGCAGAGATTTCCTTTTAAATTCATTTCTTCTTCTGATGCTTAAATGAAATTTGTATTCGTCAGTCTAATTTCTGAAAGTGTAGCCCCATTTTGCATACCCGCGGACTGCAATGAGCTGATAGAGCACTCCTAGATGGGTTCGGTTGCACAGCTGGCTGCAGGTACCGCGATCCGCCTCGGCTTAACCCTACTCCATCATTGTCATTCCCTTTGTCACATTGCCCTGACAGCCCACGAATTGTAGTGTAATTGGCAGTAGGCGCGAAAAGCGAAAACGCGAAAGAGGCGTAAAGGAAAATGATCGGTTTCATTCGCGGGAATAGAACCCAGTTATACCACGTAGTATGGGGAAACGTGGGAAACCGACGCAATGTCTCGGTAGTGCAACAATTGCCAATGAGGTGCGTAAGTGATACATTCAATAGGTTTCGATCGGCAGTGGGATAGACATTTGAATAGCGGCAGCAATGCAGAGTAGGGTAAGCGCGTAAGGGGTGCGCAGTGCTGCGTAAAATTTGCTGCAACTGCAACTGCAACTGGAGCTGACAGGTTGCTGAAAAGTGTAGTAGGAATTGAATTGAGAGCTCTATAAGCGCCTAGTCGCCAGATCCGAATCCAGTAGAGTGTTCCCCGGGAAAATCTTCACCTTTTATTAGTGCATTTCTTGTAGCATTTGTGGCATTTAGTTTCATCAATGTGTGTGTTGAGCACACTTCAACTTGTCATATGCATCAAATTTTTATGGTTTTTTAACTGCAAACGCCAACGGCAACAACAGCAAACACAGCGCGGGGCAGGGCGGGGCGGTGCAGGGGCAGGGGCAGGGGCACAGGAACAATACACAGAGTCGAGTTAAACAGGCGAGAAATTTCGTAGAACGCACGTGTTGCTCAAGTGTTTGGCTCGTTTTAAAATAAATCAAGCCTGCAGAGGCAGAGGCAGAGGCAGCGGCCAGCTGGTAGGGGGGAAGGGGCCTGCTGAGGGGCAGGGGTCGGTTCAAGAACAGCAGCCGGTACCAGAACGCGTCACCCAAGTTGAAACTAATTTTATGCATGACTTTTTACACATTCCTGCAATATTTTCACTCTCTGAAATGTATCCGACTGACAGGCACTTCAGCCTCGTCTTGTTTGGCTCGCACTGTGCACAGTTCGGTTTGGTATGGGTTTAGGATGGGGTGAGGGTACGGGGTTGGGTACGGTGTACGGTGTACTTGAGCATTTTTACGGTCGCATAAAAATTCTTTTTGTTTTCAGCATTTTTATGCACAGTTAAGTTAATCTGCTCCTAAGCGTACTTAACAGTTTCGGCCCCGACCGACGCCACGACAAGTCGACTCCGACTCCGACTCCGACTGCGACCTCTGCTGATCCCGAGAGTCCACACGCATGTGTCATCCACTCGACGCAACGTCTCCTGCCTCTGCATGCGGCATGTGGCATGTGACACGTGAGACGCGCTCCTGGTCCGTGACACGCAGAATCTCACTGGACCCACTTGAGCGATTTAGCAGCAGGGAAGGTCGTCTTCGTCAACCTAATGATTTGGCATGTGTGAGGCAACGCGTTGGTCCACAGGCTAAACTCTTGAAGGATTGCCACTTCAAGTAGAGCCTAAGGGCAGCTGGACTCCTTGCTGCATCATGGCTCAACTATGCGCTGCAATTTGCAGTTCGAAGTGAAGCCTGGCGAATCGTCACAGAAGATAAAAGTAGAAACTCTCGGCTAGACCATATTTCAGTAGCTTAAAGTTGCAGAAGTTAATAACAAAGCGACACGGTTAATCAGCGCGCGAATTGCAGAGAACAATAGCTGAGCCGGTGTAGGAGCTAGGTGCTGCCCGGCCGGGCATAGGTATTAATCACTTGAGCACTTAAATTGACACTTTACAATAATGGAAAAAGGCGACGGCGGCTTCTGTTTGGACCAGCGCGCTGAGCCCGTTCCCAAAGCCGGCACTAATCATATGCGGAAACAGCTTGAAGGTGTACTGTCTGCCTGCGACTCTTCTGAGCTGTCTCTGCCCCTCTCCTAAGCTCTATCTCCCTCTCTCTCTCTCTCTCTCTCTCTCTCTCTCTCTCTCTCTCTCTGCTGTGCTTTATTCTCGACCAGCCACCTGCTTTACGTAATTAAGCGTCCATCCGGACGGACGACAAAAGGTTCGTTCGAGCAGCCCAAAACCCAACGCAAGTCTGATTGCACTCCCAGTCCCAGTCCCACTCCCAGTCCCAGTCCCACTTTTCGCCGTCCCCGTGTCAGTCTCAGGCCCCAAACGAACTGGAACTCTGTGTAATTACTCAATGCTCGAACTGGTTCTCCCAGGTTCTTCTACTCGTGTGTAAGCCAAGTAGCTGACAGATAACCGGAGAGTAACCAATCGAGCTTTGTTCGCCTTGAAACCCTTTTGAGATACACAGTCGTGCGGGCAGGGTAGAAGGGCAGCGGGGCCAGCTGAATATTTATGTGTCATTAGTCAGTGCTCTGGCACTCGTCACATACCCTGCACCCTTTACAAGCTTTCGAGTATATTTGAAGAGAATGTTATTTTTAAACTATTTTTCATAACTACAATATAAAACATTATTTTGCCAAGCAGGGTATACGACAGTGTGTTTGCTACACTTGTAATTGTTGGTTTTTTAACACTTACAATTGGCAGTCGAATTGTATTCGATTGTTCGAATAGAGTTCGCAATTCGTTCAAACAAACTTTAACCACAAAATGCACTTTTGTCCGGCTCGAACGACAATAGGCGCTTTGTCGCTAGAGTTTTCGATGTCTTTACCCAACAAGTTGGGGTTGTCGGTACCCCAAAACTGCTGACCGAAGTTTTGGTTCCATATGACTGACTGCTCAACGATCGAGGTCAATCGTTAAGTTCTTATAGATTTAACAGTTTGATTTTATTCTTATAGATTAAACACTTTGATTGACTTGCAGCTCGAACAGAATGCAGATTTATATTGATATAATTCAAGATTTATATTTATGTATTTTAAGATATAAAATCATACAATCATATACAATAACAAAATGATCTTCGCTGTTGAATTTTTTTATTACTTAACAGATTAATAATTGTGTTATATGGTTACTTAATGAGTTCTTCCTTAGCTTTAAAAACTTGCAAGAAATTATGCAAATTTATGCGGATTAATCAGCATATTTAATGTTACTATCCTTAGTAATTTAGTTTATTTTTTTGGTTCTACTTGAGTCTCCCAGCAGGAAGAGATGCCTAACTTATTTGCCAGCCTGTTTCGCATCACTTTCATTTGTTTTGCTCATTGTTAGCTCGACTTTTTTGTTTTTTGCTTTCCTGCAACTTTCGTTTTTTGAGGTCAGTTAATTAATGCGGCATCAATCGTTTTGTGCCTCTGAGTCGACACTGTGCTGCATCCTGCTTAATGATTTGTTTTCGTGCAGCTGCATTTAAATCAGCTAACTGAGCTGTCAGAATTTTACAGTTAATTTACTTTTGTTCCCTTTTTGGGGCCGGTACGGGATTAAAAAAAAAAACAAGATGTGAATTTGCGAAAACAAGGTCAATGCAAAAAAGCGAAATCATTCGAACCGGAAACAGGCGCAGTAATTAAAGATTTCGTCACAAAAACCGAAAATAAAAAAACAAAGGTGACTCAATGTGAGAAATATAGTTTGAATTGTAGACCGGAAAATCATAATGATTATACCAATAATTAGTAATGATTCGGGATTCTAATTTGAGAGTATGTGCGGCTCGACAAACTCTTATTACAGTCGCATGAGGTCTGGTATGAGCAGCCCAAAATTTGATTTGAACTTACGTGTGAGAGAGAAGCTGGGAAGCAAGGGGAGACGTCGCCAGACCCGCTGATATATTGTCTGGGTCAATTAATATTAAGTGAGTGCCGGGACCAAGACTCGCTCCCGCTCTCAAAAGCTATCAAAGTTGCGTTGCAACGAAAATTATATAGTATGCGACGCTGCTGGGACAGGAGTCTGAGGCAGCCGGGATGGGAGGAGAGACAAAGCAAAGCAAGCACCTCCTCTAATATAATGAAAACCTTTGGGTCTTTTGGTGGGCAAAACTGGTTTTTCGGCCAGACGATGTGAGACGTAAATTTATGACCAAGTGCGCTGCCTGATGCCGGTGCTGCTGATGCTGGCGGGGCGAGAGCGTTACGTTTTGTATCTGTATCTGTAAGATATCAAGATACAGGCACACGTAGCTGCTACTGCGACTGGATGCACACCTGCACGTTGGCGTTGCTTCTTCTGTCGTTGTTGTTGTTGTTGTTCTCTTTTATTATTGGTGTTAAAATTATGGGTTACGCTGCGTCTGCCTCGACTCACGACGAGCTGAGCTGGGACTGGGCCTGGGTCTGGGCCCGGGGCCCGGAGGGCTGGCAGGGAGCGAGTCAACTCAACGTTGACAAGAACGCAACTCAAGCGGCAGGCGGCAGGGTGGGGGGAAGAGGGGCCAGGGGACAGTATGCTGAGGGGTTAGGTCGCGGGTCCAACGCGTGTAAGACGGTAGCACTTCCCTAGCTCGGCAACCAGTTCCTGTCCTCGTTCGGCGCGAGAGTTGCGTGTGCATGCACGCTCAGATACGATGGGTATACTCGAACTGCACTCACAAGTTCCCCTGTCCCCTGTCCCCTTGTTGTCAGCCCCCCTGGCCTCCTCGGCTTGTGGCTGCAGCCTGTCGTCGTGTCTAAAATCAGTTCTAAGGACCATAAATTGTAGTGCCAGCTTCCCGCTGCCCGCTGCTTCTTTTGTTGCTGCTTCTGTTGTCGTCGTTGTTGTTGTTGTTGTTGCTGAGTTAACACTGGTAGTCGAAAAGTCTTGTTTAATATTAGGGCTTAGCCTGAAGTGGACTGTCCGAGACGTAACCCTTATGGTTGCTGCTGTTACGTCTTGAGGTCTTTTCTAGTTTTCGTTTCTGGTTCCGCGTAAAAAACGTAATTTATGAATCGCGCGACATTAAATATCGATGCGATTTATGCATGACATGACTAAAGGTATCTATATCCGCTTGCCATGCGTAATTTTATGATCTTTGAAAATATGCACTGTAGAGGGCGCTGCAGTGAAACAAATTAACAGCGCACAGCAAGTCGTAGTTCTTGAATAACTTGTGAATTTATGCTCTTATAAGACTGCAAATCGGTTTAGAAGTTTGTATTGCAGCTATCTTTCTGTATACCGAAGCATAATATTGTAATTTAAATAGTTTTCTGGCAAATTGCAATTTGATTTGCTTAGGCAGTGGGCGTGGCAACTTACTTTTGAAATAAGCTCCAACTATATGATGAATAAAAACCTTCATGCCAAATTTTGTATCTCTAGCTTCATTACTAACTGAGAACTGCATGTTTAAACAATTAATTTATTTCCAGGTTGTCGCTACTCTTCCGTCTAATATGGCTACTCTTCAATTATATATTCATCAACACTGTTTACAGGGTATATAACAGTTACGAGCTTACAATTTAACGACTTGCTTAGGCAGTGGGCGTGGCACCCAAGTTTTGAAACAAGCTTCAAGTACGTATAATGTACAAAAACATTTATGCCAAATTTGATTTCTCTAGCTATACTATTAACTGAGATCTGCGTGTTCAAACAGACAAACCGTGAATTTATTCCCAGTCTATTGATATTCTTCCGTCTAATAAGGCTACTCTTCTATCAGTTACTTTTCAACACTGTATACAGGGTATATAACAGCAACGAGCACAGGGTTCTGTAGCAATCTCTTCGAATTGAATGACAAGTCCGAAAGGGCGAACCTTAAGTACGCAGAACAGATGCACGTAGATCAATTGTCGATTTGCCTGGTCTCATTGCAACTAATGAACCTACGCTGCGAGTACCGCGTCCATTGCCAATCAGCGCGGAGCAGCTGTGGGGCCCAGCTGGGCGCATAGCTACAACGATTGTTACTAATAAAGCCATGTCAAATCTGCGGCAAAGGCTTAATGCTTTGATTAGGACAACAAGAACGGGGCAGCCCAATTACTCGCCAAGGCAGAGCCAGGCCCAACTCGATTCTAAGCCGAGAGCAGGTGTCCAGGCTGACTGCAATTTAAATTTGTTATGCTACGGGATGAGGTAAGATGCCTCAGTCTCTCTCTCTCTCTCTCCGCAAGCCATACAGAAGCTGACAGACCAAGCTGAAGTGTAACTGGAGAAACGCATGTGGCGAAAGGCCGCCGACGCCGTAGCCGTAGACCAACAGCTCCTGCTGGTGATGCTGTCGGTCTTATCGAGCTCATCTCATCATCTCATGCAGCTGTACTCGCCCATTTAACTGTACTTTTTGCATGTGGCGCATGCGTGGCGGCAGTCCGCAGGCTAATGAGCTGAAATTGTTAGCCAGTCTCGCTCCTGACCCCCTTCCTAATTGCTTGAGGATTATCTGCGCAATCTGCGAGCGAACAAGACAATAGCCATCGATTCTAGACCGAACCTTGACCTAAACCCAATGAAACGCTGTCGTTGTTGTAAATTAATCAAGCCCAAATATTAATTACAACGTCATCTAGCATTGCATCCAAATCCGAATCCGAATCCGCATCCAAATCCCAGTCCCGAGTAGCACCTGAGTGTAGCAGTTTGCAGACAACAGACAAGTTGATTTATCAAGCTTGAAAAAAGAGCACGCCATTGTTGAGTTGATTTCGAGAGCGCTGCCCAAAAACCTGAAATGGAACCCAGCTTGGGGCCGCGGGCAGCAGCTGCCCCAACTGGTTGCGCACGTGCCAAAGCCAGAGCCAAAGCGCGACTGTTCCTTTAATTGTAGCTAGCTTTGTTGTCGTTGTTGTGGCTGTAACCCCAAAAGAGACAATACCCATACCCACTGCATGTCTTATACCCTTTTGCAGAGCAGGGGGTAGGCGGGCCGAGACACACTTATCGCTGCCCAACGCCAACCCCAGCTCCAGCCCCAGCCCCAGCCCCAGTCCCAGTCGCAGCAATGACTTGTTTAATCGTGAGTCTTGGAGTAAAAGTCATTTATTTTGTTTAGATTTGTTATTTGATCTTTTGTTGTAGTTGTTGTTGCTGTTAACCCTTTTAATTAAAAGAAGAGAAAACATAAGAAACACGTAGAAAAGGTAGAGATATACCCAGGCAGAGAACAAAAACGGAGATGCCCAACCATAGTGCACCGCATATTCACAACAAGTAAAAAAAGTTCTATCATAAAGTGAGGCGGTGTTTTTCATACCCATTTCTTAAAAGATATCAAAGTACGGGTAAACTTAAGTCAAGCACAGCTTGTAGAAAAGTTTGGCCCAGGTAAAGAATAGATATATTAAAAAAAGCGGTTCAAAAACACCGCATGTGATACGATGTTTTTCTTACCCATTTCTTTAAAGATATCAAAGTACGGATATAGTTAACTTAATCACAGCTTGTAGAAAAGCTAGGCCAAGGTAAAGAATAGTTGAACCGAAGGTAGAGTAGAATAGCGGCTCAAAAACACCGCATCAATTTTTGACTAATCGTTTTTCTACCCGATGTGAAAATTATATGAGTTTTGAAAATGCGCAAAAGGCGAGTTTACAGGGTATCAGCAAGCGCAGCTTGCCCACTTTTACCCGAACTGTGCTTGGGGCCTATTTGGCCAGGTACTGCCTACTTTTTAATTGTGTAGCTTGGGTGACGAGGCCTCCCTGCGTACCCGAGCTGCAGAGCCCACGGAGGTGCCTAAAGTGGGCGTCGCTGGGGCCCAACACTTGTAATTGTTGCTGCGGATGATGCAGCTGATTTGGAGTCGTCTGCATGGATATTTATGGCTCGTGCCTCGTGTCGTCTCTTGTTAACTGCCCATACATAAATCGCTCCTACTGAAACAACAAACAGCACAAAAAGCTGTCTGTACTTTATCAAAGCATCTCGAACAACTCAACTCAAGTCGACTTGACGTGGCCCAACTTGGCTTCCAGCTTCGGCTGCAGGTCTCGCTTGTCTAGACTTGAAAAGGGATGGGGGAGGTGTAGTGAAATAAAAGTCGCGTCATTTCGGAAAATTTATGAAATTATCTCCGAGAAGTGCTACTGGAAATTTGTTTGTTTGCACTTAAACTGATTTTTATGGCCCCCATCCACCCAATTTTAATGGCAGCAGCCTTTTCCATTTCCATTTCCACTCCATGCCCATTCACCAAATTCCTAATCACATGTGTAGAAACAGAAATATATAGATATTGCAGCAAGAGTCCAAACTACACCAACACCAACGCACACTGCAACAGCAAAAGTTGAACAAGTATTTCCCTCTTTGAGTTTTTTGTTTCTATTGAAATTCAAATGCATTCGGAAGGTTCGCGTTGGCTTTTGTTTGTTCAGCCAGGTCAGCTCATTTTGTGGCTTAGCACGCGCTCCACATTTGACTTGCAGGTGTTGTTCTCTCCTCTCCCTCTCGCTCTCTGCCTGTCTCGGTTCCGCCCCAAGTCTGCGCCTCATGCTCCATGCAGTTCTGCTGACAGCTTCGGTTCTCTTGCCACTGCGCCGGCGCCCACGCCACAAGGCTTCACAGTCTTTGTCCAGCTAACTGTGTCAGCGATTAGTTATGGTCTTTATTTATGGTCGCTATTTGCCATTGGTTTGTTTAATTAATTCACTTCTCTTGAAGGAGGCCATCAGGCACGCGAGCTACTCGGCCCAGACTCGCGCAGTTACAGTTTGGCACTCTGTAGACTTCCAGGAGCTTGCTGAATCAGCAGAACTAATTCGATAACTGAATTAGAGCTGGTCTGCCATCGATGACACTATCAATTATAACGACTAACTTATTGGCAACTAAAGTAACAGATATCGAGTGGTACAACAGAATCTCTTAGCAGCTTCAACTGATACTTATCGATATAAACGATACAATATTTCAATACTATCGTATAGCCCTACTATCGAGTGTTCTCGAAACACAAGGGAACGATAGTTTCCTAACAAAGAGATCATAAGTTTCAGGCGAGCCCAGCAAGCCACAGTCAGCTCAGACAGCAAAGTGAACTTATCTCGAGTAAAAAGTCAATCAATTTTGCTGCTGTTATAACAATAACAAAATTTCAGTTTAAAGCAGTAAAAAAAACCAAAAAGATCGACGTAATCGACAGTGGGATACTCTTTAAAAACCAATTGTAGGTTGATACCTGCGGTAATTGTAAATCTGGCTGTAAAGGCAAATAAATTTTAAATTAAAAATGATCTACCAATAATAAATAGTATGTCAAGTTTAAACTCCCTAGCTTTCATATTAATTGAGCTTAGCGCGTTCATACAGGCAAATAGACCGGAACGGTTAAATATGACTATTACAAATACTTACTCAAAGTAAACATACCCTTTTCTGCTAATTTTCGACAATGGAAAGGGTATACAAATATTAAACTACTGCTGAAAAAGGAGTTTGGTTACCGCAAACGTGCCCCGCGAATAGAGGCACCCATTGACCGCCTGACCGATCGGATGACTCATTCGACTGATTTCTGCTGACGTTGTTGCTTTTGGGGCGGCAAGTGGTGCCAAGAGCCAAGAAGGAGCCAAACCCATAAATAAGCGAAAAAATATAAATAATTTTGGTCTTGGTCGTGTTTGTTTGCCCTGCCGGAGCGCGCTTGTTTGCCCACTGATCCGAACTGAACTGGACGGGGCAGTAAATCTACCTGGGCCCCAAAACATCTAATAATGCAAAGACAAACGCATTTCCGTAGGCGTTGCTAGTCTCTCTCTCTCTTTGCACATCTACACAGTCTGTCTGTGCTCTACCTGCCAGCCAAGGTGAGTCATCTTCACTGGGTAAAGTCAATAGCGGCGATCTCTCGCCAATTTAGCGATCAGGCGAGTTTGGAGCTTGATATGATTAGCACGATGTTGCCGATGCCGTAGCGCGACAACATACTGCTCGGGCCACATTCAGGTAGTGCGCGCCGTCAAAACAAAGACACTGACCCTGAGCCCTTTTGCAAGCGTCTCGTTCCACTGTCTCTCGCTTATACATAGTCGGGGTCTTCTCTCTACGCTTCTCGCGCATGACTCATGCGACAGCGCACAGGGCCGGTCGGGTATGGTCGACTTGAGGTCGGGTAGGTGCAACGGCAACCCAATTCGGTTTGATTTGCGGCTTCTGCTGTGTTTCTTCTTTTCTGTTTAATGCGAATCTCGTGTTTCCGCTGCATTCTCCGACAGAAGTCGGACAAATTGCGCGTCGAGACGAAACTGAGCAGTTTTATTTAAATTCCTTTATAAATTTGACTTCAATGGGTTTCTTATGCATTTTTACGCATTTAACAATATACTTTGCTAGAAGTTCTCCCCCGTATCAATCGATCTAAAATACACAATTGATTTACTCGTTATGCGCAATAAAAAAATAAAACTCTAAGTGCCTCGCCGACGACTTCAGGTTATTAACACATTTTCTTAAATGCTTTTCAGTTTTTTTTAATGAAAAATCTTAAGTGCAAACTGTAAAAAAGCCCGAGTAGGTAAACAGAAATAACAAAGAGCTCTGAAATTGCAATGAAATTAAGTGAATTACGAAGCTAAAGCAGCCTGGTAGGGGGTCGGAGGCGGTAGCGGTTCAACGCGATCGATTCATGATCAGTCTGGCTGGCGGTGGTTGCGGTGTCGGTGTCCAAGAAGTTGACATCCTTGGCACGAGTATCGTTTTCAGCTGGTTCAGCTGGTTCAGTTTTCCCACTCGGAAAATTAAATATTGCCAATACGCCGCGTTGGGGACAGTCGATCAAGTGGTGAGAGGTATCGAAAATAGTGTCTCCAATTCTCGGAAAATGCTTTGAATTATGTATGATATAGTAGAGGCTCAAGGCTTTATGTTTGCACATTGTATTCGGCAGGGAGAGCTGCAGTCGAAGGACCTCGACTGGAATATACTCTCTATGATATATGTTATGCTGATATATTGCGTCATATTGTTTTGGGATATTGTCGCCTGTTACACTGCAAATTTAATCAAAGTCAAAATATGCAAAGATACAATGTGAAAAGCGGCTGCAGTGGCACGCCCAGTTTTCCCTGCATGCGCAGCCCTGTTTGCCTATACCCTGCTCGAATAGAAACTGGGTTGTATAAGCCTGAAGAAAATTTAAATTAATTAATAAGTTAACTTATGTGCTTATAACTAGCATAAGTTTAAAGCGAGCTAAAATGTTTATTATTTAAATACCGCACACATTACAGGGTATTCGCTAGTGTAGCTCACTCGCCTGCACTGCTATTGCTGCAGCTGCAGGGGCAACATCAGGGCAAACATTTCACACCTCCGCGTCATTGGAAAATCTATTGCGATATATTGAAGTTTTGCATGAATTTCGCGGGATCTGGGGCCATTCATGTGAAAGACTCAAACGAACTGGAAAAATCTCTAAAAATAACGTGTCCGTGTCCGTGTGTGCGTGTGCGTGCGTGTGTTTGTGTTTGGAGTTTTTAGAAAATAACGCCAAAGCGCAAACGGAGCGTGAGGAAAATCTAACGCGGAAAATTTAATTTGACAGACAGCAAAGTGCAGAAATTGAACTTGTGCCACGATGAAATGATTCCATCAACAGTTCGGCAATAAATGCTATAAATATGTTAGCCGGAATACGCGGGCACAGATGTCAGGCGATCTTTTGCGCAGAAGATACAAATGTATCTTTTTTACGCACTGATCAAAGTCATCAGGCAAATTTTCAACGAGGGTTTTCTGCTCCTTCTATGTTTACACAGTTATCTCTCCAATTGGAGAGAGATCTCTCCGATTGCCAATTGGACAAGTGGTGTATTAATATCTGCCTCGACGCACATTAAACGCGTCTTTAATATGCTGGCAATTGTTGTGCTGAGTTGGCTTTAATTAAAAGCCGCGCTAATGAAAAATCTCTGCAATTGTATTACGCAAAAATCGCTGGTGACACACAAATCGCACTGAGACTGGGGAACGACAAAAAAGCGTGACATACTTTCGGCACATTTCGCCTCCCACAAACACTCAGACCCGCACTCACATTCACACTCACACTCAGACCCGCACTCGGACTCGCACTCGGACTCGCAGTCGGACTCGCACTTGCAATAACCCATTACGAGCTGTCTTGGTGGGGGTTGATTGTTTCGACAAAACAATGAAATGTTTTATCGGTTTTGGGGAGTCGGAGAGTTCGCTGAATTTTGAAACACGCTTCAAACCCGACGCCCTTAACTCATTAATCAGCTGCAACTCTGTGCGTGGGTGTGAGGGCATGTATCTTCTCTTGGGTCTTCGGTCTTCAGAAGCGGAAGCGTTCTGTTTTGTTTTCACTGTTCCATGCGTCGTATGAGTGATATATGTGACAGCTACTCGAGGCTCTCCGCCTGTCGCAAGGTTTCTGTGCACTTTTTACAATATTTCACAGTGTGTCAGCGAAAGTAGGTGCCCACCTGGGTAGGTAGGCTCAGAGTTGCCTCACTGTGCGATCAGTGAAAGTGTGCCAAGTCGTAAGGGTGTTTTCCAGAAGCTTCACGATCGTATGCAAACGAGACTATGCAATAGAATGATCTGCAGTCTTGTAGAGTAGCTTGCTAGCTTGCATTACTCATTCGATCAGTACACTCATCTGCTCGTCTCTTCAGGCCACTCATCCCATGCAGCAGCACGCTATCGTCGCTGAAGATCTTGTGGCGATCACGCTGCTTGTCCACTTTCTGGCCGGGATGTCTATCAACAGCGCTTGCGAGATCAGGGTCGGATTTGCAGTCCGAAGATTCGTTGATGTTTGCAGCTGCTGTCAGGATCATTTTAATTTTAGCCACAACTTCAGCCTCTCTCTCCACCTCTGACGGGGTGTGGCTTGGTCTGCTTTTATCGTCGCAATCAGCGTCCATCTCTGTCGTGCAGGCAATTTATTAATTATGCATAAATGGTCGACGTGCTGCTGCTGTCAGGGCAGTTCGGAAAGCCATCGAGTGCCGACAGGCGGCACTTCACGGCACCGACTTCTCCAGTGTATACACAGTACAGTTATAAATTGTACAAGGTATACAAGCAACATCCGACGGGCCCCACTCGACTGCGTAAGCTGACAAATGCGTTTTGAGTGTTGGCGGTTTTAATTGATTTACCCAAAAAGGAATCATGACTTTTCTCGTTACATCGGTCAGTTATGAGGAAGAAGGGCATTATGACTGATTGAAGGAGGCAACTCTGACTTGGCAAAGTTTATATATATGCTCTTTAAACTTCATTTGTGCGTATGAACACCCATAACCCAAAGACTATTAGAGCTAGGGCTATCAAATTTGTTGTCAACAAATCTTATTAGGTTCTCCAGCTGAACTTTGTTTCAGAACTTAGCCACGCCTTCATTGTAGGCGTAAAATAAGCATAGAATTTATTTACAAAACCATTGCAAATATGTATAGTCTTAGTTAGATTGGTTATACAACAGTCGAGTAGCTTTCTTACTTGTTTAATTGCTTCAGCAATTTGTCCGAACCAATTTCGATTTTATAGATCCGCTCTGTATCATAAATTATACAAAAATGTCTAGTCTGCATCCTCTGCCAAAAAAAAAGAAGAAAAAAGAAGTAAACATCGAAGAATAAGCCCAAATAATGGCGAAAACCCATTTCTCGTAGTCTATCGCGCTACCTGCTGTCGCTGTCCTCATTTATCTAAACTGCCCAAGCGATCCTCCATGTGTTCATAAGTGGCATGCATAAGTGTCCGCCACCATTTGAAACCTGCATCGATTAAATCGAATGAATAAGGGTGTATAAAGTCTGTGGAGATTTATGTCGGAGAATAAGAAGGAATATTGCATATTCAACTATTAATTTATATGGTCTAGTTATATATCATGACATAAAAAGTAGATTCAGTTAAGCTAGATGTAGGTTTACTATAGTTGTCGTTTAAAATTGTTTTTTTTTTTTTGTCTGCAGAGTATACAAGAGTTGGGAGCACTCAATGTTAGATCTATTCTTGCCTCTTGTTCTCCTTCAATTTCGTATAGTTTTAAATTTCTTGGAAATAAAAGCATGGCCATTAGTTTTCGTTTTCGTCCTTTCCTCCCTTTCCATCTACCGCTTTTCGCTTGGCTGCCATTGTACTCTCCGGAGTCTAGACACATGGATATACCCACATGTACCTGCACACATACACTTGCACATGCTTACATATAAATGCAGAAATACATTTAAGTAAATCGAAGACCCAAAGGACGATCACGGTCACGTCTGTCTCGTTTTTATGGTACACACTCATTCGCCCTCTGTCTCTCAAATCGTCTCTATCGTAGTTTCCCTTCCACTATGTTTAGCGTACTGATTTGTGTGATCCCCCTGTAACACTTATTTGAGGTATCCTAAACTCAAACTATCTTGGGCACAGCTTAGCATTATAAGGAAGAATATTAACTAAATCTTAAGATTTTCATCGCATGTTGAGAGAACAAAAAGGATCAAAATCTCCTCCCACAGTTAGGATCGCAAGATCTCTTATGAGATGAATAATTTGCCAACTATTCGGGATGAAAAGAAAAGTAAGGCTCAGTTAAATTCGGAGAATTGTCTTGGTATTTGAGTGGGAGTTGCAACTTGAGCTTGATTACAATCGCCACTTATTTGTTTTCTTCCAAGTACTTCCCCCCCCAACGATCGTACCTCATGCCTTTTTTTTTGATTTGGATCTAAGAAGTCCATAATAATAATTTGAAGCCCAGTTATATACCGTTGCAATCCATTTTGTTGCGTAGCTTCTCGATTCTCTAAGCCCAACAACATTTAACGGCAAGTGACGCCAAATTTGGGTAATTACACGGGACATACGGACAGCCTCGTCAGACTGGGGGCCAGACAGCCGGACGACTACCAGACTGCAGCAAGACGGGGCACCGCATGGGAGCTCAATCCGGGCCAGAGCCACATGTAAGAAATATTAATCAAAATCACATCGGAACAGCACAAAACGAAGAATCAAAACAGAAATTAAGAACCCAAAAGCGCGCTGGAGAAAAGGCATTAGGAAAAGGTGTGGCAACAAGGCAAAAGGGTGGAGAGGAGAGCGATCGGGAAGGGGGGACGAGGGGATGGGGCAACGCAGAGATAAGCGGACAGCGAGACGGACTGACGCAGTCGGGCAGTCGAACACAAACGTTGCATGGATGCAAAGCACTTTATAAAGCTGAACGGCACGGCAGAGCAGAGCAGAGTGGTGCGGAGAGGAGCGGAGAGGGGGGAAGGGATCGGGTGCGAAGCAGCTAAACTTGTTATACGCAATCGAATCGAAAATATGGGCGAAATAAGCGAGAGGAAGGTGCTGCTTGCCAAGGGGCAGGCGAGGAACTACGTCGTCGCCGACGATGACTGCCGACTGTGACTGTAAATCTAGAACTAGTTTTATATTTTACACACACACATGGGTAAGTTTATGTGTGTGTGTTTGTCTGCATTTGTCTTCAACCCAATGACGCGGTATAAAAGAAAATATTGGACACCTGCACGGTTTCGTGTCGCTGCAATAGCAACAACAGCAGCGAAGCGTGTGAGGGACAAGCAAAGCCGAAAAAGAGCCAAGCGGACAGACATGAGTAACGAGCGATATCCAGAACTGAGAACTGAAAGAACTGAGCGTGTTAGAAGGCGAACAGTGTATGCTCTGCCCTGATCGACGAACCAAGTAGCAAGTAGATCCAGTACTCAAGAACTGTCACGTAATAGCACAAACTTCTATCTTAGATACAAAAGATATTCAGAAAACGTCGAAGATTGAAGGTTCTAGGCATTTTACTCAGACTTTGTATACCTCTTAACATATGTGCTGCCTTAGACAATTAAGAAAAGAGACGAGTTAACATAATAATACAGTTAAAAGTATGCACATATATAAATTCTTGAAAAATATTGTTAATCGAGTCGATTTAGACCTATTTCACACTGTTTGTCTGTATGAATGCAGAGAACTCTGGAATTAAAAAAGCGAGCGATAAGAAAATTGTTATGAAAATACCTGTAAGCCATACTTTGATCAAGCTTACTTGATCCTAGCAGAAATCAGTATTTGAGTAATATATTTTCGTGACGTATTAAGGTAAAACTAAAAAGCAATTTGTTTTCTAATGGTTCCTTTAGTTTTAGATGTATTGAAGTGATTAGCCTATAAACTATACTTAGTTAAATATAACCTCTTGATAATTATTAGTATTGTGCAACGCGTTTGCAAGGAGTTTCAGTAAACTTTTACGTAATATTCTTCTTACTTAAACTTGCATGGAGCAAGAAAAAAGTAAGGATTTCCTTCAAGCTGACTTCAACCCAAGTTTCTCATGCGAAATGCCCATATTTAACGTAATACCATATATATCATTTTGTTTTTGCTGCCCTCATCCGTTCTACAGCTCCTGCTCCTCATTGTCTTGTCGCCCTGAAAATGTGCGCACATTAACCGGCGCGGACAACGTTGAGGGGGCATAGCGGAAATGGGGCAAATTATAATGCGAAAATGTTAATTACGGTCTGGCCAAGTAGCCTCGGTATTGCGACAGTGCCTTTTACAACGAGAAATTGGCATATTAATGTAAAGCGGCAGCGAGGCGTAACGGATTATAGGAACCAGGTCTGATGATGAGTTCAGCGAATTAACGGTCACTTTCGAATCTGTCGGCTCTTTGTTTGAGTGTCGTCTGCCTCCGATTTGTGGGGAATGACAAGCGCTCTGCGTGGAAAACTTAATGACCTGAAACATCGACAATCTTATATTATATATATTTTCATATACTTTTCCAATGGCATGTAAGGTAACAGAAAAATCAAAGGGTAGCATGCCAAGATTCTTACAAGCTCACAGAGTATTAAGTATTTTTGAGCATCATAATCAGTGCTGCCAATTCCGCTTTTTTGCCCCTCAAATCTGACAGTTTTTAAAGGGCAACTGCAGGAAAAATTTGAGAATTGCGGTATGCGGGAATTCTGGATTTTATTTATATTAATTTAGCTTTTTCCGTTGTTTTTTTTTTGGAATTGCAAATATTTTCTATACATTTTATTTTAAATTACATTTTTTAGCGATAATTTTTTAAATCTATTGCTTAATTTTAATTTTAAGATATAGTTTAAGCTTTTTTTTTAACTCATTAGTTTTTTCCGCTTTTTTAAAGCTGCAGAGATATACATAAAGATCATAGTTTATACAGATGTTGATCTGGAGTATATATACATGATATGTATCAAAGATGCTTGATCGACGCTCGAAATTTGACCTAACCCGTTAGCTCCTCAGCTGTAAAGACTGTTACGCCTTGTTACTGACCTACCTGGCTAGACTAGGACTCCAAGGGGCTGCCACTCCTAATGCCATTCCCGCCTCCTGTTCTCAAAGTGTTAACCAAACGTGACAAACTCATGGCAAATGTTCTACCCTAACAGCCCCTTTGGCCATATGCGCAACATGAATATAAAGTAGATGATGATATGGCGAGAGGCAAGCGCTCTCCCTCTCCCACTCTCTCTCTCTCTCTCTGTCTCTCCCTCCTCTGCTCCGTTGATCGCACAATGATTGCGAATGCGACAAAAAACTCAACAAACAATATTACAGAAGGGCGATCGTACGGCGCACGTGCAAAGGGCCGGTCGCCATGATTTTGCATTTTATAAGAAGACAACGACAGGCCCTGCCTGCATCTGGATCTCTGGAAGGCTTTATACGTACTTTACATACTATTAGCGCAGAGAGAGAAAGAGCAGGGTCTTATCACATCATTTCCATAGTTTCGCAATCATGAAAAAACGCAAATCGCTTTTCACTTCTTGTTGAAAAACTCTCGAGGCGTGCCGGTGCTGCTGCTGCTGCTGATGATGATGATGTGCCATGGGGTCCTCTAATGTCATTGTCGAGCGCACTTTTTCTTCCCCCTTTTCCAGTAGCTTATGGCATGCAAATTACTTTTCAATAGGCTGGTTTTTCCAAGTGATTCCCTCGCCAGATCGACGCCTTTTCAAGCCTTGTCGTCTGGGCCGCCTTTTAACGCATTAGAAGTGTATTTAAAAAGTCATTATCAGTCTGTCTAGTACATTAATCATAGTGCATACAACAAAGAGGTGTTAACCGATCATCACAAGGTACTAGCCTGAATTTGCCAAGATGATTGAAAGATGCAAATGAGTTCAACGGTTGCAACGATCTCTGGGCCAGACGATTGAAATGGTAAAGGTCTGACGCATTACTCGGGCACTTCGTGTACATATGTATACAGTCAGATATCGTGTAGCGCGATCAGCGCGCCAGCTACAAAATACAAACCAATGAATCATCGATCGGACGATCGTACGATGTTTTTAGTAGCCACCCAGGTCGAGTTGGTAGCCGGGGCTGCAGTTTAATAAGGCAACAACTGGCCAGAATTGGGTCAAGTGAGATAAATGCGTGAAAAGTGAAAGAGTGAAAAGCACCGCACCGCGAGCCGAAGAACAAAGAAAGAAGAAAATCGCTTGGGTAAGCTTTGAAATTCGATACACATAGAGTGGGAGGTGGGGGTGAAAGGAAAGAACAATGGATGAGCTTTCATGCGAACTGTCAACTTGTCACGACAATTAAGCAAACCGATGGTTATCTATCATAAGGTCTGCGCCCCTACTCCCCGCTACCGTCTGCATTCAACGCCCACGCGCAGTCGAGTATTAAGCAGTTTCGATTGGAGAATTATTGTAACACAATATATTCTGATAAGTCGGAATCACGTTTGTTTCGAGACGAGCAAGAAAAGGCCCCCCCCAAACGACCCATTTCGTACTGCACTTGCAACAACCCTGCGTACCCGGCGTACCCTGCGTACCCTGCGTACCATACGTACCCGGCGTACCCTACGTACCCGGCGTACCCTAACCCACCTGCCGTACCGCTCAATTTGTTTGCTCTGGGGCCGCGCTGTCACCCTTTGAAAGAAGAATCAAAAGCTGCTCGTTTCTTACTCCTCTTTGCCTGCTCTTCTGTTTACCAATATTTGATTAGCATTTAGCTTATTATGTCGCTGTCGCCCCCCGCCCCAACCGACTCGGTACGGTTCGATTCTGTTGTGTTTGATTGCCCTTATTGGGACCGCGCTGCTCGTCGGGTACTTCGAGTTTCCAATTCGAGTTATGATTATTACACTTACACACATACACAGAGAGTGCGTTGGGAAAGTCAAATAAGCGTCTCCAATAGTTGTGCATAATTTCCATTTGATGGGTTTTCAATAAGTCTATATGGCCGTTGGCCGATGGGTTTATTGATCTTCTTCTTTTCTGCTAGTAAGGTGTTGGGAATATTGAGCATTGATAATCCACCATGCTAATCAAATATTCTACATAAATGCTCTTTGTACGGCCTGGGAAAGTCATTTCGAGTTTCGATTGCCGTCACATTTGCGGGTTAGACTTACGATCTAAGGAGAGAAAAGCGTCACATCATTGCGCGGATTAGGCCCTTTTTGTTGTTCTGCTCATTAGTCGAGAGAAGTTGTTCTTAGACAACTGGAAAGTCTTTAAACGATTTTGTGTCGTGTCACTTTGTTTTTGAACTGGTTGACAAATTCACTGCGACTTCTTGGGCCCTCTAAATGTGCAATGTCATGTGGAAAATCGTATGACGCATTGACAAATGATCGCAAGTAGAAAGACTACGAAAGTCGGGAGTGATCCATTAGCGGGCTTATTATGCAAAACCCCGCAGTAAAACGGTGAATTGCGCAGCGATCGACAACTTCTACTGGAATTAGCTGTGGCCCTGCTTAGAAGTCAAGGCACAACGCGTGCCGCAGCGGAAGCACATCGTTCTATTCTTTTCTAATGCAGAATTGCAGAGGTTCGGCGCCTGGGCGTTCGCCCAGCCACGTACACGCCTCAAAAGAATCCGTTAGCCGCCTAGAAACATTATTTAAACAGGCATTGGGGTACGCGTGCCAAACTACCGAGTGCCCCGAGTAACGTAGTCTCCCCAATGTCTGGCAACGCAAGGCAAAAAATAAAAATGCCAATTTCCAGCCCGAGTTCCAGATGTAAACACACGAGATACAAGCTGCAATTTCGAATGGGGATAGAAGTACTGCAGATCCCTCGCTGCCAGCGAGTTTATAAATAAACTGCCGCGCCCTTCCTGTCAAAGTTGACAATTTATTTTTAATCAAAAATGTAAAAGAATGTCCGAGTTAGTTTTCGCACAAATCTCGACGATAACTCGCGTCACTCTGCCCGCTCCACAAGTCGAAATTATAAGACCACATGAGTTCATCGAAAGATATCATATTATCTATATTATATTATATATATGAATCAACAAATTTTTCACTCGGTAGAGATAAGAAAATAAAAATTGTAGGACTGTAGAGAAACGAGAAGACTGACGTCAGCTAGAGGAGTAGAAAAGAGTGGAATGTGGAAAGAGTATGATACTAGCTTAACTTTAATTTAATTGCTTTAAAATGCTCAGAATATATTCAACTGATTTGCATATACATATAATCTAGATCATTATCATTGACTTAGCTGTATCAGTTTGTCTGTATGAACGCATTGATCTCAGCAAATACAATAGCAGGCTACACCAAATTTAACAGGAATGCTAATGTATCCATAAACTAAAGAAATTAATTAAAAATTTGGGATGCCACGCCCCTTACCTCTTAAAATCAATATTTTGCTGTTTAAAGTGATGACTAAGCCAAGTTTTATAGTTCAAACCATTTGCTTAAGCGCATATATAGCTGCATATAATGTAAACGGATTCTACAAATTTATGTCGGATCGATACACAATCTACGTATATTCATATGTATATATCTATCATTGCCTGTTTCTTCTGCTCGTGCTGCTGCAGCTACTCGATTCTTTCCCGGAGCAATTATATATCTGGCAGTCCGCACACGCTTTCCAATTAATAATTGCAGTCCCGAATCTCAAATCGTAGTGGTCCACACCCAAGAAGGCGGCACAGCAGTTGCATAGATTTATCACCACAGCTGGACAAGCATCTATGAGATACAAGTAATAATTTGCTTCTTATTGCGATTTCCGCGTGTTTTGCTTTCTTTCTCTGTCTCTGTCTCTCTCTCTCTCTATCTCTCTCTCTCTGTATTTGCGTGAATGCCTTGTTGGAGCTTGGGTTGGGAAGGGGCTGAGAGGAGCGGGTCTAGCGGGTAAACTCCAATGATGAGTTACCGCTGAGCGAGGTCGAATCTTATCGGTACTGCTGCTGTCCGAGTTTCAGTGAAGTTAGCCGGGAAGTAGCTGCCAACGAAAGCGAAACTCGAACCAGAGTTGCGACATGCTCTAGTAATCGCTGACCCCCGGGGACAAGGAGACATACGAGATGAAAGCACAAGCCGACTGCGGCAAACAGAGATCTATGGAATAGACGCTTCGCTTGGCTAACGTGCCCACCATCTCTGGGTCAGCACAGGAGTGATCTCGCTCTCTGCACCGTGTATGAAAAGAACCTCATCTCACATGGGTTCTAAGCCAAGTCGCTTGGTTACCCCAAAATCGATCGAACCACTTAAGTATGGGTTTGCTTCGGCAGGATGAGGCCTACAATTTGGTTGACGCGCAGAATAAATGATAAATGCAATCATTGTCGAAGGCAGCTACAAAAGAAGACATGGATTAGGGACGAAAGGAGGGTATGGTGCGGGCAAGACCAGCCAAAAAGTTGGCGAACACGAACGCATGATTAAAACTCTGCCAGGGACCCTACAATGTCGGCAGAGCGAAGATCGGGCAACGGGCAACGGGCGATGGAAACTACCTGCTCCATTCGCCGTCGTTCCATGCGTGTGCCCGGCCACGCCCTCTGACCAGGCCGGTCCATCGCGATACGCTGCCTCGCACTCGAATCTCAGCTCTGCCAGCTCTCGGGCCAACTCAAATGTTTTATGGCTGTCCGAGCATAATTTGTTAGCCCGCTGCGACTCGCTGGAGTGGATCCACTTCATGCTGCGCAGCTGTAGGATGTGCTGCCCTCTCCGTCCACCTCCGCGCCGAGGGTGATTCCTTGCTGTGTTGCTTTTTGGTTGTTTTTGGCTGCAGCACAGAAGCTGCTCACTTCGCCTTCGATTGCGTATAATTTCTGCCTCTCGACTGGTTCGAGTCGCGTCTTCTGCCAACCCACTGGGGCTGCGGGGCACAATTTTTGATGAGCTTTTGTCTGTTCTTCTGCATCAGAAGAAGACACTGTTGTGATGTTGCGCTACACCGAAACGGAAAGGTCTTTCCGACCGTAGGCGAAACAGAAATGTATTTTTCTTGAATCGCCTCAAAATGCAAGGGATCCTTCCGATCTTTAGAGATTTAATCTAAATGTTCCTGATCTTAGATCCGTTTTCCACATTTGCCCAGATCGCAGCGCAGCTCGGAAACTCCTAGGCCTGGTATACTTCTTTACACACCTCAAAATGCAAGGGAATATTCCGATCTCTTCAAATTTTATGTATTACTGATCGAAGATCCCTTTTCCACCAGATTGCAGCGTATTTCGGATGCCCCTGGCGCCGCTATCTTTCTGAATTTGTCTCAAAATGCAAGGGATCCTTCCGATCTTTAGAGATTTAATCTAAATGTTCCTGATCTTAGATCCGTTTTCCACATTTGCCCAGATCGCAGCGCAGCTCGGAGACTCCTAGGCCTGGTATACTTCTTTATACGCCTCAAAATGCAAGGGATCATTCCGATTTTTTGAGTTTTATTATATATATCTGATCTAAGATCCCTTTTCCACATCTAACCCGATCGCAGCGCATCTCTGAAACCCCAAGGCCTGTCCATTGCGTTTGTAGAGTATCTTCCGAATATATGCTACACATTTTCACTTTATAAAGTTCTTCTCGTTGATCGCGCTGCCACCTAAAAGCCGTACCTCCTCTTCGACACTCCCCGGTTGTCCCGACCGCTCCCACAAGCAGCGAGTACCCTGCAGGCATCGAGTCCAGCTCAGCATGTATATTCGATTGGTGAGAGGGTTTCGAGAGGGACTCGATCAGTGACTGGTTCTGGCACAGGGATAGGGGCTGCGGCTGCGGCTGGGACAGGAGACTGCGACTGCGACTGGGAATGGGACTGGGACTGGGACTCAACTGTGGGCAGTCTGTCAGGCTGACGATGTGTTTCGTGTCTGGCATCTTAAGGAAACTTTTTTGGGTTCGATTCTTTTTTTTTTGCTCGCGACTTCGACGTGCATTTTATGCTCATTTAATCTCGCTGCGCGTTTTTTAACACATTTACGGCAGGGCGGGCAGCAACAACAGCAACATCAGCCACAACAGCAACTACAATCTCATCATCGATTATGTTGATCTCTTCCCGACTTCGCGTTTCACTGTCGAACGATTTTTTAACTGCGCAGCGAAGGCAGCAAAGGGCAGAGACAATGGCTGAGCCGAGCGACGACTCGCTACCTGTCTTACACAAAATAAACGCACGTCCCGTTCCCCGTTCCCCTAACACACCCCCCCCTACACCCACCAGCGGTCCCTCGCGCTCCCCGACGCCTGGCAGTTGCCCAGTCTCGCTCGCCACTTCGGTTCGGTTCAGTTCGGTTCGGTTCGGTTCAGTTTTGTCGGTTTGTGTTCTTTCCATATTAATGTTTTCTTTTCTCTTCTTGCTCTTTATAACATAGTTTTTTTTTCCATTCGCCCGGTCATCCGTCCGTCAGTCAGATCGACAGTTCGTGTGTGTTTGTGTATGTGTGTTTTGAGTGTGTTGTTGGCGCGACGACAGGCAGCTCAGCTCGTCGTACCCTGTAGGCTCTGGGTTTGTTTTTCGAAACCAGTTCAAAAAACGTAAAGTGAGATAAGTGAGGAAAACGTGTGTTCGACTATTGCATACCCTTTGCCTGCTCGACCTACTACGCATCGTGGGCATGAGAAACTAAGAATATGAAGACAAAGAAAAAAAATTCAAAAAAAATCTAGTTTGTTGGGATACAAAAAGTATCTAAGTCTTTTAAGATATGCATAACCTTGTGTTTTCTCCAAAAATTTTAAAACAAAACAGAAAGTATTGTATCAAATTGTATAGAAACTTGCCGATTTCTATTGTATCTCATCAGTTATTCCCATGTTTACCATACCTTGTATCTTTCGCAAACCCTTGATATACCCTCGCATCTGCCTGAGGTTCATCGCGCGCAGAGTGCGCAAGTCCCACAACAGTAAAACACTTTGAGATGATTTCCCATTGTAAATTATAACGTTTTGTTAGCTTAAGCTTGGTTTGTTGTCGCTGCGGCTACTGTTTCAACAAGGCTTAGGCTTCGGCTCTTAAAGTGGAAGATGGTAAACGGAACAGAACCATATCAAGAGAATAGTAGACAAACTTATATTGGCTTAGCGTAAACACAAAACACGATACGCCAACGATTTCATATCGAATTATTATAAAATTTTGATTTAGTTTGGGTTCTAAAAATCCTACGAGCTCAAAGATATTTTTTCTAAAAATCTTGCGAAATAATTCTACACTTCTTATACAATCCTAGCAGCATATGTACATATGTTAAGTTTCATCAAGAAAGTACGCCTTCTGTCTTATCTATTCTCACGTGGGATATTAAACCAGATATAAAAGTAGATAACGACTTTAGTTTGTACTCTTTTGCCTCACTTCCGATTTCGAATCCATTGAATAACGCTGTGACGCGCGAACCTTTTATGTTAATGACCTCGATCTCGAGATGGTAGGGTCCATAGTGTAATAATAGTTAAATTACAATATGGGGTGCTCGACTTGTTGTTAACTTGTCAAGTCTTTCATTAATCACTCAGCTGTTTTTGAAAGCGTGAAAAAATATATAATATAATATAAAATAGAAAATATATAATATATTTTCTATGCTATCATTAGGGATTCTGAAATTTTAAACCTCATTACAATAAAATTAATTTTTATATAAATATATAATTTCTATAAAAATATAAAAAATATAAAATAAAAATTTTTAAGTTTTATAAAAAATTTTTAATTTTTTTTTTTGGTTTTTTTTGAAATTGAAAAGGGTTTTTGTGTTGGTTTTTGGGGGGGGGGGGGGGGGTTTTAAAAAGTTTTTGAAAGCGTGAAAAAGATATAAATAATAAAAAATAGAAAATATATAATATATTTTCTATGCTGTATAGGATTCTGAAATTTTAAACCTCATTTAAATATCAAACACAATAAAATTATTTTTTATATAATTTCATTGATATCGAGCAACTATAACATAGAAATTTGAGAGGTACATTTAAATATTCAAGCTATTTATTGAGGTACTCTCCGAATCGAGAAGCGTTTCAGTGTAGGTTTATGTAGAGGGGGAGGGGGCATTTCCGACGTTTACTGGGGCTGTGTGATTGGGGTCACACTGATGGGCGCTTTTGATGATTCTCCCCTAGGCTAGACTGCATTTAAGTAGCTGTGCAAAGGGTCACCCCTACCTAAGTAGCCATAGAAGAAAGGAAAATATTACCCCAATTCAGGGTCGCACTTTTCTGGTACCTGAACCGCGCACAGTGGGGTAAACTGGAAAACTGCAAAAAGAAACTGAGTGAATGTAAATAAAATTGCCACATTTATTTGCAACACACTCACACACACATACACACGCACACTCACACTCGGTGCATTCGCGCGCTTTGACACCTAAAGTGTGCACCCATACGCCTGCCCCACCGCCCTTGACTCGCTTGGCAACACTTTTTGCGGCAGCGGGCGCCCCCTGCGTTTATTTTAATTTTTTGTTTCGCCTGCGCTTTCGTTTTTATGCAGCAGCATAAAGAGAGAGAGAGAGAGAGAGCGCGACAGAGAGAGGGAGCAAATGCCGCCTTTTTCCCAGTGTTTTTCCGAGTTTTCTCTGCCCTCAGCATTTGCAGCCAGTTGCCAACCCTCTCGCCAACGCCAGCGGCTCTCTCCCATTTGCGTGGCGCGTTGCTCAATAGGTCTTGCACTTGATAGGTCACTGACCCACTGGAGGAGGCTGCGCTGCACTACACTGTGCCGCCAGTGTGTGTGTGTGTGTGTGTGTGCCTGCATGCGTGTGTGTTGCAGCGGTTGACAGAAGCTTTCGTTGCAACGGTTCTGCGCGTTGCGACTGATTGAACGATTGTCTTGGTCATGGCTCCAAATCAAAGTCGAAGGTGTGCGACAACCCTGGGCAGGCCCCTCTCCCCCCCCCTCCCCTCAGCCACGCGCCGTGCCACGCAGCACGGCCACACCCTGCGGCACAGCTGGGCGCAGTCTGTGGTTGCATCGAGTTGCATAAACGCAGTGTGCCTGCCCCCCTCTCACCCACTCCCAGACACATGCTCATCATCATCATCTGCAACTGCATCTTCATCTTCATCATCATCGTGCAACTTATTTCTGTCTTCTCTTCTGCGCTTTCCACAAAGTCAACGTTCTTGGCATTTTCGCAGCTGCTTTGCCATTTTCCCCCTGCCACGGCCGCAGCCGGAGCTGGAGCCGGAGCCGCAGCCGCAGCCGGAGCAAGTTTGCAGCACATGTGACGCCTGTGGTCGCGTGCTGCCTGAGCAGTTGCCTCAGCTTCATGCCTCCAGCATACGAGTTTGCCAATTGTCTCGGGGGATGGGTTGCCGCAGAGGCTAGGCAGGCACAGAGGCCGGGACTGGGGCACGGGCTAGGGCAGGGGGCGCGCCTGGAGCAGGGGCACTTGTGTGCGGAGGCTTATCAAGAGGAGGTCATCAAGCTGTGCAGAAATAGCGCTGGGCCGAGGCAGCGCTGCCTGGGCAAGTGTTACCTTTGGGGCGATGCTCAAGTGAACACTTTTCCTGTCGAGATGTTTTGGGATTTTTGGGGGAAATTTTGCCAGGGAAATTTATAATGATTTTGCAGAAAATGATCAGCAACAGCAGCGCCGCCCAATACACTGCGGAAAATTAGCTTGTTGTTTATGTTGTTGTCATTGTTGCTGCGGCTGTTGTTGCTGTTGCGCTGTTGTTGCTGTTGCGCTGTTGCTACTATGCTGCTGCTGTGCTGCTGGTCGTGGTAAATGGGAATTATTATTTATTTTTATTGAAGCGGGCGGCGGCGTTTTCATCGCATCTTGTGTGCACGCTGGAAAAAAATACATTTGTTTGCATTGTTGTTGTTGTTGTTGCTGCTGCTGCCGTTGCTGTTGCTGCTGCTGCAATTGACGAAATTGTGTAATAAATAATGTGCGCAGCCTGCTGCAGCGTGCCACATAATCATATTCAATAAAACAAAAACAACTGAGTGCAGCTTGCCCCTATTTATCCGCCACGCCCCACACACCGTCACCCAAGTGCTTCTACCCCCCTCCTCCTTGATAATTCCCAGTTTAACTTCTTTGGGTCGCTGACCCAGAAATGTCAACAGGAAAATTCTATTTTGATTCGCATTACAGAACGTTCATTATGAAAGAAATACTTTTTATTCTTTTCATACGATATAGAAAAAATAATACAATATTTTGCGAAGGCTTGATTATTTGAATTTGCTGGATTAAAATTAAAAATACTACACTGTTTTTTATTGAGACAAACGACCTAAAAAATTGCCTAATCATGGCGAAGTCTATTTTAAACCTTGTTGATATCAAATATATAAATTTTAAAATATTTTGCAAGAATTTATTTAAAGATCCGCGATTAAGTATGCCAAATGAATGAAGGTACTTGCTACATATTATAATATACTATAAGAAGGTATTTGCTACATAGTTATATTATTACGAATAACTAAAGATACTTTTGATATTTGAAATTCACTAAGTACAGAATATTACAATAAGAATAACCTAAGCACATATACAAAGATATAGAAGGGAATGAAAGAGAAAAGTAGAAGAAATATTCCCGATAATGGGAAAAACTAAAATATTATGTACTAAAAAGTATTACCATTTTTTTTCTTTATATATACATTTATTTTCGTAGCAGATAATAATATTTTCATGCATAGGAGTTAGTCCGCATGTCGGGCAACCGGTTGCACATTCAGCTAACTGCCTGTGCCGTTACTCACTGCGGACACACCCCCCAAACGGAGTGTGGCCTGATACGCGAAGGAACAACAGGAAAAACAGCGAACTGCAAATAAATAAGGCAAATAAGGAAAACAAGAGATTTCTCAGCTACTACCCCAAGCTGCACTCACATTACGCTTAATCAGTTTCGTTGCAAAAACAAAAGAATTCAACAGGCTGTATATGCCGCTACCTATACATACATACGTGTATCTATGTATCCCCAAGAGCGCAGGCACTTTTAGTCAAGTAATTCGAGACCCTAATGAAAAAGCTTTGTGACAAAGACAGAAAAAACAGCAAACAGCAAACAGCGCGGGGAAAAAGAAAAAGAAACACACAAATTGCACTAAGCACAAACGCAGAAGAATCATAAAAATCGAGCCCCCTTTTCTGTGCCTCTTATCTCTCGCTCTCTCTCTACCTCTTCCTCTCTTCGCTGCTCTCTGCATGCCCAATCATGTTCATGTTTTTTGAATTTCATCACATTGAGCAATCCTTGCAGCATGTATTTTATCTTTATCACATGTTTCGCCTTTATCGCACTCTCTCTCTCTCTCTCTCTCTCTCTCTTGAGCTACGGCACAGATTTCTGTCTCTTTTCGCATGAAGAGCCAAGTGTAGTCGCTCTTGCCAAAACAGCGCGTTCTGCAGCCATAGTTGAGGTTGGAAAATGCTTTTAAAATGAAATATTGGAAATATTTACTGGTATGCTCTATACAGGGTATTGCAGTCGGGGCGAATAGGATTCTTCTTGTTTCTATTTAACGCCACATACAATTTTCCGTTGCCTTTTGGTCTTGAGTTTCGCGCGCGCAAATTATGAAGACACAACAAAGAGTTAGAAAGAGAGAGAGAGAGCGAGAGAGAGAGCGCATAAAGCGAGAGCCTGTTTTGAACAGGTTTTCCATACTACGACGATAAGCGTTTTCAGCATATCGTGAAATGCACAATAATGTGCCTTAAAATACAGAAAATAACTCAATAAGCATAATATTAGCCGATATGTAAATTCAAGAATATTTTGAGGAATTAATATTAGAAGTAATATATAATAACTACATAATCCCATTCCATTGCATAATTCTTTTATTTAAATTTTAGAAGTTTTACTACGCTTTTTTCTTGAGCTACTACTATTTTTCGACTAGACTACCCTTTTGTTTTGGCGCCCTGCTGTATAGCGCCTTGCTATAATGTATGCTATAACTACTATAACTCTTTCTCTCTCACTCGCTCTGTCTCGTAGGCAGATCGTTCGGTTCCTGCTCAACATGAATCTGCGTAGTAGTTAAGAAAGAGAGTGTGCAAGAGAGAAAGAGAGAGAGAGAGAGAGAGAGGCCTACATAGTACATTGAATCACTCTCTTTCCGTTTTCTTCGTTTCTGTAACAACAACGACACAGAATCTACGCGCGTTTTGTTTTGGTTTGTTGTTCGTCGTTCGCTGCGCTCTGCGCTGCCAGTTGCAGTTGCTGTTACCTGCTCAACAAGATCTTTGTGTTCCCTCGCACCAATACTCGTGCACGCACTCGCACTCGCTCTCTCATGTGCACACTCACACACACACACTTGCACGCCGCCTGCCCAGTCACTCCCTCATGTTGGGAGCGCAATTCTTTCTCTTCTGTTTCGCCTGTGCATTGTGTGGCCGACGGCGACGGCGACGGCGACGCTGCGTCCCCACTGCAGCAACGACAACCACAACAACAACAACAGCAGCAACAACGAGTGTGCACTACTACCTGCAGCATGCATGCATGTGCATGAGTCTAGGCAGAGCCGCAGCCGGAGCGCACAGCGTCGCTGCCTATCGCTCTCCCACTCTGTCGCTCGGCCGCTCTGCCAGTCTCTCGCTCCCATCGTCGATTATGCTCTCTTAATTTTGAGTCGTTTTTTTTTTTTTTTTATATTTTTATTTTGTAAACGCGTGTCTTGCAGATACACTGCCTCGCATTGCCGCACAGCCAGCTTAGTTCAGTTCAGTCCCGAAGCGAGTAAAGACGTGTTCTCTCCTCCAAACCAAAAACGAAGATTACTTGGGGTTCCAAGCGCAGTTTGGGTTTGCGACACGCTTTAAGTGCTTCTTGAGTCTTCCGAGCGCAGTTGCCAAGTACTGTTCGTGTGTTTCTAAATGAGTTGCACGGATTTTTGAGAAATACGAATGCGAATACGAATTAAAAACCGATGAAAGAATTAACTAAAATAAACTAACAAGAAAATCGCCAATAAATCGTTATAAAAAATGAATTAAAAAAATAAAAAAAAAAAAAAAGCAAAGAAGTCACAAGTAAATCAGTATCAGAATTCAATGAAATACTTTGAGTGTTTGTGCCGCAAAACGTTATCGAGTTCAACGAGTTAGGAATTCAAAAATGCTTCAGTTTTTACTGTTCAAAATATTGCATAAGAAATACAAGATTAACTGAGTGTGCACGCCCTGAAAAGTGTCGCCGAGAGACAGAGACAGAGACATAATCCGAGCGAGCAGGACAACAGTGTCGAACCAACCAAACCAATTTTCGAGGCTAGCCTCCTCCAACGCCGAACCCTACACACACACACGCACTCGCACACACGCACACGCACACAATGGCTGTGCCCTTTTATCTGCCGGAGGGCGGCAGCGATGACATTGCCTCCAGTTCAGCTGGCACATCGGGCGCCTCCTCGCCCACCTCATCCTCGTCGGCCTCGTCGTCGGGCGCCTCGACATCGTCGGGTGCATCGGATGGCGCCAGCAGCATCGCCTCCCAGTCGCCAAACACAACCACCTCGGCCACGCAGACGCCGATGCAGTCGCCGCACACAATGCCCACGGATCAGGTGCTAATCGCCCTCTGCGAGTGGTACCAGCAGCATCAGCGACAGTATAACTACAACGTTAACAACACTACCGGTGAGTAATTCCCTGGTCTTATCGCACTCGCAGTCCCAGTCCCAGTAGCTACCCCGTCCCCGTCCCCGTTGCAGTTCTAGTTCAAGTTCCCGCTCCCGAAATGGGTCAGTTTATGCAACGCTAATTAGAGTCGTTGTCTACTTGACTGCGTTTCCTTTTGTTGGGTTTCACTTTTTTTCAAGGTTGTTGACTCACTCTCCCAGAGCTCTCTCTCCCGGTGCCGGCGGCGTATTCGGTTCGTTGTGCGACTGTTCCGCTTTTTCTTGCTTGTGTATGGTCAGCGCTTTTCGTACATGACCGCAACAAGGCGGATCAGATTACGCTACGTTCGGGTTCGGGACAGGGCTAAGAAACAGGGCTGTTAAACCGTTGCTGAGAGCGACAATTGGCCCAAGATCTTGAGAGGGAAAAGGGAAACCCTATACGGTATTCGTCTACTGGGTCGCTCTCTGAATCACAACTATAAAGAGGTACCTTTTGAATTGAATATAGAAATAGAAGCCTGATTCACGTACCCAGCCGTACCCCGAGTTGTAGTTCACGCTAGCGGGGATTCTGTTTTTGCGGCTACTCGCAGCCTGCTCCTGCTGCAACGACTGCAGCAACAACAACAAGGTAGCCCGCTAAACCAGTTCGAGAGGCTGGTCTATGCTGGCCAGTTGCGGGTATCGCTTGCTTAATTGGCACGCGCCAATGTCTTTTTTTCGGATTGTGTATCTATTAGATATGTATCTGGACAGCTACAGCTGCAGTACCAGCTACTAACCCAAATTATTGAACGTTTGACCTTAGGCACAGTTTGTGGCGTTAGAGTTGTGGGCGCAGGCAGTGGGGAGTGGGGTGAGGGGAGGGCCTGGGGTTAGGTCAGCGGTTGTGGCTGCTCGAAAAGTGTTTAGCTTGAACTGTAGTTTCAGCTACCTTTTTCGCTGCGGTCAGTTCGGTTACATAGTCCCTGCTGGCCCCGCTAAGTCCATATCGACACGCTGTGCAGTCTCTCTTGACCTTCGTCTACCCCTCCGCTTCTTTTTTTCTCCGCCTGTTCGCTATTTTTGCGTGTTGCGGTTTTTTCTATTTTCGATCAATTTTTTTTCAAATCTATTTCTGCAACTGTCAGCGAGTGCCAGCATTATTTAATGCTGCGGCAAGCCAAGTAGCTGACGCTTGCTCCCGATACGTCTCAAGCAGATCCCGTTTCGACAAACGCCTTCCAGGCAGACCCCAGCCAGGCAGACCCCAGCCCGACAGACCCCTCTCCTTGGGTGACTCATTCACTTCTTCTATCTCTTGCGAGTCCTAGCCGCTTTTCCTTCTTGGGTTGGGCGTTAAACGCGTAGCTAGTTGGCCTAATTAGGACTTCCAGGCAAGCTCTCCGTGTTATTGGAATACTGCGCGACTTACTCGCCCTTCCAGACACTCGTTGCCCACGTAATCGAAGAGTTTACCGTGTCCTAGGCTCAGTCTGCTTTGGGTTTCACTCTAGGATTCTATCTGCGTTGCATAAGTCATCTACTGGCGCCGCAGCTGAGCTAGTGCAACAGCCCCGACTTGGCCCAAACCGCAGATGGCAACAACCCACAAGCGTTGGCGCTGTGCGCGCTTAGTCATCGTCGCCAGCAACCCCAAACGTCAAAGGCAAAGCCTAAAATAAAACACAGCAGCTTCTGCTCCGCTCCTCCTCCCTGCCACCTCGCTGGAGGTTCAAGTTCGTGAAAGGCTGCGGGCCTAAGTTGCCTAAGCGGCTCGGAAACCCACCCTGGCATGCGGCAGGACTCAACAAACGGTGCATTGACAGTGCTACCCCATGCCGCCTTTGCTGTTTTGCCTGTTCCCTTTTCTGCTGTCATTCGCGTCGTTCTGCAGCTTCTTTTGCTGCCGTGGCCGATGCTGCTGCTGCTGCTGCTGCGGCGCCAACAGCTGTTGCTGCTAGGCGTTGTTTCGCTGTCGACGTCGACGTCGCCGTCGCTGCTGCTGCTGCCGCACTTGACATTTTGCAGCATTTTGTTTTGCTCAGCAACTTCGTAGAACAAAAATGGCGGCAAACATGGCGACCCTTTCTGAGCTGCCTTTCCTGTTCCTGTTGCTGTTGCTGGCGCTGTCGCTGTTGTCGTCGACCTGGCAACAGCTGACGATTGTGCGCAGAGCGAAGAGCGGGAGAGAGAGACAGAGAGAGAGAGAGAGAGAGAGAGGCAGAGGGAGATGCTGCTTATTATCTCACTCGCTGTGTACAGCCTACACAGGCAGCGACTCGCGGGCGTCATCCTCGCTGCTGCTCGCTGTTGCCCTGTTGCCAGGCCAGTTGCGCGTTTAGCTGTGCGTCTGTGTGTGTGTGTGTATGTGTCTGTGTATGTGTTAGCCCTGGCTCACTGTTGCCAATGCTTTGTTTTACTCGTCTCCGCTTGTTACAGTTCGTGATTCGACTTGCATTGACCGTGAATCGTCGCTTGTCGTTGTTTTATGCAAATCCGATTTGTTTGTCGTTGCCTCAGCCCCTTCGACCCCTTCGGCCCCGTCTGCCGCCCCGGCCCGCACGCTGTCTTGTTAATTGCTTCATTCAATCCGCGCGTGCATTTCCTCTGCGGATGTTGCTTGCGGTGCAGGCAGCTTCCCGTTCTCGCTCACTTCACTCCCATCCCACTCTCATTCTTCGTTCAGCCTGATGAGCTCCAAAAAATCTATGACGCAGCTTGAAGATTCTTCTTTATGTGCAGGCGTGGCAACGCCCTCGGGCAAGAACTACAGCGACACCTGACGCAAAGATAATGACCAGCTCGGGAGGCATCCCTATCCTAGCCTAAGCCCGACACCAGCCTACTCCATAGTAGCCTGCTGCTCCCGCTCCCGCTCCCGCTCCTGCTCCCGCTCCCGCTCCTGCTCCTGCTCCTGCTCCTGCCTTTTGATTGAGTCTCACACGTCGCCAGCCGTGCTAAATTGTTTGCACTGCGTCCTGAACTATGCGCCGTGCAAGCTGTCTATCACGAGCATGCTCGGGCGCAGAAACGTGCTCAAGTTTTTGTTGTGCAATCGAGCCTAGCTGAGCCTCCAGACAGCCGGCAGTGTCCTTGGCCGGAGTCAGTTGAGTGCCAGACAAAGGCGGCCAGGCAGGAGACTGGGCGGCGGAGTGGGGAGTGGATTTTGAAAAGGCGGAAAAACTAAGAACAGGATGCGCCGCCGGGCTGCAGCTACTTGTTGTAATTGGTCCGGGCGACAGTTGAAGCAGGATGAGTTAGCTAGCTAGAGCAGGGAAGATCCGACAAGTGTTAATCAGGTGCGTCGTTACACTGGGTGCCGACAGTAGTGGCACACTGCGTACACTCCGGGCAGACGAATTAGTTGCAGCGTTTAACAGTTGATTAAACAGGCGGGCAGGCGGGCTGGGAGGCAGGCGGGCTGGGAGGCAGGCAGGCTGGGCGGGCTGCAGAGGGCCGGCAGCCGCAATCAACAACGCAAATAACAAATGGAAACTGCAATTAAACAATGAGCGAACGCTCTGCAGCGCTGCGCTGCACTGCGCTGCGTCGATCGGATGAAACGCAATTAAAATAATTAAAAACTGCAGCCGCAAAACGGCAAAATGCACGTTTTATGTGCCACAATAAAAAACGACAGCAGCAGCAGCGGCGGCGGCGGCAGCGGCAGCAACAATAACAAAATGCAAAAAATTATTAATAAATGAAACGAAATTGCAAATGAAGAGCAACAACAACAACAACAACAGTCGGGGCAGAGCTGAAGTTGTCGGCGCTGCCAGACGCGATGTCTTCGCTGCGTCATGCGACCGCGACAACGACTGCGACCACTCGATGCTGGCGTGTCCAAGGGTTACCCCCAGTCCCGCACGCTGCATCCCCCAGACTGCCCTCCCCTTCCCCTTGCCTGACCTACAAGCTGCGTTTACATGTGCGCCGTTAATTGTTATTTTTATTTTTTGTTGTTTTTTATTTTTTTATTTATATTTATCGCATTTATTTGTTAATCGCCTTGTTTGCTTTTTTATTGGCGATTGCAGATGGTCGATAGGCGAGGCGATAGTCGATAGTCGCAGGTTGATGTATCACTGGCTACTTCTCCCTCTCTTCTTACCCCTCTTCCGCACTTCGCTTCTTGTAATAGCTTGTCCCATCTTGCTGTACTCTCTGCCTTCTCTTTAGCTTGCACTGCAGTACATAATGGAAAATATAATATGTACACACTGGCTTAAAAGTCTTCATTTTATATACCCGCCACTCATTGAGTAGTAGGGTATAATAGCATTTTTTTATTTTCAATTATTTTCTTCATTTTATATACCCGCCACTCATAGAGCAGTAGGGTATAATAGCATTTTTTTTTTCCAATTATTTTCTGCTGCTCTTACTTTCTAATCTCATAAATTTTTCAAATTCGAATTTTGCATGATTACGTATACGCATGCTTCACATATTAAACTTGGTATAGGGTATACCACCAAGTCCCCCATGTACTGCGCTGTTTTCCGTCGTTTTACTGACGCGGAAGCACCTCAGGCCGGGAAAAGCGTCTCATGCCAATTGGGAAAAACAAAAGGAATTCCTTAAGCAGAGCCTCGAGATGTTTGTACGAATGCGCCTATTAAATCATGCACTCTGTCCCTCTCCCTCTCTCGCTCTCCCTCTCGCTCTCTGTGTGCCTGCAATTAACTCAAATCATAGCGATAATTATATATACCGTAATGTTGCGTGTCGCGTGTGGCAAACAAGCCGAGCTTGACATGCGTCATGCCTCTTGATTGGGGCAGAATAGAATGCACAATCGATTAATCGATTAATCGCTAATCGATTGAGCATTTTAGCGTACTGGTTCATTAGAACTTTCAGCCCTGATTCAGTTAACTGCAAATGTAGTCTAGTCGAAATGCAAGTCTAAGTAATCGATTAATCCATAAATCGGTAATCGAGCTAAGATCTTTGACAGTATTTATTTATTTTGCTGTTTTAACTCATATTTGGTAATCGGTACACATGCTGTTATCGATTAATTCACACATAGTTAATCGTCTTAGGATCTTTGCAGTTCCTTTCTTCCAGAACTCTCTTCACACACACTCTACATTTGGTGAAATAACTTCGAGAGAACTTTCTCCCGTGACTCAGTGACTGTGAGATACCCGTGATTTCCGCATTTGCAGCTTCCCAATTCGACAAAATTTGTTTCGTTCGCATTGCACAAAAACGGCTAATTAGCCATACCAAAATTGGTAATTAACGGTTTCGGGCATCGATCGATCGATCGAGCAGCGCACACCTGTTGATTGACATTCGTGTTGTTGTCGCTTTTCTTGCTAGACCATTTTGGGTTTAGATCAGCGTCTCGATTCTTTTTGGCGTTGCCACTGTGTCGCAACTTCCTGTCGGACTTGGGGCGAACAGGCTAAGGCAATTAGTCAGCCGACCGCCTTGCTAATTGTACCGTTAATGCGGCCTCGCGTCGAGGCACCCAAATTTGGGAATTCTGCTCAGGCCTTTGTGCTCATCGATAAAGCTTCAGGCCGTCTGTCGTGACAGTTGACACACATGCTAAAGGCTGCGTGTTCCTGGAAAGCTTGCAACGGTTAGGGATCGGTTTGGGGGCTTAGCCAGTTAACCAGTTAATCCGTCACTTCAGCAGACTCTTGTTTTGGTTTCGGTTTCGGTTTCTGCAGCGATATATTTCGATATAGTCGACTGCCGCAGTTCTCCAACTCGAGCTGTGCATTTTGCCAAGCACCTCAAGGCCAAAGTGCGCACATGCTGCGGCTCTGGCCTGACATGTAATCAACTGTGGAGCGGGCGGAGTGCGGCAAGCGGGGGGTAGTGGGTAGGAGGGGGATGGGGCCAGGGGGGCTAGGTAAATTGCTGGCACATTGCAACTAGCGCGTCGTCAGCGTTTTGTTCTTTTGTGGCAAGCAAAGCGTAACACACAGAGAGACAGACCGACAGACAGAGAGGCAGAAAGACAGACAGACAGACAGACAGAGAGGCAGACAGACAGACAGACAGACAGAGAGACAGAGAGGCAGATACATGCATAGCTACACACCACACACACATAGGCACACTTGAAGTGTGCTGTATTTTCACGATTTTCCGCCAGGCTGCCGCGTCGAAATTGTTCTCGAGTTTTTTTTTTAATGTTCTGCTAAGTTTGACTTGCCTGCTTAGTTACAGTTTGTTGTAGTTGTTGTTGCTGCAGTTGTTGTTGCTGCTGCTGTTGTTTCTCTGATTGATGTTTGTCAGCTGCTGCTGCTGTTGCCTTGGCACATGATGCAACATGCCACATGAAAAATTAAAGCAAATTAGACACAAGCAAAATACGCGGCGCAGCGCAGATGCAACAAATGACACTCCCAACTGCGCCGCCCTCATCCAAGCACTCCTCCAAGGGGGGTGGGGGGTGGGGTCTCTTGCGACGATCACAATTCAATTAAGCATTTTGCCAGGCTATAAACATGATGGCTTTGTTGTTGTTGCTGCTGCCTGTTGTCGCCTTAAACAAATGCACAAATATTGCAAACAATCGGTCACGTTTAGCCGCAGCAACAACAATCGACAACAACAACAACAACAACTAGTTGCAATCGGCCTGCAACAGTTGCAGCGGCGCCCGCACCAACACGAGCGAATCATAAAAAACGCCAAGGTGCCATAAACGTTTGTTGCGACTTAGGGATGGTAGCCTAGCGATGGGAGACGCGTGAAATCACGAACTGCGACTCGAAAAAAGAGTGAAAAGTGAAGCGAGCACACTTAGGAAATAAAAAGGTGTCATCTTTGTACTTTATATGCAATATTATATTATAAGTTTATAAACCCATATGAATATAGAATTAGATTATATAGTATACTCTGTATAATAATAATGGGAGACTCTTGAAATATTATGTAGCTGCACTACTTATTAGATATACATGTTATATTGAATATGTAACAATATGTAAACAATAGATGGCATAGTACAGTTTGCTTTTAAGGGGTGTATTCTATCTTTTATATTCCCTCTAATGAGAATTAAACGCGTTGAAGCGAGTTTTGTGCTTTAATTTCTTTTTCACAAGTGACAAGTCACTGTCACAGTCGCAGCGAGTGGTCACAGCTTAATAAGCTCGCTCACACACACACACATACACACCGTGTTGTGCCCACATACTCATATGCAAATGCAATTTTAACACTTGGCAAATAATTTTCCACACAATTTGCAATTAGTCGAAACATTTCCAATGTGCCTCATCATGAAGGCACCAGCATGGGGCAGCCCAAGTGCGGTCATATCTGTCGAGCTGTAGAGCTGTAGAGCCATAGAGCTACAGCCCCATCATCTATGGCTGGTTATACAAGCTGGCCAGCCAGCTCCACCAAGATGGAAGATATAATTTACAAGTCGAGTGCGAGTGCGAGTGCGAGTACGAGCTCTAATGAGGCCCGACGCGACGCGGGCAGCGACTCGGGGAGCTTGGCCTGGCTTGTCTTGGACCGGCTGCGAGTTGCGTCGCATTGGCTTGGCAGATTTTCAAGGTTAGCAGCGCCGATGCGATGGAGCTCGCGCGGCGTGCACACGTGAGCAGCGCAAGCAGCGCCCGCCGAGCCTCAGGCAGCTGTTTCGCCTGTTTGGCAGCGAAGCAAACTAGTTTCAAATGGCATAAAGTATCTGTAAGATACAAATGCGCGCAAGGAGTGCCGGCGCACTGTGCAATTAGCCAGCGACTTTACAGCTGCAGCTCCGACTGCAAACAATGCCAGATTGGAGTTCAAGGCTGATGGGTCAAATGCGAATTAGACGCCTGCAGGTTAATCCAGCTGAGTGACATTATCCGAGCCGTAGCTGTAGCTGTAGCTGTATCTTTAGCTGTAAGTGTGCCTCAGCCTGCGGCCTCAATTTGCTGACATGCCAAGCTTCATAAGCCAACCCAGGCAACCCTGGCCACCCTGGCAACCCTGGCAGCCCTGGGCTAATTGGCTTCAGTCGAGACTCTATCGTCCGCGAGTGATTTGTATAAACTTTGCATTACAATCAATCAACTGTCGTCGCTGTCAACTGGCCAGGGTATTGTCGGGTATGACAGGCCACTCGGGGTGCACTACTTGTGCTGCATTAGAATTAGCATACCCGTTGAGCCAGCTAAGCGTGTCTATCGATCTATAAGTACTTGTGATGTTATCGAAAGAAGCAAAGCTCTTCAAGCTCAGCTTGCTTTGAGCAAGGGCAACTCTTTCTACAGGGTATACCTCAATCAATACTCGCACTAGCCTCCCATGGTATTAAGCCATCATATGCAATGTTCTACAGTGACTGCATTAATAATTTGCGCGCATGCCAAGCGAACAAGTGGAACTTGTTGACGCTCTTGTTTTCCATGCGCGGAAACACAGGGTGCTTGATAGTATTTTGTTATATTAAATAACTTCTATATACGTATTCCAATTGCAAGCAAATTCTAAGAATCGTTTTGGAACTTAACTATCAGTGTACATACCAAAAATGTGCACACTAGCAGTAATATTTAGCATGTTCGTTTGTTTTATTTCGCTTTTTGTGAAACATATCTAAATTTTAATATAATCATGAGCTGCGTGCGCTTATGTGAGACATTGCTACCAAATTTGATAGCCCTAGCTGCTATGGTTCTAGAGCTATAGCTGTTCATACGAACAAACCGGGCTTTATCGGCAGCTATAGGCGTTACTGCAAGTTAAAGTTCCCCAAAACCTTCAGCAACTCGCTAAAAACTTGGAGTGCACTTCAGATAGTTTACAATATGCGACTTTATATAATTTATCTATATATATATAGCGAGGAATCGACGCAAACCAGTTGCATCTTAAACGCGACCTTTTATATTTCCTGACATTGTCGTAGCTGAGTAGGTGAATGCCCTCGGCACCTTTGTTTACGATCATACGATGGAATCATATCTATATATGCATGTATTTATGTTCGCATTGTTTTTTTTTTGTCGTTCTCTCTCTTGCAGCCCCGCAAATCTTCCAGTATCCACCGCCGCCGAGCCCCTCGTGCTATGCCGTCGGCGAAGTCTTCTTCCCGCCGCTGCATCCGCACATGCCGCCCCGCACGCCGCACACCAGCCTCAGCTACGACGAGGAGCCAAGCTACTACAGACAAACGTATCCGGCGCCATCGACGCCTCAGCCGATGCCACCGCAACCGCCGCAAGCGCCACAGTCGGCGCCGCCGTTGCGCTACAGCCACAGCTATCCGCAACAATCGCCGCACCTGCTGCAGCATCATGCCGCCTCCGCCTACGGAGGCCACGCCCCACACCCTGTCGCCTACTATGCCACCTACACGCCGCCGCCCACACCGAACAACAACAGCAACGGCAACGGCAACAATAACTCGATGTGCGCGTCCACCTCCAGCTTCTGTGGAGCCTCGTTCGGACCACGTGCCGGGTCGCACGGGCCAGGGCTGGCATCGACGCCCATGTCGGCGCCAGCCGGACCCAAGATGCGGCTGCAGCGCACGCAGTCGGATGCGGCCAGACGGTGAGAGAGAGAGAGAGATTGACTCGCTCCGAAAGTTCCTTCTTAATCCCAATCCTTTCGTTCTTCTACAGCAAACGGCTGACCTCAACGGGCGAGGACGAGCGCGAGTATCAGAGCGATCACGAGACCAGCTGGGATGAGTTCGACGATCGCTATGACAATTTCACTGCCGGCAGGGAGCGCCTGCAGGAGTTTAGTGGACGCATACCGCCGCGCAAGAAGAAGACAAGCAGCGCCGGCAGCAGCAGCGGCAGCGGCAGCACCGTCGGCAATCCGAATCCCAGCGAAGGTGCCGGCGGCAACGAGCACAGCTGCAGCGGCAAACAGCGGGAGCAGCGCGATCGCGCCGAGCAGAAGGTGAGCAAGTAGTTCCAACTCCGATTTCGAATCCGACTCCGATTTCGAATCCGATTCCGACTCCGTTCGGACTCCGTTCGGAGTTCGTTAACTTGCAAATTAAAAATAGATACATTTTGCAAGAGGAGGCAGGGACAGAGGCAGGGGCAAAGGCAGGGGCAGAGGCAGGGGCAGAGAAAGGGACAGAGGCAGGGTAGAGACAGTAGCTGATGCAGCGACCGAGTGGCAGTGGCGTGGGCAGAGAGGGGCCCCGTTTGGCGTTAGGGCGCAGAGTCCGCACAGTGGGAGCCGCATGCGCATATATGTATCAAATGCTATAAGAAGCAAAACGTGTGATAAAAATTAATTACGCAGCGCCGTCGAAGCTGCTGCTACTGCTGCAGCCCTTCTCCCTTTCGCGCCGCCCCTGCTCACCCGGGGCAACACTCTCGCGTGGCTTTCGCATCGCGGCATTATGTTAATCGAGACAAGTGTCGTTTCCATTTCGCTGTAGTAGTTTAGTCAGCAAAAGAGTGCGCCTTTGTCCAGGCTATATAGTCGATACGATATAGTAAAGATCGGGCGTGTGTGTGTGTGCCAGTGTGTACCCCTTGTGGCTGGGCTTACATTGTGACAAACGGAACTTTTTTATTTTGCCTGCGCAATTAAAAGAAATTCAACCTTCAAGAAACTGAATCACACACAGAGCGATGCGATGATGTCTGTTTCGAATACCCTGCAAACAGATAGCAGTGGGCGGGGGAGGGGAGTGGCGTAGTTCTGCCTTATCAGCATTAATAACAGTTTCAACTGCCAAAGCCCGAAAACGATCCGTTTCATCTAATTGCAGGGTATTGCACAGCCTGCACCGCCTGTTTTTTGTTCGCCCTTCGTGTTTATTTTATTTTCGCTTCGCGCTTATCGCACTTCGTACAGGCCTGAGGCCTGGGAAGCTGCGTCGATTCGTCTTATCGGAATTATTATTGGGATCGTGAGAAATGTGAGCAGACAACTGAGATTGTCGTAAATTGAATTCAGATTTCAATACGACAACATATTAAATATATATACGTAAATGCGAATTACGCAATTTCAGCTTGAGGTAGGCAATATACTTGTATGTTGTATATGCTGTATAAGGCGAACAGGAATCATTCAGGAATAAACAAAGAACATGTGTGAATGGAAGAACGATATAATTGAGTTGTTGATCACACTTACCACAGTCATATGATGGTTCTACTTACTAAACGAGGCCTTGCAGTCCCGCATTGTTTGCTTTTATAAATTGTAACCTTCTTTCTAATTATACTATTCTAACCCGTGCACTCTCTCTCTCTCTCTTTCTCTCTCTCTCGTTTCTTTCCCTTTCAGAACCAGCAGAGCTTCACCTGGCCCACAGTTGTCACGGTCTTCGTACTGGCCATAGGATGTGTCTTCTTTGCAGCTCGATGAGCGCAGAAAGAAAAACAAAAACAAAAAACAAATACGATAATAACCATGCATAACAATATACTTACTTAATGATCTTTAGTGAAATCAGCTTCAGCTACACACCACATACACGTTATACCATCCCATCCACATAAATACGCTCAAGCTGCAATTTGTATCTGATAAGTGAAGCTGAAATACATGTGTACAACGAATTTAAAGTCATTTAACCATACAGCTTCGGATCTGTATGAACTTAATAAGGTTTGCGGGACACAAGAACAATATAAATACTTATACATACTATATACGATACACAGCACATGCATATTATCCATATGTATGCTTACTTCTCTCGAATGAAATTGCAAACGGTAGACTGGCCTAAGACTAAAGACAGAAATGCATATAGCAGATATTTTTGCTAAAATATAAAAGCTTACAAGTATATATTTGGTAGCATCTTTTTGGATAAAGAACAAAAAAAGCACAAGACTCTCGAGCATATTTTTGTAAACTTTTAAAAAAAAACTGAAATTATGAATACACAATCTAACAGAAACTATGCTATTTTTGATATCTTTTGATATCCTAAGTTTTGATCGGTCTCTCAGCCTTCGAGCGCTTTTCATTCGTGTTTTTTGCATTTAGCTTTGCATTTCGTAAAAGTTAAACGATTAAATAAACATATATGATAGTGAAGAAAACAAAAAAAAAGATTATTTTTAATGTAACTTTTGCTTCCACGTTAATTTCCCAAAACATTATTACAACTATAATGAAAATTCAATGTCTTCGCTTTGTAATTCCAATTACAGAACATACTTATTATGTATATCGTATACCGTAATTATGCGTAGCAATTGATTTAAAGTAGTGAAAATTGTAAACGAAATATCTAGCTTTAATTGTTATAAATGAAAAACAGAGAAAATCCCACAAAAAAAAAAACAAGTTACATGCTTTGTATATAGCTTTTACGCCATTCTTGTGATGATTTTCAACGATTATATTATTATCATAACTGAGCAAACAAACCCTCACACACAAACACACACACACACACACACACACACACACAGATGTTTTAGTTAAAATTCTAGAGTTATCATGAGAGTTATTTTGTTTTTTCTTCAAATTGGTCTCACGATTTTAGTTTTAAGCGCAATATACAAGAAATTTGAGCAAACGGTCCTTTTGAAATTTCCCAAGGCTCTGGCGGGTTAATCGTAATAATCGGGTTAACTTGAAGGCCACAACGTTGAACGATGATCTCTTAAGGGCTCAAGAACTCAATTGATCTCCATAGCTAGCCAAAGTCAATGTCAATGTCAATGTCAATGTCAATATCCATGTCAAACGTCGAATGTCTAATGTCAAATATGTCAAATATCAACACGTAGCGAAATTTAATTTTTTTGTGTTGCGTTTTGGCAAATTTCAAAGCACTGTTGCCAAATTTCTTGACGGTTCAATGCTAATCGAACAGTAAATAAACATTACAATAAAAATGAAACAAAAAACAAACAAAAAAAAAAAAACGAAATAGTTAAATATTCCCAAAAATCGCATTGATCTCATGGATTTTTTTAACATTTACATGAACAATTTTTAATTGCATAAAACGCGAAGAGAAATGGGTAACTTAGGTATAATAATTGTGTAAAAGTCTAGCGTTTAGTTTATGAGGCGCCAAGCGTTTTAGTTTACATTGGTTAGTCTAAGTCTTCTCTAGCGATAAGCACAGAACCTTCGAATCTAACGGAATACAATGAAGAGTCAAGCGAAAAAGCCTGTAAATAGCGCAAATAAAATATTCATATGATTCATTTATTTTGAACCTTTTTCCCCCAATCCACAACAAGCAGCGAGAGTAGATCAAATTTCATATATGGATTTTTTTTATGTTCTTATGTTATTATAATCGTATACTTAATTTGTAAACAAATATTCCCTTCCCCAAACACACACACACACACACAAACACTCACTCATACTCATACACACCCAACTCGATGGAAATTTTTGTAAATTTTTGAAAAGTGAACTAGACACGCAAATTCTCTCTGAACGACACTGAAGACGAAGACCCTTTGCACACTGGTTCATTCTAATTAGTTTTCACGATGATCTCGGTAAAGTTTTGTGGCCGCGCGCCCGAAAGTCAGCAGCGATTTTTGGTTGCCATAAACTGAAACAAGAAACGAAAATAGCGAAATTTGTTTTTATTCCCAATGCGAAATCCGTTAAATCCGTTCAAATGTTAAAATGTTAAAAATTAAGTACACGTATCTCGTATCTCGTATCTCGTAATTTGTAAATAGCGCAAATCAAATGCCATTTTTTGTGTAGATGTCGGTGCCAAATGTGTGTCAAGTGCGCTGCCAACTCTTGTAATCGAAAGCTACGATGAACACGTATTCTAAGTTAATTCAGTTACGAGTAATACTATAATAAGAATCCTCCCCTACCAGACACACATGTATACCCACTCCCAATTCCCCAATCCCGATTATTACTTTCGATGCGGATTTGAATGATTTTCTTTGTAACTTGTACATTTATCATATGCTGTAATATTTTAATACATATAGTGTATAACTATGATCTCATGAATATGTTCATAAGACGCAAGTATATATAGTATATATAAACAATATATATATATATACATATGTAAATGGAATAATCACGCATACTAGATGTAAGAAGAATTATAAAAATCAGCATAAAGAATAAACGAAAAATAAAAAATATATAAAAACTGAAATACAAATCATCGGAGTAGGCGTTTCATTTCTAGAACCTTCCGAATGCTAGCACTGCCCAAACTCTACCAGAGCAGTGTCAGTTCACCAACTAAACAGTCAACACAAAAATAAAATAAAATAAACAGAAAATATTTCAAAATTTTTAAACTAAAAACATAACACAAACGGAACTTGTCAGCATATATTAACGTAATATATATACGTAATACAATGAACCGAAAAGTTTTAGATGCACTAGCCACCTTGCAGATGGGGGAGAAAATCTATGTTCCGATGGATACGATTATCCAGCAGATTGCTCTGGGCATGAGTGACTCTGACGATATGGCAAAAGTCGAGAAAGACGTGCGCCGCACCCTGGCCGGCTTGACTCGCATCGGCCTGTTGGAACGTTCTGGCGATAGTTACACTCGCACCCAGCTGGCCGAGACCTGCAGTAGCTTATACTTTACGGTAGGTAATGAATAATAATGGTGCCTTAAAGCGACTGCAAGCCTAGGGTTTCCACACAGCGATCGAGCGTCAAGCAGCCCAGACGCGAAGACTGCAGCGAGTACGAACTGAACAAGCCCAAAAGGTTTAAGTCTTTCGATGTCATGTGCACATCGTGTCGTCGGGCCATAGACTCCTTCTACACGACATACAGACGATTGCGGACTGAGTCACGCTTCAGGTTGTTCAATGACGTCACGCCGGGTGACAATCGGGCAATTCGCATGGCCAACCTAGAGAACATACCGCCGCCGGATGCTGCTGGGGAGCCGTTTTTGGGCACGTTTGGTGCACCACATTCGAATAACTGAAAAATCTCTGATCCAGTTCAATTTCTTCCATATTTAACGTTTCAAATTAACGTTGCATACTTTTGGGCATGCAACAAACTCGCTAGCTATTCAAAGTTATTGTACAGTCCTCGTACCATGGGCCGCAGGAACATTATGGAATTAATTTAAAATTTATTTTTGTGTAAGTTTATATCGACAATGTTTAAATAAAACGAGTAAAGCGGGCAAAAACTGAATGCTCAAATAATTTATAATTTATAAGTTGGGCTTGTTTTTTCGTTTTACGTAGACTAAGGGCAAGAGTCTGAATTATAAAGCAAACTACATGTAATAAAACACCTTGAGAATAAATTTGATAGAGCTAGCTCTGTGCATCTCTGAGATCTATGCGTTCGTACAGACATGCAGCTTATTATAGTATTGCAAAGCGGCTCACAGTTGGCATCTTCGCAGGGTTCAACCCTTGTATGGTATGACCCCGAGGCTGTGGTTGAGCGACAATTGCTGGCCACTTAACCATTCATTATTTCGGCTAACCCAATTTGTAGTTTTTGTGGCCGAGGATTAATACTCATAATTGCTCATAATGCTGTGCATGGGGCACGCGACCTGGTAACAGGATACGTGGCACACGGCTGCGGATGCGAGTGCGGGGCATGTCAGAAAAGTGATATGTCATTAGCGGCTTAGGCAGCCGTCGATTGCAACTGAACCGAATTCGAATCCGGGAACACACAACAACCTGCACACCCGCCGAACCCCCGCCCGCCACGGCAACATCCGCTTCCGCCCACAGCTGTCAATCAAAAGGCAGGCGCATAGAATATTAGATTTGCATTGAGTTGCGTGAATCTGGACGTGTGCCGCCAGTCCACGGCTGACTGGCTACTGCCTGCCGCGATCCCATCCACAACCAGATCCGAATCTCATTTGACATTTAAGTGTCAGCGCGTGTCGCATTTGCGGCAGGCTGGGCGTGTCCTTTCATTCACAATGAATGCGTGCAACTTGCAGGCCTTAAATTAAATTTTAAGCCATACCAATCAATAGGTCGCCCACTCCATGAGCTCCATACTTGGCTAGTTTATGATAATTACTTTTGTCGCTGGCACCTGCCCCCCCCCTGCACTCTCCTGGCATCATCGTCTGGCATTGTCACTCGCGGGCAATTTTATTATCCACTCAAACCATTTGCCAATGGTTTCGCCACAAACGCAACCCAACCCCACCATACCGCATCATACCCATACACCTTGCTTGGTTTCGGATTATTAAAATTATCGAGGAGCCGCACACAGTTGCCGTAAATTAAAGTCGATTAAAGTCGTCGCCGTGCAGGACCCTCTTCCTCGTCCTCGCTTGGGAATCTGCAGTTGCCTATTTAAGTGCCGCAAAATAATTCAATTATAAAATACAAGTTATTAGAGTCGCATCTGTTGCGGCTGCCAAAGCAATTTGAGCATCAAATAGAAAAAGGAAGCACGTAGAAATGGCCAACGATAGTGCGCACTCAACTGTTGAATACCCTGCTAACCAGGCCCAACAGTTTAAAAAGCAAGTGTGTCCAGTTTAACAAATTTTTAAATTTAATTGCATTGATACTTCAGGAAAACTGAGCTCTTCCTTTAAGCTCTTTATAAAACTAAATTTTTTAATAATATATTAAAAAAATAGTATACTTGTAGTATATAGTAAAAATGTATAAATAATATATTATATATAGTATAATGAAAGTATGTCCATTAAGTCCCTAAATCAATCTTTAAATCTTTGAAATTATATTTCTACACTTTGTATACATGCACACAAACTGCATATACCCCAGTGATTGCAGGGTATTCAGCCATGCAAACCCTTGCGCTCGGCTTGCAAATGTTTTAAAATTCCCTATCAGCAAAACTGCATTAAGAATTCATTACAAAGTACTTACATTTCCAACTCTTGCCCTGAATGTAAATTTCTCAGGAGTTTGTACAGTTTCCAAAAGCGATCTATAAATAAATATCCATAAAACATAGCGTAGTAATTACTTTAAATTACTAAGCTTTAAAAAAATCTGTAAATGCTATGAAAAGAAAATGAAGAAAATAACTCAAAAATAAAGGGAAAACTTTGCGTGATGATTTTCTTCAACACATGGCTGCAGTTGAAAGTCTAGGGTTGTCAAGTGCCTGCGCAGTTGTCGCAGCTGCAAATATGTTTGACTTACTCGGAATACTTTCTACCCTTAACACACACTTAGCACAGCGACTGGGGATGAGGTATGCACTATGTGATATAAAGGATAAAATGGACTCAGCCTTCAGGTCAGAAGCGAGACTCATAAGCAAAAGCGGATGATAAGGGCGATCGCCATCAACGTCTTTCGGGTGCCTTATTGACAAACTAATAAAAGCAGGCAAAGACAGCACTGGACATGGGGGGAGGAGGTGGGCCGCTGCAAGACGAGACGATTTATTAAAATCCCTGTACATGGCATATACTACAAGCATACATATAAAAAGCGACGCCACTGACCGTTGATATGATGAGTAATTTGCTTTTGGCTTTTAGTGCTACAGACGACAACGATGCCTGATGATGGGCACGATTGTGGCGTGTGGGATAAGGCCGAGGAGTAGGGGAACGGGCAGCGGAACGACAACGATGTCGGAATAGTAGCAGGACACGGAAATTAGTGCGGAAACGGCTACTACGCTTAGCAATCTGTCAAAAAGCCAAAATGTAATAAATGAGACTGAGGCGCGCACACACACGGTACACACAGTACACACTCTTCGCTTGCCCACAACATGGTCTCAGCATAATTCATATATCATGCCGTGGCACGACAAAAGGCGCTGCCAAAGGATGACGCTATGAGCCTGGCCATATATATACGTATATATATGGTCCCACATGCGACCCGACCCTTTGCATGAGTATACGTATTTCATTACACGTTGATAAGTGCTCATTTGTCCACTTGCTGTGGGCTAGGGAGAGGCCAGCTCGGATGCCAACAGGCATTTCATAATAATTTTAACAACCTTTTTACGCAAACATGCAGCATTTGCTCCAGGGCCGAACCTGATGTTAATATTAAATGCAGCGACCCCATGCCCATCCCGCTCCACTTCCCATTCAAATGCTCCTTCCGTTCTTTATTTAGTTTTGCACAATTTTACGCTATGCTGCATGTCATATTATTCGAATTTATGCATGATAAAGAGTTCTTTGCACACAGCCGGGCACTTCCCTGGGCTATGATCTATCATCTATCGCAGAGTCGCCTACCAGTGCGTTGCCTCACGATTGATCAATCGATAGCTGAACCCGGAGTCAGCGATATTGACCTTGCGTAATTTCCCCACTGAAATCAGTCAAAAATGTAAACAACACAAGCGATAAGCATACTCGACTGCCGCATACCACGCAATGCTAAATTAAGAGAATGATAGTAATATTTTTTGCATTTATAATTGCATGGGTTATTTGCGGTAAAGATATTACAAACAGCTTTTTTAATATTTTATAGACTCAATTTTAATTTTTTAATTTTATTTAATTTTATTTTCTTAATCATTTTAATAAGTTTATTGTTAAAGTTAATTTTATTTATTATTTCAATATGTATTTTCCTCATTTAAATAAATAAAAATACAATTTACCATCATTTAAAGTCATTAATTATTCAAGTTTGAAGCACTAATTTAAAATAATTTATTTATATTCAATTTTAATTTTTTCTTTTTTTATTTTATTTTCTTAATCATTTTTATTAGTATAATTAATATTCGCATTCATTAGGAGTCACTTATTAATTAAGTTTATTTAATGTTTTATTTCAATGCGTATCTTTCACATTTAATTAAATAAAGCTATAATTTACAATTATTTAAAATCATTAATTATTCAAGTTTGAAGCACTAATTTTAAATATTATATTTATTTTTGATTTATTTTAATTTTATTTTTTATATATTATATATATAGATATTTAATGCTCTTGGCCTTTTTTAAGGATTTTTCTTATCAAATAGAATAGAAGAAATTAGAAAAGTGTATACAAAAATGTAAAGATCTGTACATAATATATTGCTGCTGCTTTCATTTTTAATAATCGCATATACCCAATTGGCCAATTTGAATGGGTAACCGAATGAGCTAAGCAAATTGGCAACTTTGCCAAAATTGGCATCAGGTGTGGTTGAACGACACAGATTTGGCACAGATCCCAAGCTGAAGACTGGCGTGGTTAAACCACGATCTTCATACTTCGGTTTCGCTTTCGATATGACCGTCAAAACGGGCCCAAAGCCGTGACTGTTATAGCCTGTTACCTCATGAGCAGTCTCCGTCTCTCGCTCGCTCTCTCTCACTCTCGTTCGGTCAGTCTCTTCTGCCGACTTTGTCGCCGTGTCTATCTTCGGCTCGAGTCAATAAAACGTGTAAACGTATTATTACGCCGCTTGGAAAAGAAAGCCAGGAGGGGGCGCTGCTGCTGCCACTGACTCGGAGTCTGAGACTAGACCAAAAAATTACTCAATGCGCCGCGTCTCAGTTGCGGCTAAAAGCCAACGTCTTGTCTTGGCCGCGTCTCTCTGCGTCTCGGCTCTTCGGTTTCTACTTTCACTCTCGCTGACTAATTCGCTTCTCGTCTTCGTTGTTAGTGTTGTTGTTGGCCGGCTAATTAAGCCATTTGGCTAACTGGCTCGACATCTGGCCCGCTCGCACCCAGCGCATTGTACCATAATTGTAATTTGTCCGCTTTAAACCAGATGAGGCTTACGGAAAGTGTAACAGATGCGTGGCCTGTTGCCTTTTGCCTGTTGCAACTGCACTCGTAATTGAGCTGAACTCACATGGTTGCATGGTTAGTTGGTTACAGCGATGCTTTATAAAATTGGGAGGCTAATTTGCTCTCGCACTCTCTCTCTCTCACTGTCTATCTTCAGATTGGCATCACTTTTCTCTCTCTCTATAGCGCTGTCACTTCGCTCTGCCTCTCTCTACTGATCTTGCGCTTTATTACAGCTGCCTCTCTGACTTAGACAAGCCAACAACCTCGATCAAAGCCACGCTCTGTCTTTGTATACCCGCTACGATTAGGGTAGAAGGGTATTTTAGCTTTGTGTTAAGTTAAATTGTATGTAACAGATATAGATGGGCTTTACCCGCTTCGGGTCCACAGGCCTGTACCTCTGTCTGTTTGTATAATAAACGATATCTCAGAGATCCTCAGAGCTAGGGTTATTATTTTTGGCATGTAAAACAATTATTATTATCTGAATACTTGCCTCAAATTTCATTGCATTTTGCTTTGTAAATGTAGAAGAAATTTTAGAAATGATTTCACAGAATGAGCAAGTTTGTGACGGGTATATGACAGTCGAGCACACTTAGTCGTAGCGTTTTAAGTTGTGTTTCCTTACGGGTATATGATAGTCGAGCATACTTAACCGTAGCTTTTTAGCTTGTGCTACCTTACTCTCTCTCCCCTCTCTCTCTCCCTCTCTTGTGCTGCCTCTCTCACAGCGAAAGCCCCCGAATCGACTCGGTAGACTCAGCGCAGCTTGGCTCGAGGCAAGCGCTGCCTCAGCTCAGACGGCGCGTGTCACACGAACGCGACACTCGAAGCAGCTCAGACGTCGCTGCGCATGCGAAGCTCAAGTCGAAACCAAAACAAGAAGAAGAAAGAAAAGAAGAGTGTCTTTTCGAGCCCCGCTTAAAGTTTGGTTTTGTCGCGCGGAAGGTGCCAGAGCAGTGCAGTGTGTAAGTGTGGAGTGTGGAGTGTGGAGTGTGGAGTGTGAGGCAAGAGCCGAAAGTGCGCGAAACCCGGAGGCAAATCAAGAGCAACGAGGGCGAACTAAGCGTGTGGCAATTGCGGCAATTTGCCAGACATGATGCCAGCCCATGCCAGAGCGCAGCCAGGCAAGAAGCGAGTAGAAAAGAAAGCGTCGTCTGCTGTGTCTTCTCCGTCTGAGTCGTTCCATTGTGCAAGTGAACAGCAAACATTGCGTAAAAATTTGCCAAGCAAAAGCGTTGCTAGCATTCCACAGTGCGTGCCAGCTAACCCTGCCCATAGACAAGGGAGGGGAGCTGGCACAGTGAGTGGATTATATAATTTGCCAGGCACACGCCCAGCTGGTTTAGGGCGACAGCAGGAGCAGAACACGTACTCCAGTTTGCAGAACACGTACGCGCTGCGGTGCTCTTTGGTTTCCGTGTCCATATCCGAACGTATTCGTGTTTGTCTTTGAACCGAAATTGCAGCTCGTCTCAAGCGTAAAGTGTCCTTTCGTGTCTCGCCGGTTGTGTGTATGTGTGTGTGTGAGTGTGACGCTTATTAGGGGAACTGTCCGCACATTCTACAACGCGCTGGGAACGAAGGCACTTTGTGATCCTTGCACCTGCTGCCTGCTCGCAGTGTCGCTGCAACAGGAGGTGTCTCGCTTTACTCGGTTTAACTGCAGCGCCCTCTGTCGCCCGTGCACTGCAAATGCAATTTTCTAGTAGCTCTTCGTGCGTCTCCCGCTGCTTGCACCATAAAATTTTGGGGGCAATTACAGTTACAGCTGGCAGCTGTCTCTGTCTTCTCCTAAGTCCGGGAATGTGCTACTGCTTGTATGTGTAATTGCATGAAATTTAAATTTTATACCCGCTTGCCATACTCGCTTTTATAGCATTATTATGGCACAGCATAAATAATAAACCGCTGCTCCAGCTGCAGCTCCAGCTATAGCTGCTGCTCCTCCTCCTCCTCATCGAGTTAAACACTTAAAAGTTTCGCCAAACATTCCGATACTTTCGGCTGCGTCTCCATTCGTCATCGCCGCCCGAGACAGAGACAGAGAGAGAGAGAGAGAGAGAGAGATTCCAGTTTGGAGATCCGCTTGAGATTCAAGCGAGCCACACAATAACCTTGACTTTATTTGTATGCAAATCGAAAAAGCGACACGTTTATGGTGAAATTTATTTACCGAACGAGCTGCAGAAAAGTAGGCTGACAGTGTGTGGCTTATAGAATACATTTATAAATCAGTTTAGGCAATTTGTCATTTTACTTTCTCTGCAACGCAACAACAAGCGTGCTCAATAGAAAGATACCCTATGCCAAGTTCTCAAAATATTCAACTGAATCCATACCCAACACAGATACCTTACAAGTTCTTATCGATTTTCGATAGCATAGTAAAGTATATAGCTTTATTTCTTTGCTTAGTATTTAAATTCCAAAATTAAATAATTGTTTTGTCGGTATTTTAAGCAAGCTTGAGCTGCGTACGGTACACGGAAACCTTCACACCAAATTTGATGTCTATAGTTTTTATAATAGTGGAGATCTCTGCGATCATACAAACAAATGCCGTAAAGGGCAGACAGACGAGGCTAAAATGACTCAGCTTTTGATATTGAAAATATACAAACATAAACACGTACATACAAGCTTACACATTTAATGGAGTAACCCACAATATTATAAAAGAAACTCACATTTTCGGACTGAGACCCTCGATAATATAAGTCTGAATAAATCAATGATTTCTCTGACTATTCCATAGTAAATAATTATTATAAATAAAACAAGGTAGTTTGTTAACGTGTAGAGGGTTTTACGCAGCTTTACCCTATGAAGGCAGCAGACTCGAAGACATTTTCCTAGCCAAGTAAAGCCACTCTGAATAGTCAATAAGACGCCGCAGTGATCCTGCGGATGAGTTGCGGGTGTGGGAGGCAGGAATACAGTCAGAGGATTATGTATATGATGATATGGGCAAATCGTTGTCGTTGTCATCTTGGAAATAAAGCTGATGGTAACGACGCAGACTGCGGCGTGCGGCTGCATAAACAGAGAGCGAGCATAAAAAATGGAATTAAACAAATGTCTCGCGGGTAGAACGACTGAGACTGGCTTCGTGGAGCACGTGAGAATTGCATTAATACGAATGCAAATGGTACAGCGGCCCCCACGGCCGGGGGGTTGGGGGGTAAATCTATGAATTTATGTGCAAATGTTGCAAGAAATTCGGCGGGGACCCTGGAGAAATTGCAATCCCGCGCAGTTTGATGCGAGCTGACAGCAAGTTTTTATGTTATTTCAGGCGACGTGCGAATGAATTGCTGAGGCGAGCAACACCCCGAGACCCAACCGCAGCAGCCCAGCCGTATCCTCCCAGTGCCGTATCCTGTGCCGGCGCCTCCCTCTCCGCGACATGCAGTACCGAGGAGAGCCGCAAAGCAGGCGATGGAAAATTGCATTTCTAATTATCGCATTAGTCGGCGACGTGTCGTGCATAAGGAATAACGATGCCGCGCATGACGAGTGAGTGTTCATGTCATGTCTACCTTAATTTATGCAAATGCTGAAAGTTGTGCTCCCCCCTACCCACCCACCAACCGCTGTGATTCTGCAGGCACAAACACATTTCCGCAAAGCTGAAAAACTTTTTTCCCTCGGAGCCAGCACCGGCGCCGCCAGCCCCAACGGAAGTGCAGACCCCACAATTAACCGCACGCGTATCGAACGGCGGATTTAGACCCTCGCAGCTGCTGGAGTTCACCCCGTCGGATGTGATGCACGGCGGCAGCTTTCAGCGTTATCCGCCCAGCTATCTGGAACCCAATTACAAGCATCAAATGCCCAGTTCCGTGTCGATCGACAAGCAGTTCGCGTTTCCCAGTGACGAGCGACAGTCAACTGGACAGGTGCCCACCACACCGGTGGTCAGTTATCTGGATCCGTACACGCAGCAGAACTATCGCTACACGACCACCACGAGCACGCCTCTGTATCTGCGCGAACAGCCGCACGGGCAGGAGGATCAGGTGTACACGGTGCAATCCACACTCCTGGTGGGCAATCACTCGCCCAACGCGCAGCAAACACGTCCCGGCATCGTGGAAGATGTCTATCTAAAGCGACCCGGTTACGTGTTCGACGAGAGCTCCTCGCCGAGCTACCGTCGTCCTGTGGCAACGACCGCCACATCCACCTCCACGGCGGGCAGTTCGGCGCATAAAATTTCATACGATTCGCATGATTACCCGCCTCCGAGCTACGCAGCGCAGCAGACTTCCAATTTCGTGGCGCAGCCCACGAGAGCGACTCCACCTCCGTCACGCCCCGCGCCGTCAGTCCATCGGCCGCCTTACAACCGCCAAGACGTCAATGACAACAGACCATTAGCAGGCTCATCGATACATGAAGCCGCTTATGCGTACCCGGCGCAGCCCTCGTCCCACTTCACCGCCTCCTCCTCATCCCCCTCCTCCGGTTCGTCTAATTATGCAAACAACTTTGGTAATTATTTGCAGCGTCCACCCGGCTACCCCAGCCACAATCCCGCTCACTATCAGTACGAGCCTTTGGGGAGGCCTCCCCCGCATCAACAGCAGCAGCAGCAGCAGCAACAAAGACCGGGACACAATTACTACGAGTATCAAATTGGCGAGATACCACCGCAGCAGCAGTTCAACTATCGTCCTGGCCCAACACCCTCCTATCGCCCGCCCTACCAAGAAGCTTCCGAGGCTGGGGGCGTCGGAGGTCTAGCCACTTTAGCATCGTTGTTTAGCTCGACCCAACAATATGCGCCACAATTTACGAATCTGCTGCTGGGCGGGGCACCTTCCTCCTCCTCCTCCTCCTCCTCCTCCCCCCATCGAACAGTCCACTCGGCAGTCTCTTAGGCGCCTTTGCCGCTACCCAGCAACAACAGCAGTCGCATCCAGCCCAAAGACCTCACAACACACAACTCATTAGGGCTCTGGAGAACATCGCACGCAACGACGATTTGCAGTGTGTGCCCAAGGTGCTCTGCCAGATGATTGCCAGCCAGACGTTACGTGGCCAACTGCCAAGCTTCATTACATCCCCGGCCATAACCAAGTGAGTAGGACTAAGGGTGGGGCAGTCGGTAAGGCTATCGGACAGGGGCTTAGTTGTAAGTAAATATTATTAAATTTGCATTCTCCAACCCAGGACCAAGTCCGAGTCCGAGTCCGAGTCAGACACAAGTGCAAGGCAAGTGCCTGCCTCATTCCACTCCGGTCCAGTTTAATTTCGAACCGGCGTTAACTGGGATTAGTCTTCATTATGCAAGTCGATGTGGTCCAAGCGTATTGATTGTTCTATCAAATGAGCCACGCTCTGATTGAGATGACTCCCCGAGAGGGAGATGGGAAGTAACCCCCGGGCAAATTAAAACTGTTTGACTTTTGTGTTGCGTTTTGAATTCAAATTGACATTTGCCCAATTACTCCAAACCTGGTTAGGTAATGAGTAACTGAAGTACCTGGCACCAACAGGATAATCAGCGGAACAACCCTACAAAATACCCGCTCTAGGGACACTTTTTGATTTAGTAAAATAAAAGAGTTATCTCGCAACCCCCATGGTTCAATCGACCATGTTCTACTTCAGATGTAGGAAAGATATCTCGAAACTTTGCTCTATATGAAGAGTAATGTGAAGGGAAGCATTTCTGCATCCGATTGAGTTCGAAATGTAAAGGTCTTCTTCAGCTGTTGGGCTAAGTCTTTCACCCAGAAATAGGAAAGATCCCTCCAAACTTTGCTCTATATAAAGAGTAATGTGAAGGGAAGCATGTCTATATCTCATTGAGTTTGAAATAGAGGGGTATTTTTTAGCTGTGCTAAGTCTTTCATTCACTGTCCTAGGTCAGTTATAGGAAAGATCACTCCAAACTTTGCTCTATATGAAGAGTAATGCGAAGGCAAGCATTTCTGCATCTTATGGAGTTCGAAATGTAAAGGTCTTCTTCAGCTTTTGTGCTAAGTCTTTCAATCACTGTCCACAGCTTCCTTGCCGGCTTTCCTGTAGCCTCGCCAGCTCTCATCTACGGTCGTGCCGCACTACTTGGTATTAGCGGGGGCGAGCGAAGCTGCATCCAGACGTACGAGAAGTGTCCAAAGAATGAGGTAAGTCTTTGGCATACCAATCCGGAGAAGCTTACTCATTACAATTCAAACTGATATGCCTCCACCCTCCTTGAGCAGATGGAAATCATTCACTATCTGAACAATCATCGCGGCGGGTTTTTTAAATTCTTCAGCGAACCGGAAGATGGTCTGCATCAGGCACAGCAGAGCGAGGCAGGCGGCGGTTCATTGTTTAGCTTGTTGTCGGCGCTTACAGGCGGTGGACAGGTGACGCGCACTACACCACGACCGGTGGTGGCACGACCCACCCAGACACCTAGCACGGATATTGCCGACGGCATTGGCAGCTTCTTTACGCGCGTGTTGTCCGACTACCTGAGTGGGGTGGAGCTGCAAAGGCGACGCCGGAGGCGAAGAAGCTTGTTGCCAACGGAAATTAAACGCAATTTTCAGACGGATAAAGACCCTTTGATGGCCGTTGATTTTCACGACCAGGAAGATGACTTGGATACACAGAGACAAGTAAAATTTCTGGACGATGAAGAGGTGGAGGCGGCACAGGCTCACACCGAGCTGATAGGAGTATTGCAATTTCCCGAAGACGAGGGCGAGGGTCGTGTGCTGCACTTCAAGGGCATACACTCCGAAGAGGAGAGCCACGATGGAAGCGTGCGATTTCCGGATGCCACTGCGGAAGCCAAAGTTATCTACGAGTTTAATCGCAACGCAGCGCAACGCAAGCTAAGATTTCCTCAGTCCGATTCGGATGAGCAGGTGCGACAGGCCAAGAACCTCGAACTGTCCGAGGGATGGGCAGCAGTGCTACCCAATGGTCTAACCCCAGCCGACTACGGCGAGAACAAGCGACGTGGCAAACGAATTGTCTTCAAGGACAACAATGAGCACGTCGAGCAATCGGATGAGTTGCAGCAGCCAGAGCAGGCAAGGCTAGAAGATGCATCCGTTGAAATATCACTGAGAGAGGAACAACCACAGTTGACTCCACCCAATGCGGTCTACGAAGAGGCAGCTCCGCCGCAACGCGGTGCCCGAGTGATATTCCCCGATCACTACGAGCGACACATACGTCGAGGCAAGATACTAACCCGTCCAACCTACGCGCCCAGCTACGAGTACAACGAGCGGCCTCAACCGAAGGAGGAACGCTTTGTCGTTAGTGACGAGCATAGACCGATTGAGCACTACCGGCTAGAGGACCAGTCGGACTACCAGACCAACTATCTGGGTTCGATGAACCAGGGCGAGTACGTGCCCGAAAGCACCGTACGCTTCGAGGAGCCTCAAAGCTACAGACCGCACTACAACTATCCCAATGTGAACTACATAAGCGACGATCGGTACAGCAATGCGTACCAGACAAGCTCGACGAGAAGACCCAAACACGAAGACGACAAAAATATCTATGTGACCAATGCGCAGGGCATTACGGAGTATTACGTTAGGCCCGACGGACGTAAGGTCTATCTGGGCACAGGCTGAGTGTTCGCAGAGCATAGGCGAGGCTTCTAGCATAAGTTTCTAATTCTGTAAATATTTTCCAACACTGAATTATTTATTAAACACGTAGCTACTACAAAGTCGAGAGAACTTTAATCTGTTTCCCCTGAGACGGCAAATCAACAAGTTGCCAGAATGAAAAATTCAAACCGAACTACACATAAATCTAGCGGCAAACGGCTATGTCGCGGGAATACGAGTCCGTTTGAAAAATTAAATGTGATAAACACAGCGGGAAAACGGCATGGAAAACCTCGCGCACAATTTCGCTTCTTTTTTTCTGTCAGCGCGTTTCCCAAATGGGACGACGCGACGCGACGCGACGCTGCCAAATCACACAAAAATGCAAAATGCAAATGCAAAAAAGTGCAGCATACTTTCGTGCTGCGGCAGAGTTGCCAGCGTCACCAACTCTCGAAGCGTCGCTTGTCGCTGCCCTTGTCTACACTGGCTGTCGCTATATTTTATTTGCACTGCGGGTGTACCTACGAGGGGGAGGAGGGGGGGGGAACTGATGCACAGTGCCTGCCAACATATGCAACGAGTTAATAAATTGCACAGAGCGTTTGGTTAGAGTAGTAGGGGCAGTCGGGGGGTTGGACGAGGTTCGTGGGGATTGTGGACTTTGGCAAGAGGGGATTGTGTACTTTAGCAAGAGCTGCTACTGCTGCAGTGCTTGAAACGAAAAAGAAAAGCGTTCAAACACAAAGAGGGAACACAGAAGGTAAAAACCAAAAGGTTTGACTAGGAGATACTGCGCAAATCTGTAAAACAATGAAATGTCTTTTATGCCAAGATATACTGCAAATAAACTAAAAAGTGAAGAGCACAACTTTTGATAAGTTTTCTTTGTTTTTCAGAATTTCAATGGGCTTAGAACTTTTTCCTAGCATTTTTTTTCTAAGCATTTTTGAAATTTTATTATTATTATTATATTTTATTTTTTATATTTTAAAAGACATCTTGTTTTCCAGCTAGTTTTAGTAGAGTTTAATTGTTTAGATTTGTTTGACCTGCAGTCAGTCATACCCATTCACTGTGTGTGTGACTGTAGGGTATCTGCTAGCTGCGCTTAATGCCTTGCGTCAACAATTTTTGCGCGCCGCTGCAAAGTATGCAATGGTTTTCCGTTTTTTGTGTTGCATGCTTTTTGGTGTATCAATTTTTGTTTGCACCAAAAGAACGGCGACTCCTCGCTCTGGCGGCGAAGGGTGGAGAAATGCATTGTCCGAGCTGGAAAACAAATGAAACTTCGAGCTGGACAGCCCAGACATGATGCGGCATACACTCACAGAAAATTCAGTTACTTTTTTTGTTGATTTATTTGCTTACCCTTCGTACATACTTATAAGACTAGACTAAGCCTATGCCGTCTGTTGTTGTTTAAATGAAAACCCCTTGGAGCAACTAACAGCACGAGCTGGTATGGATGATGTGGATGATATGGGAGTAGTGCAGGTATGAATGTATGTGAGTGGGAAGAACTTAACACAGATGTACATGCGATTGATGACTACACGATACCCAAAGCATAACCCGAACCCCCCGGGCTGAGCCGGCCCATCTAGCGGGGCTGTGGAGGCGGCAGCGGTCCGGTACCTGGACAGGGCATACGCTTGGCCAGGTGCTTGCAGAGCGGCACATCCCGCACGGCATCGCCGATGAACAACGAGAGCAGATACCATTGTTTCTGGCCGCCGGTTGATTGCACTTTGTAGTTCCTGAGTGGTTCGGTCGAGAGTTGTCCATGGGTTGAGTTGGTTTTTTTACGGTATTCCCGGCGAGGTTGGCAGCCATCAGTCAGCGAGCACAATAGTCGGAAACGAAAGCGGATTACAAAAATAATTACTTGTAAGTAGCGAGTAATATACACACAACCCTGCCGCCCGAGTTCCGCAGAGTTGCCACACTGCAAACAGAAGTCAAGTGCAGCAGGGCAGCCTGGACTGGCCTGGCACGAATTTAAGAACTTAAATACGCAGTCTGATATATGAAAGAGATACTGCAGGTATATATATATATATATAATCAAGACTCCCAGTCACCTGGTCTGTCTCACACGTCTGCGTTGGCATAATTTAATCAACTTGGTAACAAACCCTGCAAACCTGCAGTGCGCAGTGCAGCCAAGCGAGAGCAGGGAGAAGGTATTGAAAAATAAAGCTGACCTAGGCGAGAAAACCCGGAGGGCAGAGAAGAGGCTGCTGGCCACTGTGTGCTCGCATAAATTTAATCAAAAACTTTAATCATATTTTATTATTACAAAACACGTCGTGGGCAAACGAAACAAAACTTCTAATGCCAATTACATTTGCAGAGCAACGAAAACTAAACAGAACTCGTGCAGGGAGCGTAGGGTAGTGCCAGAGGAGACTAGGAGACGGGCAGACGGGGAGACGGGCAGACGGGGAGACGGGCAGACGGGCAGGCGGGGAGACGTTGAGCACATTTCAAAAATAATTTTGAATATTTGCACTTGACACGTTGGGCCAGAGCACTTGGCACCACGTTCGTTCGTCTCGCTCTGCGTCTCCCCCCGCCCCACCACCGCCCCACTGCCTGAGCTGGGAAAACTTTGAGTGTTGAAAATTTTGCATGTTAAGTGTGAAAATGTCAGACGCATGTGCAACTGGTCGAAAAGGGGCAGCTCTACGTACGATATGACACAATATTAAATGAAATTTACAACAATGACCGGCGCCATGAATGCCAAATGTTGCGCATACGACACGTATGCCAATGGTTTTGCCTTGGTCAGGTCAGTGCAGCATGTTGATAGAGCAAGAAGATTCCCAACTTGAATTAATTATAAATCACTGCAGTCGAGCAAGACAAGAATAAGCAATGAAAAACAGTTGCGAAAAGAAATTTATACATCCATTTCTTCTTCCTTCTTCCTACTCGTACGCGATTCGCATTGCATTACCATGACAATGGCGGACGAAAGGGCAACTTACTCATCGAGAGCCGAGAAATTTATGTAAACTTACAAATTGAAATCCGAACCCGAAGTCGGAGCCAAAGCCAAAGCAATGACATGCACATTTAGACAAAGCGGAGACCGGGAGGGAGACTGCGAGGGAGACTGGGAGGGGAGTCTGGTAGTCGAAAGCGAAGACATTAAATTATGCGCAGATGAGTTAGCATTGCCAATGACAATGGGGAGCTGAGACGTAGCACAAATAAAAATTGATTGAAAAACATTCGAGCTAAAAACAAGCGATTCATTTGCCAAATGACAAGAGCAGCAACAACAACTGCAACTGCAACGCGGCAATAACGAATGCAATCCGAGAGAGCGAGAGCGAGAGGGATACTCGTAGGAACTACCAAGTGGGAGTACGAAATGGGGGGGGACAAAACAAAAGTTGAAGTTGTTACACTCAACTTGGCTGCAAAGCCATAAAACCCGTGCAAGAAGCAGAAGAAACAGTTCCGAGTGAAGTTGGGATTCGGCAGACAATACCGGCAAGTACGCAGAGGAAATTAAGTGCTACCAAGCCATTTCTGGCAATTACCAATTGCATGACCTACCTCAAGACCTCCGCCCACGGTGCATGGGCTGCTGCCTTGCCGTCGTTGACAACACGTCGCTGGCTACCGGCACGGGAGGCGTGTACACGACAAGGTTCCTCCAGTATGCAGGCGCCCAGTCCGAACTCGCGTTGAATCTCCTTCTGCGCCAATTCCGCATCCAGTGCCAATGGGTGAGCGGTGTCACGTCTGTTGCGGGAGCGATAGGTGCCTGCAAAGAGAGAGAGAGAGTGAGAGAGAGCGACAGTTAGAAAGAGACACAGTTTGACACAGTGAGCTGCCCGTCGCGCAACTAACTCGGGTATTGCCCAGCTTGTTGTGGATTTACCCAAGCAAAACATTACCAAATGCCTCAACTACGCGCGGCTGTGACAAATCTGTATTCCAACTTCAAACCCGGCTCGACTTCAGCTGGCATTGACCTCATTCGGCTTGGCTAAGTGGACGTACACGAGACGAAAGAGTATGATAGACAACTAGCATGTTGTCGTCATATCTTCGAGTACATATGGTAACTTGTTGGGTAACCCGAACGAAAACTCAGTTCCTCGAGGGATGGGGACAGGCAAACCCATTGAGCCTAAGCCTGTTCTGCTTACCTGGACTCAGTGAGTAGGCCAACTTCTTGGCGAACTGCGACAGACGTACGGATAGCACGATGACCGGAAAACCGACCAGCTGCACGGGTAGCTCGAACAAAGGATCGGGATTCTGGGCAAGACCCTCCTCGACAAACTCGAGTAGCAGCACGAGCAGCACGTACAGCGTGGGCAGCAGCGATAGCGTGCAGATGTAACGAAGATTCATGATGATCCGCAAGCGTTGATGATCACTGGAGCAGGCAGCCAGACAACTTGGTGCGTTTAAAGTCTTTCGGTGACTAACGCGACTCGCAGACATTGCGAGCCACCAAAGCGCAGCGGACACAAGTCAGGCCAGAGCTGGAGAGAGATAGAGAGGGAGTGAGAGCGAGAGGATGACAAAAGCAATCGACGAAAAAGAAAAACAAAAGAAAATAAATGCTCGTTGCGGCAGGTTTAAGCGCGTTTTGCATTTTGACCAAGTTTCGTGCGGAAGCAAGCCAAGTCCAAAGCGACAAGTGAAAGTGAGCCACTGTGGTCAGCGGAGGGCGCATACCGAGCCTACTTACACACACACACACAAGCGGAGAGTGACAGAGACAGAGAGAGAGAGAGAGAGGGAGAAAGATAGGTGTATGGCTAACAGGGTGTGTACGTGTCTGCACACCTCAATTACAAAACTTACCAAACAAGCTGCTCAGCTGTTGACCAGTCTCCCTCTCTCTCTATCTCTCTCTCTCTCTCTCTCTCGCAGTCTTGCTCGCACTCTTTCTTGCCCCGCTCAATCACTTCTCTTCTCTCCTCTTCTCCACTTCGAGGCTAGTCTTTTGTAATTTCACAGAGTTATGAAATTTTCCAAGTCGCGGCCGTTACTTTTGCACTTGTGATTTCCTTTTGCCATGTTTACTATGGCTTTGCATATCATTTACACCAAGATCAGCATGATCGGCGTTACGGAGCGTATTCGACGATCAGTCTGCTTCCGTTAACAAGTCCAACGATCTTGAGGATGGGCGAGTTGAGCTTAAGCCGCAAACAATAGCGACAACTATTGGTACAGCTATTTTCCAGAGGTCGATCTGCCTAAAAAAAAAAAAAAATACTTACCAAATATTTATTTGTATACCTCATATGGGATTTGGTTTACTTTTCTATCTATAAAAATGTAGTAAGATAATATGTTTGCGCTTTATAAAGTCAAAGCAGCCTTTGCCTTTATTTACCATCTTCTATTTCAGTATTCTCTTTCTACTTCAATTCAATTCAATAATTATGTTATTATTTGTATATTATAATTGAAATTTGCTAATTTAATATAAACAAATCATAATATTTCGCAGCTCTAATCGAAAACAGTTAATTAGTGGGAATTTTGTTGGAGTTGGAGTGAGTTTACCAATGTTGATCTTGCCACTTCACACAGTTTCCAGCTGGACATATGTTACTCAAGTTCAGTCGATTGTTTGTTTAATCAATTCTCAGTTGCGTGGTCAGATCTCGGAGAGCACGTGCCGCAATCCACGCTTTGGTTAGAGTGTAATAATCACCAATAATAATTGGAGTCTGGGCAATAAGATCGATCATGGCACGGTAAATGTTACGGTGGCAATCATCAATTAACTTTGCTCGAGTTCTAGTCTAGACTAATTTCAGACAGTTCGAAGATCGATTAGAAGACAATCAAAGCAGTTAAGAAAGAAACTGGAATATATACAAAACTGATCAGTTTAAGCGATACAATTGGTTGAACAAGCTGAGAGGCATGATCTTAAAGTAGAAACCGACTAGTTACATACAACGTTATCGTTTCCTGTTTACCCTGCGCCATTTCTCTTAGTGTACTATGGCTTAAACTTCTCCCAGTGTACCCAGCAAGCTTGCTTGCATTTCGTGTTCACTTTGTTTTTGGTTTCTTTCTGCAATTTGCAGCAAGTTGAATGTGGGTTGCCGAGGCAGTTGCAGTGTTGTTCGAGGAACATGTTTCATGTTTTTCCAGCTGCTTGGCATGTGCAACAGTCTGGCACGAGATTGTAGTGTACTTGGCAGCGAGCTGGCTTTCCTTTTTCGCTTCCTTTCCTTTGCCTTTCGACACTGCAATGCGGAAGTATTAGGCAATCGCTTGACAAATCTATAGAAGTTTCAGTGCCGGCAACCGCGTAACAAGTGCAGGGTATCGAAAAAACGAGTAGCGAGTAACGAGTAACGAGTAACGAGTTAGCTGTATTGCACAATAACAAACAACTTGTCAAGCGTCGAGCCAAAAACTGAAGTGGCCCATTCCGAAATTGGGGCGCATGAAACAATGAAAGTGCGAGAGCCTTTGGCACGCAACGCAGCGCAACAACTGACCCAATTCCATTGATATTATTACAAATTGTTTACTTTTATTGTTTTTGTGTTTGCCAAGCCATGCGAAGAGCTTCAGAGCGTGGCACGGCACAGAAATCCCATGGTATGCTCAGCTTAGATCGTAGTAGAGTATTACCTAAGCTCGCGTATGGTTAGTCAGAATGCTCGTTGATTGAGCACAGAACCTTCGGCAAATGGGTATAAAGATTTATGGCAACAACAAGTTGTTTACTTTTCTTGTGCTGAGATCTTAATTAGCCAATAAATATTACCGTCATATTCGCGTGATTTCGGTCAAAACGAATCTTGTGTGTTTGCCATGCGAATCCTACGTGTTTGCCATGCGCAATGAGGCACTTGATGCGATTTAATGCCTGCGCTTGGCGTCTGCCTGAATTGTTCAAGTGCGCGTAACTGATGGGCGTGGGCGTGGGCATGGTCGTGGCAAACCACAAATACGCTCCAATTGCCTGCAGGGTAACTGGCAGTCGTGGACAGCTACGCATTGCAAGGCGAGTGGAATGGAACGCAGTATGCGCAGAGGAACGATTGGAATGAAGAATGAACAGTAGGCAACAATGCAAGCGGAATAAAACGCATTATGCGTAGACGAACGATTGGAATGAAGAGAGAAAACAGAGGAAACAATGCAAGACAGGGTGAACAAGGCACAGGGTTGTATTTTCTGGCACAAACGTACTGCCACGCCTTAAACCCATAGACAAAACGCAACTGAAATGAGTCTCTCATTCTTCTTTTCGCTCGCTTTCGATTTCGAAAAACCTTTTTTTCTCAAGCACCCGAAAGTATGCAATGCAATTTTGCAGTATTGCAGTGCATAGTGAACTGATCTACCCATTACACAGGGTTGCAATGCAACAAACTGCGCTTCTTTCACGCAGTCAGCTCTCGGATCGATTGTATATAAGCACGTGGACTTCAATCGTTCAGTGGATACTCCCCTGGCGACCTTGCAATAGCATTAGCAGTCTAAAAACACCCACAGCGCCCGATACAAGTCGAAAGTTTCGTAGGGTCCGCACAGGCAATGACACTGCGCGATCGACAACGATCATTAGACTGGGGAGACACAGACAAATGACAAAACACCTCAGACTATACATACATTTATTTACATACAATACAAAAGATCGAAGTTACTTACAAGCAGAGTGGGTCGGACTAGCCTTAGAGACTTACTGACTAATTAGGCCTTAGAGCTAGCAGATACAAATCGCAGTTGTCACATCAGTCATGCCACGGGCTCCAATGCGAGTGTGTGTGTTTGTGGTAAGCGAGAGCGGGGCGGGGCGGGGAGAAAACATATATATAGTACAACAGTATGATTACATGGACCAAATGGATGCAGCGATTGTGTGTGACTTATGATTAGTGCTTAGGAGCTAGTATGATCACAAATATTCGTCGGCATCTAAACGCGCACCTTGTAGCTCAGTTTCATTAGCTTCTTGGAGCTAATGGGGCAGTTGGGCCACAGATTGGCACATCCCATGGGTCCGCTCATATTGTCGCCCGTATGACGCAACAGTTCGCCCATGTGAGCGGCAAAATACCATTTGCTCGGCGGCATATTCATCATCCAGGGCATGGTGGGAGATCTGCAAGGTTGCACACAGAAGGAAACGGAAGTCAATTATCATATATAAACATATCATAACTGTCGACTCGCTAGCAGTATTATGTCGGTCTATAAGATATCGAGCGCACAGCGATTAAACATTGTTTTGTCGCTCGTCTCACCTTCGAGTCAAGTGCGAGGTTACTAAACACCCGACTCTATGCGGCTTTAAGGTAGGTTACGACTCGACGGCGACCTTAGGCCCGTGTCGAGAGACCCGAGCTGAGCGAACATTCGGTTTATTTCCCTGAGCTGTTCCCACATAACACGCACGCGCCCCAAGTTCGTTGTACGCTCCATGCGGCTCGAGTAACTTGACAACCCTGGCTAAGTGCACTCAGATCGCGTGTGATCTTGTCACAACTTACCTGATCAATCTGAGCAGCTCTCGCTCCTTCTCACTCAGCTGATACTCTGGTTTCGCTGCCAGCTCGCACAGCATTTTGGGCAGGCATGACTCCTTGATCGTGTCCGTCAGCTGCGATTTGGTCTTCAGATGCGCTCCAGTCACTACGCCAGCTGGAACTGGTTTTAGAGCAGCTGCCGCCGAGAATTCGCCAAAGTCGTGCTCTAAAATAAATATATATATAATTAAATTTCATTAGTATATTGTTGCAATTGGAATGTGCAAACAAAATTCAAGATCGGCAAATAAAGGAAATCAAAGTATTATTCAGTTAAACAAACCCATTTGTTTTAAAGCATATTCCGCATTAGTTTAATTAAAAGCTGCAAGTAGGGAGCTATTTAAATAGACTAGTATTTGTGGAAGTTATAAAATATATTCCTAAAAGTTTACCAAGCACAGAGAGAAATATCTGCTAGTTCCTACTGTATATACTCTTGATTACTTGAGATATTTGCATGTTTTTGGAACAAGTTTGTTTTGCTATCAAGTTTTCACAAAACTACCTACCAAATCTCCTTATCTTATATCTTTACTATAATAAAAAAATGTATTTAAAACAATCATAACAAGTAATATATTAAGATAATTGAGTTATATGTAAAAAGTCTACAATCGGCGATCGATACCCCGATTGTTGTCCTTGTTTTTTATGAGTTAGGCTACAGAGATCATTCTTTGCATCTTATAAGTTTAAACAAATACTTCAACATAGCTTACCAACATTAGATCCCTCTAAAATGTACTCTCTGACCCCTCTACAAGCTCGACCCAACCACGAGCAAGGCCAACTGAATGTGAATCGTGCGTTGAACTTTTGAGTTTTAAGCGTTTTAAATGAAAATCACATCAACTATCTTTGAAGTCGTTTAGCTAACACGTCGGCAGAGTTGAGTTTAATTGATTATGATGCTGAATAAACATGGGGCAAAGTTTTGAGACAGCTGCCAGAGTTATTTGCAATTAACAACAAATCAAAAATCACATAGCGCCAATACTGACGTCGATATTGTCGGCTCCACACCTGAACTTTGTACACGCGGAAATGAGCGACCCCCAGCACAGGCCCAGTGAACCAGGCAAGACCCCACAACGAAGCCCCAAACAACCCAACGAACTGTGGCGCTGACGTCTTACTTGCGGTTTTTGTTTTGTTTTTTATTTTTATTGATAGACCTCTTAAATATTTCATATGAGTTCGCACAAAGAAAGTCTTTGATGGGGAAATTTTGAATTTGAAGACATTTAAAATATTCGAAAGCAACCGTAAATGCGATAAGTATTGTGTCACATATTATATAACTGAATATTTTTGCATACACTCTTTTTTCGTATCGCCAAATGCAAATGCAAATGTTTATCAAGGCAGAATCGGTTTCAGGTACGACTCAAGTGCACGTACTACCGAGGTACAAACTGAGGTCTGCACACGATGGCGATAAAGCCAAGATCTGCATGAGCATAGTGAGCTGATTCTTTGCCAGCTCCGAAAGCTGAGAATGGAAACAATCGACTAGAGAACGTGTCGTTCTCGTGCCAAGGCCCCCACCTGGTTAACTGTCTACCTGTCGTAGCAGTTACATGGCATTAACACAGATATTACGAAATTGCCGAGCTTTAAGTTCGGATCACTCTCGATTTCCGTAGAACTCGTTTCGCTGCTGATAATTTATAAACCGGCGCTTAGCGCGATTACGTACTACGACACTATTCAACCGGTTCTCAGCCGGTACTTACGAAAAATCAAAATCAACATGCGAAAAAACTACTATTTCTGTTTCTGAACAGATCGAAGTGTGGACTTAAAGATCCGAAGTGTTCAATAAATTAATATGGCACAAATCAAGTTGGTCATTCCTATTGTTTATTTATTTCGTTGATTCCAACTTCCTGTTGAATCGGAATCATCAGCATTGCTATGCAGTTTTTAGCAGACTTAACGGAATTCGAACGAGAAATCAAGAAACCTCGCGAAACCTCGAAAAACCCTACCAGGCTCTCTCTCTCTCCGTCTCCCTCTCTCTCTCTCTCTCTCTCTGGGAAAGTTGGGTTGACTTTTTCCGCACAAAACCGAAAACTTGTTACTATTGTTGATTTTATTACGTGAAGTTTATTTGCCTAGCGTGTTTTCACTTTCACCTGCCGCGCCAGATCCGAGAAGAGACGAGAGATGAGATCATGTTAACGACCTAAGCCAAGCTGCGCTGATCTACTCTTCGAATTCGTCTGCAAAGTCTATTGTGTACACTTTCGTCGCAGATATTGCATAATCGCATAGAAACAAAACATTTGCCATTGTCCAACACTGCGTCATTACAATCTGCCGTTGGAAAGTACCCGTGATAATGTTTGCACAGCTGCTTCAAATAGATTCAAACATTTGTCGAGCTACAGAAGGTTAAGCAACTGAAATCAGTGAGCATTAGGAAGAGAACAGAACCTTTATAGACTATGGCAATGAGACTCATTAAAATAACTCTAAAGTAGTCATTATCAAGCAGAAACAGCACTCGCATGTACGCGCTATAAAAGTTTATGATTCTTGATTCTTGCGAATTTCGAATGGAAACTTTTTGAATCTAGAATAATGCGAAAGGTAAGGCATGGAAAATTTTCAAACATAACACTAATGGCTTAAACAGAATCGGATTCGAAAAGACCCAAGTCATAAATGGGAAAAAAAAACGATTGGGGAAATAATTCCGGTTATTTATAGTTCTCTCACACGTGCTGTGCGCTGTTTTGGAGAGCTTTCGCCGCGAGTTGGTTCCATTTATAAATCGAAATTGACCTTGATACGGCCAAACAATGCGAGTCTTATATACCGTATGGTATAAACATGCAAACGTAATCACACAAGCGAACCTATAAACAAGTTGCCTTACCTATTTTGCAATACGATGCGTCAAGTGTGTATAAGCGGATTTGTGAATGACAAAAAAACAGACGAGCAAAGACATTAAAAAAAGAGTATTTCAACTAAAATGCAATGCAGACAGGTAAAAAAAATCCAAAAGAGAAAAAAACTTGAAAATGTCACTCACCTTCGCCTATTTCGATTTCGGCATTCTTCTGCTGGAACTTGCCAGCCGCAGCGGGTCCAGTTGGTGAGCCAGCGCCCGCTTGGACGCCGACAACCTCGTCCGGATGATCGGACTTCACGCCCCGCACACTGTAGCCGCCGTAGCCGAAGAGATCGCCCACAAGCAGCAGCGACACGACGCCGAAGATCATGAGACGGCAACGCCAGGCAGTGTCCATGAGTGCCATTAGTCGCAGTTACCAACCACAGTGAAATTGCAAACTCGATACGTAGACAATAATATATGTATGTACTTTATTTTATATGCTAGTATAGTCCAACTGTTTAAGCAACTTCTCAAATTAACTGACGCTCTTCGCAATGAAAAGTCGACACAAAAACGAAAGTTGGAAAAGCGAAAAGACAAAAAAAACACGAGAAAACGAAAGTCACGATTTGCGTGCGCCTCCTATAAACGTTTTCGAATTAAACGCCAGTCGTTTTTCGATGTCAATTAAATTTGGCATTCAAGCGCGCACACTGCACAACACTGGTTGGCAAATGTAACTGTGAATGCGCAGCTCACACGCGCAACCAGACTCGACTCGAGCGACGCACAAACACACAGAGAAAGAGAGCGAGAGAGAGAGACGTAGCCAAACCACACAGCGAGCCGACGACGCGTGCAACTTCGTGGCGGCTGATCAACTGAACTGAAACTGAAAAACTAAGCTGAAGCTGAGCTCGATGCACGCCAAGTCGAGACAAGCCGAGCCGAGCCGAACACGAACAGCTGACAGTTGCCGTGCCGAGAGAGCGATCTGCAAGAGAGCAAGAGCGTGAGAGTGTGCCAGCTGCGCGTGAGAGTACCTGCTCTACTGCAGCAGCGTTGCCGCTTGCGAGTACTCACTGTGCGGTCTGTAAATGGTCACAGCACACACACACACACGCACACACGTGCGCTGTATTTACTTTCGGGTTCGATTACCTGTGCAGGCGAACGGCCACAGAGTGCAGCCTGCGCACAGTGGCACAACAAACTAACAACAACCTCGACGGCCACTTGTTCAATATGATAATGTAATCAAAGTTCGATGGTCACGCTCAAAGTGGAGCACTGGATTGTACAATTAACTGACGGATTTATGAGCAGGTTTGTGCTTGAACAACTACGGTTCGGGGCAAGTGCAGAAGAAGCATTTGCTTGATAAGCTACTGTTCGAGGTTATGTCAAAGATAAAACAGATGTTTTACTTGTAACTTACTTTCCGCTAAAATGATCGGAAATGCGTACTTTGGGTTTCTCACGTAGGCACTCAAAATAGGGGCTTACCCTTGGGACGGTATGAGTCCTTTTCCGCTACAGGTAGCTGTAGAGTTGACTGTGGAAAACAAATCTACTGAGCGCTGGCCAAGCCTTCCAAGAACCATTACCCCAACAACAATTATTCAACAGTCGAAAAGTCTATAGCAATAACCGTGAGCAGTGCTGCAAACAAAAAAACCAAAAAAAAACTGGTTTTGACAAAAGCTAAGTAGTTTATTATAATGCATTAAAAAACCTAAAATTAAAATATCTTAAAATGGAAATTAAGCAAATAATTTAAAAATTATCGATAAAAATTTAATTTTTATATAAATTATATAGAAAATTATTGGCAATTCAAAAAAAAAGGAGAAAGCTTAATATATATAAATAAAGTCCTTCAAAAACAGCCGAATTTGACGGGGAAAAAGCAGAATTGGAAGCACTGTCACTGATTAACGAATACAGTGTTGGTTAGCGCCAGTTGTTGAGCTACTAAGCCACAGCTGTCTGCACTCAGAACGACTGCAGAACGAGTGCCAAAACGTCGCTCGCCTTCATGCGGACACGTGTCCTTCAATTGCAAACTTGTACTCCCATAGTTTAAGTACGGCCCGAACAAGACACAGCAACACTGCTAGCCCCAACAATAAAAACAACAACAGCAGCAAGCACAACTGCAGTAGCTCAGCAAAACCTGGCAGCTGAAAAGAGACGGCAAAACGAAAGAAAAAATAAAGAATAAGTACATTCAAAACATTTTTGCGTCGAAGGTTAACGGCAAAGTGGACGCCAAAAAAAAAAGATGAAAGAAACAACAGACTTTATTGTTGTCTGCGCAGCGAAGCGTGAGTCTGAACAGTATTATTTAAAATTATTATTATCTTTACTTTATAATACCTGAAAATGTAAACACAGCCATGCACCTCTGTGAGAGAGTAAAAGCTAAAGCAGATTTGCTTTTTTGGCATGTTTTGCGGTTTCTGAAGCAGCTTCGAAAGCTTTGGCCAGGTTTAACTCTTAAAAAGGTCAACACATGAGGTATTATTTGATAAATTATAATAGATTATAATGCATAAAATTTTTACAATATATATAATATTATCATAATATAGCATCTAAGTCAGTTGTGATTGTTGAGGTCTTTCAGTTCTTTGAAATCTTAAGTTTCAGTTCTTTGAAGTAGGAGGAATAGACCTAAACATGCTTTAAAATTTTCTAAGTTTGATAATAATCCATTAGCTGCCATCAACACCAATTTTTTAAAAAATGTTTATATGCACAGTGCTTAATTTATTATGAATTTAAGTGCAAAAATAATTTTTTTTATTAATTTTGAAATTTGTAAATTTTTTCAAATTTTATTGTTGGTTATTTCTTTGAAAAAAAGTCACTTTGCTGCGCACAGTGTCATACGAGCGATGTATTTTAAACGAAAATTTCGCTGGTCAGAAAAAATAAAAATTTGATGAGCAAAAAATGAAGTTGATGGCAGAATTTGAATACCCTTATTTCTTAAATGTGAAATAATCTAGAAGTCAAACCAAGAAATCTAAATAGATCTCTCAGGTCTCTGAAGGTTCCGTCGCAAGAGACTTTCGCGGGGCTCAGCTGATTTAATCAGAGGAACGATTAAAGCTGATTAATTTCTCATTAATCGGGAATGCCAATTAAATTACAGTCGACAATAAATTCCCGAAATGAAAACCTCAGGCACGGAACGGAAACGGAAGCGCCTGGTGGCGGCTTTCTGGTTCCACACCTCAACTAACACCTAAGCCACAAGGCCCGCACCGACCGAACCGCTCATACCTAACTCGCGCGACAACCCTGCGCCCTGCGGCGCCTACACGCTGTTAATTTATGCTAAACGCATCGCGTCTTCGCATTTAATTGTGAAATTAAATTTGATGCGATTAGTGTTGACACAACGCGCGATTAGGATAGAGCTCGCGGTCGCCTTGAGTACGGGACAGGGGTGGCTACCCTAAATAGCCATGCCTAGCATTGTCACAGCTCCTACGGCACTTGCGGATTGCAGGCAGCGAGCTTGGCGTAAACTATAATTAAATGTAGCCAAATTAAATTTTACACTCAAGGGTAAAACACAAAGTGACAGCTGGGCGTGGCCAGAACGCCCAGATGCAGATAGCAATGCCCTGCATATAATTATGGAGCGACCGTGTGTGTGTGCGTGTGTTTGGGGTGCATGTATGTGGTCCCCGATAATGTGCAGTTTAATTACACTCAGACAACAGCAATAACAAGCATGAAGAGCAGAACCCTTACACCGCAAGTGTAATACTCTCGCTTTCAGCAAGTTTTTGATTGATAGTTATTTTTTAATCAATCCTCAAGCATTTATGCATAATTAAACTATATATTAAATTTAATACTTGTTTCTACAGAAAAATTCATTTTTTTAATAAATTAATAAGCCTATAACTTTCACACCGATTAGCCACACTATTCTTTGTTTTTCAAAACTTTTTAATTTATTTTTAATTTATTTAATTATTCAAAGTCGACTAAGAGCATTCAACTCAAAGATGGAAGAAGGTAGAAGAAACTACCAACATAAATTTAAAATTATAAAATATATATAATTTAGATTTACATTGGTTTAAGCTTAAAGTAAATTTAATCAAATTTTAAAAAATGTAAACATAATTTAGATTTAAATTAGTTTAAGCTAAAAGAAAAATAAAACTAAATTTTGTCAAATTTTAATTTAATTTAGATTAAAATTAGTTTAAGGTAAAAGTTAAATAAAAACATAAATTTTAAAATCATTACATTTTGAAAGTCAAGCAATTTATTTAAAATATTTAAACTGGAAAAATTCAAAGTGAAAATATGCATACAAGCTTTTCGCATAGCACATATACCCGAAGAGATGTCAAATATTGTAATTGGCAGTCGACATCTTTGCATAAATTCATATTAGTTTGCAACGTATTCCTCCGTGTCAACCCTACTTTCTCCTCTGTGCCTCTCTCTCTCTGCCAGGCACCTTCAACGCATCACTTTTAATTTCGAGTCTGAGACAATGTTTCCGAGGCTTGTCGGGTGCATATCTGTATCTACATCCGATAGCAGCTGTCTATGTGTGTGTAGCTGTTTATTGGCATCCATTAGATAGTGGAATTTATGGAACATTGCTGGACACACAGAGCGGGATAGAGAAAGAGCATCAAATGCAGAATTTAATGGGCATATCAGCACTATTACCACATATCCCTGAGGTCCCCTTCCTGATTTCGATTTGCATTTTGAGCAACTGTCATTGAATTCAGTCCAGTCCGTGCAGCTCTACCTTTCAATAGCACCGTGTGCATATGTTGACACTAATTAACACAAAAGTTACACTGCACAAATAAACACGAATAATTGTAATTAAGTACTCATAGTACTCCTACATGCACAATGCGAATATATTCAAAATGATATGCTGAAAATATCACAATTCCAGGCACAACTCAAAATAAATAAAATGCAGCTCATCCGTTCTCCGTGCTCTTCTGTTTTCATTGTAAATGAAGAGTTCCGTAGCATATTTTATTTTTTTAATGAAAACTGTAAATATATGACAAATGCATATGTAGCTAAGGGGTGTGTGCGAGTGTGTGTTTGTGGGTTTAATTAAAAAATATTATGACATTTTGTGTGCGAAATAAAAAAAGTCAAATAAAAGTTTCGAATATTGTTATTACTCTGACAAACAACAAAGAGACCGGTGAATACTTTGATGCAGGGCAGGTCAGTTCCAATCATTACTTTTTTATTTTCAATTCCCTCCAATCCCAGATAAATGTAATAGAGCTCTATTTCTGTCTTTGAAAGCCGAAACCGATTAAAATGCAACTGGTTTATTGTAAATATGGATACACATGTCAAGACCCAAGTCCGAATACCTTTTGCGTGTGTACCTCAATAATCATATTTGCAATTGAATGAATAATTAATTTATAAATAAATCGTTCACAAGTAAAGAGCGCATAAAATCCTGTCAATTTCAGCTGGTACTTTCTGTATAATTTATTTTTTTTGGTCAATGCACACCGAATAATTGGGGAATTGCCAAAATATACTTTTAATGAAAAAAAAAAAAAAATAAAGCGCACACAAAACTAAAATACCCTTTACTTGGGAATCGCGGTGTGTCATTTAAAATCCAAAATAAGCATACACTGTATAGGTTACAGAGGAACCACCCTACCCAATTTAGTATCTCTAGCTATTATAAAATTTAGGATCTATGCGTTCATACAGACAGATGAAAAGATAATCGAGATTAAAAGCCCACAGATGCCTCTCTAGTGTTAATTTATACAGGCGCGAAGACTAATGAAAATGTCTTACTCAACTCTGAACTCTCGGAATAGTAATCCTAAATTTGTAAGAAATGATATACCCTTCATTGATGCATTTCAATAATGATCACACATAACAACTGGATAGTCGAAGTAATAAGTTTGCAACAACTTCAGCAACGTGCTTGATAGTATTCCTGGTATTAACTCTTCTGCAGAACATTTGCACGGGTTACCCGAAATGACTCTAGGGTCCACCTGTCAGTCGTAATATCACTCGATTGATGTCGATTTGTATGCGTCGCATGCAATGGCTCATCAATTTTATAATTTCGCAATAACAATACTCGAGTTTTGTTTTTATCGATGAGTGAAACTGGTTCTACGTTTTACTCACGGCGCACTAACCGATTCGCTGAATACTCTACAGCACGTAAGGACTCTAAATGAAATCATTGATCTAGTGTAGGGTGTCTCAGCTGAGACCTTTGCCTATTGAATTCTACGTTCTGGGTTTGTTTACATTTCAAAATATCGCTTAGGGGGATCCAGAAAAAAGTTCTACGGGTGTGAGTATGAGTACGTCTTGAAGTACTTAAGCGCATGTGGGATAAGCAAAATTTCATTTGTGACTCTGCATCGTAGCTAGAGACAGGTTAATATTGTGATTGGATTGCTATTTCCTTAATTTGAATGATAGATTACAATTATACCGGGTGCATTAGTTTTGTTATTACCCAATATGATCGAGTATATATTAAGCTGTCTGTTTCTGATCGCATTGTTCGGCTACCTGGTGTATGTGTATCAGTACCAAGCGAGGATCGATCGTCTCACCAGCAATTGGCCGGGCCCTCGTACTCTGCCTATTATCGGGCATCTACATCTATTTATGAGCTTGATAGGCCCGCGACCTTTCAAGCGTGGCGCCGAGCTGGTCAATACACATTTCAAAGATCATCGCTGTAAACTCTGGCTAGGCACAAAGCTCTACTTTGTGGACTGTAATCCGAGGGATATACATGCCTTGGGTACCGCACAGCAATTGCTGGAGAAGACCTCCGACTATCAGGTCTTCAAGAACTGGCTGGGCGAAGGTCTCTTTACCAGCAACGTGGACAAGTGGATGCAGCACAGAAAGATGATCATGCCAGCCTTCAGCTATGCCATGATCAGACAATTCGAAAGTGTCTTTGAACGACACGCCCGTGTGCTTGTCGGGCGATTGGACAAACTTGCCGGCACAGGCAGGCAGCTGGAGTTCTTTCAGTACATCAGCGGCTTTACACTGGACACAATTTGCGAAACTGCGCTTGGACCCACCGTGAATTCGCATGCGGATCTGAAGCCGGAGTACTGCCAGGCGGTCAGGGAGTAAGTGAATTTGTGTCCTAGCTAGGTCTGCGAAAACTGAATATTAATATACTCTCTCTGCAGAATTGTTCGCATCATGGACGGGCGTCTGAAGAGCCTGCTGTGTCGCACATGGCTCTACCTTGTCACAGCTTTGGCTGCACGAGAGAAGAAGGTACTGAAGGTACTGCATGGATTCACCGAGAGAATTATAACGGAGCGTCAGGGACAACTGAGCTCGGACGCGGAAAATTGTAACGTCGGGAAGAACCTCTGCTTTCTGGACACGCTGCTGCTGGCCCGAACTCCGCAGGGTCAGCCGCTGCAGGTGCGGGACATACGCGAGGAGGTGGATACCATTATATTCGGTGGACACGACCTGACAGCCGCCGCACTCACGTTCTTTGTGTACAACATGACGCTGCACCCGGATTGCCAGCGGCAGTGTCGCGAAGAGATCCTGCGCGTGTGTGGCCGGAACCGAGAGGCTGCGATCAGTACAGAACAGTTGCATGACTTGCAGTACGTGGAAATGTGCATCAAGGAGTCGCTGCGCATGTATCCCTCGGCTCCGATCGTAGCCAGACGCGCAACAGCCAACTGTAGGATCAGTAAGTATCGCGTAGAGATTAAACCAATCAATTGACTAAGAGGTGGCTTCTTTCAGATGACGACTTCTTTATACCCAAAGGAAGCGATGTGATCATCTCGCCGTTCTACATGGGTCGCTGCGCCGAGTTCTTTCCCGATCCGGCCACGTTCAAGCCCGAGCGTTGGGCACGTGACAGCGAACAGAGTATCAATGCCTCCACATTTATTCCCTTTATGACGGGTGCCCGCAGCTGTCTGGGCAAGCGTTACGCCATGGTCATGATGAAGCTGGTGCTGGCGCATCTGCTGCGGAATTTCTACTTCGATGCCGTGGGCGAATGCCAGGAGAAGGCACGCATTATCTTCACGCTCACGCTGCATACCAGAAATCCCTACTACTGCACCGTGCGTGCCGTCGAAGAGGAGACGGGGAGACGGGGTTAGCTTAAGATTCGCAGGCTGTAATGAAAACCTGTATACAATACTCAACAGCTCATCGAGTACCCGGCAACAAGCCGCCTACTCTCGGCGCGGTGCAGGTTACATCGAACCTTTTGTTAAGTCCTTATCAATTCGATTCGTTCCGGCGCAGCTCCATTCAAAACGTTTGTGTTGCATACTTCGCGGCGCACAAATTACGCATTACATTTCCGTTTTTAATGACGACAGCGACAGCGTCGTTATACACAGAAGAACAAAAAAACGCTACACTCGACTCAGTTATACCCTGCACAAGTAGTTCGTAAGCAAGCACAGCCTACAAAGCAGGCAAACTCTTTGTCTGTATCGACTTGAGTTCTTAGCCCTTAGCCTATCATACCCTATTATACCCTGCTGCTCTAGCTACTGGGTAGCGCGCAGTACTCATTGCAATTTGTACATTTTTTCCTGCCTTTTTTCGGATTTTTTTTTATTTGAGAAACGCGCGTTCGTCTAGAAAATAATTTGCTTTTTGCCCCGATTTTTTTTTATGATGCGCGCGCGCTGCGGAAAATCAACAAACATTTCCCGGCAATGCTGCGTGCAATAAATAAATATACATAAAGCAGGCAGCTAGTCAGTCCGCCTGTCCCAGTGAATCCTGCCACATATCCTGCCATCATATTCCGGCGCAAATTATGGCTGTTCCCTGCTTATTATTACGTGGTGCGGGAGGGCGGTGGCGAGCGGGGGCGGACCAGAACGACGCCAGGGCATAAAATGCAATTTATTTAAATAAAAATCAAGTTTAATTTGCAGTGTCGTAAATTTCAGTTCGTCCGCATTGAATTTCACGCTTTTGTTAACAAGCGCATAAAAGTTTTCTGCTCTGGCAACTGATACGACAGTGGCTGGCGGGAATTGTGACGCGGAGGGGGGGAGGGGGTAGCTCAGGCGCATTGAACCCATTGATATTGTGCTGCGGCGGCTGACATTAGTGTGGGTGCTTTCTAAAAGTTCCGAAATAGCCACTCGATTCGAACAATCTTTCAGCTTTACGGCAGCATTTTTATTGGTTTTCCATAAGTGACTCAATCCCAATCTCGTTGCCTTGCGAAAATTCTGACACGTGATTCAATTTCGTGCATCGATTTTAATTGATTGCTTCAATCGGTTTTGTCATACGGGCAAGCAACCCGCAGCCGAGCCCGCACGTCAATTTCACTCACGAATTTCCCTTGTTTTCCATTTTCCTTTTATTTTCATGGGCACTTTCAGTTTTCCTGCTTTCTTTTTTGTTGTTGTTGTTGTTTTGGCAATTCAATTCCTGATTTTATGCGTTTTTAATGTGCAAATGTGCAGCTACTCCTATCCGCCTATCCACCCCTTTTGGACCTGCTGCTGCTCTCATGTAACCCGACGCCTAAATGTATGCTACAATTTTATGTGTTTTTACAGCTTGTTTACGGCCGTGTTCAGGCGGCACGAATGCACACTTTAACCCATTGCAGGCTTATCCTATGGCTGCTGGCGACTTTAAGCTGAAGTCGCTAATTAGCATATATGAGCACGACGCTATCGGTGCAAGGCAGCAGCCGCAAATTACACAAATCCTTATCCTAGCACACAAGCAGAGACACACCCCACACACCCACGCACACCCCACACACACCCATGCATACACCCATTAGCCATTAGCCAAAGCACAATATTGACATAATCGACTTTCGGCTGACGTAGAGCACACAAATTTGACCACAAATGAGGCTTAGCTCGAGGGCAAAGTCGCCGGCGATTACTTCAAAGCAACTAACCAAGCTGTCCCCCGCCCAACCCCCTGCTAACCAACACCTCCTCCCTCTCCACTGCCCTTGCCACACTCGCAATGCAACCGCAGTTTGCAACTTGCAACTGGCTTGAACACGCCACAAACAACAATACACAAAGCGCACTGACCGCGAAGAGCACTGGCAGCCGTCGCAGTGTTGGAAAGCGCTTTTCGGACACTTTTAAATTATCAACTGCAATTGAAGCCGGCCGGGCCCGTAGGCCTTTAAAACGAACAGCATCATAAACTTATGACGATTCGCAGCTGCCGGACATAAAATTTTCAAAACGGCAACAACAATAAAACATTCGAAGAGCCACGAGCCGAGGCGACTTTCATGTCCTTTTAATGAGCTCCGGCACCGTGAAGATCTGCCAGCTGAGATACGTAGAAATATGACAGCTGTGCGAACACCCTACTACTCCACGCCCGCAGTACTCATCATAATTAAGCAAGCGGCCTAAGCGGCAGACAGAGCGCAGTAAAACCGAAGGATTCATATGGATAATTGAGTTATGGGCCTCATGGCAAAGAACCAGCTCAAGGGTTAAGGGTGACCCCAATAAAATTGCGTAAGATCGTAAACTGTTAATGCTTTTAGGTTCAAGTAATCACAAGTGCGAGGACGGGGCAAGTCTATAATAAAATAATTGTTTCAAAACTGAGGCATGACTGGTTATATAATACATAAAGGTATTAATTTGGGAACTTCTTGAAATATGTTTAAAATAAGCAAAAGAATATGAAAATTATAAATTTGTATAACTTAAAGCAATTGAGACCCTCTTAATTGTTTTGCTCAAGCCAAATCTTAAGCCTGATATAAGAAAACAAAATAATAAGCAATACAATATGAAAAACAAAATTGAACAAAATTCGATTAGATCGTTAACTTAATGCAATCGATACCCGCCTAATCGTGTTGCTGATGCCGAATCTTAAACCTGATATACATATATAAAGCAGTGTAAGAAAAAAAGTATTGAGTAATATTAGATTAGACCTTAATACCTTTAAGAAATCGAGACCTTTCTAATTATATTGCTTAAGCATTATTTATACGTAATATTAGATTAGACCTATTTGCTTTATATCTTTAAGCAATCGAGACCTAACTAATTGTATTTTCAGCTGTACCCAAGCGAAATCGTTTCCCTTTATATTGTAAGCAGTATAATACGATAAATATTGAATACTATTAGATTTGCGCGATTCCTTTATAACTTAAAGCAATCAAGACCCTTCCAATTGTATTGCGCGACCTGTGCCGTACCCAGATCTTAATGCAAAAAGCGGGCAATACAATTAAGCAGTCTGCAGGAAGATGTGAGCAGAAATAGAAAGAAATTGCAAAAAAAAGGGAAAAATTAGCAAGCACGGAGAAGAAGAAGGGTTACGCCCGGAGTCGACAAAATTACAAACTGTTGCCGGAGATGTCAAGTTAAACTTTTTATGCATCGCAATTTCGGGCAGCAGCAGACGACAGGAGGCAGCTGTACTGGCTTCGCACTGCCCTCTTGCTAATTACAGAGCAGGGCAGCAAAGCAGATAGAGAAGACGAAAAAAAAACAAAATATAAATAAATAACGGTGCAACGGTGCAGGCAGCCGGAACCAAAACGAAGTCAGAGACGCCCCCGAAGATCTGAGAGCTGAAGATGTTAAGCAGACGCTGCATAAATGCCGAGCACGTTCGTGATGGGAAGCAGCGGAGCAGAGGAACTAATACAGAACTAATTAAGGCAAAAATCGGTCGGGCTGACTTGTTGTCCATCTAAAGACATAGCATAAGGCGAAATGGCTATCTATAGACATTGCAACGGGCGGACGGACAAGTCTGTTGGGAATCGCAACGACAAGCTGACGCTGCCGCAAAACAATAGCAAAATACACATGCAACAAATGAAATTGCAACTGCAACGTGCAACTTGCAACGTTGTATATTTTGGCTTTTGGGTTTTACGTTTCGGTTTGCCAGTTTCGGTTTTGCATAAAGTTTTGTTTGTAAACATTTTACAAGGCACCCGTCGCCACTTGAATCGAACAGCAAAAGTTCAGCTCGAACTTTGCCAACGACTGGCAACACTGTTGCTGCTATCAGGTTGCAGGAACCACAACAACAACAAGATACGTATGAAGTTTATAAAAAGTAGAGAAAACTGAATTTCCCAAACGCACAAAGGTCAAAAAGTCAGAGCCGTCGCCGCGGTGAGAGCTGTACGCGAAAAACATGTGTAAAAGGCATGTCGGATTTTGTATACCCTTGAATTAAATTTATACCAAGTAGTGCTAGGATAATATTTAATACTATATAGAGTTTCTGTACATGTTTTTGCTGAGAGTCTAAAAAAAAAACTTTTAATTATTTCACGAACATTTTTATTATGTGATTGTTTCTATGAGAGTTAAATATATTGTCTGACATTTAGTCAAATTTTTAGTTTTTAGTATGTATACCTATATTAACATAATCAATAAAATTCAACATTTAGTTAGACTTATAATAAAAGCCAAAGACCATTTTTTGTATAATCATACTTCTTTCATGTGTTTATTGACTCTTGATAGGAGCACATACCTTACCATACCTTGCCATATGCCTAGCTATCTATAGTATGAATGCAATTTTAATGGGCTATTCCAAAAAAACGACAAAAAACTGCCCTTAAATACGCCAAACCCCTCCACATTTTGTTGGCTGAGTTAAAAACATACAAATTGGATTTTCAGATACCAAATCAAAATGCTTAAGTGCAGTTTTAACATTGCTTAAGCCACATAAAAGCCTCATTACGTTATCAAAGAGTTACCATACCGAAACCCAACAAGAACAGAAAGGGGTTTCCTGCAAAGTGTTTCAGTTTTTAAGCCTATTAGTTAGCAGAACGAAGAAAAGATAGACACGGACTAACGAAGTGAAAGGTAGCACAGATGGGGACGAGTTGCAGCTTTAATTACTAACAGACCATTCGAAGCAATTGGATGCAAAACCCATTAAAAATTAAAAAAGTTGGAAGATCCCCGCAGAAAGAAGTCAAGTGACAGACTGCCTGGCAGCAGGATAAGGTAGAGTCGCGGGGACCCAGGAAGACCCCGGCAGAAAGACAACAAGATACAGAACTCGAGGCGCAACTTATGAGTGACCAAGAGGGCAGTACTAAGGCAGTTTCCATGCACGAGCACCTTGCCTCAAGTCAACCGGGTCTGCCACTGCCAACACTTATTTTAATGAGAATTTCAAATTTCCCCAATCATACAAAAGACCCTCGCTAGCCGAGGAAAAAATGCACAAATATTTTTCTTTACGGGGAACGACGATGAAAATGTTCTGTGATTGCTTTTTGCCACTCGTCCGTGACGAAAACAAAGAACTTAGATCCCAGATGCCTGTCCAGTCGAAAGAAAAATATAACAAGTCGTACGCCTTGAAGGCTTTACCATTGTTTCGTCCGCTAAGCGAGGTCTGTCTCGAGATGTCTTTGGGATAATTGAGGCAGGAGATTGGCACTGGAACCGGAATAGACCATGAAACACAATCGGCAATCTATGCTGTTCTCATGGCAATTGCAAGCTGTGGTAACCCGATCAAAATTACAGGAAATTAAGTAAATTCCTTGTGCACTTTAATTAAACTAAATCCATAGGATATGAGACCATACCATTAACATGTGTGACAAGAAGTTGATGAACGTAGAAGAACCTCAAGGCAACAAGAACATTTCAGAAATCAGTGCCATATTGAAAAGGAAACACATAAAGTTACTTAATAGTTGAGATGTTTCTTTACTGAAAATCAAGCAAAGAAATACAGTTTAAAAGAGAAGTAAATGTTCGATAAGGTACTCACTCGGTACTCGGTGCTGCGATAAACTTGTCATAGTATGAGCGGGGGATTGTGTGATTGTGTTCGATTCGGTCTTCGCATTCGCATTCGCATTCCACTGTACGACAGTGTAGCAACATGGCCAGACAATGCTCGGAATTTCTTGTATTAAATCGAAATGGCCAGGAACAACCCTCGCAACCCCCCTGTGCATAAATACTCCATGCCGTACTATTTGGATATGCTGCCCTTACAGCTGTCAACATGTTTAATTGAAACTGACACTCAGTGTCATTTTATGGCTATTGCCATGCGTTACCTTAACTTCAGCTATGGCTACGGCTCGGTATCTGGCTCCAACTGCTGCTCCTGCTCCTGTCCATGTTAGACGTCTTTGCCAGACCCCGGCTTGATTATTGTAGCACATTCCTTACGAACTACTAGCTGCAGTATCGGGCTCGTGCGGTTCAAGAGTTTGGGGTACCCTCTCGGTATATTAGTTTAATTTACAGTCGACAATCGCATTGATATTTGCGCAAAATGTACAGATGATTGCAGTTCTCGAGATTGCACTTTGGGTTCGATAAAGTGTTTACATTCCCGCGAATTCCTTTCACACTTGTTTCCAGCACTTGTGTGCCTCACTCGAACCTTACCCAGCCGTACCCAGTACCGTGCCCACTACCCATATATAATCTTAGCCTTTTTTTTTGTAATTTTGAGGGTTGTTAAGGGCCAACTGAAGAGCAGTTGATGTCATTGCGTCGCCAACGACTTGTACTATTTGCCCAATAATTTTACAAGCGTAATTCCTTTGACAAATCAATCGAGTTCGTGCTGAGTGTGTGACACCCTGTGCTCTTGCAGTCTGTTTGCCAAAACCGTTGAGCTTCAAGAGGATCTGTCACGGTGTTAAAAGCGACACTTGTTGTTGGCGCAACAGATCAAAGATGAGATGAGTGCAGGAAACGCAAGATGACTTATTTCTAATTTATTTATTCGTCAGTGCATACACATCACATACCCTGCATTTTTCTGTAAACCAGCTACGTAATCAAAAATAAAGTGTAGGAAAGAGCGTGTAGTAGGTTCGGTCGTAGTTCTCACAATTCTCAAAAATTTAAGAGGCAAGCTCTATAGCGCCCCCAATCAAACACTCCCTAAAAGTATTGCTATATTATTATATATGTATTAATTATATGCTATATTCTATTAATATGCTATATTATATTATTATATAGTAAGATATTAACTTTACATATTTTTAGTGGATCTAGGAATAAAAACCAAAGCTTTTAACACATTTTCCTTTTCTTATATCCCTTTAAAGATACTGACCTGAAGAACTCACTTCTACACTTACGTATACACTATTCTCTGGAACCCGGAGTCAGGTTATTCAAGAGTTGTAGGAGTAGAACTTCTGTGCACATTAATTTCATATATATATTTACTATATGTATTTCCCACACATTACTAAAAACGCAGAGACAGTTTTAACTGTCGACGCGATGCGTTTTTATGTGCCAAATTTGACGGCTGGGCTGTCACAGAACATCGTAAAGGTCGTAAAACCATGTCTCCATTTCATCCACCATGTGTATTCGGTTTATCGATGCAGTGCAGCAGTTACCAGGCAAATGGAAGCTTCATATTTGAATCGTATGCAAAAGACATTAAAGTAGACAAGAGCAACATAATACTTGCTGCCCGCCCTGCTATATATAGGGTATTTGCGTTGTTAATAAATATAAAGACTTGAAATTTCAAATATTTAGTGGGCAATGTAGGGTATTAACATGGAAAATAAATATATTGGTTAGAAACTTGAAATATTTAGTAAGCAAGGCAGGGTATTGACATGCCAAGTATATATCAATTTTTAAACTGCGTTTTACATAGAATGCCCTCTCCCATCCTAATTAGGTTTTTTTGCCAATGTCTGTCGGTCTCATAAAACCTGTTCATTCGTTCGTTGGAAACTCCTGCCACTACCGTTTACGTACAGTACCATGTAAGTACTTAAACTAACCGAACTTAACTCAATTCGAAGCAATTCATCAATCAGTTAGTTTTTACTGCCGCGCGAAAATGCCATAAAATTTGCTGTAAATGTTCTGTGCAGATAGGGAAAGTAGATAAGCCCGCAGACTGAATATGGAATATGTTTTATGGCCGGTACGACGCTTTTAGGGTAATTGCAATAGATTCGCCTGGAAACGGAATAAGTGCAATATGTAAATCGAAGGCTTGTAAATACGTGAATCTCAGTTTCCACAGACTTTCAGCAATGCAGCATATAAAACAGAAACATATAATATAAGCATATAGCTTCTTGTGCAGATAGTTGTATCCTCACAAAACTCTTTCGCATAATAAAACAAGAAGAGGTATGTAAGGTATGAAGGTATGTAATCTGAGTTTCTTTCAATTGTGTGAAGGGTTCTCTTTAGAAAAAGTATTCTACAGGCCAGTAAATTCATCCAAGCGTTAAATTACATATGCAAATCGCATACTATAATTACCAGCAGAGTGCTTAAGAAATGCAGGCTTAAAACCAAACCGAGGATATTGCCTTAATTTTTCATCCTGGATGAGCTTGGAGTTTTTAACAGGGTGTCGTCACTTGTTCATTAATCAGCTCGGTCTGTCTGTCAGTTGGCGTGGTTTAGGTAATTTCGAAACGATGACAAAAGCTTCTTTCTACGCATCGAATTTAATTTTAAGTAATTATAAACACACATGTAGCCTAACGAGGGTTGGAGGTACCTTTGCACAGGGTGCACAGTGGGTACAGTGAAGAACATTAACACTTGCTAACAAATAATCTGAGATAAATTGCGGCATCATTAGTCATTAGCACAGTGAAAGGCAAAGGCTACCCACACCCATTTTTCCTTAACCCCGTTTATCATGTGTGTGCCCAATTTTTCACACACATACACAATGAAGCACCCCACCCGGGCTTTGACTTGGACTTGTCCCATACGAAAGCTTCAGCCATTCATATGCAAATGTTGTGGGATTACGCAGAGGATACTTTGTTTAGTTGGTAAAAAATTATTTATTGCACATCGTTAGCTTCTACGCTTGATGAAATAGAAATCATAAAAAGAAAGTTTAGAATTTTATAGGACTGGATTATACAGGTTTTATTAGGGTCTCTTAAGTTTTGTTTACATTCAAAGTTGTTGAAGGAAAGTATAGTTAAAGTATATATTTCATAATATTTATTTATAAATAGTTCGAAATGAAATAGGTTAGTCGGCTAGAAAATATCTAATTTTCCTAGAGCTAAATTTTGAGTGTGTTTTATCATGTTTATAAAATATTAAAGCTTATAGACAATATGCTTAAAGAGAACTATACCAAACACATATAAAATACACAAATCTTTAGCCAAAATCAATTCGGAATTCGAAGAGATTTAGTGTACGAAAGATTTATGGTGTGCCAAAATAAGTTCCGGTTTATATGTCTTAACATGCGAGTAGTTTGCTTTTATTTGAGTTTTTGGGGGCGATTGAGAGACGAAACAAAGTGTAGGATGTGCCCAAAGTTCATTAATTATGATTGGAGACAGTTGTACAATTAATAAACGAGGCGGACCAAACCCAAACGATGTCGGCCGCCCCATGTGCTGGACCGGGAGCCATAAGCGGAAGCTGCCCTTTGCGTATTTTTTTCTCTGCTATTTGCCCACTTTGTTTGCTTTTGCTTTACACTTGGCGATTATGATCGCGTCTTGATTAATGACCCTATGTGCAAATTTATTGCTTTTAATTGTGTGTCTTTCGGCCTTATATATATAAATTAGACCCCCCTCGCAAGTACAGTCGGTTAATTAATAAAACGAAGTGGTTGTGTGTGACAAGAAATCAAACTGCGGCAGTATTGAAATCGCTATTGTTAGATAAAAATATGCTTCATACTTTTAGGCTGAGAGCGAAACTTGCACGCCTAATAATATAATTTCTTTAATAATTATTCGATTGTAATCAAATTTAGTAATATAATTTATAAGGTATTAAATATGTTACACACTCAAAATGGAGCCGTTTGGAAACTTGGTTTAATCAGAAAATAAACTTGAACTGCATGTTTATAGGCAAGAAGCTCACTCTTTCTCTCAGTGCATCAATAAACCCCTTAGAGCAGTTCGGTAATCGTAAGCCTCAATTAAAATTGAAAACAAACAACTAACTAGCCGAAGCACACCCCACCTAATCAAATGCAATACGAAAGAAAACTCATAAATCCAATTTTGAAATGCATTTGTCCATCTGCCCGGTTCTGTTTGCATTGGGCCGTGGGCAAAGTGCATTTCGAAGACTGGCGGAACGGGATGGGAGGTTGGTTAGGGTAGGGCAGTGTAGCTGCAGACAGGTCAACTTTGCACCGCTTGAAAGGAACTTCCGCATCAAAGCAGGTAACTGCTTGGCCTGCTGCACCTAAGTCAAGTCCCAAAGCCAACGGCACCTTTCAATTAATGCATAATTCTCGAATGTCATGGCTGGCAAGTTGCTTTGTTCCAACCCGTCCCCCTGCTACTTCTTCTTCAGACTTGGGGTTGATTTTACTTAACGCCTCGCCTCAGCACTTAACTTCCGTTTCCTGTTACTTTGCCACAGGCGCCGGAGGTGGCCGGAGTCAACGTCGAGGCATTTGCAACTAATTGAAAGTGCAATGTGATGCTGCAGAATGCAATTAATGCCTCGCAGCCGAACGAGTCATGTCTTTGATTTGTGTTTACAGTGCGAGACAGAAATGTGAGAGATGAATGAATGCAGCCAAAAATGAGAATCGTATTGGGCTTGAGAGCAGCTTTCTTTGCAGCTCAAAGCGTTACATGCAGCTGTACTACAAATTGCAGAAGCGACAGAGGCTACTGACTTTCAGATATCCATTAGGCTGGACAAATTCAAGCATTTCAGTGTAAGCAGTAAGGAAAGCTCATCAGACCAAGCGAAAGCTGATCAGGCCAGCAGGCAGTGTAGGGTATTCCGCCAGTCTAGACTACATTTTATATACTCAATACTCTACTTAAATAATGCAGCTGAATAAAACAAAAATAACTTGAAAAACCAAAGAGCAAAGCGCAACGAAGTCACACTACACAATCGGAGTTGATTGAGGAGTGTGAGCCTAGTGCAATAGTGAACAATAAATTGCTTTTTAAACACTTACAACTTACAACTTACAACTAGGAGTAGGGAGTGGCAGGGTGTGCTAAGTGCACTATGCCGGGCCAAGAAGGAAGCTTGCACGCCTGGCTTAGCTGCAGTTGCAGAAAACTGACAACTTTCTAAGAATAACTGCAAAGCGATTTGCATATTTTGCACCTATGTAGGAGGGCAGCATTGGCTTGCTTTATCGCACTCTATGCAGTCCAACACATGCAGCACATTCGCACTCGCACTCGCACTCACACTCGCACTCACTCACTCTCGCATTCACATTGAATTGCCGTTACGTACTCGTAAATCTTGGCCAGAAACTTTGGCAGACACAAAATTTATTTATAAACAGAAGAAGCAAGACTTGAGTAATGCAACTTGTGTAGAGCTGTCAAAGCAACGCCAGAAGCGACTTAAGCCGAGCAACACTGATTCCATGTGTAACCTACCAGAAGGAGTATCAAGTGCACAAGAGGAAGCCTGGAGGAGTCCACGAGCTGCCTGGCAAACCTCTTAAAGTGTTCGCCTTAAGTAATGCTTCTGCTTGAAACTGGCTGTCTAAAACCATTTTGATGATCAACTTGTTTACTCTAAACATTAATAATAAGTAAATAATTTAATAGCAAAAATGCCGGGCAAAATCTTTCGCCGCTTTCTTGATCTTACACCCTCAAATCTACTATCAACGATTCTCAAAAAAATCCCAAGCAGCACTGCGCGCAATTTAAGATTAATTCTAAGTTTATATATACTATATATGATTCAATACTTTGCTTATTATTCGCATTCTAAAACTGCTGTCAAATAAATATTAAATAATCTAAGTTCAAGGTAATAAAAATTCAACTATTTACTGATAATTCAAGTGATAAACTATTCAAAAATATATATTTATCAATTCGTCACACATAAACGGCAGTGACTAATTGCTGATAAGAGAGCTTTAATCTATCTACTCAGGAATTTCCAGATCTGTGTGCTCGTACTCAGCATTAAAAATCTCATTCGACTCACCCTCAGCTCTCATTACGCATTTTGGTCCAGTGTGGAACTGAACATATTCTGTTTTTATGATGTCGAGAAAGTATCTAAGTATTTTGAAATTAATCTGGGTTCTACTCCCGTGTCTGACCCTATTGCAGGCCTCGAAAGCACCTACTATGGCAGCTGAATCTGAACAAGTAAGAAAGAAATTGATACCTGAAATAAATATAAAGTTTGCTACTATAAACTATGTTTAATCCAATTATTTTGAACTTTTTTTCAGTCTTCTCGTATATCCCATCAACTGGATGGAAAATGTGGCATCTATATTCACGAAATAGTAAAACCAATCCTGCGATATTTTCTTTTAATGCAAGGGCATGTGTCCAATAATGATGCGCAAAAGGAATCAATGAACAACGAAATAAGACAACTCGAATATAAGAATTTCAAACTTCAATTTGAAATGGAAAGTAAGAATAATCAAACTAAGCAGCTTGAAGAAAACCTGAACGTGCTTCGAGAGGAAATTGAAAGAAAGAATTATGATAATAGGGTGTTAAATGATAATAATATAAAACTTCAAATGGAAATCGAGTGTAGGAAAGTCAAAACTACGGAAGTCGAAGAAAATTTGTCGAGTCTAGAAAACGATATTGCAAATAAGGATAAACACATCGATGAGCTAAAGAGACATGAAATGGAAGCGAAAAGTAAAGTTAGCCAGCTAGAAGAAAGCGAAAAAAGGCTTCAAGAGGTAATTAAGAGCCAGAACGAGCTAATTGGGAAGCTTCAGGAGGAAATAAAAAGCATGAATCATCAACAAATTAATGCATGCAATATGTGTGTGGAGCAAAATAAGCAAATATTAGAACTTATAACGCAAGTAAACTTGGAGCCTCAAAAATTACCAAAATATGAAAATCAAATCAAAAGCCGAAATGAAAAATTATCTAAAAAAGATATGCAAATTCATAATTCCAGCGATTTACATACGAGACTAGAAGAGATCAAAGCAGAGAATGCGAAAACTCAGAGTAGGTTTGGAAACTCAAAAGTCCGTAATTTAAACCTAGAAACTTTGAATGTACCATGCAACTCTGATATTGCGTGCTCTGGATGGACCTTAATACAACAGAATATCAATGGCAGTGTGAGCTTCAACAAAGATTGGAAATCCTACCAAACAGGTTTTGGATGGTTGGATGATAACTTTTTTCTCGGACTGGAGGAAATATACAGACTAACAAACGAGCAGCCTTACGAGCTATACATACACATGAAAACCAGCAGAGGCGAAACCTACTTTGCACGATACAATGATTTCGCCATTTCGAATCAAAACGATCTATACAAAATAATGAAATTGGGTAGATTCTCAGGAAATACAAAAGACTTTTTGAGCGCCTACAAAAATAATCGATTTTCCACATTTGATCGAGACAATGATCAAAGTAGTGAGAATTGCGCAAGTATTAAGCATAGTGGATGGTGGTACAATGACTGTGGTTTCAGGTAATTGTCTTTTAGCCAACTTTTGCTTTTGTATTTTAAAATGATTTTTCGTTACAGCAACTTTAAGAGAATCCAAGTTGAACTTCCACCAAGTACTATGTATTGGGGAAAAACGATCTTTCCGAGCAATGTGATGATGTTTATCCGTCCTAAAGCCAATAATCTTTGAAAAAGCATACTTATTATTGATATTAATTAACATTTATAGAATAATGGGTTTTTAATGCAACTACACAACAATTTATGAAAAAAAACATTGAAGAAATAACTTTCAGAATATATTTTAATATCAACAACTTTTCGTACATAAACTTTGGCTAAGGTCACTATAAAATTAACATTTAAAAATTCTTAAAGTAAATGTTGATCCCTTGATTTATAATTTGCAGTAGATATTGTATTACACGATGGACAAATGTGTATGTATGTATGCAGTTAAGTCAAATTAATAATTTTAACAATAATATTTTAAATGCACAAATCACACATAAATATATATATTCAAGCGTATTCTTTAATACATATTTGTTTAGGAAGACCAATAAAAAACATACTACTTCTAAATTAAGCTCATTTAGATATGAACAATCATATGTTGATTTCTTCTTAAAACAAACAGATTAAACTCACAATTTCACAAGTTCAAAATTGTAATAGAAATCAATGGGAAATATTAATGATATGACTAAAGTGAAAATGCATACATACATCTTACATGCACGCTAGTTTTCATGTTGTATTCTCTAACGATTGCTTTCATATTATTATTGCTTTAACATACTTAAGCGAGGAAGTCCTTTCAAGGATTATTTTTAATTACTTAGGATCCACAATTTTTGACTCAAAGTCAGTTGGATCGATATCATGCTCAATTTCAACAGTATTTCTTGTTATTTTATTTGCAAGCTCCGTAACCAGCTCTGAAGGTGCCCTGGCAGTTGTTCGCTTTGTTTTGTCTGCTTTTTTCTGCTGTTTCTTATTTAAATTACTTAATCTAAATGCTTCCAAGAACTCATTAAGATCCACTTTTCCGTCTCCATTGAGATCCATCATAAGGCATTTTTCAACTAATTCAATTTTTGAATAAACACCAGGTATGTGAGCTATTAGTAGATCAATTGCTTTTTCGAATTCATCCAGTGTAATTTCACCTAGAAGATTTAATTATTTTTAATAAGATTTAAGTGACTCAAAATAAAATTAACAATAAATATCAGCAACCTGAATTATCTGCATCTATGATATTGAAAATTGTTTGTAGACTGGCTTTATTTGAATATAAAGCATCCAAAACATTTGTACCATCAGCCTCTGCATCTACCTAAGGGAACAAATTTAGGTTATAATTTAATAAACTAGTTTTAAACGTTCTTTCCCTCAAGACAACTTACTATAACATCAGTGTCTAGAAAATCCAGTGTTCTTATATAATTCACAAGTTGGCTGTCAGATCCTGGAGCAAGCTTGTCGCGCAGCAGTCGCCAGGGCAAACCCAATTTGGTGACCCTTTCCATTATATTGCACCATTTTGTATTGGCAATCAATCCAGTCTCATTAGGATCGCACTTTAGAAATTCAGCTTCCAGCTCGTTACGGTGCTCACGCATCCTAACTGCAAGTTCCTTTAAAGCGGCACTCTCGATTATACCAATTCGTTGCTTGAACGAGAGCTTGTTTGTCTGAGAGGCCGCTGATATATACTGCACGAAGTGGGGCATAAGTTGATTATTCAGCTGGATGTAAGCTCCTGTATTGGAACCCATAGCATAGTAGTTGGACGCTGAGAATAAGGTAATTATCTGTGGAGAAGAAATCGATGTGAATTATAATAATAAAAATATAAAATATATATATTCACCTTCTTGTCATGCATAAACTCATATCCATTTGGTTTACATTCATGAGAGCGTATAACGTATTTGAGTTGGTGTCGGTTTAAGAATTCTTCTGTTATGTCGGGACCAAACCAAACTCCAGCACCGCGCAGGCTGTTAGGCTTACAGCCTTGTGCAGCTTGTGGATCGCTCCACATGATATCAAATATCTAGCAGGATATCAAAATTATATGCAATATCTGTCTCATGCTGGGTAATTTCATTCTACCTGTTGCCACTCTGCTTTATCCAAATGTTCCGAATCTCGAAGAGGTGGACGAAGAATAGACACGTACTGGAAATAGAGGTTTAAAAGAGGGATTTAAATAAAATATACTAGTTTTTGAAAATTCATGTTTACCTTTCCCCTGTCTATGGTTTTAATATATTCCAGATCCGTGCTGTCTGCGAAACCTCCGTGTACAACTAATACACGGTTGTTTAAAAGCGATCCCAGTGGTAGCCAGCGATATACCTCATCAATCAACATGAGCAAACGTTTGTAATTGCGCTGGAATAAGTGAGATTAGTCTCTAGAAAGTCACTGATTTTATGACGCCAACAAATACTTACAGGATACTTCGCTTCTACCTCACGACTAAAGCCATATCGCAAATTCATAACGCTATCTTCATGATTGCCGCGATTTAAAAAAACCGTATTCGGAGATGCCAAATGGAGCGACAACAATAGCAGTAATACTTCAAATCCTTTTTTTCCTCTATCCACATAATCTCCATTGAAAACATATGGGTTGCAAGTCGAAGGCATACCATTCTTTTTGGGATAGTTAACATTAAATTCAATGGAAAATTCCAACTCAAATTACTCACCTTGTAGAACACCACCAGCAAGTCGTCGAGTTTCCCATGTAGATCTCCACAAACAGTTACCTGTTGGGATACTGCAGTGGATACCATCGATAGGTTTGGCATTTTTTTGAGTGAACTTGCAGCTTCACGCAGTATAAGAGCAACGTATTTGGGATGTAGAAGATTTCTCTAAAAATAGACTATATTTTATAAAAATTCTCGTTTGGAAGCTGACTGTAATATACCCTTTTTTTGCGAAACACATCAATCATATTTTCTATATGATTTTTGTTAAGTGGAAATTCTATTTTAATTGACGAAATATCGCACTCCTCTTCAACGAAAACATTCTGTTCATCCGAAATAGACGCTATTTACAAATATATGATAAGAATTATAATTCAAATCGTGTTTCTATATTAATTTCCTGTGAAAATGCAGAATATGTAAGCTTACACGTGTGCGTTGATTTATTTCCAGTGCCAACAGCTTGGGGCATATGCTTCATGAGGTCACTGAAGAACTTGTACAACTGTAAGTAGAAACGTATTTTAAATGTAAACTATATTTACACGGAATATCGTCTGTACTAGCCGTACTAACCTCCGATTGGTCCTGTTCGCTTGCGTACTCGAGGTTTTGAAATATTTGCCAATTGCAGCGCTTTCGCATTTCCTGTCGAGCCTGATGTTGACGATACCACTTCTGTATGAATATGGCTGCTCTGATTGCTAAAAAGTTTAGATACTTTAGTATTGTTTACTAGACAGCATAGTTAAAAATTAGTAATCCTCTCACATATACTATATTTATTCAAAATACTACTGCAATACCCACATTTCTCAGCCTTAGTGCCACTCATGCCTCGATGTGGTTTGCGAAAGTGTTTCAGCCAACCCTTCCTTGGAAATAATTTTTTGAGACCATAAGACCGGGATGTAGATTGTGGGCCCTTGGCCCCTAATTGCTCTGTTTCCGAAAGGCAGCAAGACGATGCGTCGTCGGCTGTGGAGTTGCGTCGCTTAAGACGGTCGCCTCCTTGCACACATACACAACTGCGTAACATCTCAATGTTTTTCGTAAGACGATTGCTCAAGCCTAGGAAATCCGTTAAAAAGAATAATAACTTTAAAAATATTGTTGCTAACACGACAACAGTCTACAGACTAAATCCTTAATATTACATTCATAATTATATACAGTATAAATAAACGTATGTTTGTACAGAAAATATATAGTGTTCCCAAATCGGTTTTATACGGGAGTTGCGATTTTTTTGATGACAAAGTGCACTCTAAATTTATATGTATTTTTTACAATATTTGTAAAAAAGTGCTCAAGCATGATTCATCCATTTTCCGTTTATACCAGTGAAAATAATTATAAATATGCAAATACCTTGGCCAACAACAGTATCAACGCCAATGTTTAATGTTATACGTATAGTTATACATACACATGCACATACAAGTATTTGTGAGCAGGAGTAAAAATTTCTGCGGTCCTCATTGTATGGAATTCCGTTAAGAACTAACCCCAGGAACTTCTTCTTGTGGTCGACGCCGCCGCAGTAATCGCCAATATTATGTTGCTAAAAAAAAAAAGATTACACCGCCTTAGCCGAATCAGCTGATTTCCATTGCTTTGTTTATCGTTTTCATACGGAGGCTGCGCGTTCACAAAGTTTTAGCATGGTAAAATCAATAACAAAAGGAGAGAAGCGCGAAAACTCGATGGTGGTGGAAATCGAGAACTTCTTTTTGCTTCTGTTAGACTTCAATTCAGAGAAGTTGCTGAAACAGATATGTTTTATATGTTATTGGAAAATTTGTACCCATATCCGAAACAAAAACTTCAGTTTTCTTGAAACATCCAGACAAACCTAGAATGATAATTTATACATTAGTTTTTATTGTTTTATATATTTTTGCATTAATTATATTTCTCCCATAAACTTTGTAATGTTCTGGATGGGGTTATTAGGTCGTCTATGTATATCCTTTTAATTTACAAGCAATTTATTGTTTTACTCAATCAACTTAAATAGAGATTTACATTCATAATAGAAATACCTACGCATAGATAAATACTAATTTTTATAATGATTAATTTTTGTGTATAAAAATGTAAGATCTAATCCAGAAAAGGGATTATAAACTAAAGAGTAAGTGTGTTAGGTTATACAAATTCCAGATTTTAGTTATATAAATACATATATAAACAAGAATGAACTTCTCCTGAATGAATACACCACCTATGAAAGACTTTAACGTAAAATTACTTACAAAAAACATTATATATTTCATTTCTAATATACAAATGTCTTCTAACATAAAAAAGATCAATATACTCGTCATTAAACAAATTATATACAATGAATTCGTAATTCAAACGTGCCACATGTGGACATCGAAATACACTTCGCTTATGCAATATGCATAACTTAAGGCTTATTAATTTCATTGCAGACAGAAAAATGCAATATGCAATACGAAAAATGTCTTAAGCAAAATAACAACTTAAACATATCGCTATATTAATGTTAACAACTCATTGAGTTTATTGCAGCATTGTTGTATACAATAATATATATTTTCAAGCAGGTTCAACTCCAGATCACAGTGTCTTATGTATTAATCGATGACTACTGCAATACTTCGCGAAAGCGTTTCTGTCGCTCCAGACTCTCCACCTCAGCCCAACAATTTCGCATATTGCGGAACAACTGTAAATTACAAAAATAATATTATTAATTGAAATAACTTTTAGGCAACACCTCTAGGTAACCTCATCTATCCAATTATGTTCAGCAAGCAGATCGTTCAGAATTTCCGTTGAAGTCTTGTCGGGAAATTGTTGTTGTTGCTCTGTGACACGTTGCGAACAGTTAATAAACAGATTAAACTTCTCATGGGCAATCTTGTGAAACAGATCAGCTCTAGCAGCGCAAATACGACACAACACAATATCCTGAATTATAAAAACAAACATCATTAGGGAATAATCAATCATATCAGTTACAAGTATTTACCTTTTCGTATACAATCCGAGCATCTGCAGATATAGTTTGCATTGTATTTGGATTATAGGGCTCCCCGAAGAGCAGGAAACGAACTGCGATTCCCGGTTGATGGCAACCAGCGCAATTCTTTTGGGTTAAATTATTCTGCACCCACTCCGAGAACACATGACATTTAGGCCACGTTTCAATAGAGGAAATAATGCTTCGTGTCCATGGCGTGATTGCCAATAGTTTCCGTTTGCAGTTATCCATGATATTGTCTACAACACGCACGCTACCCAAAAAGTAATCATCTGAAATAATAAGCACGCATGTTAACCAGTTTCACTTTCATAAAATCCATTGTTTCTCACCTTTCTCGCGCGTTATCTCCGAAAAGAAGCTTGGATCAAGCGCTTGTGATATCATTGTCTGTATGTAAATTTCAAAATTATCACGATAAGACAAAAAGTCCTCCATAATTTTTTCAATGAACTGCTCGGTATCATCAGCCAGCAACTCTGACCGCATAAACTCAACAATTGTCTCGGTGTGCGATTGCAATTGTATGCGGACGGGTGCTTTAAGATAGAGCTTCTTCGTTTCAAGATTCCACGATGCATACTAAAGGAGGACGCGAATAAATATTATGAAATGCAGTTAAGTATTTGATTTGCACATACCTTAGACATATTACGATAAAATGTCTTTCCATTTTGTCGGAATGGCTCGTACTTTTGCAATATACATTTGGAATCCACCTGCCAAATGGTCGGCCAATCGTTTACCAAATCCGAACGCAAGACGATAAAATCACCGGTCTGTGAAACAAGATTATTTTCGTAAATTAACATGTTCAAAACACTTTGAAAATAATTTCTTTTTCCATATTTTAGGAACTTATCAGAAGATACAAAATTTTGAAGCCGCTAAACGACTAGCACATACTTTAAAGTTTTCAACATTGGCTGCGGTTCCTGAAGGAGCACTGCTATAGTTGACATCACCACCACTTTGCAGATCCTGCTGCAAATTATAACCGTTGACGGAGGCGTCATGTAGTTGAGATTGGTGGAGATGTTGTTGTTGTTGTTGTTGCTGCTGCTGCTGCTGTTGTTGCTGCTGCTGCTGTGAGCCCTGCAGTTGTTGCAACTGTTGATGCTGCAGGTGCACTGTTTGCTGGAAATAAGTATTTTTGCGCGGGGTACCCTTAGTGCGGCGCGCTACTTTGCGCTTGCCATAGCCCTTGCCACCTTCGTCACTCTGTAAGGAATGTATTACAAACGGCCAACGGAGGAGCAAGCAAGAAACACTTACGTCTTCCTCCTGCGGCGTCCAAACAGGATCCGTGTCCGAGTCTGTAAATTCCTCTGGCTCACCCACAGCGCCACCCTCCCCAATAGAAGACGTATTCAAGAGCAGAGCGTGCATGCTGCTCACCTTGGCCTTGCGGGAGCATTGCTCCCGACGTGGCGGCAAATTCAATGGGTCTGTGAAGAGCACAAAAGTGGTTAGCAAGCATCAAATTTGTGGAGGCGAAACGACAGGAGTATTGAGATTCAATGAACGCGGAACAACAACTACGTCAACAACATAGACCCATTGCCAAAGAGCCATCGACAGCGCTGTGTCTGTGTCGCTGCAGCCGTAAACAAGGCATACAAGAGTAAATAATAAAAATACACGTTTTTATTTTTGATGATTTTTTTTTTTCAAATTAATAATATTTGTTCTCGTTATTCCATCTCAAAAATACTTATACTTTTTTACTTTTGTTTTTTGCTCATGCGATTCGTCTTTATAACAATTTTTAAAGTTAAGTTATGTATTTGTTTTTTTACATATGCACAGTGTCCAAGTCCCTGTTCTCAGGATTGCTGTCTATTTCGTCTGTCGTGTCAAGTGTATGGGATGCGACGTGGTCAACACCGCCGCTAGTGCTGCCATGGCCAAAGCAGATTTATAAAGTGATGAGGGTTGGCTGCGGCTGGCGATGCCACGCTAACTGCAGTGTTGATGGTGGCTGCCGCCGTTGATGTTTCGGCGGACGTGTGATGGTGATTGTTGTTGTTGTAATTGTTGTTGCATGCCGCAGTATTATTTGCGATAGTAGAGTGCTTATTGGAATTATGCTGTTGGTCAAGTAACATACCTTGACTCCCACTGCCGGTCCCGCTAACACCAACACCAGTACCCAGCTGCGCGCATTGTTGCTGCACAAAATGCTGCGCGGTGCCTTGCCCAGGCGAATCCTGCTGCTGCTGGGCGTATGGCCGAAATGAGGACGTTGCATGATCTGCTGCAGGATGCTGTATAACAGAGGTAGATGTTGATTCAGCGGCTGCTGCAGCTGCAGCAGCCGCTGCCACCATTTGTGCATGTGGCCTTTTCTTAGGCAGTATTTGAGTTTGTGAGAGTATTTTAATTCGATGTCCATCGTCCCCAACAAGGCCACTTAGACTGTGCACTGTCTGGTTATCTGTCGTTGAGGCGCCCGTCGTTACCTGCGATGTAGACGCATCATCGCCGTTTCCACCTTTCCCTTTGCGTTTGTACGGAACACGAGGGTAGTTCAGTTTCCGCGATGGCTTTACAACTGGTGGGGGATCATCATCACGTTCGCCTTGCAGAAATTTAAGGTAACTGTCCATAAACTGTGTCTTCTTTTCCCCAATAGAAGTGCCAACGCTAACTGGCTTGGGTGTTGCTGGGCTATACGTTGTCGAGTTTCCACCAGATGGGCATAGTGAAATGTTCCCTATCGATGTTAACCCGTTATTGCTGCATTCGTGCGTTATCGAAGGCGGTTCCGGCGAAGGCGTTTTATTCGGATTTCGTATGCCAAAGTTTGTGTTATTCGTAGAAGAGTTGGTTCCACGGCCATTACTCGTTAGGGAATTGGCATAACCCTGTTTGGGCGCACTATTCGCATCGGCCAAAAAGTCCAGTTCCTCCTCTATGTTTGGCACAATCACTTTATTGATAGCATCACTGGTAGCAGCCGAATCCGAAACTTCATCCTCCTGATGCTGCACTGCCTCAACCTTTTCCTGTTCATGTTCTAGCTGCTGCTGTTGCTGTTGTTGGTGCTGCAACTGATGTGTGTAAACCTGCTGTTGTTGTTGCTGCTGTTGTTGTGTGTAAACATGATGCTGTTGTTGCTGTTGCTGCTGTTGTTGCTGTTGCTGCTGCTGCTGTTGTTGCTGCTGCTGTTGCTGCATGCACGCTGTGTACTGGGAAGCAATCGGTTGCGGGAATGCTGGATAGTACTGTGCAAGCTGCGTTAGATGCGACTGCGCTTGTGATGATTGCAAATGCGCGGGTTGCGGCAAATGCTGCTGCTGCTGCTGTGACGTCTGCTGCTGCTGTTGGCCTTGCTGCGGATATGTTGGTATGTTTATGGTCGTTGCTGGCGAAACAGATGCTGCATTTTCTGTTTTCAGCGGTGTGTTCCATTTATTATTAAAATCGTAATACGTATTTTGCTGCTGCTGCTGGTTAATCTGCTGTTGTTGTTGTAATTGATGGTGTTGTGTTTCTTGAGGACTTCGAACGGAACTGTACTCGCTTGTCGCAATCAGCGTTTTCTTCGGTTGTCGTTTCCGAGGCGTCTTAGCAGGCTTTGTCGGCGGCTTAACATCCTCCTGAAATGGAAAGAGTATACAAATTAATTAGTGCAATTCTGCAACGTTTATAACTTTGCTTCTATAGGAATTTCATTAAACTTGCATTTGGGGCATTTCATTTTTTTTTTTACATATGTAAATACCAGAAAAAATCCTCAACAACAACAACACACACACAACTTTTCAACGTCACGTCACAGTTTCAATTCGACCACAGGATATGTTAAACTTAACATCAATAAAAAAAAGAGTAAAATTTAAAATTAATGAAAAGCCTATGGCATTACCCGAATTTTAAATAATTTACAAAGAGTAAGTGCTTGTACAAAATTGAAAATAAATGTACTTACTAAAAAGTGTACACAAAGTGTTTTCAACTAGTTTGACCAGTTAACTTGTGTTCTTATATATAACAAATATTTTATTTTACGACATTGTAATGGAATTGATCGATATTTATATATATATAGATACATGTATACATAATAAATTTTAAATATACATATGAATATATACATAAATATATATATTAAAGCAAAACTGAACCAAACGCATGAAACAAAATCGAAGCAAAAGCAAAACAAACAAACAAAAAACAGACAAATAAAAAATAATGAAAAATAAATACATATAATAAATACAAACCTTTGGCACTGTTTGAATCTGTGACGCTAAGTTGCTCGAAGTCCCGGGTGACACTATCATATTGGCCACAACATGCTGTCGACGGCCTTGTGGCGGAGTAGCATCCTGTTGCTGTTGTTGTTGCAACAGATGCTCCTGCGCCACAGCTTGCGCCTGTTGTAACGACAGCGACGCGGATGATTCAACATCAACAACGCTAGGTTGATAAAACGTTTGCTTTATCTCAAGACCCGGTGGCAGGTTAAAAACGAGATTCTCGCTAGTATCTGCACCACCACTTGCATTATTAGCATAATCCAGCTGCCGATGTTCCTGCTTAACGTGCAGCTGTAAGACACCCTTAACTTCCTCATCATCCGGCTTCGTCCAGCAGTGCTGTTGCACTTGAAGCGGCTGCTGCTGTAGCGTGCTTTGTATCACAGAAGAATATGCTACCGTTGTTGGTGCCACAGACGAACCCGCGCCTGGCACGTTCATAACAGCACGTCGCGATACTGGCGATCCCGTCGAGCCCGTCGACGCCGATGCCGTCGTTGCCTTGTAAACGATAACCTGTGGAGCGCCAACCACATCTACAGCATTTAAATTCGTTATTGGGGATCCATCTGCTGAACTCAACGCAGGGCTCGCATATTGGGCCGCATATGCTGGACTGGCATTCTGTTGCTCAATGTGTATCGTTTGTGGATCCTTTCGTGCGATCTTTAGCTTCTGCCCTTCTGTTGTATAGTATGTTTCCGTGTCTGCGATTTCGTGTTGCAATTGTTGCTGCTGTTGGTGTTGTTGCTGTTGTTGCAATTGGGTCAAGTAAATTATTTCGTTGTACGCTTTAATTTGCGCCTTTGTTTGATGTACGTTTTCTTGTTTGATTTGCTATAGGTTTGTTGAAGTAGCCGCGGTAGATGTTTGGTTTTTCGTACATAGATTTGATGGAAACGGAAATTGTTTTGTTCGAATATTGATACATATATATATATATATATTGATATAGACAGTTAAGTAAAAGTCAAGGCATAGCGTTAGGGAAAGGCCAAGTTTTCGAGGAAACATCAAAAAGGACCCAGTAGATAAAATATATATAAATATAAATTATTACTATTGAATTATTACCACAACCCCAAAACTATCAAATAAACTACATGATTCTAGAACAATTTGAAGCGCGCTTTATGAAAACCAATTATGAATGCCAAAAATGATATCCTCGATTATTGCAGTTAACAAATTTTGATTACTCCTTCAACTTTCTTACAAGTTCCATTCAGAATTTTAATAGAGCCTAATTTATCCCCAGTGATTCGCCATATTTAACTGATATTGTCAAGCACGTCGACTGAAAATAAGCCCCTTGAAGTTCCCTCTATGGCCAACTGCAAGTCTGTGTAGAATATGTCTGCGAGCTTCTCAATAAATACTTACCACTTTGTCCGCCACAATGCTTAGCTGTTGCTGCTGGGATTGCTGCTGTTGCTGTTGTTGTTGGGCCTGTTGCTGCTGCTGTTGCATGGCTAGGAACGTGTTGGATATCATATTGGGTGTGTTCCATGAGAGCGAAGTAGAGGTCAAAGCGACTGTAGTGGGTGAGGGTGAGGCACCGCTGGATGATGAATTTTCACCATAGTAATTGGATGCAGCATTATTAACGGCCGCGGCGGCAGCGGCTGCCGACGAAACAGCCGCCACGGCCGCTTGATTCTGGAAGGTAGTTAGCTGCTTGTCCAGCGTAGTTGGAAGTTGTATCTGTTGCAGTTGACGATGTGGCGTGTTAACCGTTGAAGAGGCATAATGCGCCGGCTTGGGTTGTACACTGGCTGCAGCTGCATGATGGTAAATCTGCTGGAATACTGGATTGTAGCTACCGATAGGTGATGGCGGCACAAAGCTGCCACCACTAGCAGCTGCCGCATTAAAGCTCGCAAGACTTGCAGCCGTTATGGTGGCTAAGTGCGGATGCTGAAACTCCTCCGCAGCACCTCCCGCTGTACCAGCGGAACTAGGTACAATCCGATTGTAAGCGTATGACCAGGGGCTGGAGTTGGGATCCATGTGGCGTGTTTAAGCTGAAAACAGGTTTTAGTATTTTATTATTTCATAGATAGAACAAAGTCTTATTATACCACTGAGATCGATAAACACAAGTTGAGAGGATGCACGACTGCATTTCGTTTACATTTTTAATATTGTATACAAGAATTTCAGGACTTTTGAATTGTACATATTTTTCTCAACATAAATATGTATATACTTAGGACTTCATGCATGCATATACATACTTCATATGTTGGTAGGTATGTGTTCATACAAACATACATACATATGTACATATACAAGCAGAAATGCAAACGCGAATTATGCCGCGCACTTTTTGCATAGTAAGGGCTTTTATTGTTGAGCAGATGCTCTCGACAACATGAACATTCCTAACATAAACCGAAGTATTTTATGTTTCATGAAATATTTATAAACATCTTAAATTAACACATGTATAGAATTAATACATCAGTTGATATTTTTTTAGCACTTTTAAAATGAATGTGCATACATACAAAGAATGCAAATGTGTATGTATGCACATACATAAAAACATACATACGTACATGTGTGCGTACGTTAAAAGCAACCAAGGTATTTTACTGCTTCGTAGACTGCACAGCGCGTTGAACCATCATTATATTCTGCTTCAATTATGCACTTGTTAATTTACCGTGCAATTTTATATAAAATATGTTTAACGATGTCTATAATTTGGCTGCATAACTTTTTTGTGGGTGAAACAATCTCCAAAATGGCCGCTCAAGTTCATGTGAACTATTAACTCATTGGAACCATTCGCATGTGAATCAGTTCGTTAAAACCAATGTGTTACGAGTTGGCAAGCTGCTGTTGAGTCGTCTTGCTATAAGTGTATTTATCTGTGTTTTATTATTGTTCGGTGAGTGTAACAAGTGAAAATTTCAAATAATTGGCGATAATTATTATAAGTATAATGTAAATATTAACTTAACCTTTGAATTTAGTTAGTTGACGCAAAATTATTGAACATTAAAAAGCATATATACATATGCATGTACACATGTATATTTTAATTATCTTGATGGATGTGTACCATTAACATAGATTTTATCTACTGGTGTGTGTGGATGTAAATACAGTTTATAGTTTCTGCATTCTTTGAGAGTGTATAAATTAAAGTTTTTAGCAGTTTATTTACATCATAAATTTTTGGAAAATTAAGATGTTATCCTCAAGATGCGATATTTATTTTATAATATTTAAAAAGTATATATTAATGCTAAACAAATTATTTTTATGTATGTGTCTGTAATAGGGCTAAGCCTTAATTCTTCAAAAGGAAGCTGTTTTATCATACAGTATTTATTAGTTCGCTAAATACACTACAAGAGTTGCCACTTTTTTTTTAAATACATACAATATTGCCACGTTCACAATGACTAAAAATATGGCCACTGATGATATTTAATATTATTTTATACAAAACAAAAGTAAATAAATAATTAAAATATCATCCGTTGAAATATATTTTCTTAAGACTCATTTAAAAGTTAAAATCGACAATTATTTAAAACTGTGACATTGAAGTTATCGATGGTTTGTCATCTCTATAGTGACTAATAAAAATGTAAGTATATTCCAAAATACAAGACTTATTCAAACAGCTTCTTCTGTACACACTACTTGTCTACATTAATTCTGGTAGAATAAATAAGCATTTGATAAGCAAACAAAAGGGTAGGTACGATGATAAAATCATAGTGTTTTTTTTACTATGACTAACGTTCTATCATAAGTGTAAGTGCAAAACACGCCCATTAATTGTGTTATTAATTGTAATATTTGTTGTACTTATGCATGCTAGTATTATTTGTTTCATTTTATAGATTTCAATATGGATTTTGGAGATGATTTCACAACAAAAGAGGAAGTCGATCCTGCAGCAGACTTTTTAGCTCGCGAGCAATCTGTGCTTGGTGATCTGGAAGCAGAAATAACCGGCGGATCTGCTAAGAATGCAACAGCAGCTTCTGACGATGGACAAGTGACAAACTTAGTGAACACTGGTGCCGAACTTGGAAGTGAACTTCTAACTGCTACTGGAGGCGGTCTTGAATCATCGACAGGCAGTTTCGAAGTGATTGGCAGTGAGTCCAATGAACCAGTTGGTATTTCGGGACCACCGCCGTCACGTGAAGAACCTGAGAAAATAAAAAAATGGCGTGAGGACCAGAAGAAACGACTTGAGGAAAAAGATCTCGAAGAGGAACGTAAAAAAGAAGAATTGCGTCAGCACTCGAAAAAAGAATTAGATGACTGGCTACGACAGATAGAAGAATCGATTTCAAAAACAAAACTGTCATCTCGAAATGCTGAAATCCAAGCCGCTTCGTTGGAGAACGGTTCCATCGAACCTGGTACCGAGTGGGAACATATTGCCAAACTCTGCGATTTTAATCCCAAGGTCAACAAAGCGGGGAAAGATGTATCACGTATGCGTTCTATTTACCTGCACCTGAAGCAGAATCCCATACAATTGCAGAAAAGCGCATAATATTAGTAATCATATTAAAGCAACAATTGTCAACTAGCGTACATTAGGTGGGCCTAATCAAACATGAAATTGAGTATTTGATTTCTGGTAAAACTGAAATTTCGTAAATTCCAATCACATTACATATGTATTTTATTTTAATTATGATTTCAAACTGAAATAAAAAGTGCTGAAGATTCCAATTATAAAACATGAATGAATATATTTATGCTCTATTATATTGTTGTTATTATACTTTATACTTTTATTTACAACTTTATAGTTAAAGTTCATGAACAATAAACGATTATACACATATATTGTCTATGTAAATTTTAACAATCTGGTGGGTTTATCCATAACGTATATCAGAAGTCGACAAGATGCACATGCTGTTCATCATCAACCTAAGTGCTGCTTTTTAACTTGTATTAAATTTTACTCATATACTATAATCATATAAACATTTTGGCAATTACTTACAGTGCTATGTCCAAGGAACTTAAAGAAGAACAGAGCAGAGATGCGGTGGTGACAACTGAGAATTCCACTCCAGTCCAATCCCAAAAGAGACAGGGCTATTTACATTGGGATGATTACTTTATGGCCACTGCACTACTTTCAGCGAAGCGTAGTAAAGACCCGGTCACACAAGTTGGTGCTTGCATTGTGGACGATCACAATCGTATCATATCGATCGGTTACAATGGGTTTCCGCGGAACTGCAGCGATGATGTGTTTTCCTGGGGTAAAGAGAAGGGAAACCTGGAAAACAAAAGTCTGTATGTCGTACATGCCGAGGCCAATGCAATCCTTAATAGCAAAATGTGCTCGTTGGATGGCACTCGGCTCTACACCACACTCTTTCCATGTAATGAGTGTGCAAAACTAATCATTCAGTCGGGTATCAAGGTTATATTTTACATATCTGACAAGTACGCACATAGAGCCATATATCAAGCATCCAAACGCATGCTCGATGCGGTTGGCATTGAATACCATCGTTACACGCCAAAAGAAAAGCAGATAGTAATTGATTTTGATGCAGTCATGTCTCAGTGACGAAGAAAAGTTGCATTCTGTCTATGTTATTTGATTTGTTTTGAAATGTTTAACAGAAGTTCAAAAGTTTATAAAACGAATGTTTATTCTATAATTTTACAAATATTTGATTGATTTTAATAATAATAGTTGTGTCTTGACTAACGTAATTAAGGAAAGATAAATATGTTGTATGAAACTTTATAAATAAAAAACATAAATGCCGCCACTTATTCAGAATCTATTGCAAATCGGTTGAGTCTGTCGCCACAACTGTCGCCGACTTTTTCAGTAAAGGCGAGTCAGACAGGCGAGGAGAAAGATCACGCAATTTAACAACATTTCCCACAGATACCGCACTGGCCGCTTCACTGTTTGTGTATCCAATGTCTGGCGGAGTGCCTTCGGGGTAGCCCAAATAATAATCGGCAATGCGACCAGCCTCTCGAAGTCCACTTAGATAGGCCCCATGCACTGTTGCTGGATAGTTGCGTATCGTGTGCTCGCCAGCAAAGAAAAGTCGTGGAATCTCTTCGGTTTCCTTAGTGCTATTCGAAGGAGGTATGACTGGCGCGGCCAATAGATCATAGTCACTTCCAGAGGAACCCACAGAAACGTAGCTGTATGATCCACGAGCCCACTGATCACTACGCCAGCGGGTAACAACCGTCTCTTTCGGCTGCGGTACAGATGTATTGCCGAAAATGTTTTTCAATACCGACATGCAGCGCCCTATGATAATATCATCTGTTACGCTTTCCACAATATTGGCTGCCATGCCGGCGACCAGGGCCAGTAGAACGGGAGATGAACTTATGCTCCAAAACAGAAACATTTCACCTAAAATTAATACAACTTAGTTAACATACGAAAAAAACATAACTATTGCAACTTAAAACTTACCACGACTGGCTGTTGTGCTGCCAACGTGGCCAAAGAGATTTGCATTGGGATCCCAGAATATGCGATCGAAACAGAGCACAACCTTGTTGAGATTACCAAATCCTAATCGGCGTATAGCCTGTTGCTTCCAATCCGGAAGTGGTGGATCAAATTTGACAGTATTCGCGTGTTGTCCCTCATCATTGGTTACGGACACCTTGAGTACGCCAAGGGTTAGCGTACAAACTGCCAAGTCGGCTTTGTAGGTCATTTGTGAGTTTGAAGTCTTTAAATTCTCGGCCACGATTTCGACACCCTTGTTGCTGTATTTTATTTCCTTAACTGCACTGTTTAGCCGTATGTCAATATTTTCAGTTAGCGCCACGGGAACACAAGAGTATCCATTGCGGACCGTGGTATGGTGGCCAATGAATTCAAAGTCATCGTCCTGGTCCCAGTGTTTCAATGACAGATTGTTGAGGCGGGTTGCATTCGCGAATTCCAGGTTCGCAAAGTGCCAGTCTAATATTAGACGATCGCGCGAGGACAAATACACCTGGCTGTAAGAAAAATAAAACATCTTCTGTTCAATCAGCCAAATGCGGTAAAGTAAACTACTAACCTGGGCTCGTTAAGCTCAAGCTCCTGCAGCTTGGATTCCAGCTTCTGACCCTGACTGCGAAGCTCTTCTTCGGCTTTAACAGTGTCCTCCAATTTAATTTGAGTAGTGCGTATTGTGTACTCCTGCCAAGCATAGCTGGTTTCATTGTGTGCGCTTTTAGGCAGTCGCTTATTAATCAGCCCCTTGTATTCAGCCTTTAGTTTCAAAATGTTTTGCATCAACGACTTGAGTTTCTTTCGATGCTCGATGATTTTTGTCTGTGCGTTGATAATTTCATTCATGTGGGCGGCACGTTTTTCTTGCACAGCCTTATCTTGCATGTTAATAATCCACTCCAGAGCGTCGCCCAAAGATACTGGATTATTGCCGGCGTAATTAAAATCCAATCGATGCGATAAGTAACTGGCAGATTCGAGCAATCGATTGAACTCGCGCTCAATAACATCATCCTTTTCCTTGGGCACCGGTTTGCCATCTGGCCCATAAAGCGGACATGACTGTTGAATGGGAACCAAATCCATGCCAATTTGCTTGCTCAGAATGGTCATTGGATTGCCGTAAACGCCTGTAACCACCATGGCTCCTAGATCAGCAATGTAGCTATTCTTTCGAAACGTAGCAATGCGTCCACCGACACGATCTCGTGCTTCTAAAACAATCACATCCATGCCGAACTGCTGCAATTGTTGGCCAACGGCAAGGCCCGAAATGCCGGCACCGATGACTATCACCTTGCCGAGCTTCTTGCTAGGAATGGGATTTAGTCTTTTGAATATACCAAAGTTGATAAAGCCGTGCCGTTCTAGAAAGGAGTGTACGCGCTTCACGAGATTTGGTTCGCTGTCAAAAGGCGGCGGAATGCACTTGAGGGCGTAATCGAAAGTCAGTTGAACTTTAGGATTATCGACCCACATGTGCAGCAGGCTATTACGAATGTTAAGAAACACGCGGTGGCCAAGTATGCCCGAACGGCTGATATCTGGAAAGCACGCTTCCTCGTTGGGCGTCATTTTACTAAATGGCAAACGGGATTGAAAAACGGCTCCCTCCTGACCCGACAGCACAGTTGGTGTACCGGTATCGCGGGACTCCACGTTAGCTTCATTCGTAACGTCTTTCTGTGACGAATTTCGCGAACCGCTGACGGCAGCCTGTTGAGGAGCATTCTCCGATTTGCGTGAGCGCTGCTCTGTGTGCACGTGACCGCGCTTCTCCGTCAATCCACTGCCGACTCCAGTAGAAACGGAGCTAGACTTTTCATTAGTGGAATTCTCCGAGTTAGCGGGTGTGGTCTTATTTGTGTAATCCACCTTGGGTTTGTTACGTCGACTAGTTCGACGCTCATCATTTGTCGTGAGTGTGTCGTTGGAATCGTCGTCAAATTTGGCTTTTGATTGCCCACCGGCGTGGTTGCCTGTTCCAGTGCTTGTTGAATTACGCTTTGGCGAAGGTTCTCCATCGGAGTCGTCGCTTATTAAAGTCACATACTCGATGGGTTCACCCAGTTTGCTGGCACCGCATGCCGCACTGGTGTCGCCACCGGACTGGCTGGACTTCATTTCACGGCTGTCACTACACAAATATTATTTACTAAAAGGCTCAGTTGCTCATTGCAATAACTTACATATACACTGCAATCAAATATCAAGTAGAAGAAAACATTATTTCGTATAGTTTTCAATTTATTACAGAATTATCACAAACTCAGCGCCGTACGGTTTGCCGTAAACATTAGAACCACCGTCAACAGCAGAAGTTGCAAAAAATACCACTAATCGATGAATTACTTTACTTTCAATGTCAATATCGATATAAATTCGATAAATTAGATTCGTGAACTAGTTTCAAAATACCAGCTCGCAACATATCGAATAAAATACTAAATATGTACATCAAAATAGAATTCATACGAACAAACATGATGTATGTACAATATGTCCTTTTTATAAACAAATAACTACTATAAATTACGCATCATTGTTTAATGAAAATTGTACATACAAAGACATACAAAATAAACACATTTTGTATATTTTTAATCCGTACCATCGCAACACTTGTCGTAGATAATACTAGGTACACAACTCTGTAGGGTCTCATCGAAAAAGTAATCCCACACGCACGTACCATAACCAATCTCAAGGTCGTCCGCGCACTCGATGTAACTGTGGCAGTTATTGGTGCTGCTGGTGACCAGCATGTTACCGCGTCCATCGCACCGATTGTCGGTGCAAAGCACAGAAGTTGGCTTGGCACAAATTTTAAGCGTATCGTCGAACAAAGTACCCGGCGGACATTGCAGCCATGCAGGATTTAGATCGGGCACGCTGCCCAAATAGGCACAATAGAAGTAGCCACGGCATGTGGCACCGTCGCGTACGAAGCCAGTTTTGGGACCCTTACACTTGTCCGTCTTCGAATGAGCATTGCATTTGACCTGTTTCGCAGGTAAACATTCGCTCTGCTCTACATCAAAGTATAGATTCGATTTGCATGCTTTGAGTGCATGCTTTCCGGTCTTGCCGCACTCGTAGTACAAGTTGCAATCATTCTCTTGGCGAAACTTGGCGTTACTTGGCAATATGTCACATATGTTGGCTACGCCCACGCATAACGAATCGACGCCATACTGACACGTCTGCGTCGATTCATTGAAATGCTGCGCGCCCAGGCAATGGCCTGGCACAGTCTGGCCATGGTCGCAGTAGAAGTAGTTTTGGCATTCGGTTGGATCCGCCACCCAGAGACCGTCGAGACCTTTGCACGGATTGTCGCAGTTCTTGGCCAGGCTGTCCGTTTTCGATACACAACTCTGTTTCGCAGCGTCAAACATCAAGGTGCTCGCACAGAAATGATATGTACCTTTGCCGTCGACGCATTCAATGTACTCGTCACATGTTCCGGGCTTGCGGATTAGGGTTCCATTCTTGAACAGTCGGCACAGTTTGTCGAAATCAGTCATGGCTTGCAATTGGCCTACGAGGCATGTTGCCAGCGCGAATACGGTCACCTTAAAACGAAAAGACGCTGCAAGTGATCGGGGTATATTAACATGTTGATTGATTTTAACGCGTCTAATATCATATTCTATATAGATAAAAAACAAAGTATGTCTAAATATACTCTCTGCTGCTCACATTGCATTCTCGGTTGAGCTGGGAAATTACAGAGCCTAGGAAATTACTGAATATTGGATTGGTATTGCTCTTTTCACTGATGGTCTTGAACTAAACCGAAACAGTTGCTTGAAAAGTGTTTATATTTAGTTTAGGAATGTTACTGATACTGGGGCTGTTTGTATTTTTGCTTTCCAAATTACTCGCATATGTTCTACGAGCTGGAAATCTTATCTGCTTATGCCAAGGCAAGCAGATATTTTGGCAACAAAGAGAGCAGCTTTAAGACTTGGGATGGACTCGACTGGATGTGTGACGCTACTAAAAACGAATACTTTCAAATACATTAAATAAACATAATTGCATATATTACTAATCATGTTTGGAATTCTATTATAAATACGTCACATATCAGTAGAAACAGCTGGCTAGGCAACATTGGAAATATTCACATGTTTACTTGATAATGTTTAAGTCTCTCATAAATCTGTCAAATTGATAAAGTGATTATAAAAAAAAAAATCATTATATTATTTTGTTGTTCGCCTTTTTAGTATATGCAATACTTGCAATATAGGGCATTTTATGATTAATTATTGATTAGTGAACTATATTTTTGGTTTTTAGTTATCAACCTTGCTACTAAGTTCTTGCTATTTCTGGATTTCGGGTCGAGATGTGCCATGTTTTCATTCATTAACAGAGTGTCTCATTGTCTACCATGCACATTTAGCAGGAACTTGCTTTACATGTTATTATCAATCTCATACGCAGATCAATGTAATTACAGCTATTATTATATGTATTGTAATTGTATCTATTATTTGCCCTGCGAGGGCAAATCGATTGACTAGTCAACAAATACAATTAGGGATTGTCTGCTTTTATTATTTACTTATATTGCTTCAAACTGTTATTCGTAATTTCGTTGTCGATATGCGATAATTATGGGGGGTATACAGGGTATACGGCAGCTAGTTCACTTTCACAACCCCTAGATTCTGAATAATATAACATTTTGGTAGAAACTGTTAGACTGTTTAGAGCATCACCTAAAAGTATGCTATCCATTATAAGAAAGCTCCTAGACATTTTTAGACCAAAATTTAACCGGAAATAATGGGTCTGTCAATTGTTTGTTAGTTGATATAGGCAACACGATTACTTGACTAATTACAGAGATAAGAAGAGACGCCGCTATGTGATCAATTATGAGAACGTCATTGAATTAAAAACGCATTACCCAGAAATATTTATAAATGAAAAATTGGTCAGCCAAAGGCACTTGAAGATAACGTCTAATTTAATCGGGGCCAGAAAATCGAAGCCACCAAAACTGTTGCCAATATATGTATGTATGTATGTGGTGCATGTTGGGTTAAGAATTCAACTTTTAATTATTGAAGTTACGGTGTGTTTAGGTCGCTGGTTAGCTTATCTGCGAAGTACTGACAGTTTTAATTAAACTCACTGATAGGGTGTATTAGGTGTCACAGGCTTGTCTTGCTATATAAAGCGCAGCATTCAATTCATGGCATTAGTCTTGAGGTTGTATGCTCATAACGCTCTTATTGCATACAAAAAAAGAAAAATCCCCAATTAGTTCGATTCGAAAGGAAGCTTAAAACCATGGCCGGTAGGAGAAACGACAGCTGCAACATCTGGATACTCAGAGATTAATCAATTCTTCATTTCGCATTCTTGCAGGATTCAAATTACAGTTTTCCGTAACTTCGGCCCTCCTTGTTGTTGGAATTATTCAGGCAAGCGGCTATACCATGGAAGATATGTGCAGTCAGTTTACTGGCGAAGGATACATTGGTGATCCAACCGATTGCACTAGGTGGGGATACTGTCGGTCACAGCAACTGGTGTCCTGGGGATCTTGCGGTGCTAATTTGGTTTTCGATGCCTTTTCGGGTAGTTGCAAGTATGCCACCGAGAGTGCGTGCTCCACCAGCGCTGAGCAAACTTGCAAGGTACTGAAAACACCTACACTTATCGCTGATCCCAACAACTGTGCAAACTATGTCTACTGTTTTGGCAACGGAACGTCCCAGACTCAACAGTGCCCACCGGGCCAAAATTATGCCGCTAACAATCAGACATGTGTTTGGGGTCCCGCGTGTCCACAGAGCACGATCTGTCGTTTTATGCCGTCCAACACATTCGTTGGCGATCCAGACAATTGTGGAAAATTTTTGAAATGCCTTTTGGGATCCGGAACATGGGGATCATGCAGCCCTAGTGGTGAAGTAACCCGTTACTTCAATGTCGTAACTGGCAAGTGCCAAGACACCAATCCTTGTGACAGCAGCTCGGTTACCGATTCGGGATCTGTGACACAGCCAACCACAAGCACTTCAATGTGCTCGGGTGGGAATGCAGATAAGTTTTTGCCTGATGGCAGTACGTGTTCCGGTTTCTTTTTCTGTAAAGGAGAAGAAGCAACCTGGGGAATGTGTCCATTTGGAACGGCATACGATAACCAAAAATGTGTTTCGCCTGCAAGCGTTAACTGCAAATTCGACCGTTGCTTGAACACCAACATGACTTTTGCCGCTGTACCTGATACGGAATGCAAAAGTTACACAATATGCGCAAGCGGTACTGTGGCCCAGTGTCCTTCAGACCATCAATACTACGATGAAGTTAACGACAAATGTGTTTCGGATCCACTAAACTATCCCATTTGCGCCGAACCTAAAGAATAATAAAAACAAATATATCTACAATCAAAAAGTGCGTAAATAAAACGAGACAGACTATAAACTGGCAATTTTTCTATTAATTATTGTGTTCTTTATAAAACCTTGATTGGAATTACTTCTCTTGGGTGTTAGATTTTTGCGAAATATATAGTACATAGTATATATATCGAGTAGGCCCGTTCGTTTGGCAAGTTTTATCAAGGTAGCTTCAAAACGATGAGACTATTTTACGTAGACTAGGACGAGTAATGGATAGGCTATATGCAAATATATATAAGAAATCGGTACTGTAAATATCAAATATATATCTGATGTATAATTGCTGACAATTCTATTGTCTCTTCCACTGTGCACAGTGATTTCCTTTGAATATGTCATACATCAATGTCGAATATTTTCAATATTCAATATATATATATATATATATATATATATATATATATATATTGGTACATTTATACTAAGCATAGCTTACATAGGTATTTTTTTCGCAACCTGCGATGCATATGCTTTTTTTAGTCAAGTTCGAATACTCGTCTCAGATATACAACGAGTAAAAAAGCGATAAATCAAAATGTGATACGGTATTTTTTACCGCTTTTTTGTCGATAGTTTAATGTGTTTTTGGCAAATGCTAAACTTTCCCTTCATTTGGATGCGACTGCAATGCCGAACGTAATTGTGATTCAATCAGATTGGATTTGTTAGGCCTATTGATGGAATATATGTCTAATGCTTTATGCCATCAAAGTAGCGGGTGTTCTCTGACCGGAATACTAACCAATTAGATTAACAGAAACTGAAGTTATGCCAATCAACAAATCGTTTTGTTTTTAAATAGGGCGAGGGGTATTTTGTTGTCGGGTACGCACATCTGTTGCTCTCGTTACTCGTTTAAATTAGAGACGACCTGTGGTAAAACTGTCTTGGTAGGTTCAAGGCGATGCCAGCTGCTCAGTGCCTCTGACGCTAGAATGTGCCCAATTTACCAAGAAATATCGGTCGAGCGATGTCAGCCATACCGACGTGATACCGTCGTGTAATTTACATGCTACTTGCTATCTGATGAGGATGCTATCGCTGGCACTGATTGAGATATCAGCGTACGGTGTCTACACACCGATGATGGTTGTCTCCCTTGGCCCCGTGCATTTCCGAAATTATTATTTGTTTTTTTTTTTTTTTTTTTTGTTGATTTTGGTCTTTTTTTTGGGGTTTTTTTGTTTAGTTTATTGATTGTTTGCATATTTAAGAAGGGGCTGCACAGTCGCAGCGCATCAGTCAAGTTTTGGAGCTACGCTTTGACAATCGCAGCGAAACAAGGATACACGGACGAAAAGCGAAACGAAACCATAGCATGACACAAGGTAGCCTGAGTGCCTGATCGGGCTGCGCCATCTTCAAGATTAATCAAATCGAATTTCCGTTACTTGCAGCAAAAAGGATCGGAGCTTTGCTAATGCTGGCTGTGGTCAGCCTGGCGAAGGCCGGCAGCGTGATCGAAAATTTCGAGGATCTCACGGTCAAGGAAATCTGTGATCTGCTGCCTGAGTCAAGCAGCATCTTGCGGCCGAATACGTGCAACTACTGGGTGCGCTGCCCTCGTACCAATGCCAATCTGGAGGAAGGCGTATGCGCGGCCGGACTGTATTACGACAAGAACGTGGGCAGATGCGTTGCTATGGAGGATGTGGTCTGCCCGTATACCGAATCTGCTGTTAGCAATATCTGCGCCGACGAAAGGGATGGCACATTCCATGCCGATGCAACCGCCATTACCTGCCAAGGCTACATACTGTGCAAAGCGGGCAAAGAGGTAAAGGCCACCTGCCCCAATAATCTGCTTTTCAATCCCAAAACAGGCTCCTGCGTGTACCCCAATCAGTACGCTTGCCCCACGACCATTCATAGGACCACATCGCCAGTTTGCCGTTCCTTGGCCAACAACACGCATCTGGCCAACGATAAGGAGTGCAACAAGTACTATATCTGCGCCAACGAGATTCTCTACAATCGTACGTGCGATGCCCAAATGGCCTACGATGTCTCACTGGGTCGTTGTGTGCCTGCTACGAATGCGACCTGTTACGCCACTGCCCAACTGCCTCCACCGGAGAGCACGCTCTGTTTGGGCGCCGATGGCAAACCCTTGGTTGGACATTTGGTAGACGAAGAGTCGTGCAGCCACTACTACGTCTGCAAGAACACCGGCACCAACAAGCACGACACGAACCCCAAACGCTATCAGTGCACCCAGGGACTGTACTACGATTACAAGGAGCTGTCGTGCCGCGACCGACTTAATGTGCGCTGCAGCCTGGACCGCTGTGCCGACACCAGTATGACATATGTGAACGTGTTCGGCGATTGCCAGAGCTACGCTCGCTGCTCGGGCGGCGTTGCAGTCGGCTCGGGTCGTTGCCCGCCCAACTACTTCTTCGACGAACGCAACCAGGGCTGCACGCCAGTCAATCACAACTTCACAGCATGTGCCGCTTAAGCGGCTCAAGCCTCCAACTGTCTCCCGACCAGAATGGAGTCAGTTAGTAGCACTATCAGAATTAATAAAATAATGGTGAAAGTCGAAAGCACTGCAAATCATTTGAGTTCATTTTAGTTCATTTGAGTTCATTTCAGTTCATTTCAGTTCATATTAGTTAACTGCACCCGGAGCCAGTCACGTTGAACGCGCACATCGATAACTTAAAGCTTATCGATTACATGTTGAGCATATTTATATACATATATATTTTTAAATTGAATAAATTTAAAGTGGAAAATTAAAATATATGTTTATTCCGAGAAAAACAGTGCATCTGTGCCTCGCGGTAGACTCTCCAGGCACTCTACACATGTATTTCCCAGTTCGCTCAGGTTACTTGCAGAAAGACAGCCTGACAAGCGGGATATCGCTGGCCTTTTTGTTTCATGAACAATGTGATATCTGGCATGACTAACTAAAAGCTATGCGCTGCGATCGACGTGACGAGGCAACAAAACCGCACTGGCACCTTCTCTACCCAACATTTGTTCAGAGCTCTAAGTGATTATGACAATCAGATACGACAGCGAAGGTTATTTATTAAAATTGGTAAAATAAACACATCTGCCTGCGCTCCAATTGTCTGTTCCATAGCGTTAGCGAGTCCCGTGCTCGCCGGAGAATTCTACTCGCAGCCACACTCTGTCTAAACTTGCTAGCAGCATATTTTTAATAGCTAATGGAAATGTTCATCAGATGAGCGGAGCGATAACATTTTATCACATTTATACCTTGAAATTTCGGCAATTGTTTTCATGTCAGCTGTCTTTGCCTTGCCATGCCTTTCCTTGCCTTGCCATGCCTTTCCTTGCCTTGCCTTGCCTTGCCTTGCCATGCCCGTCAGTGTCAGTGCCATTTATCGCAACAGCGACATTAACTACTACTAAGTATAGGCACCTGACGGTTATCAGTGCTCGTCAGTATTAGTTGGTACACATTGAACAGGTAATTACATGCTATCCGTATTTGTGGAGTTCTCTGGAATTCAATAATGACGTTTGACATATTTGTGAGCAGTGGTTCCCAGCAGTGTGAATTCATTCAATTCAACGAAAATACGACTCAGCGAGCTAATTGTGTGTGTATGGAAATATATTATTGCGCGTAACATACATGTATGTATCTGTAACATTAAGTGATTGATAAGATGTCTATTCAATGGAGTGGGTAGTATGGACTGCCTACATTCCCAAACTCTCTCTCTCTCTCTCTCTCTTACTCTCGGTATCAGTTCACTTACAAATACATTTCCAAACAGTCGAAAGTTATCATTAATTGTCTGAACAGTTGGTTGATCTATTGCTTTGAATGTGCACTTTTAAACGCAGTTTCTTGACTATCGAGAATAATAATAATAACGAAATTTAAAGGTCCAGCAGTGCTGCCAGCATTTTGGAGCCAAGAAAAGCTGGATTAGACAAAAAAAAGCTGAAACTATACAAAAAAAAAACGAAAAGATAAGCTACTACAATTTTTAACAAAACGAAAATAGATTTTATTTAATCTTAGTGAAACTACTTCTACTACTAGAAACCCATTTATCCCATGCTTTTTGCTTATATATTTTCGCAGTTCAGAAAACACGCAGGGTATAAGCACTAAGCTTTATCCAGTTTGTACTAACCAGAACCCCACTATTGGTAAATGTAGTGAAAGTTCAAAAAAATATAGAACCCGGTAATTATTAAATACAATAATTATGTACAGAATTGAATTTTTTTAATAAATTACACAGAATTTTTTGTTCGTGAATAAAGCTAGATTTGCCGCTGTTTTCAATTTTGTCCCGCTGTTGGGCTTTGAAAAAAGCTGAAGATTATAAAAAAAAAAATCGATATAATTAATAATCAATCTCTTTCCAGCTCAAACATATTCCCTTTATCGACACTTTTCTACAATTTTAACTCTATAGATCGATCAGGAACGGTCACGATCAGTCGATTAGCCCGCAGGGTAAGCTATGTTAATTCCTCGGATGTGGTCAACATTTCTTTACCTCTAAACTTGAGCTTAAGCTTAAGAATAACGCGGTTGTATCTCCAAAAACCTTGGCTTAGTATTAGCTTTTTGAACTTGAAGGCATCACATAGGAAACTAAAAAACTTGGGAAAACTAGAACAGTTGGGAAAACAAAGTAAATTCTATTTTCGAGCGCCCGAAAGTATGCTTCACTGTGGAACTGTGGGAATTGTGAGTGTGATCGATTTGCACTTCTTCTTATCGCACAAAATACCTCAGAGTGATGCTTGATAAGGACTCAAAAGAATATTTTCATGTTCCAATTAATGTACGACTGCACCCAACTCCAGCATCGATGGGCGTGGGTCTATGCATGATCTTATATAAAAGCGAATAATGCGCAGTTCTAACGTAATTACACAACGTTATTTTATACACTATACTTGATACTTCTCGTAAATTTCGCATGGAAGTTTCTATCCAACTTGCCTTGATTGTGGCCATCTACGTCGGAGCGGCCCAGCCGGCTGAGGACGCGACTCAGGTAGATATAGTTGACATGAGCTATGTGAGTACACAACGATCTACGGAAGAAACAAAATGTGTAGTTACCGTCCTGTTGGCTATATAGATTTGCAAGGATCGCCCGCAGGCTAGCCTGGTGCCACATCCACGTGACTGTAGTGCCTACTTTGCCTGTTCGGCGATACCAACGTTGCTGTACTGCGATTCTGGGCTACAATTCAATGCACGCAGTCTTGAGTGCGATCGACCCGAGAAGGCACAATGTACTCCGGCCCAAAGTGAGTTTACCACCATGGCCAGTGCAGCTAGCCAGTTTCACATCGGTTTCGATAAGTGGGACCAGAAGCCGCATCCGATCTTTCTGGCCGTCGATGTGGCAACCGGTGAGCCCGTTAATCCCATGGATAAGTACGATCCGCAGAATGTCGAGTGTCGTCATTTTGGCGCCTACTTTCTACCGCATCCAACCAATTGTCGGATGTACTTTGTCTGTGCCTACGGTCACTTGCATCGTCATCAATGCGGTGCCGGTACTCACTGGAACTACAAGAGCTCCGAGTGTCAGCTAAGCGAGAACGCGCAATGCTATCGAAGCGGCAGCAGCGCACAGGAAGTCGAGGTCGAATTCGATAAGGTTACCACCAGCACTACGCCCGGATCGCAGGTTACTGTGTGCTATGTGGTAAGCACCCTTTCCAGCGATCGTGAGCCGACAACGAGCGTAACTGCTCCGTCTCCGTCGCGGGCACCGCAAAGCACGCTCTCTTGTCCGTCTCAGCAGCAAAGTTATCTGCCCCATTCCGAGGACTGCAGCAAGTACTACATTTGTCTGGTTGGCATGCCCGTGCTCACCTCCTGTCCCCGGGGTCTTTACTGGAATCAGAGCGCAGGCTACTGCGATCAGCGTAAGAATGTGAAGTGCTTCCAGAGCGATTAAACCAGTACACTCGTCTGTGATTCAATGCGTTTCATTTAATTGAGCTCGTGGGACTGTTCAAATTTGTGTTTTTAATCCTAGATTCTACGGTGCATTTAGAGTACGGAGGCCCTGCTTATTCCCTGCCACAGTTCGCGACGACTCTGAATTGTGGCAGAACTCTCCGGCACAGGCCTAATTTGATGCCAACGCGTACGCTCTGCGCCGTTCTTCAGGCGTTGCCACCATGTCTGCGTGTTCAGCTCTGGCAGCGTATCCGCAGAGACTGTTTCCATCGATAGCCCAGTCTGGCAGCACAACAGCATGCCGATGGCACACACCCAGAACAGCTTATCCAATCCAATCATTTGCAGGCACTGATCTACTACGGCCAAGTCGCTGGCTAACTCTGATCGCAATCTATTCTAGAGCTGTGTGAAACAAAGGTTTTACTTGCTTATCAAATGACAACATTTTTATGGAACCCTAGCAATAACTCTACGATGGATGATTAGATATCATACTTGATATTATATACAGTAGAGCAAAGAGCAGTACAAGCACATTTCTATATAGTATGTTACGATATACTACTATATATATAAGATTTACTTGATCTTTCCCCATCTTAAGCGCAAACTACCTTGATCTGATCTGAATCCCTACTATCTTATCTACAGATAAATAACTTGAAAACATTCGTTATATTCCATATGTATATTTTAATCAATAAAATCATGAACAAGTGTTTCTTACTTATTTAAATATGGTGTAAATAAAGCTATTTTATTATTACATACATTATTGATAATTATTGTATTTTATTTTAGTAATACGCTCTCCAAAATGTCGTTTTTCACTTTTCTATTTTGATTCGTTTCACATATTTAGATACATGGAGATTGTTTGATGTCTGATCGATTGAATATATTGTGTTATATGGCGACAGCGACGGTGTAACCCAATTTTATATAAGTAACTCGTTTGACCTTGATCTGAAATTTAACTGTTTATGCTCTATATCAGAAATACAGCTTAAATACAATCTAAATTGCACACTAGCTAATACTGTGGAAGGGTATTTTAACCAGACGCTTCAGTTTCAAACGGACACTACTACTGCGTACTATCGATAACATAAGTTAACTATTTTTTGCCCTTAACTCTTTAAGTTGATATTGTTTTATGCAGTTGAAATAGTTCTTAATGTTACTTAGTATTCATGATAGACAACAATTTTATTGTTCAATACCTTTGTACACGCATACATTGTATAAGTTTGCCAGATTATAATATCCACGAATATTTGAAATTAGATAAGCTGGAAGCTGGCATTATCGATTCGTAGGCACTACGTTCTTTCTGTTCTACACAACTAAAATCTATATACACATATATATATATATTCGTAAAATTAAATCTAAAATTGTACCGTTTTTGCGCGAAAAATTAATAGTTTTTCTCATAGGCCTAAGCCATCTTAAAAGTTTTATCACATAAATCGAATAACTATAAGCTAGACAAATCGTTATATCTGCACAAAGTTAACAAAAACCCATGGTCCCAGCATCGGGGATATTACAATATCAACTTTTAAAGATAAAAACTAACTGGATTAGTTGTAAACGATCGGCAACCAATCAATTAGATCAATGTTCGCTCTGATAACTTATGAATAAGGACTTAAGTACAAGGTGCGACTCGCAACATGTACACAAGTTTGTTATGTTAATCTAATATAACTGTAACTAGTTAACATAACTAAGGTTATGCTGATATATATGCATGTATACTTTTTGCATCCATGTCGCGAAACATGATAATAAAGCTCTGTTCCTGGTGTACATATGTATCTACTACATATGTACTTATTATTAGCATTTCTGGTACAATACCATATTATGATCAACTTGTCTTTCATTGTGCTGGAAGATTGCTTTCAGATTTATTATGTACGGTAAGTAGTAGTATGTATATATGGATAGACAATGGGAATGGGGAGCACTTATGTAGTTGGAATGTTTTTTTTTTCTATTTATTTTGTATTTTCCTCGGTTGGACCCTAAAGTGCAGTAATTTGTCGGCGTTTTTTAGATTTTCAGTATTAAGCTAAAGCTAAATATAGCAAATATAGTACCTCAAAATCGACTATCAAAACTGGAGTCGATGCTGCACAGCTAGATCTATGTAGTACCTTGAACAATTTCGATTACGATCCATTAAACATCGGTTTCGGTACTCAAATGTCGCTGTAGACTCGTCGTACCGTCTTTGGAAGGTTTCTTATGCGATATTTGCTTCTGCAGCACGGGCACAGCTGTCGAGGTCAACTGACTATCAGCTGGTATGCTATGCTGCAGGGGTAGCCCCTTGTGTATGTGGCCGGGCGAGAGTTGCTGCGATCGCGGACTGGGCGGTGTGGGCGTCGAGGGTATCTGATGCCAATTAATACTGTTCTGAGAGGTTATATTACGCGTCTTCAACAGGGGCGGGTTCTTCGTCGAGGTCGAGAATGCCATACCACGTCTTAGCGGAACTCTAGAGAGGACAAGGCGTCGCATTTATGTCGATAACGAAACGAATAGCAATGTGGATTCGATTGATTGGATGGTATTAGAAGGTATATGGATATGCATAACAAATAAGACATACAGAACCGAGGAAAAATTAAGACAGAGTAAGAGTTATTTCAATGTACATAAAACAAACATTTTATATGGACAGCAGAGCTGCTGGCCGAAACAAATCGTTCCCATTACTCGGACTCACCTAGTTGGACTCGGCGGCGGATAGGAAATGCCACGATGACTGGGCGATAGCAACATGTTACCCGAGTGACTAGTAGTCGTGCCCGGCACAAGCAATGTGTTGTTGCTACAAGTACACGGGGGAGAGTTTACAAACAAACAGTTTACAAACACATCACAATGAATGCATCGAGCTAGCGACTATCGAACTGAACACAAGGAGAGCAAAATGAATACAAAAAAATACAACAAAACAAAGCACACTCAATAAGTTTGTAAAAAATAAAGCAATAACTTTTGTTGGATTCGCTGGCATATGGCAGGCTGAAAAACGCGCTCGACTTAGCTCAGATGTGTTTACAAATATGGAAACTGAGTTAACAACAAGTACACTTAAGATTAGGCATATATATATATATATATGTTTGTATGTATGTGTATATATAATTATGTTAAACGTAACGCTAATATAATTTATATTATAAAATGTATATATTTTACAAATTAAAACCTACATTTGTTTCGATACAGCTACTTGCTAGGCTACTAAATCTACTGTACTGTGTGACTTAATGCTTTCTTGTATAATACAATATTCACAAACAATGATTGTATATATATATATATCGGCGACGGATTAACAAAGGATTACAGCAAGCGTTTAACTGAGACTAATGAGTGATGATTTGAGTTTGTGTGGTGCGCTGTGGTTCAATGGTTGCTTGCTACGTTCACGATGCTGCATGTGGCACGCTTGGCTCATACACAAACTGCAACGATGACTTACGTTTGTATGTGTTGCATGCTGAGATTGGGTAAGCTCTGACCCAGATGATTAAGCGGCTGAACCGACAATGTGTTCGCGGTCGTTGCGGCAATTGCTCCAATCTTTGGCTTGGCAAAGCCTGCCAGCAAATGCTGTTTGCCCTTAGACGGCTGTGCCTGATTACCTGTAGAGGAGGGAAATATCAAAAATGTAATTAAGATGCTGCCATGGTTTTAAGTCTAGGGACTTACCCATAATGCTGAAGCCCTCGTCACTCGACATCGAGTTGGTCTTATCGAAGTCAACCGATATGTTACGCGAATCATTCCACTCCACACTGCCGCTGTGACTGTTGTTTGCGCTGGACACATGGCTGCCTATCGATGAGTTAATCGGCGATTTGCGCACGCCGAGCGAATCAACAGTCGTGCCGCTTGCGACACTGCCGCTAAAGCGAAAACTGTCGCCATAATTTGCACTGATACCACGCTTCAGTCGCTGATAGATCGTCTTGGCTCGCCACAGTGCATCGCACCAGTTCTTGGCCTCAGTGCATTGCAGCGTAAATGCCGTGGTTGCCACTTGAAACTCATTCAGATAGACACAGTTCAGCGTATTGTTGTGTCCCAGATGCACAATCAAATGATCGGTGAGATATGGTTGTCGTATCACCTTCAGCGCACCCAGTCCCTTCTTGGCTATGGACTTGCAGACGAGCAATATATCCGTTAGCAGAAAACAATGTACATCGCTTTTGCTAACGTTGTCCTTGAATTTATGATCGCCCTCCATGAACAAATGACGCACCTGATGCGGTGCACAGCCGCGCATGGGTGCGCACAGATCGAACATTTGGCTATGTTGTTTGATTAGTTTCTCGAGTGATTCATTGTTGGTGTCCTGCACAGGCAATATAATTCAAATCAGTTACTCATAAAGAGACGCTTAGAAGCCAGATATTTACCACTACATCGTAGGATTCGATGCGTGCCATGACGCCTTTAAGGCGTTCGCTCTCCTGACGCATCGTCAAATGATTGTTCACGCTGCCTACGAAGTTCTCCACACTGTGTATCATTCTCTCCATAGCATCGATTTGCTCCACATCATCCAAATGTTTTCGGATGGCTGTCAGTAACAGACTGTACTTGGTCAGTCGCTGCATGGGACGCACAACAATGTCGGCCAGTCGAAGGCGATTGCACATCTTCTGCGACTCGCACCACGCCAGGTAAGCAGTAAACAGTGAGTTGTTCTGGTTCAGCTCCTTGCAGTAAAACTGGCAGGTGCTCTGCTCGGCACAGTAAGCCTACAAGTGAAGAGAACTCGAATTTAGTTCGATTCGGCTTGCACGGCCGTTGGCGCAGCGCGTAGCTTACCTTGTAGGGCGCAAACGTCGAGGCAAACTTAATGAATCCCTCATTAAAAAAGGCACATTGTAGCGGCTCGTGGGTTCTAGTACTATGGGCGACCATGGGGAATAACCATAGTGTCCAAAACTTTATGTTCGCATCACAGACTGCGCGTATATTTGAGAACAATCGATGCTGATCGACTTCAATCAGCAGGCGTTCCTCCTGCACAGCTTCCAGGCAGGCCAGAAAAAGCTAAAAAATAAAACAAAAAACATATTAATATAGCTACAGTGGATGACGGTCTGCAAGAAGATTGTTACTCACGTCTGTGACTGTCTGCAGGGCGTGTATATAGTCAACCTCTGTGGTGACCAGTTCCCATATGGCAGTTTGAATCTTCACTTCGTTGACACTCATGGCATTGCTCTCGACAAAGTCTCGCCACGATTTATCCATGTTTTGCAAATATTTCAGCGAGTCCGAGAGCGTGGGATGGTCGAAGCCAAGAGAACCTGCTCGTTGGGGCACTCCATTCTTCGCATAGCAGTTTAGCAACTCGTACAGCTGACTCTGTTGTGGATTCTTTACACCGAATATGGATGTCCAGCGCTGTCTTATTTGCTTGCTGGGCGCGCTGGTCAATTCGCTTGTTTCTTCAGTCGAGGCAGAAGATAAAAGTCGCGGAGGTCGCTGACGAGAACCCTATCAGTTAAAATATTAGCTTGATTTCGAAATCAAAGTCTTTTCGCTTTCAACTTACAAATGAGGCAGCTTTCTGCAGGGTTTTCCGATTGCCATCGCGTTCAGTAACAACAAGATGATGTCCAGCCAGACTTTCCACTTCAGTGTATTCATCCAATACATTCGCTCCTGTCGCGGCTCCCGACGCTACGCGTAATATGGTAAATTACTAAATGCATCGCAAATTGAGAAAAGTCATCTCATAAATACCTGCATCCAAGTTACTGATATCCGTTACCGTAATCTGCGATAAGTTAAGGTTCCGTCTGTGCAACGACAGCCTTAGCGCGTTTCTGTAATGCAAAATCATAGAGAGTTGTAGTTTTTATTACTCTTGCAGGCATCGGATACTTACTGCAATGTTACTCCCTTTGTCACAGGTAGATATATCTCGTCCGCACAATGTCCCGCTTCCGAATGAAAGGAGACAGTGAAGTACTCGGAGTTCTGTACCTGAATCGACAATAGATTTGAATTTGAATCTTAAGTTAAGTTAAAGTAACGTAAGTTTAGATTTACCGCATCCGCTGACTGTTGTAGTAATTCTACTGGAACTGAACCCTTTGGCGATGTCAAAGTTCTGGCGGGTGCTGCACTACCATGATGACAGGAAGCGGCGACTGTGTTAAGACCATCCAAATGGGTGAGACTTTTTGACTTAAGCTGCAAAGAAATTCAAGAAAATATGTATAAGTTAAAGGACTTCAACATCGATTCTAGCAAGGCAATTTACAAATAAATAGAAAATAAAATAAAATAAATAAAATTACTTACTTAAGTTGAAAGCGAACTAAAAGAGTGGATCCTGTGATTATTAGCATAAATAAATTAAATATAAATCACAGCTGTCAAAACAATCGAATAAAGTCAAAGAAAAGTAAACGAGGAGTAACAGAACCTGGCAATATTTATATATTTGATCAGATTCTGATTTGAACCAAAATAAACTTTGGTAAAAGAAGCATCAAAGCGAAAATTGTTAAAAAAAAGAAACCTGGCACATTCAATTCCCGCACTACCTTGTTTCCGGCTGAGACGGCGCGTGGCCTCAAGTCGGACTCACCTGCAGTTTGCTGGCAGGCGGAGAGACAACCAAACAGATTTTCATGGTGGCACGAAGAAACTCCTCCCGCTTGGATCTCAGGTCCGAAGAGGGCACCGCGACGGGTGAAGTTGCAGTGCCCAGAAAAGGATTGAGAGTTCGAATCAGGGGGGGTGTGGCTTGACTACCGTCCGGAGATGAGGCAGACATTTCCACTTTCTGGAACTGCTGTGGATGTGGCTGATACGAGTTTGTTGCAGTCGATTGTTGCTGCTGCTGTAGGCGCGTCGTAGGCGAATTCAGGCTGAAAAGCTTTCGCCGGTGTCGACCTGGAGTTGACGACGAACTCGATGCCGGACTGGGCGTAGGTCCGGCCGGGCCACTCAGAATACTTTCGCTAAACGACGACTCCTGCGAGCCGGCACGACTATAGCCGGGTGTGGGCAGCTGTGCACATCGCGAGGCACTGCCTGTGCCGGTGTATTTGACGGACGTAACATTGCAATCCAATTGTAAATCCTCCTGCGCAAGGCCAAGCCCATCGCTGGGCTCATCGTTCTTATAGGTGCTGTGATAGCTACGCGCTGTTATTTCCGGCAGAAAAGGATTGTTTGGCGATGTCAGAGTGTACTGATAGTAGGGTCCTGCATCGGAACTCTCATTCGGTAGCGTTGCATCCGTTACATCCGTCTCAAATGGAGTCTCCTCTTCGGGAAACGAACCCGTTGTCAGATCATGTACACCGCCTGCACCATGCACACCCAATTGCTCCCATTCCCCGGATGATGAGTTGAACGAGGAGGCAGTGAAACCATCATTGGAATGACCCTGACAGCTGCGACTGCTCTCGTTGCTTGTCTTGAATAGAAAGTTCTGCAATCGTGTAATCCTTGCCGAGCTGCTGTCGCTGGTCAAGCTGCAGCTGCGACTGCTGCTGTTGCCTGCTGCGTTCGCTGCACCGGCATCACTGCGCCCGCTGCTCTGGCTCTGCAGTTGGCGCCGCACGGCATGTCCTGGCAATTCGGTAACGTTGGTAGACGTGACAGTTGTGCTCATCTCACTGCCCATTTCTGGGTTCTTGGGACAGGCCCAGTAATAGATACTTGTGTGGGAATCGCGAAGCTCGCTCAGCTCGTAGGAGCTCTCGAGCGAGCTGCTCGAATTGGTATTGGTAGTGGCGACACTACTCAGATGCTGATACGCGTACTCGGGCGGCGTACACTCGTCGGGACTGTCCAATAGCAGTGCCGTATTGATATGACCTCCGAGACTTAGGCCGGCCAAAGGCTGTGGCGTCGGAAACGAGTAGTGCTGCTGCTGCTGCTGCTGGCCAACGAGATTGATGTTGTCGGTTGTCGCCAAGTGCTTTGCCGGATGAAACTCGTCCGACTGCGACTCACAGCGTTTGATCTCCAGCGAGCTGTGCTCGCGGCGTCGAAACGAACGACGCAATCTTTCGGCAAGTTTCGATTGTTTCAACGGCTTGTCTCTGGGTCTCTCCTTGGCGCTATTGCCAAGAAGCTTCTCAGCCTTATCTTTGCGTGTCTCGTCCAACAGTTTTTCGTGCATTGATGCGACCTTCAGTATCAGCGGCCCCAGCACTTTCAGTTTCCCCTGGGCAACGTCTGTGCCCGTGTATGGCTGCTGCTGCTCTTGTTCTAGATTGGCAAATACTATGTATAACGCCGCAAGACTGCCACCCATTACGTTCGCACTCCGCTCCTCTTGTGTGCTTCTTCTATTGCGGCTTGGATGTTAGGTTTAGTATACTATAGACAGACGGTTGGGCTAAGCTTTCCTCGGTATCTTTACTTATCAATCAGTTCGGCATTCAATAGACAATTAGGAACTGTATAAACACATGTATGACAAACATTAGACACGCTGCGCTTTAAAGAGCCAAGCATAAAGTTCTTTTGACCTTATTGCAATATGACATAATACACAAAAAAACCAAGCAATTTAATCTCCAACCCGCACCTTCTTTAAACGAGCCCGGTAACCTGGTCAAAAGCTTTCTTCGGCAAATGCTTTCTAAGACTGCTTTCAAATCGATCTAAATGCCTTGCTTGCGTGTTTCGCGAGTTAACGTTACTATTAGCATTACCTTGAGACCTATATGCATGCAGTTGGCTTTGTGGTGTGGCCTAAATATAAAAAAAAAAAACATTTCAAACGCGCCAGGCAGGAGTGCCCATTTCGAAGGCAACCCGACTAACTAGAGTGTGCCTGGAAGTAGTCTATTATAACACAGCAGGAAGTTAAACTACCCAAGGTAGCCGGTGACTTGAACAAGCCTCTTCGTAGTATCCGTCTGTCTGCCCGAGCAATTGGCAAATATTCTTGCTATTTCTCTGCAAGTTGTTACCAAAATAACCACTGTGCATAGTAATTGGTAAACTATTACCTGGTCTGGTCTGGTTTCCTTAACCTTAATTAAACCGAATTTCAGTTATACTCACTCTTGTGCTAATACTGTACAAATTTGACATAAACTGTACCCCTTTATCGTGTAAAATTGATTCAAAAATGATTGGTTAAAGTTTGTTAGACTATCTGCCCAAAAGTTATTGTATATCCTTTCAAGACTAAATAAGTTTTATTATGAGAAGTTTGAAGATCTTGAAAGTGTATTTAAGCTACGGCTAGACAGGCCAAAACTTTTCTTTACCCAATGCGACGTAGTGCAAAATAATAGCAAAAACACACGCAATGAATGGAAAATTCAAAAACCATTACAAATAAAAATACGACTATAATTTTCATCTCTCTCAACTGATATCTGATTGAGTATCCTCACTTTTAATACCACTAAAAATAAACTTAAAGACCTGATTGACCTATTTTAAAATCAAGCCAAAGTTATTGAACATTCCCTTTAATAATGCCCTAAAGGGGGGGTCCATGTTTCTTTCTTGGTCTTACGTCATTCGATATAAGCCACAGTGACTTTGCAACAGCGACAGCAAGGTTAGAGCCTGTCTATGTGTCATCATTATCACCCTCACCTCACGTGGCGACACCCAACTTCAAGTCGTGCCCAGACCAAAATCGATCGTTGTGGTTACCTTTCGCCAATGGGTATACTTCGATATACTACTCTACTCACACTGATTCGGGGTATGTTTTTTTTTGATGTATCAAATTTACATAAATCATCGTTAACATAAATTGCCATCGTTGGACAGTCGATGTTGGCTGGTTGGCTGGCCTAACTCCTTTTGGGCCTGGTAATTACCAACACGTCTTCCCCAACTCGTTTGCCAATTAATGGCGAATTTTCTTGCGCGTTAATCTGATTTTATAGCGAATTTGCCGTGCCGTGGGGGGTTTAATTTAGTCATTAACGTTGAGTCGGAACGCGACTAGGATGAGGCCCAAAAAGAGAGGACCCCCTAAAGAAAGTGTGTGTCTTCTTTTATTCCGCAGAGTTCTATATCTTTTACCTTACTGTTGGGAAGAAAAAGCAACGCATTTTAATAAATTCCGGCTTGCAACACTCATAAATAAATGTACAGCAAATATTTATATTATCACGTTCCCAAGAATGCCCATACCAGCAACATCAACATCGGCACAAAGAGTCTCTCAAATTAAATTTGATTTATGACCATCCAACAAAAATCCAGGACAAACGAAATATTTGCTAGTACCAACGCACAGTTATGTACCCAAACCGTGGTATTTAGGTACAATGTCGACTTTTATATGTAGTATGCAGGGCGAACCTTTATGTGTGGCATGTTCTTCTTCCAGCTTGCCGGAGAGGCCATATGCAAAATGACGACCCGACCTGCTGACGTCATCTGACGTGCAGCTGGTATTCATAAGCATAATGTATACACATATATATATATATGTATATAACTTATGTATGTTCCACCTGTGCTGGGCTACAGATGATTTCTCATACAGTTTCACTTGCTTTAAAAGCCGCATAAATCAGCACCCAAAATATATGTTACCCATTGAAGTTATCGTGCTCCTGCTCCCGCTCCTGCTCCAGCTCCTGCTTCTACCCACATAACATATAATCATAACTACACATGAGTGCACATAATAACGATATTATTATTGAAATCATATTGGCTGTGCCATTATTGATATTATTGATATTCCGCCGTTGATTGATAGTCGTTTGTACCAACTTGTGTTTACCTAATCCACCCATTTGCAAGGTGAAATCAGGTGAATCGCCTTCTGGCGTTGAGTAATCCAACAACACACACATGCATTCGCCTGCCAGCGTACGTGTGTGTGTTAGCCACACAGATATTGCGAACAGAAATTGAAAACATTGTGTAATTTGCTGGGGACATCATTTTTTTTTCCTTGTTTCTCTCTTTTATTATTTTTTGATTTATTGCACTTTTGCTGTTTGGTCTTCTTGTTGATCTGCCACACGTTGCCTCTGTGCGCTTTAAATTAAGTATTCTATGCTCAACCTTTGAACCGCACTTTGATTTACAACAACAAACAACGCGAGCACACACACACACACCCAGTCGACATAAACACAAAACGAACGAACGTTGCGAAAACGACTAAATGTGATAGCAATGTTCAGGTATAGTATAGTATCTAACGTATTATCGGGGCCTGCTCGCGTCACATCCCTTTGGTTATCCGCACGGCGCGACGATTCGCAACTGACTAACAAGTCGGGCAGGAATGGTTATTCGTTTAAGGACGCGACGGCCCGAGCTCAATGGCGAAAGCACAAAAGCTAACCGAAAAAATGTCTGATAAGAATAACGTTGCCCAAGGACACATGAAAGAGAAAAAACGCCGCATGGCTTGCGAATTTAATACTCTTTCCCAATCACTTAGGGATGGGCGATGTTTATTTACAATTTTAAGCTGCATTTCCTTTCACAGCTCGAAGGTTTTGAGTTGTTGCAGTTTTTGGAAAAAACGTTGGAAAAATTTATCACGGTTTCGTGAAAACTTATTAGAATAATAAATGAAAATTTTAGACTTATTTATACTACTTGAATGAAGATTAGAACACTTAATTGAAAGACCCAAAGCTAAACCTACCCAAACTATTTGTTTTTGTGTTCTAATTATAATTAAACATTGTACATTATATTATGATTTAATGCAAATTGAGAAACTTTTCGAGGGTTTTGAATTGTTGTAGTTTTTGGAAAAATATTTTACTGATGATTTCCTTAAAATAGTATGCCGTTTTGATAAAACTTATCAAGGTTTCGTCAATAAGTTATTAATTAAATAATTTTTGTTCAATATTATAAATTATGAATTCATGCAGATTAAGAAATTGTTTGAAGGTTTTGAGTTGCTGTAGTTTTTGGAAAAATATTTCACTAATAATTTCTACAACATTGATAAAACTTATCAAGGTTTCGTTTAAATGTTATAAGAAATATAAATATAATATATTACTCATATTTTTGAAAAACCCAACGTTGAATCTACTCCAACTATTTGTTTTTGTGGTCCAATCAATTTTAAATTTTGAATATTATATTATGCATTTATGCAGATTAAGAAAATATTAATTTGATTTTGTTAACTGAAAATATAAACGAAATAAATTCAAAATTTGTTTATATTAAGAGCACATAATAAAAGAAATGCTACATATTTCTTTTTGAGAAAAGTTGATAAAACACAACCTTAAAAAAATACCCTATGTTTTCTATGTTGCCGCGTGCAAATTCCAAAATAATTACAGAGTAATTCTTGTTTTTGATAAGACTCTTAAATTTGTTAGGTGGATTAGTTACGCTACGCTCTCGACTATCTCCCGCGCTCTCTTAAGCGCGCTCTTAACCAATCGCCAGCGAAGCTTTTGCGAGAGCGAGCGAGCTTTTGCGATAAGCCATTGGTAAACAAACCGCACTTTCATTCACAGAAGCAACAACGACTTCGTCATGCCAAGCGCCAATATAACATATATATGTGTTTGTATGGTATATGTATAATACTATTTATTATATATGCCTGCCTGTACATATAGAATACGAGTAAACATCGATGCACGTTTGTATGTTGGTACATGGCACATGTATTTCTGCAAACATGGCCAGGGACTATCGGATCAAAATAAATGAAACGAGAAAGAAAAGCACGGGAAGGGGAGGGGGGGTGGTTGGCTCCATGTGAAGTCCGAAGTGCGGCTGCTGCTGCGACGCTGACGCTGAGTCATTGCGTTGTCAATGCAAATCACGGTTCTGAATTCGAATTATTCATGCATACATACAGACAGTATATGTATATTGAGAGAAATACCGATATTATATATTATGCCACCAATAGCATGCTCAGATTAATCTATTATAGCATTCCTTGGCTTTGATTCCTTTGGCTGTTGAGCGCACTCGTCTGTGATGATACCCAGAACTAACACATCGCATCGCATTGATATACAAACAAGGCACAAACCTTCAAGCAAACACGGCAGGCAGCAACGTGTTGTTTGCTGACATCATTTACACAGGCGAGACGGAGGCAGTCAGGCAGTCAGGCAGCCAGGCAGGCAGGCAGGTCGCGAATCTGGACCCACGCATGAGATGGCATCGCGGCATGGATGCTGACTCAGAATGGAAATTCTTGCAGTCGAGCAGCTACCTCAGGCTGCCTGCCACATGCACATTCCACAAAACCCACAATGTACTCAGTACAGTACAGTGTGTACAAATACTTAAATCCTAATTATATTTTATAGAATACCCTTACTAGTGAGAGAAAGATACTCTCAATATTTTTCTAGCTTCCCTCGCGCACGTTCTCCGACGCCAAAGTTGTTTGACATGATTCATCGCAAAGGTCTTCGGGCGACACACACACACAACGACTTGGCCCAACAACGACTGAGTCAGTACACACACACACACACACACGCCTGCTTGCAAATCAACGCTTGGCCGAAACCGCAAGCGTGTGTGTATATAACATATACACACGAGATGTAGTAGCGTCTTTCGTTCTAGACTGTTTATACGACAAGCTAGTCAATTGAATATGCAGAATAGAGACTACCAGATCGACTAAGCTTTTCTATGACTTACAATCTTTATAAATTATACAAACAAAATATGCGAATTTCATTTTGCAAATTTATGTAACAAAGTAGAGCTGTCGCGGTAGACCCTAGCAAATATTCATCTACATGCATTGTGAAGTCACTGCAGGCCTTGTCATCTTTTTGTTCAATCGACTGTATGAACGCATATATTTAAAAAACTATAAGCTTTAAAGACATAAAGTTTGATTTTAAGATTTATAAAAAAAAAAAAAAAAATTTTTTTTAAAAAATTTTTATTTTTTTATATATATAAAAAATTTTAAAAGGGAAAGGAATAAAATTTTTTAAAATTTGTTTTTTTTTTTTTTTTTTTTAATTTTTAAAGGCCATACCTTGGTTTTGCATTAAATTTATTCATAATACTTCAAAGGTAGAGCCCCCATATTTAAAGAAAGAAAAAGTACTGCAAAAAGTGACTGTATACATGGACTAAGTCTGCATTAGTCTACTTATTTTTATATATTCCAATTGCAATAATGTATATAAGATTGTTCAGGCAGAGAAAAGTTTCCTGGGAGAGTCGAAACCAACAGGGTATTTTACAGTCGAACAAGCAAAAACAAAGTGCATTTGTATTTGCATCTCTAACTCTAATGCAGGCTCATGTTATTGGAATTATAATAATAATATACGGTGCAACAAGCCATCCGATTGAGCTGACGTCATGGTCGCTTCCGGCGGAATTATTGGCGGTTTGGCATATCTTCAGTGCAATGATTAATGCCCTTGGTCGATGTGTTACACATATGTGTAGTAAAGCGGTTTATAAAGCAACAACCAACCCATTTATTGTATGCATCACCAACAGCGTAAAGGGGAAACAGAGCCAAGTCTCATAGAGTTTTTGAGCTTACACAGAGATAACACAGTTTTTCATTCGATAAGATATTTCTCGCGCAAGCGCGTCCCACACATTTTCGAATCCCATTTCGAAACGCACCTGTTATCGCCAATGCCTCTCGCCTCTTATCTTATCGCGCGCACACACTGCGAACATAGATAAGAAAAGCTATACATTCTTTTGCTCGATTTTCCGCCGTTTTCGTATCAGTTAAGCGACGACGTTCAGTTGGTGAGCAACAACGAGAAAAAGCGAGAAAAGAAAACGAGCGAAACGTGTAGGCAGTATAACCTAATTGCAAAATAACAACGATCATATCAGAATGGTATCTGTGGAAACAATTGGCTCCATATTCATCAAGGCTTTGAAGCTGGTAAGTTCCCCCCAAAAAAAACACTACGAAATCTGTAGAATCCCTGAAAAAGTTGAGCAATCTGAAAACTCTGGTCGGGCTATGTAGCTAGTGGCCAGATAAGACCGCCTTATCAACGCAAACATTACTCATAAGCTTCGTAGAACACACAACCCACAGCGGGTGCTGAGTGTGTGTGTGTGAAACAGCTAATAAGCTCCACAGGGTGGGGCAGGGTATTGGTCATTCTATTGCAATTACTGCATGAATTGAACCACAATTACAACCTATACCGATATAACAGATGACTCTACCTTCGTTTACAGCTTATCAACCTGGTGATCATCTTCTTGTATCGCTGGGGAGATGGAGGCGAGTTCCTTGGCATTGGAGGCACGTGGAATCTGAATGAGGAAAAGAGCGCAGATGCGGAAATCGTAGCATCTGGCGTGATGGTGGGATACTTCATTTATACGGCTTGTCACACCATTGCATTCGCCTTTGGCACCACAAAGCACAAGGGGTAAGCTGCGCGACATTGGGTCATTTGGTCAATCATCTCTTAATTTCTCTCTCCCTCTCTCTCTCTCTCTCCCTCCCACTCTTTCCACGCTTTTCTCAGTGAGCTGTGTGACACCATTATGAACGTGGTGGGCACATTCATGTGGATCGCTGTGGGCGGAGTTGCACTGCACTACTGGAAGGGTTACATGTCCGACGAAGGTTTCCTGTATGTCAACTCGGAGCGACAGGTGGGCATTGCCATGGGTTCGCTGTGCATCATCGAGGGTGCCCTATACCTTCTGGACACTGTTCTGGCCTGCATACACTACTCCAAGGGCGACACAGACTACACACAATAAGCCCAGAAATAGCCCAACAAACAAAAACCACAAAGCATCGCAGAGCTCTAGCTGATGCCGAATAATTCAAAAGAGTACTAAACATTTCAGTTAATCCTAAGTGAAATTTAGAATTTAATTTTTTCGACAATTGTCATTTTATAGTTTCATAACTCCGCGCACCCCCTACACACACCTGTTTACAAATACAAATTTCTAGGAGTAAAAAATGTGTATAATATGGGGTTTAAGAATGAAGAGAACGAATGCAGCTATTACTGGTTGTACAGCCTACTCGACTCCAGCCTACACATCTCTGCTAGCCTAAGCATTAAAAGAAGAGAATATGAAAAACGAAGCTTATCTAAAACAAGAGAAGAGTTCTACAGACGACCGCGCCCCACAGATGCTTCGTTCAGTTTTGCAAAGACGATTAACCAACACTCATAACAACAAGATATGAATCTAAGAAGATCTGAACTTAGCTTAGGAACCGGAATTGTCCAATAGGATTACAATTAGGAGCTTAGTTCACATGGTTATGCTATAAAAGTGAAGTGTGCATAGGTTGTAGGTAAAATCTTGGAAATTTTCCTTATAAATGAAATAGTATATCCGATTTAAAATAACCGGCATTTGCGTATAATATACATAAACTCTCACGCCAAATTTGGTGTCTTTAGCTCTTGTAACAGTAGAGATCTCTGTGTTCATACAGACATATGCATATCATGCTCAAGATTTACGAGTATTTTGAGATTTCTTTAAAAATTCAAACACTTAAAGACTTATGCTAGGAGGGATCGATGTTGTAATGAATCACCTAATTATACAGTAAGCAACTCACCGGTTTCTTGAGCATCACCGAACCATCGACAACGTCCTGGCGCTGCTTGAAGCTATTGACTCTACTGACCAGTTGCGAGCAGTGCTCACAGCGCTGATTAGCCGAACCGTCCTCCAGATTGAGCGCATCGAGGAGCATCGCCTGATCCAGTATATACGAGTTGCGCGAACACTGATTGAGCAGATCCAGGGTGCGCGAGTCCAGGCTCTCCCTGTACACATTCTGTCTCCTATCCAAATTGCGCTCGATGTCCGAGTCCAGGTTATGGTTTTGATAGCTATGGCCACTGTGACGGGACGACGACGAAGTCGGACGTTTGAGCGAGGAGCTCTTGCTGTTTTTGCGCCGCATAACCACAGTCCGGGACGTGCTATCCAGCGAGGTGGGAGTGTGTGGCTGGGGTAGACTGCCGCTCGTTATACTCGGGCTGGGTGTGGGTGAGTCGGCAAGTCGTGTAGATGAATGCCAATGGGAGTCGGAACACAGTGTACCAGGTGCTGTGGCAGTAGCTGGCAACTGTAGCGGTTGCATGACGGGAGTTGGCTGATCGGCCAGACTCATCAGCGAGTGCTGTCGTTCCAGTTGCTTCTCGTATCCATTGAACTTGTCGTAGTCGATGTACGACATATTCGCATAGCTGACCATGTTGTCAATGGCCTGCAACGATTGCAACGATGCGCTCCACTTGGGATTCATTTTATCTTTCTTCTTGTCACTGGAACCGGTGCTGCTGCCACCTCCCGCTCCCGCATTGCTGCTGCTGCTGCTGCCCGTCAGCCCGCTAAAGGTGCTCTTAAATGAGGCAATCAGCGTGTTGGAACGTCTCTTCTGAAAATGGAGCTGCGGATCACTTGGCGTTAGCGACACCTTACGCGACGCTGACGCGCCTGTTCGTGGTGTTTGCTCCAGTGGCGTGGACGTCGATGGAAACGCGGATTGACGACGGGCTGGTGTCGAGTTGACCGTGTCAGCTCGCCGTCGCAGCAACGGAGATCCGGGGGTGTTGTCGGCTCCGCTACTATCCGCTAGTGAATTCTTGCGCGGCGAAGCCGGTGACATGGGATCTCCAGATTTCTCTGCCTCCTCCGATAGCTGTTCCAACTGCGGCTCAATGAAACTACGTCGATTGGGTCTGCGTAGCATAATCATCGAACGGCTTCGTGTGAAAGTAAACGGTGTCTTGCCAGCCTCATCCTTCAGGTCATCGCTTCGGGCCAGATTCTCCTTGCTACCGGTCAAATGATTAAAGATCCGGGACAACTTGCCGCGGAAGCTGCTGGTGCGCTCCATTTTGGGTAACGAATCCACCGCAGATTTCTCGGGCGTGGTCAGCTGTGCGGGGGAGCGGCGCTCCTCTTCGTAGTGTTCCTTGAACTTTTGCGTTATGCTGATCGTGTTTGCACTAGTTGAGCCATTATTGTTTTGGATCATATTGTCATTATTATTATTATTATTACTATAGTTATTATTTTCGTTGCTATTATTATTATTATTTATATTATTATTATTGGTATAGTTGTTGTTAATGTTGCGATTATTCTTCGGATCGCCTTGTTTAGTCTTTGCATGCGCAGTTGAGTTTGCGATTCCGTTTTTATTATTATTCGCCGTCGACTGTTGTTGTTGTTGTTGCTGCTCTTGCAGTTGTTTTTGTTTTTTATTTGTCTTTTGTATCTTTTTTTGTCCTTTCGCGGCGCTCTTCGACTCTCTGTTAGAACTCATGTTGCTGCTTATAACCTGCAAAAGAATATAGGGTAGAGTGAGAGAGACGTATGTATTAATGACTGATTTGTGGGTTTTAATCAGTCGCAAGGTGCTCTCAACTCTCTATATTTCCTATCTATCGATTTATCTTATCTGAGCTCGTGTATTTGTTTCTGTCTTCGTGTATAAGGCGGCATTCCAATGTCCATAGCTCAGACATAAAGCAAAATTTGGATAATGAAATCTTATTTTTCTTTCCATTTTGTTTCGGACTTAACCAGAGACAAGTCTTCTCCGATTGGATCTACGAAGATTAGTTTCTTTTCGAGTAATAAATAAACCAGGACAAGGTATGTCTGAGTTCTGGCAACTAAAAGTAAATTTCGAGCTAGCTTGACTGTTGAATACCCTACAACTGGCCACTGTAATTTCCCAATATTATTTTTACACACACTTTATATACACTCTTTCAGTCTTTTTTAGTGGGTGCAGGGTCTAAGCTCTCTAACAACAGTTAACAAGGCGATAAGATTTGAATACGCTACACAATGAGTGTATTTTTTTGCGTGTTTTGAGTGATATCACTTCTAAATTGACATAGTCTGGAAATTTTACTTTGATATAGTCTCAAGAACGGGGGAAGGGGGGGGGAGGTCAGACAGCAAACAAATAAATCTAATAGGAACAAGTGTTTTAAACGAATTTTTTCATTTAAAATGAAATCACGAATCGCATTAAAATTGTGATCTTGTGCGATCTACGTGTGATTTAAGCTCGATTGCAGAGTTCAATTTAGTTACTTTTCGCGGTTCAACGAAATTGAAGTCTTTGAGGTGCTTATCACACTTCACCTTATATCGTGCGTAGTTTGGCAGAGTACTTGTGGTTCATGCGAAAATATGTTTACATATTAATTTACAGTGTGTGTTCTGTTGCGCGATCTTCTCGTATTGTTTGCAATTATCTTCCTTGTTAAAATAAACATTTAAATGAGAAGCCATGGCGAACTTGCGAAAAACTTATTGGACACTCAATTTTGTAGCGCCGCGCAGAGCTATTAGGAACCGCGTTTTAATTGAATATATGAACAGAACATACATATGAATGTATGTACGCACGCGACGTACACAACATGCATGTGTGTGTATGTCTGTATGTATTTATGTAGATATGAATTATAGCGCGTACGACGTACTTGATGTGTTAAAAAACCACAATAATCACTTCTCGTTTAGAGTAGAAATTAAAAAAGTATATTAACTGCACATTCGCACATATGGTAGATCGTGTGTGCGTGTATATGTTTAATCATTTCCATACATTCACATATTTTGAGTATTTTGTTCTATTCTCATGTTCATACATATGTTTGTATGAACCCGTGTGTACATATCCTCATACGAATATATTTTGCGTGGCTACTTGCGCAACTTGACAACCAGCTGACAGTCAACCGCGCACTCTCTTTCTCTGCTCCCCAACTCATACTCCAACTAGCACTCTCCCGCTCGCGTTTGCGCTCTCGCTCTCAGTGACGCCGCAACGTAAGCACGCTCATCATAGTCAGTCATTTCTGTCATTTTATTTTGTACATGAAGCGTACACATACACGTACATGCATACATCGCACGTACATATATACAAATACAGATTTGAATACACATATGAATGTGTATGTATATCTTATCCAAGTGTTTTTGTGTTTTTAAAATTATTTATTCAATATTTCTACCACTACTACAAAAAAGATACAATCATAGATATGTGAATGTAAATATTTGTAAGTTTCGCAGTTTGTATGTTTGTTTTTGCATGCAGCTTCTTTGCCGGTTCGCTAATTTACTCTGTGTACATGCGTGTGTGTGTGTGTGTGTGTACTTCCATATGCAGGCACAGTAATTTGGTCTCACCTACAAACCGGCTTTCCACACTATCACTCTTATTTTTCAGATTCATTTATCATATGGCACCTCTAACTTACACTATGTCAGTCACAAAAAATATTAAAAAATTTGTACTGTGTACATATGTATGTATGTATGTATAAAAGTAAGTGTATGTATATCCATACGTCGTTTTTGACCAAATGCGAGCTCAGCGCTACCAACGAACTCCGCGCGCGCGGGTGACTAGCGGTTAACTGATCGACAGGCATTTCCACAGCTGATGCCATGGTGAATGAGTTTAATGAGGTTACGTCGGGCATGCGACAACTGCTGCTCGCTCTCTCAGTCGCAAAATGAGCTTTTTAATTGTCACGCACTATCTAGGAATTAGGCAGAAAAAAAAAAAAACATACATACAACTGTAAATATAGTACTTAGCACATATTTATCATATTTATTTGAGAGCTTTAAAGTCATTCTTTGCAGCCCTGCGACCGTTTCGAACTTCAAGTATCCGTGACTTTCAACTTTTGTGTCACTGTTTAATTAAGTGTGAGTCGTGCGCTATATACATATCAAATGTTGTTTGTATATACATATGTATTTATGGTATTGTACATAGATTTATTTGTTTATTAAGTGCGCCGGCGCAACCGCAGAATTGTTAATAGAATTCAAATATCAAAATTAATCAAGGGCTTTTGCGATCCACATGTGACGTCGGCGTTTTGTCGTATGCGTCGTATTTAACTCAAGTCCAACTGCACACACACACACATGCAACCACATACGTATGCGTCGCAGTCAAGGTTATCAATAATAAAATGTGTTTATTTGTGTATAAATACATACACAACACGACACGACATACACTTCCCTAAGCTTGTGTGCAAGCATTTAATCTCGATTAGATTGTAGGAGCCCACCATATGCGCACTGATACGTGTGTAAGTGCGCTCATACACTTGTGTGGACTCTAATTGAATTGAGATCCATGCGATGGCATTGCTTGACTGAGCGAGAGAAAGAGAAAATGAGTAGCTGAAGTGAACTCGTCGCTTGCAGTGACAAGAGCGATGGATAACAACAAAGCGAAGCCGATACTGTGTGTTGGCTGCACTGTAATTGACTTCGTGACTCTGAGCTGCAGCTATCCGAAAGAGGACACAGATGGACGATGTCTCGATGGCAACTGGCAGCGTGGAGGCAACGCCTCCAATGTTTGCACCGTTCTGCGTAAGCTTGCTGCCGATGTGGCGTTCTTTGGAATGCTAAGCAACTCGCCGGCATTCAGTGTGCTGCCCGAGGATCTTCGCCGGTGTGGCATAGACATCACGCATTGCTGTCACACGGATAAGGATCCGCCGTTTTCCTCTGTGATTATTGCCCAGGACACCGGATCTCGTACAATTGTGCATTGCAATAAGAATTTTCCGTATATCACGTGGGAAGACTTCGTCAAAATCGATCTAAGGCTCTATGGCTGGGTACATTTCGAGGCGCGTCATCCGGAGGAAACTATTAAAATGATCCAATCGGTACGAGCACACAATACCAGGCATAAGGAGTCAATTGTCATATCCTTGGACTTTGAGAGCACATACGAAAGAAATTTAGAGTTGTGTGGCTTGTGCGATTACGTTGTCTTCTCCAAGGAACTGGCCATGAAACAGGGATGGATGGCGGCAGAGGAAGCATGTCTCGAGCTGGCCAGAGTCTTGCAGTCCTCACGCCAACCAACAATCATATGTCCCTGGGGCAGTACGGGCGCCACCTTTATAGATTATTCAAGAAATTGCCAGACCGTTGAGGCTTATAAATCCGAAATGGTTGTGGACACATTGGGCGCCGGCGATAGTTTCATGGCAGGCTTTATCTATGCTACCTACACGTTACGAAGAAGCCTACGAGACGCGGTTGAATTTGCTAATCGCGTGGCCGGCTATAAGATTACCAAGTTCGGATACGATCACATTGCAGAACTTCGAACAAATGATAACCAAAACAACATATGATCGTTATCAACGGATGACTGGGGACTTTTGAATTTACCTATAGTTATGGAATACATAAATACCTAGACTTAGTGCACTGTGTGCATAGATCAATTTTATAAAATAAAGACAATAATGCAATCGAATGATTATGACTCAAATCATATAGCAGGCACATTAGAATAATCCACTTTTTATATATTTTAAATATGCATATTCCTTTTTGCCCTCTAGTCAGTTTCGGAACCCATAATATCTAACATAATCACAATGATCACAATAGTCTATGTAAACTTGGTGAAATCTGCACGATGATCGTCTATTTCGGCGCCAATGCCCGATGCGCCGGAGGCTATACCAATGCCGCTAGATGATCTTCCGCTTTGCTGGCTATTTTGAATCTCAATAAGCTAAAAAAAAAATAAAACCAAATTAATTAAGGATGTTGCAATCTCGGGGGAGGAGTCTCACCTTTGAACGCAAACGCTTCAGGTTTCTCAATCTCTCAAGCCAATTCGATGCATACGGAGTCTGTTTCTGCACACTTTGATAGACAAGTGAGGCGAGCTGTAGTAAAAGATATTTGATCAGTGTTATATAAATTCGGATAAAATATATATTTATTAGATATTACGTTAGCATGCAAAGCCATTTGTCGGGCTAGCAAGGGTGCACTGCGATCAGAGACTATACGAGGTTTCGGATGACAAACGAACTTCGATATTTCCGGGCGTGCTTTAACATAGACACGATTTGAGTTTAGCTCAAGCGGTTCAACAATCACACAGGCATAGTTAAACTGACCCTACAAGAAAATTAATTATTTATCCACTTAAATCTTGTGCTCTGGTTCTACAACGGTTTACCGAAAGTGTGGTCAGGTTGCACTCCTCGCCGCTTTCATTGTATATGATTTTCACAAAATCGTTGCCAATATGTTTCTTTTTCTCATTGCAATTGGGATCGTCCTGTAGATTTGTGGGCATCAATGTGGCTACGTGGAAAGTAACCTGAAACAAGATAAGGAAATGATATGATCTCTTCTTTATCTGAGTAATAATTAGTATTTCATTTTATTTACCTGCAATATATCATCCTTCCATATATAGGCAAACTTTCCGTCGCTACCGTTCTTGTCCAGGCCAATGAACAGATTGTTCTGCTCGGCTTCCTTGAGACTGACCAGAGTACCAATGCAACGTAGGAACTCAACGTAGCGTGTGCTGCCATAAGAGTTGCGTAGTATCTCCACCTCGTTGTTGCACTGATTTCGTCCTACGTAGAGCACACCGATTTTATGGGTTTCAAATGGCGGTACCAGATCCAGCAATCCCAATGCCGTTGACTGCTCGGGACCCACCTTCAGTGGAGTCTCTGTAACCTCTAGTTGACCGGTACTAAACAGTTGCAGGAACATAAAGCTGGGATTTATGCACAGCTTGGCACTGATAGGCGGCTTGGCCGCACCGAAGCTTCTAAAACTGCTGGCCGGCGGGGGACGAGCTTTGCCGTTGTTCACTTCGCGCACTACTGAAATGGTCTTCGAACGACCACGCATCATTTCGCCTGATCCATTGTTGTAATCGGAGCCAAGACCGATGCCGACCGAGGCGTTATTGTTATTGCCGCCACTATTGGACTTGGTCAGACTCAAAGAAGCACCGCCATAGGTTGTCGCCTTATTGACCACCGGAGCGTTTGTTTGCTTAACAGCGCTTGCCACTGCCTGAACTTGGCCCGGCGACAGAGGTGGCTTGCCGATGCCAGCCTGTTTCAGCGAGGATGCCGATGCCGAGGTCTGTACCAAGGCGGGTTGCACGCCTGAGCTCGTCACTTGGCTACTCACATCGTCTGCGGAGTGTTGTTTGGGCGGTAAGGAGCCAGCAGTGGGTTGCAACGGAAACTTTAGTCCATTGGCTGTTTGTGGTGGCGTTGATCCGGCTATTTCTTCGGGTATGGCTTCGCAGCTAACTCGCATGTCCTTGGTGCTGTACTGCACACTCTTCTTCTTTGATGGCAGCTGTGGCTCCTCAAACGATGATTGGATTGTCTCCGGGTTTTGAGAAAGCGGTGCTGGCTTAGCTGCCAAAAATGCTTGTCGCCAACTCGAACTCATTTCTGGACTAGAATTGACACGGCGCACCGGATTACGAGCTCGACCCTGCGCATCACCAAAGGCCAGTATATCATCGTCGGCCTCGCCATCACTGACGCTACCGCTCAGCGCTGCATCTTTGCCACGCTTGGCGACTACGCGTGGAATGGGAATATCAATGGCCGCCGTGCCACTAGCGACATTATTGATGGAGTGAACTTCCTCCTGACGCTGCAGAGCTCGACTCTTGGCCACCATACGCTTGCCGATGTCCGCCACTGTGGGTACCGCTGTCACCTCGGCAACTGGCTCTGCCGGGGGATCTGCCTGCGGCTCTGACTGTGCTTCCTGTTGTGTTTGTCGTGGTTGCTTGGCCAGCAATGTGCTGTCCGGTCCAAAAATACCACCATATGCGGTTGGCAAGAACAATGAGAGCACACTATTGAAGGGTAAATCATGTCCGAAGCAATCGTTGGCAATGGGATTCTGAATGCGCGTTATCCAAGATATGTTGCCAGTGGGTCGTCTGATGTACACCTCGGCCCAGCCAGTGCAGGCACGAACGCACACTGGTTGCTGTACAACTGAATGCGTTGAGGGGCTGACACTGGCCGTGGACAATGACATCGAGTTGCCCAGCAGCGATGTATTGCTGCCTGTGTTGGAGACCTCAACCAAATTGCTAGCAGCCGAAGCTTCTGGGTTGGAGCCGCGCCGCGAATACGTGTCCAGCGAGGCCGTTGAGCTGTTCGAAATTTGACGGTGTGGATGCGTATTAGCTGCCGAATTCGATGTAGAAGAGGACGTTGTATGATCTGTGCTGCCGGCACTTTCGTTGCCGCTGCTGTGCTGCAAACTCATTTTGGTGTAACGCTGATCCTGCTCCGGCGACAAGGGTGACGGACCGGAATCGCTAAGACTTTTCGAATTTAAGCTGATGCTGGGAGCTTTACCCAGCTGGGCGCAACGCTCGCATAGGCCGCTACGTGTGGGCCCCGATGGGCAGCCAGAAGTGGTAATTGTGACCAGATTGTGGCCCACAAGCCATGTCTGCGAGACACCATCCTTTAATAGATTCTCAACGGCTGGCAAGCTATAGAGGAGAAAAGATCACATCAAAATAAGAAATCTTATTAGCTGCACACGGGGGGAACAGTACGTACCGCTTGGGCAAAGACGGACACGGCGAGAAGGTATGATGTGCCAAGAAATCGAAGCATGTTTCAGTCAGCTCATCATGAAAATTCCTCAAACTGTTATTCATCTGGGGACGCATCTCGGAATCGCTGCGGGTGGTGGCGCTGTTGCGGCTACCACGCTCGGTGAGACTGGTGCTACGCTTGCGATTGGATGAGTCCTCGTTGACGCTCAAGGAGTTTATATTAACAATATCGTTGTACAACATTTTGGCATTGGATTGCATAGACTAGAAAGAAGGAACATAGCAAATAGGAAAAACGTTTTGCCTTGTGGGTAAGCACATTTACTTACCGACTTGATGTAGCCCACACAATTTCTGCGCAGCTCGAGCTTACACTTGAGGAACCAGCCGGCGATGACATGATGGGCCAGCGACACGGTGTAATGATCGTAGCGATGCGGCTTCGTGTAGGGCAGCGATATGGCAAACACATACATATTGTGCATGGGCGTGAAGTTGGTAAACAGATGATTCGACAAATGGATGAGAACTATGAACCCAAATAGAAATAACATAATAGAGAAATCGAAATATATTGAATTCTATTAGCAGCTTACGCGACAAAAACTCCAAGACGGGAATGGCTACTGTATTGGTGTCGGACATCTTGCTCATCTGTAGCAGAACGTCGGGCAGTTTGCGCATAAGCGCCTCCGGCATCTCCAATATCAAAATAGTCATTGTATTAATGCAGACACTCGCGATACTGGTGAGTACTCGCAAATTCAATGCGGTGATAATGTTGTAATGCTGTTGTGGCTGTAAACAGTCGTGATAGATGACCAGCGAGGCGATTGCGGGTAGCACAAGAGCGTGGAATTCATCTGTCGGTCGCTTGAATTTATTATTAATAACGGAGTTGACTTTAAAAAGAATATTAGCCAGTTCCTCGATATCGTTGCCCTGTATAAGCGCTTTGTTTTGCAACACTTTGGGCAACTCTTTCATCACCAGTTGAAAGACCTGATAGTCAGTATCGTGTTCCAGACAGCGCACAATAAGTTTGCATGCACGTCGAATGGAAATTGTAGTTGTCTGTGTTTGTGGTGGCAGAGGGGAATCTATGCCCAAATAATGACTGAATTTCAACGAGTCAGTATTACCGTCAGGATAACCAATGTGATAGGAGGCGTTGGCACGTGCCTTGAGCATCCAGTTAAATATCTGCAAAAATCACAGTGTTTGTCATGAGTTTAGGAGTCTACGTATTTAACTCCTACCTTGAGCCGCACAATGCTGGCATGTTCGAACACCTTTGGCCTATCATAGTGTTGTTCCAGATGATCCATTAGTATATTAAATATCTTAATGGCATGTGAGGCTGGTAGACGATGTAGTTTAATAGCAAACACTTCCACTAGTCCATCAATAGCAGCAATGATGTCATCAATTTCAGATTCAGTCTTAATCACAATGCTGTTGCCCAACTCTGATGCAGATCCCTCCGAAGATACTTGACGCATTTGCTCAAAAGGTCGATTTATCAGACCCTCCAGAATGTCCAGAAGTTCCATGCATCCCTTTGTGTCGCAATGTGCTGCAAATTTGGAGAGCGCTTGTGCCACAGCCTTACGAACTTGTACACTCGGTTCCTGATGAATCTGTGCCAGCTGCGTTACGACAACGCGATCAAGTATCTCCTCCTCGTAACAGGATCTGTTCTGATTCATAATCTGCACCAATGAGTCAATTGTCTTGATGCGCACATTAACGTTTGACATGCGATAATAGCGACGCACGAACTGCGTCAACCCTAGCAGCCATTCGGGGCGAGTGGCGGTCACACGCCTGGTTCGATAGTCAATCAATCCCAGCACCGATGCCTCCGAGCGTCGATCTGCTACGCGTTCGATCAGATCATAAATTCGATCCACATTTCCCAATACTTGTGCACGCTCGTCCTGCAGTAACTTTTCAATGCAATCGATATTTTCGTGAAAATTGATTTGCAAATGATACAGACGATCCTTGTTTACGCCCGAACGCTCTGTAAATTAATAGATTACGTGTTAAACAGATGATATATTATATGAATAGCAGCCAGCGAACCAACCATAATATTCAATGTTGTCCACAATGGCCGACATTATTTCACAGATCAAATCCCAAATGATTTCGGACAACTTATACTTGTTAATGACCATACGCACACTTAGGATTACTTCGAAGGTGACAATTACTTGACGACTATCCAGTGCCTGTAAGGAATTAGTAAAGTTTACAATAAGCAGGCATGATCATTACAATTAATACATACTCCAAGAAAGCCGGTCAGCACATTAGTGGCATAGATCATTGGCGACACCTGAAATATGATGTTCGATCCGAATATGTTCATGTTGAGATGAAAAACGGCTCCACGCAGCAGTTGTGCGTCCTCGTATAGACTTCGATCATTGAGTATGTTGCACATCATCTTCATAGAATGATAGCCAAGCTGCGTTCCCAATAGATTTTTCATTATCTAAAATAGTTCAAAAGCTTTATTAAAAATCCATGCTCTGGACAATAGTTTCAACATAAAGTTGGCGACCCTATTTTCTGTTTTAATAATATTCGGAACGGGTTTTAAATTTGAAGTTGAACTTTAAGCATGAAGAAACAGATTTTCAAAGAGTTAATTACCGTAAAGAAGGTGCGCTATCTTCCGCTACCGGAACCACCGCCACCACCGCCTCCTCCCCCCGTGCGCCGAGTGCTTGTCGTAGGTCTCTACACTTTGCATATGATCAGTGTGTGCGATGAGCATCCCTCACCCGGAGAATTGGTTCACAGCGAAGAGGGTATGTGGCGTCTTGGAGGTAATGGACCCGATTTATGCAGCGTACTACGACGCTTAGGCTCAGAGACTACGTTTTTGGGATTGTTAAGTAAACATCCAGCGTTCGAATACCTTACGCTTCGATTCCATTCCAAGAATATCGACATCGCCTCATGCCCGCTCACGGCTCTGAAGCCATCGCATAAATGCATTGTGCTCGTTCCCGGTAAAAACACTCAAACCACAATCACAAACACAACCCGAAAACACGAGCTTTCGTATCAGCAATTCCTGGGCGGTTGCGACTTTCGAAAATATTCTTGGATTCATTTTGAGTCAAGAAATTACACGCAAACGGTTCGCATGATGCAAGCTGTGCGCGACTACAATGCTCGAAGTCCTGATCGTGATATTACAATATCCGTCGATCTGCATAATATGCGACCATCTAGCTTGTACCTGGGCTATCTGGCGGACTATGTGTGCGTAAGTAAAAATGTCATGAACACATACGCATACATGAATGGTCGCGAGACAGTGTGGGCAGTGCGTGAAGGAATACAGGCTGTCTATAAAGTTTGGCTGTCAAAGCAACCGAAGAAAACTCCGGACTCGAATATAATTGAAACTGAAGAAGACGTGGAGGCGAAACTTAACACCTGTGAGGTTCCAAAGAAACGAGAACCGACGATCATATTTGCAAAATATGAAGAGGGCGCAAGTTGCTTGACGCCTGATAATACCTATTTCAAAGTGGGACCTCACAAGCCCCAGAAGATTGTCGGCACCATTGGCGAGCATGAAGCCTTTGTTGGCGGATTTATTTACGCTTTTCAAGATGCCAAGTTGAGTCTGCGCGATGCTGTAGAATACGCAACACGAGCGAGCGTCATAAAGATAACAGGCTACGGTTTCGATACACTGCGTTGCATGCCCAAGACCCTGAGAGATTGCTACTATACTTGAATCCAATGAGTCAAGATTTATGCACATACCTTGAACGAAGCTTGGCAATATCGAACATGATTAACTGTACGACATAGAGTCACAATGCACTGCTGGAGAGGCTCGCTGGGGAAAATGGTGTAGCCAATGACCAGCTCCAAAATGGTCAAGCATTGCAATCCAATTTCGTCGTCAGCAACGGTGCAACTCAAATCACAAGCGTTCCTGAAGTAAATTGAAGATATATGTAACTCATGTTGTGCGACATATACGACTATAAACGAGTCACATACTGTACTATCCCAACAAGTATGTCCTTGTCTAAGTGAGCTGCATTGAATTTAATTAGGTTAACCAACATGTCCAAGTACGGACACAGAAGATTGGCATCTGTTATTGCTGGTATCCATAGCAGCATAAACTTCCCTATCTATTGTAGACAACATATGAATTATATATATAATGAATGTTTCAAATAAAATCACAGGCATACGCACCTTTTCCTCGAAATTAGTAATATTTTTGCCGTTCTCTGTAAGCGTGTCGAGCAGCTCAAGCAGGTGTCGTAGATCCTCGGGTGTTTCGTGGTTCTGTATAACCAGAAAGAACTTTTCACGCATCAGCGTTAAGTTCTTGAACTGCGTATGGATGAGCCGCTTGTAGAAACTCAGTGCTATCTGTCGTGTTTCAGCCGGCTTATTGGGCACAATTAGATCGTTGGTTAGATGCCACAGCTTGGTTATCGACGTCTGTTTGCAAACAAAGAGTTCGGTTAACATAATCTTAAGTAAACAAGTTCTGCGCATACTTACCTCATCCAATGTTATGTTGTGCAAATGCATGTCGCCCAACTCTTTAAGCATTTTGCATCGTTGGGCGATGGGCAGCTCGGGCCGGAGTTCATTTTCTATCTCTGGCTGCAATGTGCGTTCGCCCACATTGGCTGAGAAAAGCATTAGTAATTGATGTCATTAATTTTCAAAGTTTATAATAAAACTATGCAATATGCAACATACCTAATGACTTTGTAGTCTTCAAAAAGTTTTTAAACTTTGTTTTATCCTTGGAGGTCATTTTTATAGTTAAAAACAAACAATTTTCCGACAAACGTATTGATCAGGGAACAAACTCTAAAACATAAGAAAATGTGCAGAACGTTTTTGCAGTTGTCTTTTTCTTTGTTACCTTTCAGCAGCGATATTGATCGTATTAAATTAAATTAAAAATTATTTTCACAAAGAAGAAATGGTATGCATTGGTCTTGTTTTGATTAATATCATTAAATAAACAGCTGTTATCAGCCGAGATATTGATCCATGCAACACTCCATAACTATAACTGAACAACAACGGGGGACTATAAAAGTGTGTTCAGTGTTCTTTTGAACACACTTTTAATGCAATATACTCAATGTTGATCAAATCGGTAAAATATATTTTTGCTGCACATCTTTTTGTTTATTGTAAAGATTCGATTGCCAATAAATGAACTAGTTCGTTAAGCGATTGGTGCTATTGAATAACAGTTCGCATGAACTTCTAGATTAAGCATTCGATAATACGCTATCGATAAATGTATAAAAATCTTTCATAGCGTCTCCCAAAGTATGTGGAATATATTAAAAGAGGAAAAAAAAATTGTTTAAGCGCCATTCATTATTCCGCTTTAAATACAAATTGAGAAAAATATACATTAATAGTACAGTTTTATAATTGTGTAACACCGGCTTTAACTAGCAGCTGCCCTTACTTATTGGAAGAAGGCGTACATGTGTTCTTAGCGGAAAAAAAAGAAGGAAAACAACAGTTATTTGTCATTTTCAACGCATATTATAGGTAAAGGTGATAGTTCCTTGCAAATTAATTTTGTGTTAATTCTAAGCTGTAACAATATTTGCGTATCCGATTAATACGTTTTTATTTACGCTTAGTTGAACGACTATGTTTGTATGTAGTTATATATTCCTAAAATATAGGCATACCTACATACTGATATATAAATGTTAGCAAGTACATGTAAAACATACATACATGCATGCAAACAGATGCCAATGTGCGCTTGATGAAGTGCAACTTTATATGGCCATTTTTAGTGGCCGTATTTAAAAAGATATCGCCATTTTAGTGATTTGCAGATATACTCTCGCGCGCATGTACACACATTAGCACATAATTGGTTGTGCAAAAGGCCTATTTGCTTTGTTTATAAATAATTTTGCGCTTTAATTTGCAGAACAGCAACATGAGCTCTACCGAAGAAAACAGTAATAGTCCGGCGACCACGCCACAGGAGAACGAACCATCTGGTGAGCAGGCCGATCCCAGGGACTTGGAGAAAATTGAAGAGGAGAAGCTCAAGTCAAAGTATCCAAGTGGCATGCGTGTACCTGGCGGTCATTCGGCGTTTCTACAAAAGCGTTTGCAGAAAGGAGTAAGTCCGAAAAATGAAAAAAAAAAAACTCAAGACTTGACATTTTCACATATATTCTTCATTCATTTTTTGTTTACAGCAAAAATTCTTTGATTCAGGTGATTATCAAATGGCCAAACAAAAAGGTGGTGGTGTCAAACAGGTTTTCGCCAATAAGGTGACCACTGGCGAGGCTATACCAACTCCAGAAACAGTGCCTGCACGCAAAACTTCTATTATACAACCATGCAACAAGTTCCCAACGACAAGCTAAGCTGTCAAATATTAAATATCTATTAATTCCCGACGCCTCCCCAAAATGCTCTTTACCTAATATAATACATAGTCTACTGCTAGGTGGTCGGCAGATCTTTGTGCACTTGCTGGTGCCGGTGCGATGGCGTCTAATTTGCCCCATTGTTTATATTTCATGCGATTCTTCTTTGGTGAACCTCTAGTTGCAACGAGCGAGGTTCTGCCCATTTATAATGTAACACGATTTCGCAAACGATACCTAGCTTGTTCCGTCAATCTCAAGAGAGTTTAATGTATTATCGTATAACTCAAGCAGAACTTTGCGTGTGTTATCTGTAATCCTGATCGTATGTAGTTGTAAGTTATTGAAATCGTAATAAAAACAAGCTGGAATCAGTTTTTATTGTAAAATGTAATTACTTTTGCAGTGTTCGGAATAAAAACATAAAATATAAAACAATGTTATTAATTCAAGAACAATTACAGCGAATGGTGAGACCACTTCCAGAATAAAATGCATATTTTTCAAAAACAAAGTCCATTAATTGGTTTTCAGTTGTGTTATTTTTAAAATATTTTTTTTTTAATTGCGCATAAACTAATTGTCGCACTGTTTAATATAATTTTTTTCCAATTGCCTAATCAAATTTGCGTTTCTATATATTTTGCAATTGTGGCGCGGCGGCGTCACGTAACGGTGTTTGATACTTCGCACTTACCTTACACTTAACACTTACAAATATCAATACATTTATTTTTATGATAAATAACGAGTATTTTTGTAGAATACGCATCACTAGCACTCAACTCCCATTGGGTAGTTATGCTGTTTGTTTTAATTTGTGTGAATTGTGTTTCTTACACCAAAATTATAAACAATATTTGGCTAGAATTTGTGTTTTAAATGGCTGCAACAAACAATTGCAACCAGAGTTCATTCCAGTTGATAACTAAGTTAGCTAAATTGTCTTTGCAGGATGAGCGAGGCCAAACACAACAAACAGCTGCAAATATTGCAGATACCCCTTTGCCTACAGTATTAGTTGCCAAAAAGCGCAGTCAAACCTATGAATCTTTGCTGCGTTCCTCCGCGTCAGTCAGCACTGCATCTTGCCCACACTCGGAAGGTCTAACCCAATATGAGAAGGCTTTGAAGTGCCATTGCCTTGATTCGAAAATGACCAACAACATTGCCCGCTCTCTTTTGAGCTTGTCTTCTTCTTCAATGGAGGAAAATATACCTGAAAAGCCAAAAGTCGTTGGTATTGCTCCATTTGAAATTGCACCATTGCTATGCAGAAGAAAAATGCCTCAATCGACTTCATCTGATGCTCTTCCTTTTCAATCCATTGGGGACATGCGACGCCTATTACAACCTCTTGATTTTCAACGTCAGTCGAACATAATGCTTAGCGACATCGACAAGCTGCGTGATTCATATAATAGTCAGAAAGAGAACCGTTTATTCGGCTCTGCTTTAGAGGAATCATTGGGACGGATTAAGGAATCCAAAAAAAAACTGCAGCGTATGAAACCTAATTTGCCGCTCCAAAAGAAAAAGACAGAGAATGATTCGTTAATCAATAAAAACCCAAAGATAGAGTGGAGATATGAAAAGAATTTTCTTTCGGATAAGAATGTAAGTAACGAACTTAAATGGTCCGAAGATCACAATATCTGCCTAGATATAATCCAACAAGCACAACTCATCAATCATTTAAAAAAAGTTTCAGGTGGGTTTTTATTTTACTTTATAATTAACATTTTCAATAATAAACTGTGTATTCTGTATTAGCGGGACTGCAATCTGAAACGTTTCTATACACAGCCGATGGTGTCTTTTGTCTGAGACCAAATACATCTCTTGAAAGCGTGCTTCCAGAGGTACTGGCTGACTATGCGCAGCCATTCTTGAACTCTGGTAACGCCTTTCGATGTCTGACAGCTCGAACTCAATGGTGCTACTCATCAAAACGAGTGGAACTTCCCATGACTAGAGTAAGTCCATTGTCATCATCATCAGATCACTTTGTTTAACAATCTTACTATGTTTGTAGACTTTGCGGCAGGCAATAACTATCTTTTTGACCAACACGCGACTGTTCCTGCTATCGCAGCCCGCCAGCAATTTTTCGGAACTTCTACGCAGCGCCTCACCGACGATGCAGTTGCTGCGACAGTTGGAACAGTTGCACATAAATGCCAGTTGTAAGCTTGTAACAAATTGCCTATTGATCCTTAAAACATGTCTTAATTTTTTTAGTGACCCATAGAGGAGGCAAAAGTGGCGCCAAACTGCTAAGCTATATTTGGTCGGCCATTGACCAGAGCGTCAATAATGGATACCAACATCTGTTAATCTATCTACTGAGAGCTTTGTGTATGACATATTTCGACCAGCTGCAGCGTTGGCTTTATCAAGGAGAGATTGACGGGCCCTTCAACGAGCTTTTTGTTACCTGTTGCTCAGATAAGGCCCTAAACAATCGCAGTAAAGAGTATTTCGACAGAGGTTTTCATGTACGACCCGATATGGTACCTAGTTTTCTAGCTGGCTATGAGAGAGCCATACTCCAGTGCGGAAAGTATAATCGGTTACTGAGGACCTACAGAGAGGAGGTAAGAAATCCGCAATATAGCCGATGCATATTAAATTCAATGACTATTTTTAGCACTTGATCTTCAGCTTGAAGCAACCTGAATTAGTAGTATGTCTGTCGGATCAAGAAGTGAATAATATGGAACAAATATTGGATCAACACTACAAACAAGTCCTCCAAAATACCAAACCATTCAATATAAAAAGTTTCTTTGACGAACGTTCAGCGAGTGTTAAGAATTTTGCTAATCGCATGCAATACTGCACTCAGAAACACATTGCCGATTGGGATCAGCGCCAGCGTGAGTTGCAGTTAAAGGCAAATGCAGAAAAGATAATTCGTAACAAAGTACTTCAGGAGCAATGGGGCAATGTGCAGCAACTGCGGATAGAGCAACAACGCATGAATATTGTGAATGCGTTAGCATATCAAAAAGAATGCGAAAAAATGGAGGAAGAACTTCTCTGTCGAGAAAAACAAGCACTGGAGAAAAAAATTTCTGCTCTACCAAAGGATCCACTACCTAACGCGGTAACTCCCGTTAGCTCAGACGATAGCACAAGCAGTTTTTTTTCATGCTCGGAAGAAATGAAATCAGACGGAGTTCTGAAGGACACGCCGGCGTCAATCCCTCCCCATCAGTTCGATGTGGAATTAGATAAACGTAACTTAAATGATAACGCCGCTCAAAACCGCGAGCGCAATATGTCCTCGGAGCAATTTAAGAGCTGCCAAACCATGGTCCAACTTCAAAAGCAGTCTACAAAAGCCACGACTTCAGATGCGATGTGCAACCGATTACGTGTTCTGAACTGTACGGACTTGCATGCCCAGTTGCCGCCTGATATGAATATGAACGTAGAAGAACTAAGTGATCTGCAGAGAAATCGTTTGCGTATGCATCATCACAACGAGTTTGGTTCGATCAATACCAGCCAGGACGAAAGTTCTGGGTTTCTTAAGAAGCACAGTCTAGAGCGTACAGAAGAAAAACACTCAAGAAAACACTTGCAGTTGCCGTTGGGCAGCAACGATGCGACGAGCTCAACAGCATTGGATCCTCAAACTCCCATGTCAACGACTTCAGATATAGAAATTGACTTGCTCAAGGAAACTATTCCTGCCACTGCTGTTGATGCTGCCAACAATAACATCCAAGAGAACGAGAACTTAAATGCTGAAGAAGCTGTAGCTGGGGATCTTGGCAACACAGATGTGAAACCAGTATTAAATGCGACGGCACAGTCGCCTGATCATTCAAATGAGACTGTTAATAAAAAAATGGTATTCAGCTTGCCCAGTCTAGAAATGCAAAAGAAAGCAGGGCAGGATGAGTGGCTAAAGAATTCGATAAGTGGTGGCAGTACTTTTATGCTTAAGCACTATGTAAAGCAATCGATTGCGATTCCAGTGAGAATGCATTTGTCGTTTCTGCGCAACGAGGTTCTTCGCATATTCCATGAGCTCAACGTATACGAACACTTGCTGCATCTGCGCAATTATTTCTTCATATTGGACGGTGAGTTTGGAATACAGCTTGTTGGCGGAATCCTGCGTAACATAGAGGCTGGCATGGAGCCGCGTGGCATCTGTCAGAAGGGAATACTCGATTCCATTCTCAACAATGCACTCAGCAGTAAAACATCCGATTGTTGTGTTGTGCGTGCTGGCTTGGATGCGGCGCCGCAGATCACTGAGAATCTCACACTAAACTGCTCGAATATACCAGAATCATTTGATCTCATGAACATCGATGTGCTATCCGCATTCACGTTACATTGGAAGGTGGATTGGCCCTTAAACTTGGTGATTAACGTCGAGTGCGTAGCCAAGTACACACAGATATTCTCATATCTATTAAAACTGCGTTATGTCAGCTTTATACTGGATCGATCCTATGTGTACCTGCAGGAGGTGGGAAAACAGCATGGTCGCAGTATTCTGTTGTCCCCGCAGTACCGTCACTTACAGGTGATGCGCTATAAGCTATCCCACTTTTTGATCAGCCTGCAAAACCATCTGGATACCAATGTGTTCCAGGTGGCATGGCAGCAATTCAACGAGAAGCTACGCAAGATCGACACCATTGAAGAGATGTATCAGCGCCACGTAGAGTATTTAAAGCAGGTTGCATTTCTCTCGCTGCTTAATCGCCAAAGCGCCAAATTTCGCGATTCTATCAATGCGGTACTTGTTATTGTATTACGATTTTGCAAGTAAGTATTTGTATTATTGCGTACGTAATGGTTAAAAACTACAAGATAACTGTTTTATTGTAGGAACCTCCATGCTCAGACATTTGTCCTGGACAACGATCAGTATGTTCATCCCCGATATAAAAGTTTATTGCATGATGAGGCCGAGTTCGAGAAATTTGTACAATATGTAATTTATTTAGCTAAAAAGATCGCTGCTTCCGGCTACCAGGATATAATTCTGGAGCTTGTGCGCAATTTGAATTTCAATAACTATTATAATGTGTCATCGCAGTTAGCTGAAGTTTCTTTCTAAATAAAATGTTATCAACTCTGCTAAATAACAAAAGTATTATGCTTATTTTTTGCCATTCAGATTTGGAAAAATGGAAGTGGCTGCACTGTTAGCCAGTGTGGGAATTCTGGATTTTCTTTACATATATAAAGTTAGCTTTTTCAAAATTTTTAAATATTTTCTATTAAATTTCAGATTTTTCCGCTTATTTTTTGTGCAATATTTCATTGCTGCACGTCTATGTAGTTATTTTCGGTTTCCTAAAGTTGGCAGCACTGCTGGTAGTGCATAAAAGTGTTCACACTCTGTAGCAGTGTATAACAGCAGTTCTAAGTTCGTGCTGGTATTTTTCGGTATTTTTATTTGGGATTTCTGACAATAAGCTAGACTGTCACACTGTACAAAATTAGTCAGATGAATTATATTTATATTTCCGAGTATTGAGGAACACCTGAAAAGTTTTCATCGAATTTAAATTTATTCTAGTTTATCTAAGCCAATTAATTAATAATGCAAGTATGTATTAGCTGGCGTAACTCGTTTTTCATTCATGTTTATCCCTAAACATACTCACTCATGCATACAAACATGCATGCATACATGCATATATTATATTCACCCACATCCATATATGGTAAAAACTTGCACGATAAAACTGATATGAATGAAAAATTGTGTATTTGTAGGATCCCAATGAAGACACCGAGTGGAATGATGTTCTGCGCGCCAAAGGCATTATTGGACCCAAACAAAAGGAGGCTGAAGTCACCGAGGATCAAATTCAGGCGCTCATGAATGACGTTATAAAGCGACGCACAGATCTGCCGCTGCAGGAGGGACAGCGTCAAAAGGCTATAGATGATGTGAATCTAGACGAACTGGATGAACTCGAAGACTCGGAGGACGAGGCCGTGCTGGAGCAGTACAGACAACGACGTATTGCCGAAATGCGCGCAACCGCAGAAAAGTCGCGATTTGGCAGCGTGCGAGAAATTGCTGGCCAGGATTATATTAACGAAGTGACGAAAGCTGGCGAAGGCATCTGGGTAGTGCTGCATCTGTATGCCAACGGGGTACCTCTCTGTGCGCTGATACACCATCATATGCAACAACTTGCTGTGCGCTTTCCGCAGACCAAGTTTCTGCGCTCCATAGCAACAACCTGCATACCAAACTTTCCCGAAAAGAACCTGCCCACCATATTCATCTACCACGAGGGAGCGCTGCGTAAGCAATTCATTGGTCCGCTCGAGTTGCGCGGCGAGAAGTTGACAGCCGACGAACTTGAGTTCATGCTGGGTGAGGCGGGTGCTGTGCCGAGCGAAATCAAGGAAGATCCTCGACCTCAAATCAGAGATAAAATGCTTGCTGATCTGGAGGATAAAAGTGCAGACTTCTATTGACACATCTAAAGCGTCGGTATTGTATTTATTCCTCAATTCAATGAAACTGCTCAGTTCTCACTATCGTTACTTTACACCACAATTTTAGGTTGTTCTACTACCATAACGTGCATTTGTTTTCAAAATAAAAACAGTTAATTTTTCTAACAAGCCTTACTTGTGCGTTTTACCACTGTTAGCCAGGCATTTGGGTATGGTTTTCGGCTTGCCGCGGAATACATTTGGATCGATTATGTTATAGGGATGCTCGCACGAGGGATTGATAATACGTCCGTGTCGCACGTCCTGTTTTTCAAGCAGATGTGGCGCTAGCAGTAGAAACAATTGTTCCGTCCATGACGGAAGTCCAAAGCTGGAGAAGCACAGCTCCCAGTAGGGCAGTCCCAAGTGGGCAATAGCCATGCGAAGATATTCACTGAATGTATCAGCCAGAAACTGCCAGGTTAATGTATTCAACTCCAGTAAATAAAATCGAGGATTATTCGAATTTGTGGTTTCATAGAGCATGCACACCTGTCGTAGGAGGGGGGAGAGGTAAGCGCAGGTAGATCCTCGACACGTTCACTTACCTTCGCCACCTCATTGATATTGTTGATTTCAAAGATCTTCGACTTGGGCATTATAATCGGCGCTGCATTATCACCCCTATCCTTGGGCGTAGAGCTTGACACAGAAACCGAGCCACAGGCTGCGGTCGATGAGCATCCGCTCACAATGCTAGACGATGAGCTATTGCCAGCCACCTGAGTGCACTCGACGTTCTCGCGCAGTAACGTCACCTGGAGCAGATGTGGAAAGTGTATGAATCCGACACGTCGTATATCGTTGGCTGTAGAACGGATGCTTCGAATTAATTAGATTGCTCGTTGAATCCTAATTCGTATTACTTACGAGCATATTGATAGCTCCAGTTAAGCACGAAGCCATCGGTAGATAAATAAAATTTCTTCATATCCTCCGGCAGATAGACGCAATGTCGTTGTTCCCAATTGACCACTTGGCAGGGATTAAGCGGCTGCCTACGCTCCAGGCTGATGTTGCAGACGCGAGGTACATTTGCTTAACACATTCGTAGATGGTTTATATAAGGGCTAAGTCGATAATCTACTACCACATTCAGATTACTCACAGAGGGTTTTACTAAGTCCCAGCGTCAAACTTTCGTAGAAAGCATCTTCGGGGGACTGTTTTTTATTCATCGTTAGTATTTTGAAATTTCTCAATTATTCGAAAGTGTGTTGTGGGCTATGTCAATCGGCAACTTGACGCAGTAAACAACGCCTCCTTGCCATGGTTGTTCTGGTAACGGAACCCAGAGACCTACCCCAACCTCAGCGTAGCTTTGTGTATGTATCTTGTGTCGCACTTGTTCTCTTTTAGTGCAATTATACACTTGTATATATGTATTTTAATAGCTATACCTCTAGTCGTTGACCTACCTGTGGTTATGCTATAAACAGCAATTACGACATGGGCAATTAACCCTCCAAACACAAGTCGTATTTCCCTGGAATGCACATCTCTGACCTAATACACATTGGAATGTAAAACTAAATATAAACTCTATTGGCTTAAGGTATGCAGAACCGTTATGCTCAATTTCAACACTCTAGCTCTACAAATAGCTGAATTTACTGCGTTCATACAGACAATCCTTATAAACTCTTCTGGCTTATGGTTTACAGAGCTTTTATGCTAAATTTCCACTTTCTAGCTCTACAAATAGCTGAGCTCCCGGCGTTCATACGGGCAAACTCAACTCGTATCCCCCCGACTGCAGATCTCTGACTTTATACAGCTAGCTCAAGGTATACAGAACCTTTATGCTAAATTTCTACTCTCTAGCTCTATAAATAGCTGAGCACCCTGCGTTCATACAGACAGTCCTAATAAACTCTTCTGATTTCAACTTGTATCCCCTTGAGTGCAGATCTCTGACTTTATACAGCTAGCTTAAGGTATACAGAGCCTTTATGCTAAATTTCCACTCTCTAGCTCTACAAATAGCTGAGCACCCTGCGTTCATACAGACAATCTTCGAAATTAAACACATTGAGAACATTTATTTACAAAAAACAGTTGTTGTGGGGATATGATGTTGCCATAGAGATAATGCCGCGCAAGCACACAATGATAAACGTGGATTTGTTGGTGGTGCTCGCGAAGAGACGTGGATTTGCGCCCATTGAGATTTTCACTTTTTAGTATGATTCGGAGTGGCGCTCTCATCCTCCTCCTCGTGTCAGGAAACTTCCCATACGGTTGACTCAACCGATCGACGTGGTCGGGCGGCGACCTCCACGTGCGCATCGAGTCCGTCGCTCAGGCGACTAAAGCGACGCGCCCAACTGCCGCGTGCGGTTGTCTGACTTCCGGCGAGCGAGGTTCGATTGCTTGCGTCGCGGAATAGGGTCATTAAGTCTTGATTGTCACCTTGCGCTCGCTTGATGCCGTGATTATACTTGGCCTCCTTGGCCAACAGCTGTTCGCGCTGCATTTGGGTCTTAACCTCGGACGGGACATCCGGTATGATGAACTGCATGATGCCGGTTAGGACGAAAACAACATGCTGCGGGGAAAGATATGGATTATATAACTGAGTTTATAGAGCTGACCATACATGTACCTCAAAAACCACAACAAAGGCCAGACGTGCAGCGAAAACATGCCAATAGTGTGGACTTAGTCCATAGGGTTCATAGTCCTTGGGTCCATTGCTGCAAGCGGGAGATTCAATCGAGAGATGGCAGGAATAAAAAGATCTTTGCCTTACCGATAGCCGCGATATTGACAAGTGTCCGGATCCCGCTCACTGCTGCTGGCACCCCACTCCTCCTTGTAGTCGGATGTATTGAAAATGGACAGCGAGTGCTCTATGTAGCCGGCCAAGGTGTGCGATTCGGAGTACACGAATTTGTAGACCACGCGCGGAATGAAGTCACTGGTGTAGGCAATGACAAAGGCATTGGACACGACGGCGGTGTAGGTAATGATGCGTAATATGCCGTACCACGCACCAATATCCTCGACTCGTTCCGCCAGCGGCCTACGAGCCTGTGTGACCATTTTGTAGGCATCCAAGCGAATCTCGGCCACGTTGTTTAGCAGCGCGAAGAGCGGAGCCAGCGGAAAGGCGGCCACAAAGAGTGTGACGAAGCCATATTGTAGGACTTGGTAAATGATTACAATTAGTCTCTATGGAAGCTTCTTTCTCGCGTTGATACTCACTCATTTCCAGGTACTCGTCGAATAGTGCCAAACGTCCAGGGTCTTGCATATGATAGTCCTGCTCCCAAGCCATATGCAGATGAGATTCGTCCTTGGTGTCCTGAAAGCAAACGACAGTCAAGTTCAATGTCCACCGATTCATCTCTTTGCTTACCTGTTTGTGCTTTCGCTGACGCCACCAATTCCAGAACTTGGGAAACAAGTACTCCATGAAGTTGTTCCAGCATTGCTTACCCACCATGATGATGGCCTGAAACCATAAATCGATATGGAAATCAACTTGTTTTGCTGCCAATCAGGAGAGTTTCTTACCAATTGTATACACAGTTCGGACAAGCAACCTGCCGGATCACAGATATCATTTTTGAGACGAAAGAACTCGCTACGGCGCGCCTGATCGTCGCCGGGATAGTCGAAGAAACGTCCCTTGAAGAAGGCTATGTAGATGAGGGACGAGTAGAAGTTCATGAATTCGAAAAAGAATATCTTGAACGTGTACGAATCCTCGTAGTCGGTGTGCGTGCGTGGATTCTCCAAGTTGGTTAGCTTAATTGCCATGCGATGGTAAATCTAGAGATATGAGATAAACGAATTGGTATATCGAATAGCTTAGCCTTCCATTGTACTCAACATACTCGCGTTAGTATCATAATGACCACCAAATTGATAAGCGCAGCCGTTACTGTAGTAAAAAGCTTGGCATGTTCCTTGACAAAAAACCCGCCGCCTCCATAGATGACCGAGACCAACGAAATGCGATAGATTATGGTGCCCAGCACTGCGGATAGTACTACAGAGATCTACGAAAAGGCCATCGCGATAAGCAAAGCCGACAATGGATATGGTCGAGTGTAATTACCATAAAAAGCACAGCACTACCGGTAATCACGAAGCGTATAGCACGACTCCAGGTGGACATATACGGTTCCTTTTCACGCGTAACCGGATTCATACGGAATGTGGTTGCATTTGTTTCGAACTCGGGTCGATTCTCCTCATCCATATCAACATTATGAAGATCCCATTCCCAAACCAGCACCGATTGTTTGCGTTTCCAGAGTTCCAGAAATGTGGTAGCTAGCCCGAAAGGTATTTGATAAGAGGAACCTTAAAGCATCAGCTTGTACTTACCCCAAAAGGACATAAATATCGCGAAGAACACGGTGGATGGATTGTCGAAGAGGTATGTCAGTCGAGAGAACAGGCACGATTCCGAAAGCAATTGATAGCTGCAGGCCTTGTCGCAGAGTGGACATAGAGTTATATTGCCAGTACCGTATTCATTGCAGATCTCTTTGCTTGGTATATTATCGTCGGACTCCATCGTGGCGACGCCATAAATAAAGCACAAAAAACCCACAATACTCGGATAGACCAACATTTCGGTGTAAAACCCCAACCAACAAAAATAGAGCGCAATCTTGTCGCCAAAATATTTGCGAACTAGACAAAGCGGTTGCTTCTTATACCACTGCGACGGATGTGCCCAGGTCTGATACAATACACGACGATCCAACGAAATACCGCTGGAATGCGGCCGATCGTAGCGACCCTCGTGCAACGGAAAACAACCCAGATAGGTACCATCATTGAGCAGCCGACGTATGCCACTTCGATCGCTCTCGTCGTAGGGCGTACGGATTAACACCTGCATTACCATAAGCGAGCGTTGTGCACTCGTGTATGCGGTTGCACGATCCTTGACTATAAACCTAGGAAGGATATTTCAATAAACAGATCGAGCTTGCCGCGCATGATCTTACTGTTCCTCCGGATTGCCATTGGCTGTTGCTGCCTTGAATGTGGTCTCGCCTTCGAGTAGACTATGATCGAGTTGTATCTTCTTCGTCAGGCGTTGCCATACATCTTTCCAGTACTGCACATTACGCATGACCACGTTCTCATCGTTCTGCGAACATTTTGGTGTAGATTAGATGTTAATACTGATGGATCGGTTATATATTCGATTAGTTACCCATGAAGGCTTTACGGATATGGTAATGAAACGCTTAATTGGCAACTTAAGATTCATGACCTCGGCCAGTCGAGTTTCCAGTCGCCAGGGCAAATGAATTTTCAAGAAAAATGTCTTTTCATTGAACGACTGCGATTTGTCTTCCAGCTCGACTTCGAGACCCTCTTTGGTTAGGTTTTCCATAAAGCTACGTCTTATATCGCGTCGTCGCGCCTCCGCTTCGGTCATCACACCCAGATCTTCCTCCTCCCAAGCCAGCACCATATCGACCTTTCGTCGTCCATCACGAAACATCAACGATTCCGGATCGAGACCTTCACGATCCTGTTTACTAATACGTCGTTCCCCGCTACTCTCGCCCGCCAGACTATTACTTTTGCTGGCCTTGCGACTACTGACATAGCTGCCTCCTATGCTACTATTGTCTCCCGTCGAGGTCTTTCGCTCAGCCGGCATAAGTTGTCGGTAGCCGAACTGATCGGGCAGTATATTCGAGTGCGACGAATCGCCTTCGTAGGGTTGACTGCTTTTCTCGTCCACTTGACTTGACTTGCGACCCACCAGTACCGGACTCAGATTCAATCCCAGTGTGCGTCGCATTGCAGTACCCGGTATATCCTCCTCATGGCTGCTCACTATTCTCGGCCCGAACGCCTGTGTGGGACTAGGCTCAGCCGACTCGGTTTCCAGATGTGTGGGCAGCGGTACGGTCATTGTGGGTTGCTTCTGGTAAAACGAACCACTGCCCGCGCGAACAATCGCAGAGTTCAACCATTTTTCCGTATAAGATGCACTGTGTGCATATGTTGAATGGGAATCGATCTGAGGACTTGCTGCCTCCTTCTCTTGAAGATCGATGGTCGAACGTTTTTCGTTCTCCAGAAAACTGTATATGTTGGCGGCGGTAATGCTTGAGTCCATCGGTCGTGCGGTCATTTGGAGATCCAGTTCGTTCGAAGGACTCTCCTGGCGTATTACGCAAAAATAAATCAAAGCTGTCTACAAAATCTACGAGACTTACCGCATAACCAACCAATCGACCTGCCACAATGCCACTGTCCTGACTGAGTCTTCTTGGACGTATCTTTAGCGGATTACTGCGACTCATGCGTTCGCTTTTAGCTGGACTGGAGACAACGTCGCGTCGTGGAGCGTTATTGGAGCTATGAGAATTACGTAGAGTGGGCACAGAGAGAAACCCTGGAGGGGGGGTTAGATCAAGCCTAGCTAACGCCAGCTAAAGTCTAACTTACTTGGAAACTGAAATACCGTTTGCTCGACTACTCTCTCGCGCTCACAGGCTGCGCTACCAATGAGATTCTCGTGAGAATTCGACTCGGTTATGGGTGCGGTGCTTTCATCTTCAACACTATCGATACGGATTTGGAATACGTCAGCTTTACTGCCCGAAAGTTCTCCGGAACTGCTCATGTTCTTTTGTATTTCAAATCGCCTATGACGTCACGGAAATCGTGTGGTCTGTTAGGGAGAACTATTGAAAACAAAAACTTTAAAATACTTTATAATGTGACCTACAATTCGTGAGAGATCTAACCACAGCTGACACCGTACCCACAATTATAAATGTATTCAATTTTATTAGTACAAATTACATAGAATACGTAGATACGTAGATACCTATATGTTAAAGGGGTATTCATTAAATCTAGAGTGGATTCCAAAAATAAAAGACTCCTGCACGCATTTACTACGTATTACATTTGAGTAGTAATTGTTATACGTAAAGTCAACTCGACTGATAAATACGGGAATGAATTGAATACTTCGTTATCGAATTATATGACTCTATGCTCCGCGCGTAACAAGCATCGGCTAGGTTTTGGACTACTTGCACTACTTGATTATACATTCATAGTATCAACATCCAAAAAAGAAAAAATAATAATGATAATCTGTACTCTCTAAAATCTATGCAATTAGTTCACTCGCTATAGCCCAGGTGACTGTATGAGCTAGAAACTTTAAATTTTGCCACGCCTACCGCCCAAGCCTAACAATAATTTGCGCTTATTGTAGAAATTATTAAAGTCACAACTCTCTGCTTTTGCATACACACAGTTGATTAGCAACTGCATCGATTACATTTTAATTGAAATCCATAGTACCGAGCAGCGCTGCCTAGAAGGCGCGCGAAGCTGTCACTCTTAGGTTTCCAGTTCTACATGGGATGTACACAGGATTTTATTAGATATTTGTATCTGTATTTCTGGCATGAATATGCATATGCACATTGTGTTTGTGTTTGTACGCCCAACTCAAATGGCTTCGACTCACGCATACGGAAAATTTGAGCTCTAATGACCTCATATATACCCATAAGTTACGGGTTCCATTGGATCGATATGTGTTGAATAAATAAACTTGTTGCTTAACAAACTACATGCCTGTAGCTCGAAACGGGAGAGATTTATTTGAGATACCGAACTTTAAACGAGTACTATATCTACAGTATATATAGAACTCATATATGATTCAGATACGGTACAGAATAAATGGGAACAATAGTCGGGACCGTTTTAAACACAAAGCTTACCTGGCGACCCGATTATTTGATATGCATATACAAGTATATATATTTTGCTATTGGGCTATATAAATAGGTATAGTTCGTAGGCGTTGCAGGCGTTTCGACCTATAGCCAGATGCGTCAGTGTTAATGGTGGTTGCTCAGTCAGTCAGTCAGTTGTGCAAAGTCCCATGCCATTGAAGTAATCACAGCAAAGAAGAGAAGGCTTATTGATTTGACGTCGTCGTTTCTCAAGTTTTCAACAACTAATCGATTATTGATTTCAACTGACATTCGATACATATTTTCGATCTAAAACCAATCACTAAATCCGCGATTCGAATACAATTGTTTTGTGCACTTTTCCGATTAGGTTTTACTTCAGTTTTAATACTCGAAAACAGAAATCTCGTACACGTCTCACGACCCTATGCTCATATATGTCATGCTTGATTATAGTTCCGTGTCTGCGATGGAATGATGCAGAGTGAGAGAGAGAGAGAGCGGTACGACTACGACCGATTTGTTGAGCTACTCGCGAGCGAATGACAGGACTGGAGAATGGACAACGTCGGAACTGTCCGCGTGGGTTGTAACTGTGGTGGGGCAGGGGGCGGTACGACGTACCCCACAAACCCCAATCAGGGTATTGGCTGAGTATCTATCCGATTGTACACATTAATATCAAAGGTTGAATATTTTCATGTATTACGCTTGCAGCAATTTTCGAGCACTTATCGTTGGGCTCTGTGGGTCAAGTCGGACTAACATAATTGCTTGGATGTAAGGCATAACTAATATGCCCAGTGTATTGATAGGTAACTGCCATAGACAGACATTGTCAAGTTTGCTTTGCAGCCCGTAAATAAAGGTTCCCCATTAACCAATTTTGGGTTTTATTTAGAAACTATAATTGAGCCTATTTTAGTCAAACGATGACGTTGTGGCATAATCAAGCGTAAATTTATTGAACCAACACCAAGAATAGCATGAAACTATATATAGAGTCTACTCATCCGACTTGGACTTGCCGCCGACTTCGCTGAGATTCCCGACACATTGCTGTAGTAGATCCTGCTGGCAGCTGTTCGTCGTCTTGCTGAAGTAGTACCCCGGCTGGCACTCGGCCTCGATCTTCTGCCCGTGCACACACACAAAATATCGACGACAATTGTCCAGATCTCGCGCCAATTGACCATGTTTCTGATTGCATACTCCCACACGTTCGCCATTCTCCATCAGGCAGGTGCCATCGTTTTGCCGACAGATACCCAACAGGTAATCGTAGCTTTCGCCGTTGCGACAACGCTGCGAATTGGGTTCGTCCTGATCGCAGCTCACGTAACGTCGACAATCGCCCGGCACGGCCAGCGAAGCACCCGCTGCTGCAATAATCTTGCACAAATCCGAAAATTGAGTAGGCTCATCCGTGCACTTGGCCGCCGGCTGCAGCTGCAACGTGATGTTCCCATTGTGCTCCATCACGCCGCCGATTGCCTTTGTCTGTTGTGCTAGATCTTTCGGCACGGTTTCCGGCAAGTCCTTGGCCTGGCATTGATTGAGTGTCGCATTGAAGTAGTGTCCGGCATAGCAGCGATCTGCGCGCAGCTTGTTGGACACGCAGATGTAGAAATTATTGCAGTTGGTCGTATCCGCAGTCATGTAGCCATGTTTGCCCTCGCAGATGGTTGCATTTGGTTGCAGATTTCGATCGGCGGAGTCGGCGCCGGAGCTGATCCTTCTGACATGCGGGCAAACACCATCGTCCGGTCGACACAGCAACTGTTCCGCATCAAAGTAACTGCCCGCGGCACAACGTTGCGGCAATGCCACGCCGCCCGCGCATATATAATACTTGCTGCAATCGAGATAGTCGGGCACGTAGCTGCCATCCGGCAGATTACTGCAACTGGCCGCCGCAGCATTGCCCGCGCTCGCCGCGAGCTGACCGCGCTGACAACGCTGCACTGGCTCCCACTCCGGCACACATTCTCCGGCTGCAGCACTAAAGTGTTGCCCGGGCTTCGCGCACTCCATCAAAATGGCCAAGGAACGCACGCAAACATAGTATAGATTACAGTAGAGCTTGTGCGGCAGCAGCGCGCCATGCTCGCGTCCCGAGCACAAGCTAAGCGACTGCTCCGAGTGCGGCACAGCTGATCGGCTACTGCACTGACCCAGATCCAGGCGACATTGCGCGCTCAGCGAATCGAAATACTGGCCCGCCTCGCAGTAGAGCAACTGTGCGTGTGGGCGGATCGAACAATTGTAGTAGGCGTGGCAATTGTGCGAGTGCGGCATGAGACCCGTGGTGGCATTGGCACAGATCGTGTCCGCCTGCTGGCAGCTACCGTCGTCGGGACGACAATAGCCCAGCGCAGCATTAAAATAGCTGCCCGGAGCACAGCTCTGCAAATGTGCAGATTGCTCGTGCAGGCATAGATAGAACCGCGCGCAGTCGTCCGGATGCGCTACGCTTGTTCCGTCCGGCTGACCCGCACAGCTGTCGATACCCGCGAGCTCCGTCTGCGTCTGCGTCTGGCATTTCTCCTGCGACTGACACTTGTGCAGCTCGCGCACAAAACTCTGTCCACGCAGACAGCTGCCCAGCTGCCATTCGTCGTCCATGCAATAGTAGAAAAGCTGCGTACAATTCGAATCGGATTCGGGCAGCGCGCGTAGATCTGCTGCGTGGCAGGCACGACGTAGTCCGTTCGCCTGGCAGCTGCCATCGCTGAGCATACAACCGAGTCGCGGCTCGAACTGTTCCCAACGATTGCAGCTACGCTTGCGCCATTGTCCCTGCACACACTGCTCGTAGGATTGGCAGCTGCTGGGCACGGATCGCTGCTCGCCATGGATGCAGCTGCTGGCTGGCTCGACTTGACATTGATTCGCGTCGTTATGTATGCAATAGTTAAGCTCGCGACTAAAGTACATGCCCAGCGGACACGAGTGAGTCCACCAACCCGTCTCGGTGCACATCAGAAAGTAGGAGCAACCCGTTGGCGATGGACGCACCGAAAGTGGCTGGCATGGGATCGTGCTGGCCGTACGATTAAGCCAGGCACATATGTCAGTAGTCGCATGGCTAGGCATTGGTAAACAGGTGCCCACGCTGGGCTGATAGTAATGCAGCTTGGGACATGTACGTAGACGCCATCTGCCGGCCGTGCAGCGAAAGTATTGCAGGCAGTTATCTCTCTCTCGCTTATTGGCAATCGTTTGCGATTCATTGTGCCTATCACAAACGGGTAGACCAGCTACTCGCGCCGAGCCGCAGACCATGTCATCGCGTGGCTCCATGCAACGTTGCAGCTCGGGATTGTAGTAGCGATCCTCCGAGCATGTGCGTCTACGCCAGTTGCCATCCAGGCAGATCTCATACTGCGAACAGTTTGCCGGTATCGAGCGCTTCTCATTCAGTTTGCAGGCGAGCTGGAATTCAGGAAGTAACATAGATGAATCGGCTGGATCAAGTGAGGTTTTTGCTAGGGTATAACTGGATCTTTAGCGGTTCAAGTGATCTGTCAAGTTCTCTTCGCGTAACCTATACAAAATCACCAGCCAATTGTAGTCCTAGTTAGGTTCAAGTTTTAGTCCTAGCTAGGTTCCAATTCCCAGAGCTTACAATAGGTTTCTCTAAGCCAAGCACCTCGTCTGGGGATCTACAAAAAAATGCTTGCATTTTGAATCTATAGCAAATTTTGAGCTGTTCGGGGGTTGCCCAGGGTTGATTTCATACAAGAAAATCGATCGAAATCATTTAGACTAATTTTGAATAGAATTTTATTTGAGATACTATTTACATTCATGGGAGGTAGCAGAGGGGAGGGGCAGAGGCAGCTCCCTCTCTTCGAGTCAACCATATAAAGTCCCGAAATAAAAATAAATGCCTTACGCAAATGTAGTTAGGTAAACGTAGTTATATATTTGATTATGTGAACCTTAAGTGTTTGTATAGTAAAACTAGGTCAAGCGGAATTTCGGGTAACTCACAAATATTAAGCATATAATAATAAAAAAAATAAGAAATGTAAATAAAACAGGAATTGGAACGTAGTCAAAGTCATTGAAGTCGATTAGGTCGAGTTTCGGTTATAGACGGATTATGCAAGTTTCTGAAAGAATTTCTTTAGAAATGAAAGTGATCTTACTTTTTCTGTCGGTTCAACGGATCTCTTTTGTATGCCATGCTTATCGATGCACATGCCCAAGTTCATATCGAAGCTCATGCCGTCGGAACACGCTTGGAACCGAACCGTACCCATTCTCTCCGTCGCACGAACAGAAACCCTTGGGGTTGCGTTTCGATGCGAATGGTTCGAATGAATTGCGATTGTTGCATTCGAGAGGATCACAATCGGATTCCAGTACGATCACTTGCTCCACACAAACGCCCATGTCTACATCGAAAACATGTCCCGACGCGCAATGATTGAATATCGGAGTTATGTCGCAAGAGCAAAAACCTTTGCTTGTATTGCGTGCTGCAAACGGTTCGAATTGTGAACGGGTGCGACATTGTAACGGATCGCAGGCATTCACTATACAGGACTGTAGATCATCGTCGTAGACATGCTCATCCGCACAGTTCACGTAGGCGGCAGTACCGTTCGATTGGCAACTGCAGTACCCGCTCGTTGAGTTGTCGTTGGCCGCAAAGGTCGTTAGACCTTTTCGCTTGTAACATTGTGTGGCATCGCATTTGAGTTGCCGGGTGGCAGTCGGTAGGCAAATCAGCAATTGGCTGCTCAGCTCGGTGCCAGCTGAACATGTTTCGAATACGGCAGTACCTTCAATGCAAATACAAAAGCCCGAGGGATCATTTTCAATTGGGTATATTGCATTATCGGGTAGAGTTGCACATTTTCCTACTGCGCAAACAGATGCAGGAGCCTGTGGGAAAATTGAATAAAAAAATGGATAAGTCGTATGCAATCTTTGGGGTCTGGGATCTTCGAACTTACCTCCGGTGGCAAGCACAGTCCTAAATCGGCGTCATACACATTTTCATCGCCGCAAGTTTCGTAAATTGCCACTCCGTCTTGGCAAGAGCAGAAACTCGAAGGATTCGTCGAGGGGAACGTGGCGTAGTTGACCAGGCACGAGCATTTCTCCGAGTCACAATAGATCGAATAGTCCTGCAATCAAGGTTTGTTTGTATTACGGTCATATATCGATTGGTTTAAACGTATAAAATGATTATGTCCTACCACAGTCGACAGGCAGAGTCCCTCAGCTACGCTGTAAGCGTAATTCTCTGGACAGGGCGAATAGTTTGGTTGATTGTCGACGCAATAACAGAAACCATCGGTGGATTGATCCTCGGGTAAAAATGGTTCGTAATCAACATGGGAACTGCATTCAGTCTGATTACATCGCTGTATAAGGAAATCAGGTAAAAAATCGAATTCACAAAAAAGGTAAGTTTGTACGAACTTACCTGGATTTCGAGACAAATCAATAGGGTTGGATCTAAGGTTGTACCATCGGGACAGGTTTCATACACGGGGCAAGAGTTTGCACAATAACAAAAGTGGTTCGGGCTGTCTGCTATTGGAAACACTTCATCCTCGAGCGCAACAAGGCATAGATAGGGATCGCATTCGTTCACCTCGCAAGTCTACAAATAAAATGTGCTTTCATAATCCTGCTTTAAGCCCCCAATTCGCCATAGCTTACATTACTCTCCAAGCATATTTCTAATGTTTCATTATAAGTCATGCCTTTCGGACAATCCACAAACGATGGCACCGCCGCCGAGCACAAACAGAATCCTGTATCCGTATTCTGAGCCGGGAATGTTGTGAAATCTGGCTTAGATTTGCAATAATCGCGGCAGCATCTTGGCTAGAATTGAGTTCAGGTAAGATTTCAATCAGGTCAAATTTGTTAATTATTTAATCGCGAAGTAACTCACGTCTGGCTGGGGCGCAAGCACGCAGAGCAGAGTTTCTTGATTGAATGTGTAACCGATGGGACAATCAACTGGTACCGGTTCACCGGCACGGCACAGGCAGAACCCGTTGGGATCGTCGTAGTTAATGGAGGCTGAGTATTTCGAGGCGTCGACGCAAGCCTGCGGATCGCAAGGTCCGGTCTAAAAATCACACACTATTAGTATTATTAAAAAATATATAGGGTTATCTGCGGGACTTACGAATTCGCATATCAATTCCGTATTATTGAAAACATAACCGGATGGACAGTAGTCGAGGTAGGCACCATCGCTTTGGCACAAACAGAAGCTGGACTGATCATTACTTTCAGATGCATAAATTCCGTACAGATTGGCTTTCGAGCATTGCGATTGATCGCATTCGGACTGAAAATTAAAAGTAATTTTATTTTTGTTGTTTAGACTTCAAAGTTGAAATCGGCAGAGATTTAAACCTACACTTGGTGCGGATAGGCAGATGCCCAGAGCTTCGATGAATTCATAGTTTTGCGGACACGATTCGATAAGTGGCTTTTGGCCGATACACACATAGAACTTGGTATTATCTCCGGCCACAGGATACGTAATACCATTTTCGGCTGTTGCGCAATTGATTGCCGGACAATCTGCGCTGCTCGAACAGACTCCGCTGCTCGAATCGAAACCCTCGCCAGCTGGACAATTGACCACCGTAGCCGTGCCGTCGTTGCATTCATAGTATTTGGTACAGATGGGATGTGCAGCATTGGTTGCGGTTGCGCTACAGTTGCATGGATTAATACATTTGGCCGAGACATCAATCTCACACGAAGCGCCATTGTACCACTCGCCGTCGGAGCACTGATGCGCTGTGGCCAGGCCGTTCGAGCAGGTCAGATAGGAGGTACAATCGTCGGGATTGGGTAGCTTAAAACCGTTGGGTCTCGTACGACATAACCAGCAGGTTTCATCGATGTCGGGCATACAAACACCTTGGCTGCCACTAAAGATATTGCCCTGACCACAGCTACCCTCGATCCAATCCTCATTCACACATATCAGATACTTGTCGCAATCGCTGGGATGCGGTTCCATGGTGCCTTCGCAGCACGTTTCCGACGGCTCGACGCTACGTTTGTCCCGGGAACCCTTCACGTGTTTCTTCTTCGTGCTTTTGTTTTCGGGACAATTTTGATTGTTCTCATCCTGTCGGCAAATGGCAAGTGTCGTATCGAAATACGAATCGATGGCACAGGATTCCTTTTGCCATTTGCCACTGATGCAGGCATAGTAGCTCCAACAATTGTCGGCCACGTACGCTTTATCCGATTCGCTGCACTCGTACGATTCGTGGGAATCATCGGGTTTCTCTGTTGTGCTAGTCTCGGTATTCGCGCCGTTGCCCGCGTCGCATTGCGGACACACATTATCCGTATCGGGCACACAGTTGGCACTGGTCACGTCGAAGTATTCGCCGTTGGGGCAGGTCTCCGATAGCCAATCCCCGTTCTGGCATATATAGAATTTATTGCAGTTCTCGGCATCCTCGATCTTTTGACCATCACAGTCACAGTCCGGCGCCGAGCTATCCGGGCACACATTCTCGGTATCCGGCTGGCACACTGCCAGGCTACTATTGAAGAAGTTGCCCTTCAGGCAATCGCCTGGCACCAGAACTCCATTATCACATATGAAATACTTTCGGCAGTTGTTCTTATCGGCAACCAGTTGTCCATTGATCGTGCCATCGTCACAATCGCAGCCTGGAGCCGACGTAGTGGTCGTGGTGGTAGTGGAGGTAGTGGAGGTAGTGGTGCTGCTGGTGGTGGAGTCGGGACACGTGCCGGGCACACAGCCGGAACCATTGAAGTAGCTGCCATCTGCGCATTCTTGCTGAGTGGCTTGATTGTCGTTGCACACGTAGTAGACGGCACAGTTGTCCACGTCGGCTATCATGACACCATTAATCTTACCAATACAGAAGTTCTCCCAGCAATGTGTATTATTCTCGTCTGGGGCACAACCATTCAACTGGTTGTTGAAGTACGATCCGCTGGGACAAGCCTGCTCGGTTGCTTCGTCGTTCAAGCAGATCAAGTATTGGCCACAGTATCCACTCTTTGCCAGAAACTTGCCATCGGGCTGACCTATACACTGATTCTGCCAGCACTCCGATCCTGGGTCTGGCAAGCAGTTGCAGGTCGTCGAATTGAAGTAGTTGCCGGCGCTACAGATCTGCGGATAGGCCAGCTGCTGGTCGCAAATAAAGAACTCGCTGCAGTAGCCCGGCTTGGCCAGATATGCGCCCGAAACCTCATCGGAGCATACATTGGTTGTCTGCAGAAAAGTAAGGTCAGTAAGTTGCCCGGACTAGCGGGATGCACTTACCTCGGCCAGCGGCGCTGCCAGGGTTAGTTTGCACTGACCACGACCGGCGGTGGAGCATTTGCCATTTTTCGGATTGTATTCCTTGCCAGCTGCACACGTTACTGCACGCACGGTATTTTTCGCCGAGCATTTGTAATAACTATCACAACGTGCAGGATTCGGCCAATGTAGGGATAAACCGCGTATCTTTCGATAGACGCATTCGGGATCGGCTGCATCGTTCAGGGATACAAGCGCGGCGAGTACAACCGCGGTTAATAATGGAACTGCAAACGAGAAATATGGTTTAGTTTAGGCAATCTGGGATTCCTCGAGTCCGCTAACCTTTCATTGCTCTGCACTAATATTCCACGGCTAATGCTATAGTTGTACTCCGGCATGTTTAACGAAACTCTCAAGCCTTTATATACATAAACAATATGCTGCACTCGAACCTTGTTGTTTCGCTTCGCTTATCATCGAGTATCGATCTCGGCGTGCTTATCAGTAATGTTACATGTTTTATACACGCCCATTTAGGTATTCTTAATTGAATTCCGTACAATTCCGGGAAGACAAAGATCTAGTAGATTATGACGGGCCACTCCCCGCAATTTGGCATTCGCACGAATTATGAATGATGCTTGAATCGACGATAAACAATTGTCATCGTAGCCCATTAACAATTCAAATTGAAAACAATATCGAATTTTATATAGATTTGCATTTTCTTATGTTGTATTTGACTAGGCACACGTAGTACCGCAAGTATTGGTTCTAGAATCCCATAGGAGATCCGCAGCACATTCTTGAATCTCGCCAGTTTCGCCATCGCACTGTATATACTTGTGACAGTTGTAGGGATGCGGTAGGTACTCCACACCCGGATGGTTTTTGCACATCTGCTTAGGATCGATAGGGATATCCGTAGTTGTGGTTGCAGGCGCAGAAGTTGTGATCTCTGGCTCCCGTGTAGTTGTAGTCAATTCTTCGGGAATTGCTGTTGTTGGATCCGAGGGCGGATCTACGGTAGCACCAGGAGTAGAAGATACTGTTAGGGCTGTCGATTTTAAGGGTTCCTCAGTGGGAGCATCAGTATCTGTGGTTGGCAACTCTGTTGTCGGTTCATCTGCGGCGGAGCTGGTCGTTTCGATCGGTAACGCACTAGTGGTTGGTTCAGGTTCTGGTGCCGGCGGAGCCGGACTTGGTTTGGCGGTTGTAATCGTTACAGGCGGCATTGTCGTCGACGGATTAGGCCTGACACATCGCCCGGCATTGAGTACTGTCACCCAAAGTAATAACTTTAGGCATATAAAAAGCCAGGAGCAGACTGTATAAGAAGAGGGCAAAGCGGGCAGGGTATTTTGCAGTTGGTTTAGATCTAGCTCGCATTCACTTACATTTCATTTTTGGTTCCTTGGTCAGCGATTTTCCAGTACTGAAGCAAGTGTAAGCTAGATTTGTTCTATTTATATGTTTGCAAAGTGCAGCGTGCAGTATGAATATCTCATTAGAGCGTTACAAGTCGTTATCTTATCGTTACAATAACAAGATTTGCATAAAATTACAGAAAATTGATTGGGTATATAGGCATGTACGCGTGGTTGAAAGGGGGGGGGGTACTACTCAGTTATGGCAATTGTAAATATATATATACATATATCTTTTTTTTTATAATAATTTTCTTTTTCTCTTTTAATTCTTTTTATGCTAGTTGTTTCCTGCCTTAATTAGGGGTTACATTTTTGGTTCTATCAAAATATATAATTACAGCTGTATCATTAGGGTACACATGTGTAATTAGTTATTAAATAAACTGCCTGGAGAAATAATTTATTTTCAGCCTGAAGGTATGCTACAGTAAAACAAGCTAAGAAAGCTTCACACTCGTATCGAAGCCACAAAGAAATGTTTTCTTTGTCTTGATTTTTATTTTATAATTTCACTGAACGGATTATTTGAACAATATACAAATATTTATCGGAAGTATAGATTATGAATACAAAGGGAGTCTGTCGATTATATAGGGGTCTGTATTGAAATAGTACTTGAGCTCTCAGACAAGATATTTTCTTAAGTATTTGCAATACAGATAAGCTCGTTTAGTTTGTTCGACCGACAAATACTCTCGCCTCTGGACATGCAAGACTCCGGATTTAATAAGGTTCTAGTTCTTCAGCTCCACAGTTATTACAGTAAACACTTGTTACAAGCACTTGCACATAGTTGTGATACCCAGTTGCTCTATATTTTAAGCGTGCGGCTATAAAAAGCAGAAGACAGGCCTGAGGCTGTTGAGTTCTGCTGTTGCATGTAAAAAGTAAGTAATATTAGGTGGAAGAGCAGCTGCAATCTGAACAACTCTCTCTTACACAGTGACCAAGCTTTCCTTGTTTCTATACTTTGTTGTGGTTACCGTGGTATCGTCTGCTGGCCATAGCGAAGCGGCCAAGCAATTGGTAAGCCCAAAGGAATTTGGAACTAAAGGAAAAGTTACCAATTCAATCACTTTTACTGACAGTCGCTGCCAGCTGAACCGCCCGTTAAGAACAGTCTTTGTCCAGTTCAGGACGATCCCAATCATGTTGTCTTGCTATCCCATCCCAAGGATTGCCGCAAGTATTACACCTGTTTGAATGGCCTGGCACACGCACAACAGTGTCCCGATCAGTATTACTGGAGTCCATTGACCTATCGCTGTGATGCCAAGGAGTACTCGACTTGCGAAGATACTGAAAACCATTCCGATAACACGCCTATCGATCGACCATCGATTCAATATAGTGCCCATCCCAACGACTGTAATCAGTATATTGAAACGCGTGTTTTACGCTGCCCGGTTAACTATCATTGGAATAGCCAATCTCAGCGTTGCGATCAGCCACAGTTTGCGGGCTGTCAACCGTCGATTCCGATACAATCCTGGACGCCAAGTGCTCCAATTTACCCCATTGTACCAACCGCAGCCACACCGCCTTCTATCGTAACACAAACACCGCAATCAACTACAATTCCGAATCAGAGTTTACCCATAGATCTGGCCAATATATGCAAACAGGCCGGAAACAACAAATACCAACCCTATCCCGGCGATTGTCACAAGTTTATTTACTGCGGTCCTACCCAAGGTGTCGGTCAATGTCCAGTCGACTTGTATTGGCATCAGAATGAACTATCCTGTAGTGTATCGGAAATCGGTTGTTCATTTTAATCATTCACATGCACATTTTATTTGAAGTCAAAATAAAAATGTTTAATAAAGCTTAATGAAATCAAGTCTGACAATTGGCCAGCTGCGGATCCATGCAGTCTAAATCGATGGGACTGAACTCTGTGCCGGCTGGACAGTCGTATCCCACGGGTATGGGGTCACGGCATATTATGTATTTTGTACAATTTTGTGGATACGGTATGTAGGAATCTTCTGGCTTATTGCTACACAAGTCGATGGGCAATGCAGTTGTATCTGTTGCTTGAGTTGTTGTTGTTGTTAGCGAGGTTGTACTGTAAGTACAGTTCGCAATCCATGGCGACATACAACGTTCGAGTGCTGCACTAAACTCTTGTCCTTCGACACAATCGTATACGATGGGCGTTGGTTGTTCGCATTGTATGAACTTTGTACAGTCATGCGGATAGGGAACTAGTCGGCCCTCGTCTACACCCTCGCATGGTTCAGGTTCGGGTGTTGTTGAAACGGGCACAGCTTCGGTTGTAACTATTTCCGTTGTGGTTGGCGATGCATTAGCCTCGCGACAGGCATCGGCAGATACATTCGAGCTGCACTCGCCACTTAGGATATCGTAGTACTCTCCGTTCGCACAGACACTCATCATGTAGACATTATCGTTCACACAACGCATATACCATGCACAATCTTCGGGGTATGGCAATGTGGCATCGGCATGGTTTGCACAAACGGAAGGTGCCTGCGTGGCAGCAGTATATCCCGGAGATAACGACTCACAATCGCTGTCCTCCCAATCCACACACTGCTGTGCACTCGCACTGAAGTAATAGCCGGCCGTGCAGTAGAATGCAATGGGCACCGGACTGGCACACACTATATATTTACAACAGTTATCGGGATAGGCAACATATTGTCCGAGCAGTGTGGTACACAGATCCGAAACGTTGGGCAGCTCTGTAGTCGTTGTTGTAGTGGGTATCTCAGCAGTAGGAGCTGCTGTGCTAGTTCCCAATGAGCTATGATCGCGACAAGCTGTTGGCGATATTTCCGGCCCACAATTACCCGAAATGGGATCATACCAGGCATTGAAAATGCAATCGACAACAACAGATTCGCCATTACCCATGCACAGTATATACTTTTGGCAGTTCGATTCCAATGGATAGGAGATACCTAGTTGCTGATCTGCGCATGGGTTATCTACATTCTCTGTACACGAAATACTCTGTAGGCTGACATCGCCGATCAACAACAACATCGATGTAATACCAAGCATCCATTGATTGGCTGGAATAGAGAGCATTACGTTATTACATTTCTGCGTATACTTAACATATATTGCAATAGCTACAGATTTAAAGCTAGAAGAAAGAAAGCAAATTAGTCTAATGAGTTGTCTATCCCTGTAAATCGTATTCTACGAATTAAACTAATCAGCGCAAGATCAAAAAAATGATTTAGTATCCTTGAGTTTGCCTTTTTTCTATGGCATTTGCATTTGTTTTATTTTAAGTAATTAGTATAAATGTATATGCATCGCGTTTGTTTCGAAAGAGTCGGTCCTTGTCGCTAGTCTACGGGTTCGTCATTAATTAGGATTGTATACAGGCTGTATTCTCGGGTAGATCGCAAATACCCTTTAGACCATTGAAGTATTTATCGCCGCAGTTGAGCTTCAGTGCGCGTTGATTGCGACAGACAAAGTAGTCGTTACAGCGGTCTGGCGAAGCCATCAGAAAACCATTAGGCTTTCCCTTACATTCGATCTGAAAAGTGGGTCGGACATAAGTTTTGTGAGACAAGCTGCCGCTAGCTGCTGCTGCACATGGGGGAGTTGTTAGGGTGCATGGTGTGTTGGTAGTAGTAGTTGTTGTCGGGCTACAAGTCGTAGTTGTTGTCGTAGTTTTGGGAGTTGTTGTTGTCTTAGTTGTTGTCGTTTTTGTTGTCGTTGTTGTGCTACATGTTGTTGTCGTTGTGGTTGTAGTTTTAGGAGTTGTTGTTGTCTTAGTTGTTGTTGTCGTTGTTGTGCTACATGTTGTTGTCGTTGTGGTTGTAGTTTTAGGAGTTGTTGTTGTCTTAGTTGTTGTTGTCTTAGTTGTTGTTGTCGTTGTTGTGCTACATGTTGTTGTCGTTGTGGTTGTAGTTTTAGGAGTTGTTGTTGTCTTAGTTGTTGTTGTCGTTGTTGTGCTACATGTTGTTGTCGTTGTGGTTGTAGTTTTAGGAGTTGTTGTTGTCTTAGTTGTTGTTGTCGTTGTTGTGCTACATGTTGTTGTCGTTGTGGTTGTAGTTTTAGGAGTTGTTGTTGTCTTAGTTGTTGTTGTCTTAGTTGTTGTTGTCGTTGTTGTGCTACATGTTGTTGTCGTTGTGGTTGTAGTTTTAGGAGTTGTTGTTGTCTTAGTTGTTGTTGTCGTTGTTGTGCTACATGTTGTTGTCGTTGTGGTTGTAGTTTTAGGAGTTGTTGTTGTCTTAGTTGTTGTCGTTGTTGTTGTCGTTGTTGTGCTACATGTTGTTGTCGTTGTGGTTGTAGTTTTAGGAGTTGTTGTTGTCTTAGTTGTTGTCGTTGTTGTGCTACATGTTGTTGTCGTTGTGGTTGTAGTTTTAGGAGTTGTTGTTGTCTTAGTTGTTGTCGTTGTTGTGCTACATGTTGTTGTCGTTGTGGTTGTAGTTTTAGGAGTTGTTGTTGTCTTAGTTGTTGTCGTTGTTGTTGTCGTTTTTGTTGTCGTTGTTGTTGTCGTTGTTGTGCTACATGTTGTTGTCGTTGTGGTTGTAGTTTTAGGAGTTGTTGTTGTCGTTGTGGTTGTAGTTTTAGGAGTTGTTGTTGTCTTAGTTGTTGTTGTCGTTGTTGTGCTACATGTTGTTGTCGTTGTGGTTGTAGTTTTAGGAGTTGTTGTTGTCTTAGTTGTTGTCGTTGTTGTTGTCGTTGTTGTGCTACATGTTGTTGTCGTTGTGGTTGTAGTTTTAGGCGTTGTTGTTGTCTTAGTTGTTGTCGTTGTTGTTGTCGTTGTTGTGCTACATGTTGTTGTCGTTGTGGTTGTAGTTTTAGGAGTTGTTGTTGTCTTAGTTGTTGTCGTTTTTGTTGTCGTTGTTGTTGTTGTTGTTGTGCTACATGTTGTTGTCGTTGTGGTTGTAGTTTTAGGAGTTGTTGTTGTCTTAGTTGTTGTCGTTGTTGTTGTCGTTGTTGTGCTACATGTTGTTGTCGTTGTGGTTGTAGTTTTAGGAGTTGTTGTTGTCTTAGTTGTTGTTGTCGTTGTTGTGCTATATGTTGTTGTCGTTGTGGTTGTAGTTTTAGGAGTTGTTGTTGTCTTAGTTGTTGTTGTCGTTGTTGTGCTACATGTTGTTGTCGTTGTGGTTGTAGTTTTAGGAGTTGTTGTTGTCTTAGTTGTTGTCGTTGTTGTGCTACATGTTGTTGTCGTTGTGGTTGTAGTTTTAGGAGTTGTTGTTGTCTTAGTTGTTGTCGTTTTTGTTGTCGTTGTTGTTGTTGTTGTTGTGCTACATGTTGTTGTCGTTGTGGTTGTAGTTTTAGGTGTTGTTGTTGTCTTAGTTGTTGTCGTTTTTGTTGTCGTTGTTGTTGTTGTTGTTGTGCTACATGTTGTTGTCGTTGTGGTTGTAGTTTTAGGAGTTGTTGTTGTCTTAGTTGTTGTCGTTGTTGTTGTCGTTTTTGTTGTCGTTGTTGTTGTTGTTGTTGTGCTACATGTTGTTGTCGTTGTGGTTGTAGTTTTAGGAGTTGTTGTTGTCTTAGTTGTTGTCGTTGTTGTTGTCGTTGTTGTTGTCGTTGTTGTGCTACATGTTGTTGTCGTTGTGGTTGTAGTTTTAGGAGTTGTTGTTGTCTTAGTTGTTGTCGTTGTTGTGCTACATGTTGTTGTCGTTGTGGTTGTAGTTTTAGGAGTTGTTGTTGTCTTAGTTGTTGTCGTTGTTGTTGTCGTTTTTGTTGTCGTTGTTGTTGTTGTTGTTGTGCTACATGTTGTTGTCGTTGTGGTTGTAGTTTTAGGAGTTGTTGTTGTCTTAGTTGTTGTCGTTGTTGTTGTCGTTGTTGTGCTACATGTTGTTGTCGTTGTGGTTGTAGTTTTAGGAGTTGTTGTTGTCTTAGTTGTTGTCGTTGTTGTTGTCGTTGTTGTGCTACATGTTGTTGTCGTTGTGGTTGTAGTTTTAGGAGTTGTTGTTGTCTTAGTTGTTGTCGTTGTTGTTGTCGTTTTTGTTGTCGTTGTTGTTGTCGTTGTTGTGCTACATGTTGTTGTCGTTGTGGTTGTAGTTTTAGGAGTTGTTGTTGTCGTTGTGGTTGTAGTTTTAGGAGTTGTTGTTGTCGTTGTGGTTGTAGTTCTAGTAGTTGTTGTTGTACTACATGTTGTTGTCGTCGTAGTGTCAGGTATATCGGAGCATGGTGGTTGAGTTGTCGTGGTCTGGCATGGCACATTGGTTGCGGAATCTGATACGGAGGCGATTTCTACGGTTTCTGTGCAGCCGGGGTTGTAGGAAACGCAATTTCTTGTCCTAAAGTCATAATATTTGGGGCAAGTAACATAATTTGGCGCTTCGTTTTGACATTCGATGTATTGCGAGCAGCTACCCGGGACCAACGTACGAATTCCGTTAGCATTTCCCTGACAAAATACCTTTCCGTACTGCTGGCTCTCCAAGCTTTGACCATGTATACTATTAGCAGACAGTGCCAAGAGCAGTATCGATAAAACTATCAAGGAAGATAAGTGTAAATTTAAATTTTTCGGAGCTTAGGTGTCTGATCGCTTACCATAGAAACTCGGCATATCTCTGACTTATTGCAGAAGTTCAAACTGGAAAAAATTTATAAGCTTCCAGCTACTGAGTAGCACTGAGTAAAGAGTCAGCTCCCTGTAGCCCTATATATACTGTGCAAAAATTTTCCAATGTGCCAAAAATAATACTAATAATATAAATAGTCGTCTGCCTGTCTCATTAGCAAAGTAGCTAACAGCGATTGTTCTTATCAAATTGATATCTATGTAGATGTTTATCATACGTACTACTGAAACTAAAACAATCCGATTGCTCTTTTCATAATACCCTACCCATCCGTTTCTTGAAATTTGTATAGCTGCAATTTTAAAATACTTGTATTCATTGAGATTAGATTTAATTATCATTGGACTTACATATAACAAGTATTTATTAACATATTTACATAGTGTAGAGGAGCGAGCTGTGTTTTTGACTTGCAAAATTGAGGAAACGGTATTTCATAGTTGGGCACTCTTCTCTACTTGCCAAATGTTTTATATTTATCATTTAGCATCAATAAAAAATGCACTACGTGTCTAGCTAGAATTCCGAAATGTATCTTGTAGAACACTTATTAATTTGAAAAATGCATTGGTCGATTAGATACGAGGGAATTCATAGTGTCGTAGAGCGAGGTAGGGGACGAGGTGTTTGAAATATACAGACAGTCTTTGGCAGAGTTGTAAATAAACTAACATTTGAAAAATTTTCGTATATGAAAAGTAACTGATTTAAATTATTATTAATTATTTAAAACGTATGGTTACAGTTTTATTTATTAAATTCACTTTTATGGAATGTTTTACCTATTAGTTTCGAAATAGGTTTCATTTTTGTTACCAACATTTTATTTTGGCTAGCGTAACACGATTAAAGGCAAACTAAACTGTTTATTAAGACTCTTCCGCAGTTTTATACCTGCCAAAGCTTATCTTCAATATGACGAATCGCTTATACTCTAATATGTGAAATTACTTCCATTTCCGCTAGTTTTCGTATAGGTTAGCTCAGTAAAGCAAGCAGATAACGAATATTTGAACTGATACAACCACGTTTTCTTTTATTTTTTATTCACGATATTTTCAAGGCAATTGTTTAGTTTACCAGTGTATTTTACCATCCAAAATACCTGCCTAGAGTATCTAATAGTTAAGTTTGACAAACATTGGTCTTTACTTGTTTACGATACGTTTGTAGAAAACCAAAATTGACAAGCTCTTGTCAGTAGATAAAGAATTATAAACGAATGGATGTCGATAACAATTTGGTGATTTTTTCTATAAACACGTTTTATCCAATATTGGTTATACCATAGGTTTGCTCAATTTGAAAATGTGCCATATGAGATGATATTACAATATTGTTTTTTTTATCTTTCTGCTTGATAATATAGAAAGTAGAACTCTATTTCAACTTCCGTTCGGGTCTTAGGAGGTATGAGCAATACCTAACTCATCACCGTTGGATTTTTAATTGTTTTCATTTCAGATTAGAGTTTGATCTGGAAAAAACAACTAGACTTTTAATTAAAGCTTACAAGGGAAAAGAGTATGCTAACAAATTAAGGGTATGCTCGGTGCTTTTAAGATTTTTCTATTTTATAAAAAATAATTTAATAATTAAAGTGTTTTAGTTAAAAATGTTTAGGAAAATTAAAAAAAAAAAAACGAAAAAGTATATATAATTGTGCCTGCAGTTATCTTCGAGAAAGGGTATTGAAGAATGGGTTCATTAAATAGTTTTCTCTCTTATATGCTAGGTCAAAGCATACTTTTAGGCTGCTTAAAGTAATCTAAATTCCAATAACATACCATTAGGCGAATTGAAAAAAGTTTTTGAAAGAATTTCTTATTTAATTAAGATAGTATTTTTGAATGTAGTATATATAGTAAATATGTAGTATGTGATATCAGACTTTTTCATTCATAATTATTTCAAAAAATGAGATTTTCTACTGAAAGATAAATTGTTCACTTTCTTGAGAAATTGCTCTACACACAAAAGAGTTTTTATCAACAGAGTGTAGTAGAACCACCAGATGGTACAGGTCTTGTCTCGTTGATTTTATCGAGCCGTCTACACCACAACCAAAATTACGCCATGCAAATTTTCGCAGCACCTTTTAGTGTATAAAATACAAGTATGGATACGAAACAGATACAGTATTTATGAGAATGCGAGTGAAGAAGCAAAAATGAAATATTTTGTGATTTTCTGCATAATTCAGAGTCTGACTAAAACTTCTGTTGCACAACTTAAGGTAAATAAATAATGTACATCTAGGCTCGCAAATAAACATATGTTTCAAACTCGATTGTCTCTTAAAGGAGGGTTCGATTTATAAAACATCCATATGTGATGGTAAAAATGGTAGCCTTTTCCCCATGTTTGGCACATGTCGAGCATACTATATCTGCGATAACGGGAATGCTGTACTTGGATCCTGCGATAAGCACAGTAGATTCGACCCAAGTACGTTACGATGCGAAGATGCTGACAAAGTAGAATGTACATACGATATACTTGCTGAGTATAATAAAGGCGAGTCGGAGAGTATAGAAATTGATCAGTCGGACTTCGATATCGGTGAAGAGATCAATAAAGTGTGGAGTACAACGCTTAAGCCAGTCCCTAGCAATGTTGTGCAATCCAGTTCCAGTTCCATAAATAAGCTCTGCAAAGGCAAACGAAATGGCATGGTATTTTCTAAGCCGGGATCTTGTACTGAATATTACGAGTGTAAATCAAAGCGCCCGCAGTTGCGAGAGTGCCAGGGCTCCCAACATTTCAGTCCCACTCGTCGAATCTGCATGAAGAAGACCGAAGCGAATTGTCTATTAGAGCGAAATATTCAGCCCGTAGAAAAGCCCGCGATAACCGCGGGAGTGTGCTCCGACGAGAAGCAGGACAGTCTTGTACCCCATACAGATGATTGTGGAAAATTTTTACTCTGCAGCAACATGATGTTTCTCGTTATGGATTGTCCCGCAGGATTACATTTCAATGCCGAAACCCGACGTTGCGATTATCCGAAGATGTCGAAGTGTAGTGCGGGAAAAAAGACGAATAAAAAATCAAATAATAAGCGCTTAGTAAAAAAGGGTAAAAAAATAAAAAAATACTTTGTAATTTGAATTTACTACTCTATAAACGCAATGCATATTTGAAGCACTATCTAAAAGATTTATCATATTCTTTTCTGTCAGTGTAAACGCGACTGAGCCCATAAGATGTATAATGCATATTCTTGATCCTGATCAAAATCAGAGTCTATTTAGTTTGTCTGCCTCGAACTCAGCGATTATAAAGCAAAGAGACTGTCATTAAGATTTATAATCAAGCTTAGTCTTTTCTAAATATTTCTAAATATTTATCTTCCAGCTTGTCTGTTCCGAACTCAGCGATTATATCATTAAGATTCATAATCATGCTTATTTTTTTTTAATACAGACTCTAGAGACCTTGACTTTCTTTCTTTCACAATACGTTTTCTTTGTGATATGGCATATTTTCGAAATATATATTCTTATTCGTATCGATCGAATAAGCGCATTTGTACTTTCAGTTAACCAAATATTTTTTTTTTATAAATTTTAAGAATTTTCTGAATAAATTTATTTTGAAATTGTATACACGTTTATTTAGTTTAACAATTGACATTTGCTGGCCAATCGCATGAACGTACTTGCTCGTTGAAAACGAGTCCATCGGAGCACTCCATATTCACTTCGCATTCACACTGGCAAACAATGTAAGCTGCACTGCAGGAATCTGTCAATTTGGCGAACAAGGTACCGTCTGGTTTGCTAACACAACGACCCTTGCTTTCGCAATATGTACCGGATGGACCGGCCGTTGGACCGCTGGGTGGAGCGGTACCATCATCGCATTGCACGTTCTCGGGATAGTCGCACTCCTTTTTAATATCATTGAATTTCAGATTATTGGGACAACGTTGCTGGAACTTCTTGCCATACAGACACTGTATGAACGCCGAGCAATTCCTGTCGACCGGGCCCAACCAGTTATTTGGAACATCGCAGCATTCCGCATCACATTCTTTCGGAATGCATACGCCATCCGTATCGATTACGCACGTCAGCACGTTCCCATCGAAGTACGAGCCGGCAGAGCACTTTCGCTCCACGAGTTTATTGTTCACGCATTCGAGATAGCCGGCGCAGTCATCAGGATTTTGCTCAAGCTGTCCTTCGGTACAAGTCGGGTTGCCATTGCATTCGCCATTGTCCTTGTCGCATCTCTCAGCTGCCGCGTTCCAGTAGTCTCCACTGTTACAGGAAAGAATTTCGAACTTTCCATTGGTACACAACTGATACTTGGTACAATCAGTGGGTTCTACTTTGGTCTCTCCCTCGGTACATGTTGTCGGGTTGCCATTGCACTCGCCATTGTCCTTGTCGCATCTCTCAGCTGCCGCGTTCCAGTAGTCTCCACTGTTACAGGAAAGAATTTCGAACTTTCCATTGGTACACAACTGATACTTGGTACAATCAGTGGGTTCTACTTTGGTCTCTCCCTCGGTACATGTTGTCGGGTTGCCATTGCACTCGCCATTGTCCTTGTCGCATCTCTCAGCTGCCGCGTTCCAGTAGTCTCCACTGTTACAGGAAAGAATTTCGAACTTTCCATTGGTACACAACTGATACTTGGTACAATCAGTGGGTTCTACTTTGGTCTCTCCCTCGGTACATGTTGTCGGGTTGCCAGTGCAGCCGCCATTGCACTCGCCATTGTCTATTTGGCATTCCTTTGCATCCCGATTCCAGTACTGTCCACTAGGACAAGACTTCGGTACAAATTGCCCGGTACAGCATGCAAAATACTGTGTACAATCGTCATCATTGGGCTTGGTATCTCCCGGCTGACAGCAATCCGTAGCAGCCGCGTGGCTGAACAATGCGATTGCGAGAAGCACTTGAAGTAAATTTCAATTCAAAATAGAGATTTTTCAAAAATATTAAGCTTATATAAATATTACCGAAACTGAATTTTCGCAATTGAGTCATTTTTGCAACGTTTTCCTAGAGCACAGGCCCGCTTACTGAAGTTGCAAACGTTGTTTTCCCGCTTTTATATTTTTCGCCAATTATAATGATTAAATGTTTCTGCTTTTGGACCGGTGCAGGAACCGATGATAATAGGAACTCTCTATTGATCTTATCAGGTTTGTGCAAGTTAAACACGCGAATGATTTCCTATCATCTTAAAGAAATTGAACATTTGACAATTTGAGATGCAAGATGAAAGTAGAAAACGCTATTGTTTTCGAAAAAATATGCATACGATAAAACTAGGCAATACAATTATGGAAAAACAGTGGAGTCGCTTCCTAGAAGCTTGAAGTTTCGACAGTATAGGATTTAGACAGTTTAAATTCTAGGTTCAAGTAATCCAGAGTATCGTATATTCAGTCCTATTTCAGATGGATTCTCAATTAGTTAACGGACTTTCCATTTAAATTCGTAGATAGTTGAATATTTGGAATGAATATTTGGAACTTTTTGTTTGTAAATATTGGAGCTTAGCTTCTTTATTCGATACAACCAGATGTACTGGGTCCAGGTACTCCTGAGACTTTCTTTTATCAAATTAGTTAGGGCAGACACCTTCGATATCGACCAAACAGAGCTTGAGTACGGCATCAAAATAGCTGCCACTTGCGCATATCTGGTTAACAAATTGACCATTAAAGCATTGGTAGTAGGCAGCACAGTTTTGCGGATCAAGCTTGATATCATTTTCTATACACGCTCCGGAACCGGCACATTGACCATTATTGACTTCACAAGATTCCGAGTCGGAGTTCCAATAGTCCCCGCTGTTGCAGGTCTGCTGTACGAATTGGCCTGCACAGCAAACGAAGTAGTTCAGGCAATTGTTGGCATCCTCCTTGGTCTCACCATCGGTACAGCAATCTATGGCCATCGAGCTATCAATGTGCCAGAGCAGAAGGCATAGAACAAGCACTATATGAACGGCAAATTAATGTAATTCCAATTGGTAACTCGCTATGAAATTCTAGGTTTACCACTTTCTTGCTTCCTGATTAGGTTAACGAGACCCATTTTTCTTGAATCGCGATAGTTTACTAAATTGGATTGTACATTTTTGCACCTCTTATATACTAGTTTTCAATCATGATCAAAAATAATTTCCGAACTGATAGGGTGCTCTGATAATGAAACATTACACAACATTTACGACATTTGTAGTTACACACTTTATTCAATCGTGTAATGACATTCAATTGATATGTAATTACACTGATTTTAAAATGAACAGAAAATTCGCTGTGCTGTTTTCAGAGTTTGCATCCAGCCTCCGAAGGATAGTTGCAGGTCTTCAGGTTGTTGTCCCAGTTGAGGCCCGGACTACACTCCATTTCAACCTCGCATTCACACTGACAGACCGCATATTTACTGCAGTCGGTTAGAGACGGTAGAAGCGTACCCTCTCGACTACCTAGACAGCGACCGTGCGATTCGCACGAGATACCCGAAGGTCCTGCATTCGGACCCGACGGTGGAATGTATTCCCATTCACATTTCACGTTCTCCGGATAATCACAATATTCGCCGGCCGCATCGTAGATCAAATTGTTGGGACACAACTGCTCTACGGCACAATTATAGTTGCATTTGTAGAACTTATTACAAGCACCCTGTACTGGGAATAGAGTACCCTCCGCCTGATCCTGGCACACTGTGGCCGTATTATTGCACTGCACCTTGGGCACATAGTTAGCAGGATAGTCGCACTGATTCGATGTGGCATTATAGACAAGATCATCGGGACAGATAATATCGTTGGTAGAATCGTCGCTTCTATTCCAATCGCACACTTGAGCTTCCTGATTGAATTTGGTATTTTGGTCGCAGGGCATGGCAATGGGGCATTGGCATTGGCAAACAAAGTAACCATTGGTATCGGGATCGGCAAACATGGTGCCATCACGTTGCTGAGCACATACACCCTGATCACTACAGGTGGTACCCGAAGGACCGGCTATCTCGCCGCCTGTATCGATGGTATCGTCCGGTGTGCAGTTGACATTCCAAAAGTAATCGCACATCTGTTCATCGAAATTGAAATACAATCCACTGGGACAAACGAATTCCGCAGTGCAACCATGATTGCACTGTATGAAATTTGTACAGACACCTTCAACTGGTACCAGGGCACCGTCGGCTTTACCGACACATGTGGTACGATTATCTTCGCAATACGATGGAACCGGGTCCGTAGACGGGCTACTGGTTGGCCTATTGGTAGGTGCAACCGTAGACGGGCTACTGGTTGGCTTATTGGTAGGTGCACCCGTTGTCGGCCTACTGGTTGTTTTACTCGTGGTGCTGCGATCCGTAATCGAGGTTTCAGTATCCGTAACGATCTCTGTACCGCTGCTTGCAGTTGTAGTCTGATCCGCGTCGGGCACACGGGTCGTTGTTTCCTCTACGGCCTGACATTCAGCTTCGCAACACGAACAACTGCAGGCATCACCGAAGTCATTCGAGGTAGGATCGCTGCATTCGGCACGCCACTGATAATCACATTCACCCAATGCTTGATTGAAATGCAGACCTCGTGGACAGATGCCGACTTGGGCTACCTTGTGATCCAAGCACAATACATAACGTTGGCAATCGCCAAGAAAAGCTAGTCGCGTACCATCTTCTTCCTGACAGCACACGTCTGCATCCTCGGAGCCGATCGCAGTAGGAGTAGAAAATAGGAGTAGAAATCCTAGAAAAGCTAAATCAAGCAACGATTTCAGTTGTATATTGTAAGGCATTCAAAACTCAGCATACCTATTTCTTTGTTTCCAAACATTTCTGTAAGTCTTAACCACCGTATGCTAACGCGATTCGAATTCGCAGACGACTAATATGTGATCTCGGCGCTACCGCATTTATGAAATAGCTTTCGCCTTTAGCATCGGTATTCATGTTCGAAATCATTTGTCAATCTATTGATAATACGAAATTTATCTCTTGATTAATTCAGCGGGCTTCTTATCTCAGATGCCTGTGCTGCAAGCGCAGAATTCTAGCGTAATTGCGCGCTTGTTTCGGATTCGAAGTCCCTTATCTCTTTCACTTTCCTTCGGCAGCACACATTTTTTACCGTTCTTAATTTATGTTCTTCCTCTACTGATAAAGCATCGATGAAATCGCAATTTTGATAATGGCTTTTATTCAAGCGCCACAAATATTGCTCATATTTCTTTTAGAAAACAAGTCGGCAAGGCTACAGTCGAGCGTACCCGACCGTGATATACCCGCTACAACTCTGCGGAAAAACACGTGCCAAATGTGAACAATGCGTTCCGCTACTCATAGAGTATAGCTTTGTGCCAGCCAAAAGTATTTGTAAGAGGCAGAAGGAGACATCTCCGACCCCACAAAGTATATATATAGCCATGTCCGTTTGTCCGTTTGTCTGTCTGTCCGTCTGTCTGTCTGTCCGTCCGAAACAAGCGCGTAATTACGCTAGAATTTTGCGCTTGCAGCACGGGCATCTCAGATAACAAGTCAGCTGAATTAATCAAGAGACAAATTTTGGTATTATCAATAGATTGCAAAATGATTTGGAACAAGAATACCTATGATAATGGCGAAATTGTCAAGCGATTCCACTTCCATAAATGCTCCGGTAGCGCCGAGTTCGTCCATTAGTCGTCTGTGAATTTGAATCGCGTTAGCATACGGTGGTTAAGACTTGCAGAAATGTTTGGTAATAAAGAAACAGGTATGTTGGTTTTTGAATGCCTTTGATATACAACTGAAATATATGCTTGATTTAGCTTTTCTAGGATTTCTACTCCTATTGGTAACGTCCGCGATCGGCTCCGAGGATGCAGAGAACTGCACCGACGGCGGTCAGATAGCCGGTCCTTCGGGTACCACCTGTAGTGATCAGAGTGTATGTGCTCAGCAGCCTGATGGCGCCATGTTTGCCAATCCCAATACCAATGGTTACTTTGTTTGCCAATGCCAATGCCCCATTGCCATGCCCTGCGACCAAAATACCAAATTCAATCAGGAAGCTCAAGTGTGCGATTGGAATAGAAGCGACGATTCTACCAACGATATCATCTGTCCCGATGGTCTTGTCTATAATGCCACATCGAATCAATGCGACTATCCCCTTAACTATGTGCCCAAGGTGCAGTGCAATAATACGGCCACAGTGTGCCAGGATCAGGCGGAGGGTACTCTATTCCCAGTACAGGGTGCTTGTAATAAGTTCTACAAATGCAACTATAATTGTGCCGTAGAGCAGTTGTGTCCCAACAATTTGATCTACGATGCGGCCGGCGAATATTGTGATTATCCGGAGAACGTGAAATGTGAATGGGAATACATTCCACCGTCGGGTCCGAATGCAGGACCTTCGGGTATCTCGTGCGAGTCGCACGGTCGCTGTCTGGGCAATCGAGAGGGTACGCTTCTACCGTCTCTAACCGACTGCAGTAAATATGCGGTCTGTCAGTGTGAATGCGAGGTTGAAATGGAGTGTAGTCCGGGCCTCAACTGGGACAACACCCTGAAGACCTGCAACTATCCTGCGGAGGCTGGATGCAAACTCTGAAAACTGCAGAGCAAATTTTCTGTTCATTTTAAAATCAGTGTAATTACATATCAATTGAATGTCATTACACGGTTGAATAAAGTATATAGTTCTGAACTACAAATGTCGTAAATGTTTTTTGTAATATGCCCGATACAATCATTGTGTAATGTTTCATTATCAGAGCAGAAAAAAAAGTTGCCTGCTGCTGGAGTTGAACTCGGGTACTAACATTAGAAAAAACCGACAAAAACACATGGTCACAAGGCAGTACTATTTTCTGAATATCTTCCTTATTTATCAGGCAATCTTATTGAAACTTTCGCAAAACACTCGGGTGGTTCTTATCACATGTATGAAAAATGATTGCTGTAGAGCTATATTTGCAGCTACAATCGATTTTTTCGATTTATGGAGGCGGATGGAGGCGTGGCGAAAATCCAAAATAATCTGGATCTGCGTGCAGAATTAACACATATTGTCCCCAAATTTGGTAGCTCTAGCTCTTATAATAGCTGAGATCTAGGTTTTCACACGGACGGACAGACAGACAGACGGACAGACGTACATGGCTATATCGACTCGGCTGTTCAAACTGATTCAGAATATATATACTTTATGGGGTCGGAGATGTCTCCTTCTGCCTGTTACAAACATTTTCGGTTGGCACAAAGCTATAATACCCTTCTAATTTACGAGTAGCGGGTATAAGAAGTACTCTAGAATTGTAAGGCAATTGGGTTTTTGTTGGATTTTTCAATCTATCATGTACTTATACTTATTTTATGTTAGATTTTTTAATCTATCATGTACTTATACACATGGTATATATACATATCATTGAGCATTGTGAACAGTCGAGTCGGTTTACCGTCGGTAAAGGTCGATCAGTCTGAAAATGATTGTTTGAACACGCAAATCTTGGAATGTTTTTGAACTAGAGATCCCAAGTTTAGCAGAAGGATTCTTCTATACTAATAGTATATGTAGATTAAGGTTACATGAAAAATTTAAATTGTCATGGGCTACGTTAATCTAATTTTAAGTTCTATTTTATAATTATTTATTGAATAATGATATCATATCCTTTAACGGACTTAAAACACTGAAGTTATTCAAGGAACTGTTTTTCATATAGATTATGGCTAGAAAACTTCTTTGACGTAAACTACTTACGTTTTCCTGCCTTATTCATTGCGCGCGTGCTTGTTAGAGTCTAATTAAAGAACCTTGTTGGGAATGGCTTATGTCATATCTTGTATTATTATAGACCTTCTAAGACAGTGCACGAAAAGTGTGTGTATTATATAAAAATGTGTGACACATTTGAAATAAACTGAAATAAAACATTTCATATTATTTTAACTTGCTTTCCCGCAAGACCTGCATCAATATGGTGTCAGATCCGATGACAGTGGGCAAACCAACGCTTTTGTTCAACATATGATGTATGCTTGTATCTATGTAGACGTTGATGAATGTACGATTGGATGCAAAGAATAGGCCGACTGCAGTAAGAGGCTTCTCATTTGAATGGTGTTAGATGGGATGCGCATGAAACTTAAGCCCAAAACAGTTCTATTTATTTAACAGAAACTCGACGGAGTACGCTTGAATTAAATTACCATCGCCAAAGCAGGCTAAGAAAGTGGGGTACGCATGACTGTTGTATACGCTACAAAATATCATATAAAATAAAAATGCAATTTATTTTTAAATTACTGTATAGACAATTTTCAAATTATTTTGAAAGTAATACGTATCTGTTTTAAAGTTTGAAGAAGCCTACACCGTTCATACATACCTACATACACTTTGTGCATACAAACATACATGACATACATGCAAGTCTGTGTGCTGTCTGGCTGAAAACTCTCAGTACAACAGAAATATGAGTTGATCGACAATCTCTCACAACACAGAGTGGCAGCAAAGAGCTACACAGTCTTTTGTATAAATCTCCTCAAGTGTAACAGGTTTCTCCGATTTAAACAGGCGTCGTGTCGGAATATCACACAGTCGATTGTGACGCTCGCTTCGTTGTGATTCGTTATCGCGATTGCCCCCAGAAACAGGACACTATATATACACCATATATAACGGTTTACCATGGATCCTTTCGCTCAAATTGAAAAACTGGGATCGATTGGTGCATAGATGATATCAAAGCATTCAAATTTATTATAAAATTCTAGCACCATTCGAAATCAGTGCTTTTAATTGGAAACCATCAACGTTGGATGTGATCCCATAAACAAATCGAACTCTGTACGAATTAATCATTATATGTGAAAGTCTAACAAGTAACTAATTTGCTATATGTTCGCATATATCTACGTCTGTGAGTACGAATGTATTAACGTTTTGCTGGCTCTGAAACTGATTGACGGCGATCATGATGGAAGCCTTCAAAGTGCATCAAAGGTTTCGCATTCTACATTGTCGGTCGCTGTAAATATATTTTTAAATGTGACGTGCTTAATTAATTTATTTACGACTACAGAAGTTGTTAAATCGGAATCTGAAGTGTTACAAATTTAAATGTTGAGTTTATTTGTTTATTTTAAGTAAAAAAGTATTTTCAGTCAGTGAAAAACTATGTTAGCAAAAAAAAAGGCTAAAGTCGAGCTCGCCCGACAGTAAGATACCCTGCGTACAATTTTAAAATTCCGTTACCAACTTTTAATCACATTTATAATTTCAAACAGATAATTCTGCAAAAATTATTAATTATATGAATAACTTCTGGGTTATTGTTCCGATCGGATTGTAATTTGTGTAAAATAGGTCTATATAGTATTCATAGTATTCCTAATATTTGCAAATTACCGATTTGCAGGTGCGTTGGTCGTGGCATCTGAGCATTGAAATATGATTTATCTGCTTATGATATGCAGGCACCTCTATGCCAAATTTAATGTCTCAAGCTTTTATAATAGCTGAGATCTGTGCGTTCACACAGACACCAGACGGCCAGACGCACAGACGACTTGGCTAGTGATCCTGAGCACGAATATATAAACCTTGTCGGGTCTGCCACGCCACCGTATGCCTGCCACATACATTTGCACACAGCTAGTATACCCTTTTTTGATAATTTTCAATGGTCGAATGGTATAATAACCCACACAGTTTGGGGATAACTTAAATTTCGGATCAATTTAATGTATCAGCATGATACAGGAAATAAATAATGATTTTCCCAAGCATCCAGCGATAGGAGGCCATAATATTTGAACACCTGTTCTATGTGTTGCAGTACCATTTAATGAGTAACTTCCCTGCCTCTATCACGCCCAAACTGATAAGCTACAATTGTTTCACAAAAACTAATTAATTAGTATAGTGGAAGCTCTATCATTTTGCAAAACCCAACAATTATCTCTTAAGTATCCAAAAATAAAATGAAATTACAAATATAGTATAATATACACTGTACAGAGTATATTATATATATAATGTGTTTGTGGGAGAAGAGCTAACCGTATCATGTGTTCAATTTTCGAAGTGGAGCTATATATTTTCTGGCTCTACTGATAGCTATATAATACGACATGCGAAATCTTATCGGAAATGAAGAGGTAACTGCTTTCTTAATTTATAGCCCGACAATACCGCAACACGAATTTAAGCCTCAAGCCACGAAATGCTGAGTATAAATGCCTTAGTTCCGAATGAAGGCAGTTAGTTGCCGTGTTGGCTTCGGTTTTGTTAGAATGATGCAAGGTTCGTATTGCGGTTACAAATTGGAAAATTCAATAATATATTAATCTACACGATTCACTTGCAGGGGCTCGCCATACCAAGCTTACCAATTTCACGTTTCGTCTATTGGCATTGGCTGCTCTCTGGCAGACGAGCAGCCAAACCGAACACTTAACCAGCACCGAGGATATATGTCGCCTGTTTCCAGATGAAACCGTAATTCGCAAGCCTGGATATTGCGATCGGACGGTGGTTTGTCGTGATCACACTAGCACCGACGGCATCATTTGCGAATCGGGCACCTATTTCAATCTGCAAAGCGGCAAATGCGATAAAAGTCTTCAAACTAGCGACAAATACTGCAAATCGCCGTGTAATGATAAGACCCAAGGATTTGTGGGTGATACTTTTAACTGTGCCAACTGGTATAAATGCGAAAAGTCCACGGAACTGAACAAGGGCGTTTGTCCCTACGGGCAATATTTCGATCAGACCAGCAAGGAGTGCGTCTACCCGAGTCAAACGACGTGTAATGCCACGTTTGAGCTGTGCCAGATTACGCCTGAAGGTACTAAAATCAAGGACGAGCATAATTGTCATATGTGGATTACCTGCGAAAAGAGCGTTGCAAAATCGAACACATGCGATGGTGGACTCTACTACGATGTGGTGTCAGGCGGTTGCAAGAAGAAGTCTTTGGTTTCATGCGATAAACATCCGCATCCCGAGGATGCGTGTGGCACAAAGAAATTGGCGATACGTGACAAGTTTGTAGCGGATGGCGCTACTTGTAGCGGTTACTTCTATTGTCGGGATCTTGGCTCGGGCGTGCCCGATCCGAGTCCAAATTGGAAGCAATGCCCTAACGGACTATTCTTTAGCGAGGAAATTCAAGCGTGTGTTAATCGCAACTCTTGTTCTTGCGCCGAAGATCGTTGCGATGGACGCGAGAGCGGTTTCGAGTTGGTAGAGCAAGCCGGTTGCCAGCACTACGTCGAGTGTGAGAATAATGCTGAAAAGGAAGATGCCGAGATTCTTAAATGCGACGATGGCATGTATTTCAATGTAGATGCTCAGAAGTGTACAGCGGAGAAAACCGAATACGGTGTTTGCAAAGCTTGAGCAGACGGTCATCTGATAAAGAAGTAATAAACAAGTATTATCTTTTATTTTTTTTTGCGCTACACAAATAAATCAAAATTTCGATTATTCTATAGATAAGTGTATCAATAATAACTATTCTATAGATAATTTTATAATCAATACCTTATATGTTATTTAAAAATTAATGAGACAATTTAAGGTCTAAATAATTATTTGTGTGTATGCACTGCATATAGTTTTACTTAACTTAATTTTTAACGAAAACTATGCAAGGCAATTCAAGTAAATAATATATAATAGAATCTATATAAAAAATATACGAAAAAGTATTACGATTCGTTGAAGTAACAAAAAAAACTGTTTCTGACAGACAACAGTGTATAAAAAAGCCAAAAATAAATGTCCACAAAATAAGCGGAAAAAGCTAAAGAATTTATAATAAAATACGTAAAAAAATCTACTAAATTACTATATTTACATGAAAATTAAGGAACAAATTGAAAATTATCGAAAATGTAATTGAAATATTTTTATTTGATAGAAAATATTGGAAATAACAAAGAAAAAAGGGCAAAAATAACTGAAAAATATAAATAAATAAATAAAATCCAGAAGTCCCGCAATTCTTCATTTTTCCCGCAGTATTCCCGCCTTCAAAAACAGCCGGATTTGACGGGAAAAAAGCGGAATTGGCAGCATTGATTGAAGTCTCATTTAATACACAGAAAGGCTGACAAAGCAGCGCCTAATCAAACGCGTTTTGTATTAATTGCCTGTGGGTGTCACAGAAAGCAGTGCACGCAAGCAGTGCAGCACAGTTAAACTGCTTAGTCACGTGTGCAGTGTCTAGTGTTTTGATGGTCTGGCAAGCAGTTCAAGTCTGTCAAAGCAGTTCAAGACAGCAGACTGCAACTGCTTGATTTATGGCGCTAAGTTTAAAAAATTCTCAGCAGCAGCTACAATTATATAAAATTAAATTAAAAAAAAAAGCTGCAAGGTGCGTTCTTTTTTGCTTGCATTTTTAGTTCTTGAAAATATTGTATACGCTATTTCCTTAGACAAAAAGCAAGCAAGTTCCTATGCCGTAAATTTGTTGTTTGCAGCTTTGTCTGTTTTTACTTTTGTTCGCTGTCGCAAAAATAAATATGGGTATGGAACTACCTTCATTTATTTAGTTTCAGGGCGACATCCACCCTTAATTGTTTTGATTCCCTTGCTGATGGCTGCGTTCTTATGCTTTTTTTGTAGTCGTACACGGAGCTGTCCACCATCTGCCTTTGCCATTTTAGCTTTTCCTACAGGAAGCTTGCATATTTTACGTGCTCCATGTACTTGTTATTGTTGTTGTTGTTGTTGTACTGTTTGTCTGTGCTGCCTTGCTGCACCAGTACCCCAACTCTTCATATTTATCGATTGAAATGTGTCTCAGGCTGTGAAATACAGGTCATTGATCTGCTCGTGCCTTGCTCGCAGCCATGAAACGACTAATTCCTGCTCGTGTACTGTCTGTGCACAGTTGCCTGCCGCCTGCCGCCTGCCGCCTCCCACCTGCCGTCTACGGACAGTGGGACGAGAACCTTCTACGCTGGCAATACACGAAAACAGTGTGAGTGCACATAGAATTGACTGACTCCCAAGAAGTTTCGTTGAAATTATATATGAAATTATCTGGAAATTTATTCTCATAATCGTCGCTTTTTCGAATGCACAACTTTGCGGAAATAGCCGTAGCTATCGAATCCGGCCGTGTTTAACAAGCATTGGGGTAGTAGAGCACATGGGAGCGCATGGGAGGCATGCTCCTTTTTGTTACTTTCACGCCGGGCGAAAAACTGTACCAAATCCGTCTGCATGGAAATTCAGGCAAGAAAACAGGGAATCGGGAAACGAGAAACGAGAATCGAGACAAAGCCAAGCCAGGACCAGACAGTGGTGGCAAGATAAAGCAACTGCGACGCAGCCGACAGGATGTTTATCATGTTGTTTTATGGGGTTGCACTTGCGCGAGTGGGAAATGGGAAATGGGAAATAAAGCAAGCAAATCGCTTTTCTATATATAAAATATATCAATATGCAGCTCTGTGTTTACTAGTATTTAGTACAAACGATCTGAATACATTTTTTATATGAAGACTAGTATATTTTTCTTTAAGATACTCCATAAAATGCTTGTTTATATAATGTTTCAATTTACTTCAGATCTAGCGCTTTATACCATAGCTTTTTATCTGAAATAATAAGAGTGAAAATTAGGCTTTCATTGAAAATAGTATATCTGCAGTAATAGGAGTCCTTGTGGCCTATTATGAAGTTTGAACAAGATGTATTTAATAATATGAATATAATATAAATAATAATGATAATGCCATATTTAATTATAAAGGTATTTACCCTTAAGCTATATATAAATATTTATAATGATACTTAAGTTCAATATAAAGAAACCAATACTTTTTTTTATTTTACAACATAGTTGCAGCTTACTTGATCATAAACGTTTTCCCAATTGAATGCAGAGCATCCAAAAGTCGAGAATACGTAAACTGAATAAAAGGAAACTAATCCAATTTTTGTATTTTTTGTATGGTCTTAACTAACTTTATCATTATTTTAAATTTAAAGTAACTTTTTTTTTAGGTTCTCCGAATTGAATGCAGAGCATCCAAAAGTCGAGGAAACTTAAATTCAATATAAAAGAAACTAATTCTTTTTTTTAATTTTATAAGAAAATAAATCAATTTTATAATAGCTAACTTTTTTTTTTACGGTTTTCCGAATTGAATGCAGAGCATCCAACAGTCGAGTATAGTCCCCTGAAATTAACAGTATTTTCACCTTCAGTTTTCTACGTTACATTTTACCAAGATTTCGCGGTCAAATACAGTTGCAACATTCGGTTTCCACGCGCATGCGTTGTCGGGAGAGTGTTCCCTAATGCCGACATAGGATAATGGCCTCGAGAACGGCTCGGCTGATGTTATAATCGTTGTTGTTCTTGTTGTTGTTGTTGTTGTTGCGACCGGTTGCAACCCAGGCAGCGTCGTCGGGGTGCTCTGCACTGCAAGGTGAAAATCCTGGGGTCGCACCATAACCAACGCACTTGACGAGGGCAATGGCAATGGCAATGGCAACGACATTGGTAATGATAATGAGAATCTACATAGGGGAACAGCTAGCACGGAACACTTGGTTATACTTTCATTACTTTCATTGTACGTCCACGAAAAAAAAAGAAGTTGGCTATTTGGCATTTATTTAAAACATAAAACAAAATACAAACTACATTAAAAGACAGACCTCAGTCAGACTCTTCTCTATCAATTGCATTGCTTGAGCTTCATGTAACCATTGACAAAAGTCAGTATCGCCGTGCGACATGTGAGGCACAGAGCCGGGGTACTCTTTCTATTAGTGTGACCAGGTCTAACTTGGCGACGACGCCGTTGCACAGCCTTGCGAGCGACCTTAGCCAGGGTATTTTTGGTATGAGCTACCGGCGTCGACTTAGATGCAACTGCCTTGACTTTGGCCACACGATTGGTACGCTGTATAAAGAAAGTTAACTATAGATTTTACTCGTTTTGATTCTCAGTCGACACTACACTTACCCTACACTTTATTTTGGGCACCGTTTTCCATGGTATTGCACTAATACCGCCGTGAAATTGTAGAGTCTGACGCAGTGCATAGCCCGTTGCGCCCGATCGCACCAAAACTCCCAGACGTGTCAGGCTACACAGCGACTTATGTACGTAATGCTCGACTTTATCAATTGGCTTGGTGCGTCGCATTTGCAATTCGACCTGTTTGATAATATTTTCGGCCGGCACGAAGACCGTACCCTTAGCGAGTGTACCCTGTAAAACCGAAAGCGCTTTTAGCACATGTCTATTGATTTTTTTGGGAACACTGAAATTGTCCATTTGTGTCATTGCGTTTATTAAAATGTTGTATATATGTATGTTGCACACTAGAATACGAAATACGAAATGTGTATAAGCTGCTACGGTATGGTTGACGGAAGTCAAAGTGTACTGGGATGCGGGAAAATTTGGAAAATCATAACAAAACTAATATATTTCACATTCATTTCATTCGAACTAGCAAATTTGTCAAACCTCAAGGCTTTTATGCTCGCCAAATTCTTCGGTTCGTCGGTTTTTCATGCAATTCGTTTTGTCTGTCCGTTTGAACACGCAGATCTCAGCTATTATAGAGGCAAGAGTCGCCAAATTTGTTATGCATCTTTCTGTCTATAAGCCGCTTGGTATGTGCAGTTTAAATATGGGCTGCCACGCCCAGCGCCTTAGCAAAGCTGCAATTTATAATCAACATGTTGCAATTAGTAGCAGAACTTTTAGCAGTGCGTATGATACATTAACATGTATATGCTGCAACAATTTGTGAACCTTAGAAAAGCGTTTAGGATTAGAAAACCCTACACTACCGCCTACGACCTTACCTGCTTATATTACCAAGATCTGTCAACAGTTTCACTAAATGATAAAAAAAAAACGCAGCGCAATTAAAACGAAAAGCGAAAACCTTCTGCTGAGAGAAAGAGAATCGTCTCACAGACACAGAAGGGAGAATAGAACAATAACAGACTAACCTATTGTAAAGTGGGGAGCATGTGCATGTGTGTGTGTGTGTGTGTGTGTGCGCGCTGCATATTTATACAGTTGTGTGTACGCAAGTATGTGTGGATGTGAAGTACAGACAACATTTCCCAACATGGCGTCTCAGCGCCGCAGCAGCGCTTGCCTCTTCCTCATGCCACAAGCTTTGCTTTTCCAAATGACGCATGCATCAATGCACACACACACACACACACACACGTAGCACACACACGCACACACACTCGCTTACATGCAAAATATGAATGCGCTAAGCATTTTCTCAAGCGGAGTAGCAGCGGCTTTGTCTGCCAAAGCGAGAGAGAGAGAGAGAGAGAGAGGGAATGGCAGCGAGACAGAGAGCGGGAGAGCAGCAGAGTGCAGAGCCGGAGCAGGTCAATGATACCAAAAGTTAACCCACACCAGCAACGTCTGCGTCGCACTCGAGCAGTTTCCACGAAAAACAAAAAAAGCAGCGCAGCGTGCGCGGCTTGGGCTCGTAGTGGGTAAAGCCACCCACAGCCCGAGCCACTCCTGCTGCCAGTTGCCATAACCCCCCCCCCCACAACCGAGCTCAGCTACTCCACATGCACCCCCCCTGCCGCTGCGCCAGCCAGGCCCGGCACCCACCTACATATTGCTGCAGTTGGCTCCAGGGGCACCGCCAGTGTCAAGTTTACGCCACATTCACACAGACAGGCACACACACACACACGCAGAGAGAAACACACACACACAGACACGCCGTCCTGGTCATGAACTCCATTTTCAATGGCAGCCATAACCCCCATACCCCGCAGCAGCTACAGCGCAAAAGCTCTTTTATCTTGCTTTTTACGTACAATTTGTGCAGTGAAAATCGAGACGAGCACAGGGAAGGACAGGCAGGGAAAGAGAGAAAGAAAGAGAGAGAAAGAGTGAGAAAGAGAGCGAGAGCGCGCACAGACGAGGCAAAGGGTAGCGCAAGCAGCGGCATGGGCAAGAGACAAGTTGCACTGCCAGAGCGAGAGAGCGAGAGAGAGAGGGAGAGCGAGAAAATAAAGAGTAAAAAGCGAATGCGAATACGAATGCGGCGAATTCCACCGCTCGCTTTACTCCGCTTCCGCACACTTAACGCTTCTTGCACTCTCTTCACCAGCCCCCCCCCCCACACCCCACCTAACTCCACACTTCCCCTCGTTAAGGCTGCCCTGCAGCCAGACTGCAACGGCAAGCGACGCCTCATGCATCATTTATTGCCTCCGCCTTCGTATCTCTTTTTATACGCTGCGCTGCGCTGCTTTTTCCTGTGCTCCAACAACAACAACAACGACAGCAACAACGACAACAACAACGACATGCCACGCCACAACTTGAACATCGCGGTGAAGGTCATTGCTACCAAAATTGTGTCTCCCTTTTGTCCTACTCTACTCCCGACTCGATGCGACTCGACTCGACTCGACTCGATGCGATTCGTTGCGACTGCGACGGCGACGGCGACTGCAACTGCGACTGCGACTGCGACTCGATTCGTTTCGATGCAATTCGCACACTCATTCGCAGTGCTTGCAGCCCTGAGCAATAAAGCGTGCACAAATAAATGTGTGTGTGTGTGTCAGTGTGTACATACTGCATGCAAATACAATAAATATATAAAATAAGTATTAAATATATACTAAAAATAAATGCAGCTGCCAAAAATGGAACCAGTTCATTTGAACCCGGCACCTGCTTGCCCTGATTGCAGGCATATATCAGTTATCGATATATTTTTTGATTTCGTCTTCTATTAACCGATTAGTGCCAATTGGAATCCAACTAGCGACAAAAAAAAAAAAAAAAAAGCGAGAGAGCGAGAGAGTGAAAAACCCGTTTGCAGTACATTTCGCGACTCGTTTCGTTCCCGTGCCAAAAGCAAACTGTGTCTGTGTCACTCAACCCACTAAACTTGCACACAATGCCGACGTCGACGTCGACGACGACGATGACGACGAAGTCGCAGCGTGCGGAACGTTCGTGCACGGTTGTTGTTGTTGTTGCTGCTGCTCACTTGCATGCAACGTTTGCTGGACTGGCTCGGTCTGTGTGCCTCGTACATACGTCTGTCTGTCTCTGTTCGTCCTGCTTTGCGCTCGCATGTCTGCGCTATTTTCAGCATGCTGCCGCTGCTGCTGCCTCGGCTGCCTCTGCCACTGCTGTTGTTGCTGCTGCTACTGCCTCTGCCTCTGCCTCTGCTGCTGCTGCTGCTGCTTCAGTCGTTATGCTGGGTTCAATGTCTGGTGGTTGACCTACCCGAACCACATTTTCCAAAGGACGTGTATGCCGCTGCTTGAATTTCGCGTTTGTTGATTGATTTGGTAGCTACCCTACCCTGCCACCCACACCCCGTACAGTGCCCCTCTATCCCTCTCTTGTCGTACGAGTGAAAACTAACGCCGCGGGGCCCAAGTAAAAGTTGTGTAACCAAGCCGACTCAGTCGAATCATTGCAACGCATTGCAATTGCCAATATTATTCGACTCTAATGCGAATGGCATAACTAGTTTTTCCCCAGCCAGTTTTCCAAGCAACTGGCGTGAAAACTCTAGAGTGAGAAAGAGGGAGAGAGAGAGAGAATCGAAACTACTATTCGAAGATTCAAGGCTAAGGCTGCAGCGTCTAAGACTTAAGGTCATTGCCATGCGCCGGCGCAGCTCGACGAGCTCGAACCAGCTCTACCCTATAGCCAACTGTTTCCACATACGGTATATTCGACTCTAGCTAAGTTTGCTTTATTGTTGGCGGTTTCTGTTTGAGTTTCATGCTTACAGCATGCCACAGTTCCTGTATTGAAATGTTGCACGGAAAACTTGTTTTCTTTCCACTCCCCCCAAACTGAACTAGTTCTTTTTGTGCAGCGACGGTATAGGCGATTCTTTTAGCGAAAACATTGAGTGTATGTTGTAATTTCTCAGACTCTTTCGCTCTCGCTGAGAGAAAGTCTAGATAAACAGGTAGGAAAAGCGACTTTTCGCAAGTCATTATGCAACTATAAATTCTTAATAAAATAGAAAAGCAAAAGAATTTTAAGAACCTTGCAAAACAATACAAGATATACAGAATACTCTCAGATGTAATACACGAATATATTTACATAGAGTAATCCGATTCAAATGAAATTGTAGAAACTATTTGCAATCATAAAGTATGTAAGATCTATTGGACTCGGTTGTTATATATTAAAATAGGTCGTTTTGAAAATAGGTCGTTTCGGTTGTTTTAGCTCGAGTTGACCTACAGCGCGTAGCTATGTAAAATGTATACACTACAGCATAATAAATATGAGTTTTACTCTGTCAACCTAATTGGAAGCAGCTAGTTACAGTGAGTCACAGTTCTACAAATTAAAAATTGCAACCCTGTCAATCTAAATTGGGCTGTAACAAGCGGTGCGTCACTCGCGATTAAAAAGAAAAAAGGAGTGGGTAAGAGTGTCCCTAACAAACGGAAAGTAACTAACCAGGGCTGTTTATTTTGGCATGTACTGAAAGTAGGTATTCTAAAATGGATCAGGAATTTGCAACAAATATAATTAAGACTTAGGAATATAGTGCATAAAACTGTTATACTATTCTATATAATTAGGAAAGTTATAATCGGTGTAGACTTTTTGTTATAAATAGCAAAGGTATGTGCTAAATGGGATCTTTAATTATTGTTTTTTTTTTTGAATGTTACTGATTTTGAGCGAAAAGAACATGCAGCTTGTGCTATGAACTTCGTAACCCCAACTCACTCGCGGGGCTAGGTTCATTAGCCCGATGGTGTTAGTAGGATTCCAGCGAGTAAGCCACAAATTGTATTAGTCATCTAGATAGACAAAAAGGACGCCAATTAGCTTGTGCAGGTATTTTAGAGCCCCAGATGCGTCATAGAGCAGTAGGACAGTGCATGACTAACTTATACATATGCCTTATATCATATGTAGAACCTAAAAATCAGTCTATAAACAATTTCTGATTAACTCTGCATAAAGGAAACCCCCCGAAATGCGCTCATGATAACAAGGGCAACCCTGAAAATAGTGTCCCAGACGCCAAGCTGTGGCCCCCACACACACGCTCTCGCAGCAGCCGAGAACCGGCGCCCCCTGCAGGCAGCCTTGGCAATGAGAATGAGAAAGGCACAGCTAGAGAGAGAGAGACAGAGAGAGAGAGAGAGAGAGAGCAGCAGCAGATGCAGCATGCAGGAGTACAAGAAGCAGCAGCAGCCGTTGCAGGGGAGCCTGAAACCCTACTTGCTGTGCCCTCGTCGACATGAGCCCATGCGGAAATGCGCATGCTTACGTGTCCTTGCCCTTGGTAGTCCTCCATGGAGTGCAGATTGCCATGGCTGTAGTTTTAGTTGTAGCTGTAGTCGGTGCCCCTGAAAATGGCTAACCTTCGTGCAGTCGACGCGAAGGACATCGCTGTGTGCAATGTGCGGAGTCCTCGAGCCCCGTGGCAAGAACATGCGCATAGCATGCGCAAGAGAGTGGCAGATCCCGAGAGCTGCAGCCTGCATGTTTACGCCCCGAACGGGTGTCGTCTGGCAGCTCATGCCGCCAAGCATCTGAGCGAGTTTCGATGTCGTTGTCATTGGTAAAAGTCATGTAGCCCAGAGCCGGCAATAAGCCTTGGTGCAATATTTCACATAAAATACGGCTAAATCGGGTGAAGAGAAAGCAGGGATATTAGCTAAACAAACTGATAAACAAATTGTTACTACGACTACTACGCCGGCTGGAGGGGGTGCGGCTCCTTCAGACACTGTACCGGGGGTTGCAACTCCAGACAGACAGTCCACGACACCCGCGCCCACCTTGCATTTTGGCAGTAAAGTAGACATGTTCCATATATATATATATAGCTCTATATATATGTGTGCTATATATGTAATTTCTATGCGACGACAACTCCCAGAATTCTGCGAAAACTTAACAACCCTTAACAAGTAGAAAGTGCCACATTTGAGCCCCCTCAGTGCCGCAGCGTTGGCAATCGAAAGCACAAGTTAAAACTCTCAATCATACCCTACAATTTCGTTCTTACTAATATTCTTATCTTGTTTTTATACTCTGAAGATCCTTATAGCTTTTTAGTACCTTACTATCACATTTAAATATTTTAGCATAATTATTACAGACTAAAAAGTTTCATCAAGAGATAACTAAAACTTTTATTTAGTTTTATTTGTTTTGTATATTATTTAACTCTCAGAATTTTATTATTTAACTATATAATCTATAGAGTTGTATATCAGTTTAGTGGCTTCTTATCTCATTTTAATAATTTAGCATAATTGTTAAGGCAACAGAATTTTCTTTAGAAAGAAATATAACCTTTATTTAGTATTATTTGGTTTCTTAATTTTGTATCTTTCCGAGTTTTAGTATTACAGTATATAGGCCATATAGCCTTATATCTTTTTTTTTTGTGCTTTCCTATCACATTTAAATATTTTAGCATAATTAGTTCAAGCAAAAGATCTTCAATCAGAAGAAGAAAGTATAATCTTGATTTAGCTTTATTAGTTTTGTTCTTTTGTTTGTATATAATCTAAAAAGCCCTATATCTTTTTAGTGTCTTATTTTCACATTTAAATATTTAAGCATAATTATTATAGCCATAATTTAGTTATATATTTTTTATTTATTTATTATTTTTATTTTAGAATTTTATTATTATGTATGTCACAATATAAGCATCTTTATTATGATCTGTTTATTTCTAGGAAAACCATACTATATATTGTCTTGCTTTCTAGTGAATCCTAAGGTTTTTTTATAGGATATTTTTATATAAATACAATAAAACTAATAGACATAATTTAATATAAATATTTGAGATTTTCTATGCTACTTAAGTGTACTACAAGCTTGCTGTAGAGGAATATACGAAAGATAACCTATAATATCCTAATATCTACTGATTAAAATGGTCTTTACATTAAAGCTATAGGCTGTACGCTTAAGTACATATTAGTTTAAAGATATATTTCGATACTATTCCCATTCGCTAAAAAGAACACCTACTTACCTAGATTATTGAAATGCCCGCCTGTGCTAAAGGGTATCATAACAGCACAAATCTGCAGCCCAACATTTCCGCGCGCGTCGTCGTCGTCGTCGTCATCGCTCGCTTGTTCATTGCACCCCCAACGTATTGTACATTGACTTCTCTGGGCTACGTTTTGTTTCCTGCATTCGCCGACGGCGGCAGCGGCGGCAGCAGCAGCGCAAGCAATGGCAGCGCCAACGCGCGCTCAACCACTCTTGCTCTCACGCTTACGTTCTGTGTAGTGTAGAATATTCTGGTTTCTCTTTCTCTCTCTCTTTTCTCGCAAAGCTGAGCAGCAGTGGCAGCGGCAGCGACGGCAGAGGCAGCAGCAGCAGCAGCAGCATTCCCATACCACGACCTACCTTACCCACACCCACAGTGGGCCTTCTGCTGCTGTGGGCTGTGGGCTGCGTTTGGGCCCGTGTGGACTGTGTGGACGCTGTGGACACTCTTCCGTGCACAACTCCCACCCAACTGGGCTGCCGCCTTGGGCTGAGTCTGATGTTGTCTGCAGTCGCTGCCGCAGTCGGCTTTGCTGCACCAATTCGCAGCAGTTCGTTTTCATATTGAAAGTAGAATTTTTCACTTTTGCAAATTTCTGTCTCATTTCTGTTTCAGTCGCGTTACCGACGCCATGCCGCACGTTTGTTCTCGCTCTCAGTGCCGTCTCTCTGCTTCGTCTGCAGTTGTCACATCTGTGCGGCAGATCCAGATCCGTTGCGAATGCGATGCGCTCATTGCAATTCCTCTTTCCTTCTTCGCGAACAGCAGTGCAACGAGGAAATAGACTTTGATTAGTGTCAGTGACATTGTGGCAATAATACGGATTGCGTGAGATAACGATCGTGGCAGTGTCTGCAATTGGAATACACTTACAGAAATCATGGATTACGCATATACATAACAGAACAAATTCAGATCGACATTTATCTAACTATAGCAGGTATAAAAACATATTCTCTATCGGTTTCTCTTTTTGATCCTTTCACTCTCAGCCATCAAATAAAGCCAGCAAAACTGCCAAATCCACCCAAAATACTAGACCTTTGCGTATGTATGTGTGCAGACAGTCATGTGTGTGGGTGTGTGTGTGTGTGTGCATGTAAATAGCTTTTCCCGTTTCGGTGGTCGGTCTGCCAAAATGTCTGACTCATTCCTAGCACTCACTCCCTCCCCCCCCCCCACACACACACACACGCAGAGCAGACGCCCACTTTTGCACTACTTCAAACTTCAGACATTGCAACCCTCATTGTGTACCCCAAACCCCTAGTGTCTGGTGGGGTAGACACAACTCTGCACAACTCCAATTCCTCCCGCAGCCCCATACCCTGTCTGAGCGCGCATTTTACAGTGCGCTGCTCGCTCAACTGTAGCGCCGCTGTAGACGCGCTGTTAAGTGCCAGAGTGACACACACACACACACAGTGCGAATGCACTGTCACTGTTAACCTTGCCTTGCTGTGTGTGTGTATTGGTGAACTTGACAATACACGCGCGCGTCAGCCATACTGCTCTCTTGCACTTCGCATACTCTTTTTGCTCAGCGCAGTGGCGTTCTCTCTCGCAGTTTTGCGTCGTTACGTTTCAAGTTCTTCTTCACTGCACACACACACACACACGTGCGAGATTGTGTTTGTGGGGCGACGGCGTCAGCAATGAGCATTCAGTGTTAAGGTCAATACATTTGTTGTGTTTTTGTTTCCACATGACGACGACGGCGAGAGAGTGCATTCATGAGGTTGCATTTGTTTGCCGATTAGTTTGCTATTGAATTATTTGCTGTTGCACTCGCACTTGGCACATGCTTGGGGTCAAAAAATGACTGACTCGCGCTCGGCCTGACGTTTGCGGAAGCTTTCATGCTGGCGGCCTTGCTGCGCTGCGCCGAAATGCTCGAAATGAGTCACAAGCAGTGTGCATCATATTTCGCAATTACTTGCAAAAACTCTCGAATTACTTAGACCGAACCAAGCAGTGCAAGAAAGCAGTTCGACTGTGCGTGGGCTTCATTGTGTCATCGGGCAAGCGAACCTACCTCAATGTGCAAGTGTTGCTGTGCGTTGCTTCTCTCGCACACGCACACGCACACACTTCAAACACACAACTTCAAGTCGAACTCCAGCAGGACCCTAAGCTAATCACACTCTTTGTGCAGTCTACAATTGCTTTTGCCCGTCACACTGTGTGTGTGTTGTCATTCGCCTGCTCTGTCGCGTTTATTTTTGTTTATTTATGTTTTGCTTTCTGTATTCTTTGCAGCTCCATTTCCTTACTTTACGCTCTCGCGCAAGCTCATGCGCGCATATGACAAAGCTCTCTCGCCGCGCTCGCTCTCACTCGCTCTCTCGGACGTGCCCACTTCGGTGCACGCTGTAACGACAGCGAGAACGAACGGTTTTCACTTTCATTGTGCAGCTCATTCGCCTCCTCCTCGCACAGACTGCACGCCTTGCCGCGCCACGCCACACCACGCTCTCAGCAGGTTTTATTTCGCTTCGTTTCGTTCGCGTTCTCGTGCTCGTGTTCGTTATCGTTCTCGGCTCTGCTTGGCTTCGCTCCGCTCTGCTCTGCACTCTGTTCTGACCTGCTAGAATTTGCGATTTTCAGTTTCAGTCAGAGAAAGTACGGTGCACGCAGCGGTTGCGATTCAAAGTGCGCGCCCTAAAAAGAATAAAGAAAGAAACAAACACACACACACATGCACACAAAGAGCTAAAGATTGAATATCGCCGTCGCCTGCAGAATATACCGATTATTATAGTCTGTTTATGTTAATTGCCGAATCTCTGTTACGCGGCAATGGAAACCGTTGAAAAAAGTCAATGCAAATTTTGTGACAGTGTGTGAAGCTTCGCAATTTCGTTCAGTTCGGTTCGCGTGTGCGTGCGTGTCCGTGTCCGTGTCCGTGTCCGTGTGTCGTGTCCGTATCAGTTGAACGTTGTATGCGTGCGTGCCTGGTGTCCTTGTCCTTGTGCAGCGCGCCCGGCAGGGGAGTCAACTCAACCGAACAGCTGTTGGTTGGCATCGTAGTCCTCCGCATCCACGACGTGCACACAGCCCTCGTCCACGTCCACGTCCACGTCCGCGTCCGTATCCTCGCCCGCGTTCACGTCCTTGTCCTTGCTGGCGTCCTCGTCGTATTCGTGCTCGTCGACCTCGTTCTCGTCCTCGTCCACATCGCTTTTGCTCTGTTGTATCTCTTCACCTTGCTCTTGAACGGCACTGGGTCCTCAATGTCAGTCGCATCGCTGTCATCATATTGAGTTTTCGCAAACATTTTGGCCAAAAAACAAACCCATAATTCCCGCCCCTGAAACCAGTCTCCACTCAAGATGTTACTGGGCAGAAAACATACTAAACAACATCAACACGAATCGCTGTATGCGATAAGAACGTAGTAGCCCTACGCAAACGCAGCAAAAATCTGCTTATATATAATGTGTCTATTGTAACCTATCGCAGCAGGTGCAAAGGTCAATAAAACCAATACGACAATTGTGAAAATCAAATCAATCCCTTAAAGTGAGATAAACGTCATAATCTGCGCATCTTAAGTGTTTGAAAGAATCTATGCGACGTTCGACGTTATTTTCTTCAGACGCAGACGCAGCTCAAGTTGGCTAACCAGCGCAGGAATACAGTTATCAAAAATCAAATCTATATTTTTATAATGGTTTTACTTCTACAATCGTACAACAACAATACAAGTTCGACAAAAAAATATGCTCAGGTGAAAAACATAAATATAAAAAACAAATACTAAATCTACAAAATAAAATACAATATTGAAACCCCAATTGAAAATGCAACATCCTCATGGTGTTCTATGTGCAAGACATCGATCCAATAAATGCAATATATATTTTTGGAGAATATCAATTATAAAAAATGATCTACATTAATCTTAAAACTCGAGTCACTTCGGACAAGTAGCTGAAATGACAAATTCTCCTAAACAAAACTGCAATTTTATTGAATATATCCGAAAGGAAAGCGCGGAAAAACAAATCGGAAACCGGAAATACTCGTACTGTTAACTCATCTCTTCGATATTAATCGGCATAGATTATACATATACATTTATATTTATATATATATATTTTATATATTTAATCACGTTGAAGGCGAACCCAGGGTTAACTTCAAATTTAACATGTAAGTTGTAAATTAGACGGAAACAAGTTAAGATCATTTTCAAATGAAGTATGCTTTTCAGATACATCATTAGCAACCTACGAAATACTCGATAAGCTGCTGCGGCGACGAAGATGAAACGCTAAACAAGTATTAACATAACCTCATTTACCATATACATATACATATACATAGCTCTGGACAGGTTTAAGGCTACAAAGTAAGAACGAAATTCTACAATTAAATTAAAAAGAAAGATTTGGTAAAACGTACTACAAATTACCATATATGAAAACCCATTTGCAACTTGAAGGCTGATACCATTTTGATAACAAGAAACAATACGAAATAAACAATTTCTGGATAACTTTGCGTAAGAGGAAGAGACTGATTTTTCAAGTAACGAAAGAAAGGAAACGAAAGGCGTGCGTAGGCGTGGCAAAACAGTGGCTAAACACAAGTGATTAAGGATACAATCCAGCAATAAAGCGAAACAAAGATTTACTCTCATATACACACACACACACACACACACACATATATATTTTGACATTTGACATAAATTTGCGGGTTCAAAGTTCGACATGCTGAAGAAACTCAAGTGCATGGAGGCAGCTGCTGCGGCCGCAGCTGCAGCTGCAAACGGCGGCGCAGGCGCAGCCAGCAGCACGAAGATCATCAAAACGGAACCGATCGATTACGAGCTGCTGCATCTGGAGGAGCAGGAGCGGCGCCAGGCGGAGCCCACCAGCAGCAGTAGCAATGCTGCCGCCTCAGCTCCGGCCACGCCCACTCCGCAGCGTTACACGCACGTGCAGGTGCAGACGGTGCCACCGCGTCAGCCCACTGGCCTGACCACGCCAGGCGGCACACAAAAGGTGATACTGACGCCGCGCGTGGAGTATGTGCAGCAGCAGCAGCATCCGGCGGGCAGCAAACACATCTACGCACAGAACGTGGCAGCCTGCTCCACGGACAGCTCCGCCGGACCACAGATCATCATAACGAGAACGCTGCACGCACAGTCGCAGTCGCAGTCGCATCTGGCGCGCCGTCATTCCGCCAGTCCCTCCTCGCCGCACTATCATCCGCTGCAGCGTCTGTCCGCCTCCGCCTCCAGCCACGCACAGTCGCCACCGCCGCTGCATCACCAGCACGAGCAGCAGCACCAGCAGCAGCCGCAGCACCTGCAGAAGCCGCAGCAGCTCGAGCAGCTCAAGGCGAATCCGCAGCAACATGTGCGCGTCATACGCGACGGACGCCTCTACGAGGAATCCTCCTGCAGCAGCGCTGCCACCTCCAGTGTGCGTCGCAATTCGGTGTCGCCACCACCGCTGCATCATCATTCCCGCTCCGCTTCCGCCTCCCCGGTGATTACCCGACGCGCCTATGTGGAGCAATCGAGTCATGCACAATATCAGCGCGAGACGCCGCCGCTGGCAGCAACGCCCACCCCGCCACCACCACCACCGCCGCTGCCACCACCCTCCAAGCAGCAGCAGCAGCAGCAACATTTCATTGCCGGACCGCCGCCCACAGCTGCGGCTCGCAAGTTTGTGGTCAGCACCAGCACGCGCCACGTTAACGTCATTGCAGCCAATCACTTCCAGCAACAACACGAGCAACAGCAACAGCAGGAGCAGCAGCAACATCAGTCGCAACAGCAGCAACATCATGTGATTGCCAACGTTAGCTCGAGCAGTGCCTCCGCCTCCTCCACTTGCCCCAGCAACTCAACGGCGTCTCATATCTTTCGCACGCCCCAAGTGTCCAGCAGCAGCAGCAGCGGCAGTCAGCAACAGTTGTCGCCGCACCATCATCATCATCCGAGCAACAGCAGCAACAGTAGCAGCAGCAGCAGCAACAGGAGCAACAGCAACAGCAACAGCAACAACAACAACAGCGGCGTCAACTCGGCTATGCGACCACCTCCGCCTCCACCCCCGCCCAAGGTCAAGCACTCCACCAGCAACAACAGCTGCGCCAGCAGCGTCAACTGTCCCAGCAGCAATGGCGAGGAGCCGTCCAGCTCGATTCCCGATCTAGGTAAGTGCCGCCCTCACTTCGCAAGTATTTGGTATATTTTGTATTCATATAATACCCATATAACATGGTGTCTAGCGGTATCTACAGCTATCGTAACCCGTCGACCCTGGACAACACTTGTCCGAGTCGACTTACACAGTTACTCGGCTCGGGTTCCGTCAATTCATGTTGGTTCTTGGGTTCAACTATTAGACAATGCTTTTAAATTCTTTAAATTGCAAAATACCAAATAACTATCAACGGAAAAGAGGCGTGTCTCTGTTAGAATTCTCCGTGAACTCGACTGAAAAACTTCAGCAGCATTCTATTTAGTCTAAGGGAATTGTAAAAGTAAAAGTAAAAGTTTCTTTAAGAGATCTAGGAAGTAATCATACTGCAAGGCTCTTAGTTTAGTTATCTCTGTGATAATTATTATTATTTGAGGTACATCTTTAAGCTCAATTGAAACCCTTTTAAACTAAGAGTAAACAGTTCAGCTATGATCTTTTCTGGACTGCCTGAATTTATCTTTCTCGCTAAGACAAGGTGCTTCCTTTGTAAAGCCCCAATCTACCGATCTTCTTCAAAATTAGTCAAGTTTCTTTATAAACAATTTGTCAATTCAGCAAGAGGCGAGTGCCCGTGAGTAGCATATCTAATGATACTTTCAATTCCACACGTACTATATATGGAAATACAAAATGAGAGTACGACGATTGTAGAGACATTTGTATGGGTAATCAATGGTAGACACAACACAAGCGGGAGTGTACGACTCAGCTTTTGCTTCGACATTAAAGCAAAACCCTTTGAACATTGAAAATTTGAAAAATTTCAATGATTTCCGAAAGGATTTTTAAGCAAATGAATAGAGATACAACTTTCTAGCCCAACATACTTCTAGCTAATTATAAAATGAAGTTATTCTCCAAATTTCAAAAAGATCACGCAAGCTGAAAGGTGGAAATTTTAAAATATATGATTATTAGGCTTCGTTGGCTTACAGAGTTACAACTCTCTAGCTCAGCATACTTCTAGCTGACTAATATACGAAGTTATTCTCAATTTAATTTCAAAAAGATCACGCAAACAGAAACATGGCAATTTAAAAAGATATGATTATTAAGCCAACGAATAGAGCTGCAATTCTCTAGCTCAGCATACTTCTAGCTGACTAATATACGAAGTTATTTCCAAAGTTTCAATACGATTACGCAACCAGAAACGTAGAAGTTTAAAAAAGAAACCCGTACACAACCGTAGAAGGGTATGGTATGTGTGTAGGGTATATAAGCAGTCAAGTGCGCGCTGGTACTGCTGCACCTCTTCTTACTTATTTATTTATGTTTTGTTTTTCTTCGCTCTGGGTGTTATTGTCAAGGCTGCGTGTGTTTCTTGGTTTGTGTGCTAATTTTGTGTATACGATAAGTCTTTGCGTGTCTGTTGTTTTTGTTTTGACTGTCGTTTTCACCTTGAACTTCAACTGGAATAAACTTGACGCTGAGCTTTTAATTCTGCGTTCCCAGTGCCGAAAAAAAAAACAAAACAAATGATTGACTGGCAAATATCCTAACCGAGACCAACACATTTGTGGCGAGGATGTGTTTATAAATAAAAACATATATTTCGAGTTCCGTATCAGCTTCGCTTTCATCGAAGGTTTTAAAAATTGTTCATACCTTCCGCACTTGCATGCTTGAGTCTTCTAGCACAGGAAACATTTTACGATTTACGGAAACCTGTTTCTCCGTACACGCAGTCCGGATAGACCCTGTTCGGAGAGACAGTGGACTAGACATTGAATCATTTCATTTTGAGTATTATCTCGAATATGTTTGTTGTTTTATATGGTCAGTCGAGCAAACTGATCTCATATGCTTTATTAATAAACTGCAAAACCATAACAATTGAATGGGGTATATACAGTTTATGGGAAAGGTAATGTTGATAAGCAGAGTGTCTTCGCTTTTCATATTTGTTTTAGCTTAGCAATTAGTATAGGTAAGCGAAAGTCGTTTTCGAATCTATGTGTAGGGTATTTAAAGTCAAGTTTGCATATGTTGCTGCTTTCTTTACTTGTTTCTTCACTCGATTCTCTAATAAATAAACCAGTCCGTTCATACTACTGGTTGCCGTTAAATAAAGAATACTTAAATTAAAGTCAAGGCCAACTGGGTTTGCTGTGGATTGAATGCAGATTTATGATACGTTTAAATGGGTCGGTACGATTACAGAAAAAAGCAACTCATTTACTTTACTCTACTCTGCATTTGAAGCACCTTTCAAAGAGATCAAAACAAATACTTAAGAGAATAAAGATAGATAGACGCTTTATGTTAGGTAAAGTCATTTCTGATGAACCAATAAATTAAATATGTATCTAACTTGATTCTTAGAAAATATATATTTAACTTTCTTAGCTGGAATAAAAGTACATATACAGTGAATGTTTAGAGCCGAATTTAAGTCAAACAAGTGGAAGAATATTCCAGACTTGGCTGTATTCTAATACAAAATAGATTTATTTGTTTTATAAATATGCAATTCGTGAATTTGCAAAAATATCTTTTAAGTATAAGAGGTTTATACAGGACTTGATTAGAAAATTTGTTAGTTCAACAAAGTGTTTTTCTTTTTCACTATACTACTTCGTTCTAGTATTTGTCTTATCACAGTCTAGATAGATCTTACGTTAATGTTTGCCTAGAAAATTGCTCAACCTGCTTTCGTATTGAGTCATTCGCAACAATCTCAGCGACCTTGCTGTTGAAACCCATGCCATAACTGTTGTTGGGTAATCGGATGCCAAGTTTATGTATGGTGGTGTATACCATCATCATATTATATTAATTATTAATATATATTAAATACTATTGCTATTTATTTGCTTAGAAATGTGAATAGTAATCAAGCAGACCTTGGAGTTATGTAAAGCGAATGTACACTATAAAACGAAACAGTTAATGTAACCGAAGCCCCTTGCCGGCCCCCCGTCGTCGTCTACCCGTACATTAATCAATATATTCATGGATGTGTAATTTATTAATGTGATTCGCCTATTGGTATGTTACTAAGCACTGTGAAATTAATATAACACAAAAATACAGTTACGACAGTAATGTAGCTGCACATTTGAGGTAGCTACTTGAAAGATTTGTTGAGAAACAACTAAAAACAGTTAGCTAAATGCTAAAGGCTGAGGCGAGAGCAGAGAACACAGCCGGACAGTAACCTGTTTAGAGCAAAATTATATAATATAATGGCAGAGTATAGAAACAAAAATAAATAAAATGCGAATTACAAGTGGGAGCGCAATACAAGTCATAACAACAACAACAACAACAAAAGCAGCCGAGAGAATAATAATAAAAGAAAACAACAAATACAAAACGTAGCACAAGGTCACTTGACGTCTGAGGCGGCGGCAAAACGGCATTAGAGGCGGAAGAGAAATAGCAACAATAATATTACGAGCAATAATAAAAGCAAAAGGCGGCAACAAAAATGTGACACACCGAAAGCGATTTGAGCTCCCGCTCTCTCCGTCTCTCTCTCTCTCTCTCTCTCTCTCTCTCTCTCTCTCTCTCTCTCTCTCTCTCTCTTCTGTGTGTGTGTGTTGGTTGCAAGAGCATGAGATTGAGCGTACGTTAGGCGAGAGACAAGTGCAGGCGTTAGGTAGAGCGCACAGACCGCTTCCTACACGCACACACAGTCACACTTACTCTATGAAACCCGTGACAATTAGCGAAAATCGAATTTGATTACAGTTACATGATGCACTTGTATTGTGACGTGATGAGCATGACTTCCCCAGGCAGTGCCGCTCTGCCTCTCTGCCTCTCTCACCGTTCCCAGCTCCCCTGCTGTTGATAACCTTTAGAAACGCCACATTTTCCGACTGAGAAATACTACGTTTTCAATTACCGAGGTTGAGTAACGGATCTCGCCTCTCTAGGCCAACCGATCGATGATTACGTGTCGAGGCTTTTTGTAATTCAAGCGGTTTTTAATATTCTAATGGTTGAGTATATATTATTACTAAGGATAGTACCGGATAGAACTAAATTAAAAGCTATGTCTGTTGGTAGACGGGTCTCCCAGGTCTTTAAATAGGGAAAGGGAACAGGAAAGTCCTAGCTAGGACTATCATCACAGGAAAGTCCTAGCTAGGACCATCATTACAGGAAAGTCCTAGCTAGGACTATCATTACAGGAAAGTCCTAGCTAGGACCATCATCACAGGAAAGTCCTAGCTATGACCATCATTACAGGAAAGTCCTAGCTAGGACCATCATTACAGGAAAGTCCTAGCTAGGACTTTTCCTTTATCTTTCACTGTCATTGAACAATGATCACTCGCTGAAGCTCGATCACATGCGTAACTACGCACGAGAAGGCTTCCCCCTTCAGATCTTTTTGTAGGTAGTAAACCCCTTGCTGAAAACCTATCAGTTCCTAAATAGTTCACTCACCTACAAGTGACTCTAGAGAAACGGTTACCTTCAACTAGTTTTCCACTTATGTATTTGCGAGCTGGCAACGGTTAAATGTCAAGTACTATGGCCCTGACCTGACCTCCAAATCGGACTCGGCCAGCCGTGGCAACGACAATTACAATGCACACAGTCATAAAAGAAACACGACTTCCAATATGTATGTATGTATGTGTGGGGGCACGCACACGCAGCCCGACTTCCGCCCCGTGTATATCCTTTAGAGTGCTCTAGGTCGTATGTAAGAGTATTTCATTGCCACTATTCAAGTTCAGTGTCAGGGTCAACATCTTGGGGCCAGAGAAATGGGGAAAGTTTACAGGCTGCGGCACTGGAAATTCATATAATTGTATTTCCGATTTAAGCGCTAAACTTTTAATTAACAAAACTAATAAAGAAATCCAGTTGAACCTGACTATAAGAAAATACACTTCCTGGGCTGAGGTAAACTCATCAATTAGCTGTAAGCAAAAACGAAGTGTGGGTGCGAGTGATGGATGACATGATGAGTTTGTTCGAGAATACCATCGGGGTAGGAGCATCTTTGCGTTCAGGGTCAAGGATGCGACAGTGAAGGCTGCGACACTCGTTGACAACGAAGAAACGATATACCTTCTTGCATATTGTATGTGTATTTGGCACGTGTAACTGTCGTACTGAATAATCGTGATAAACATAAAGGTTCTGCAACTGTAGATGGAGTATTTACTGGTCAATGATAAGCACATATCGAACTGAACTAAACGTGGCCCTTCCCGGTAATCGTTGAGTTTAATATCAAATTTCTTGGTCGTTAGACTCGTAATTGGTCGAGTATCAGTTGTGCACACTTTGCCCACTTCCGTGCATCAGGATTCTTGGCACTGTGCCCACTGTGTTGCCAGTTGACGTAGTTGTGTGCACCCACTCACGCACCCCAACCCAAGTGGGGGGGACTTCTGTCAACAATGGCCGCGTTGACCTCACCCACATTACTTGTTGTACAGTGTCGTTAGACATTGAAAATTATTTCTGGTACTCGATAAACCTGGCTACTTTTCCCCTGGCACATATAGCCGATTGCTTCCGCATCAAAATTTATATATACCTACACATACATATGTATATTATTACAGGTGTGCAAGATTTAATTGTTTTTATTGATAATTTAAATGTTTAAATTATTTTTTTTTAATTTTCAATATCTGGTTATATTATTTTTAAATGTCTGGTTTTATTATCCCAGTTCTAGCTCCATCTATATTCCAGATCAAGCATAAAATCGCTTACTGTAAATCTTATTTAACTTTCATAGCACGTTTATTTTGTAATTATAATTAGCAAGCTTAAACATTTGATGCCGTAGGTCTTGTGTAAGAAGCCTTCTACCACATGGAGAAATTTCACCTAGACACCTTATGCACACACATGCAAACAACACACACATATAGTACACACATGTGCAATATGTGGCACTTAGTGCTCATAGACAAACAGAAAAGGTGAGAGAATGTCCGAGAGAGAGGGTGAGAGCGCGAGCGATAGAGTGAGTGAGGTTCAGGGAGAGAAAGCAAAAAGTAAAATGAAAATAAATTGTGATGGTCAAGGTCGTTGGCGTGCGCTTTGCGCAATAAAAGTACAACAACAACAACAACAGCAGCAGCAGCAGCAACTGCAAAGCAAAATGAGCTAAACAAATACTACGTAGATAAACCCAAGATGAAAATAAAATATGGGGCACTTTGTCTCGCCTCTTCCTGAACTCAATTTTTAAATGGCAACAAAAATGAGAAAAATAAAAATACAACTGTACTATAAACAGATTATACAATGTATGCATTGCCTAAAACTTAATTATCTTTATGTATACACTATATTATTTGTATACTACAAACCTAACATATCTCTGATTGGAGGGCTTCCCCTCGCAACAGCTGTTCGACTCGATGATGCATCTGTTGCGTTCAACAACTTGTGGCTTACACTATACCAAGCACTAGTTCCGCTTCTCACTCCACTGCGCCTAAGCTCTGCCAGGGTTGCCAACGGGTTGCACGAACCGTAAAAAAACCGATAACAGCTTTGCAATTGCAAGCTTGTCGCTGCGACTGTTGGGTGCAAGCTTCCATTGTTACCGCTTCCAGTTGCAACTTTTCGTCATAGTTAGTCATGCAACCCGGGCATGCACTTGCAAAAGCTTTCGACGATTTATTAAAAAGCTTTTTTCGTTGCAGCTTTTTCAAGCAAGTATCTAATGCATTTATGACAATTGAACCGATGCAACGCTTGCACTTGCGCAAAAGCTTTTCCATGTTACATGAAAGCTTTCAAAATTATGCGCCATAGAGTATTTTTAAAATAGATTCGCGTAGTACTTTATTACGTACTTTCTGGAATTGCTGCGTGCCTACAAAGTAAATTAAAAAAATATATATAATTATACTAGAATGATTCTTGGGAATGCGAATTTCGATTCTTTTTTAAGGAGTATTTTCCACGACCACAGCTTTTTTTTACTTGCTTTAATTGACTTGTATTTTGATTGCCTGGCCTTGACTTTCAGTAACCTTTCGGTCGGTCCAATCTAGGCTATTAATGGCATACAAACCCGCAGAGTTCTCGGAACTATAGTTAATTTTCTTTCTCCTTTGCTCAACACAGCGAACTTATTGTTGTGCAATTTAACTGTTTACTTTGTGTGTGTGTATACGAGACCCACTTTATGTATCTAATATATGAAATAAAATACTTGTATGTATGTAATACATACATGAAGAAAAAAAAGTATTCCGTTTCCTCCAACCACAATTAGGGCTTATAAAGGGGCTCACAATCGGTATAAACGGCAGAGCCCAATTTCATGGTCATTGTGTCAAACCCCCGATTGCCTCTCAGCATGTTTGTATGTGCGTGTGTGTGTGTGTGTCTTTATATAAACTTTTCCTACCCACCATTCCCAAGCTCAATACACGCACTGTTGTGCTAGGCCTAGCAAAGCGAAGGAATGAGCAGAGGCAGTGAGAGAGAGAGCGAGAGCGAGTGGAGAGAGAGCTAAAAATAACGTAGCGTACTTACCCAACTCCCCCAATTCGAAACCAGCCTGTCAACATATTCCTGTGCTCTCACAACTTCTCTTCCCCTGCTGCTCTCATCTTTTGCTTTTTTTTGTCTTTATTTTGCCCTTGCTCTCTCGCTCTCTCTCTCTTGCTCTCAGTGTTTTCCTTTAGGATCTGCACGTGGCATCGATTTCTTTGCTTCAAAAAGTTGCTAAATTCTCGGTTTACGCAGTAAAGCAAATACTGCTCTATATTTTATCGAATTTTGGTAGAAATAACTTGAAAATGAATCTCACATATTACATATAATATGGTATATTACTTTAAATATTTAAATATATATACAGTGAATTTTTTTTAAGTCAAGTAATGCGTATTACTTTAATTATAAAGTGTATATTTACCTATAGGCTAGTTCCTTCATATTTCTATGCCAAATATTGCGCAGAAGAACGTAAGCCCGTGTTAAATGAGAGAACGACTTGAAGGCAGAGCACGATGATTAAATACGCAGCTAATGCAATGAATGTCCCTATGTACAACGTATCAAGAATCAGTTTATGCAGATGTATGTGTATTTATATCGCATATACTTTTATAGGCTCGCGCGAAAGCCAAGCGCAAACACGCACATACACAGAGAGAGAGAGAGAGATAGATAGAGAGAGAGAGAGAAAGAATGAGAGCGAGCGAGAGAAAGAAAGAGAGAGCTGAAATAGGTGCCGACGCAATACGAATATAGCCGAAGGCAGCGCTTCGTCAAATAAATAGGTGAACGACCGTCGATAAAACGCGACCTTCAAAATAATCTGGGCCAAGTGGAATATCATCATTATTGTTTTTGTTGCTGCTGCTGCTGCTGCTGCTGCTGCCGCTGTGTGTACATGCTCCCCGGTGTGTACACTCGCTTTCCGTTCTGTCAAGCCCATCAGGCGCTCTCTCTCGCTCTAACTCGCATACGCATGTAACACACACACACGTGCACACAACCCCAACCTCTCACACATACACACAGTCCTTCTCACTCAGGCGCTTTGTTAGTTCGGACCTGCCCCACCTATGCGAAGACAAACCTAGCACACATGTGAGTTCTTTATTCGCCTTTGTAATACATACGGTATATATGGGTTCTGAGTGGATTGATTACTATACACATTATTTAAATATTTCACAAATGAATAATCGTCTGATCAAAAAACCAAAGCCTCTAAAACCACTCGCGATACTTTATATAAATAACATTTATAATAATAATAACATCTTGCAGTATTTAGCACCCGCTTAAAAAATAATAAATATTAGCAGAATGCATAAGCAAGTCGTATCTTTAACAATAAACGAAATAATTTCGAATTAACAAAGTGGATACTTCATATAATTCAAGAATCTCGAACGAGTCAACCTACGCCTCAACCTGCAGCCCACTGTTCGCATCGGTTGGCCGACCCTGAACTCGTACACTGACACAGAAACTAGCAACAACAACAACAGCAACAGCAACAACAACACTTGCAACAGCGCGCAGCAAGGGCACACTGTGCGAGTTGCTGTTAAATTCGATTGCGATGGGAGTATGGTTCTGTGGGGGGCGCCCCGGTGGGTGTAAATCGAGTCCGTCCCGTCGTTGGGGTCTGTCTAAGTGAGAGTTGCGAGAGTATTAGTAGATCTATGACATTTAGCCGCATTCAATGTCGTATTGAGTTGGTACATGGAAATGTTAAAACGCTTTATACAAGTTATTGCTGTTATAATTCCGTTCTACTATTATTATAGAAAATATTCGCAAGTTAGCAAGTCTTAAAATATATTCTATTAATGCGCCCAGCTTGTAATATAAGGGACTACATATCGTAACATTTAGATCAAATATTTCTTAATAACAAATGCCGTAATATTTTTCAAAATATAAAAAATTCATTTAATTTAAATTTGTTCAACATTTTTCGTAATAAATGTTAAATTTGAATTCATAAGCAACAGCCGCTGCCAGGCAAATCAACGAAAGTTAACAGAAAACTGACAATTTGATATCGATAATTTTATATAACAGTGCCATTTTTGAGTATAACAGCGCAAAGCTCTGTCGCAAATATTAATCGGCATGAAATTGCACACTGATAACATTGCCATTCGAGTTTAACAGGGTGGGACAGAGCGCGTGTATGAAATGATAGACACCCCTGTGTGTAGTGTGCTTTCTGTTGTTGTTCCGGTGCTTGTTGGCGCTCAAAAACTTTTCGGCATTTTAGCGATAATACATACCTGTAACAATTCTATTCCCCTTCAAAAAAAAAAAAAAACAAACCCATATACATATATGTGTTGTCAATAAACAAGACTAAACGGATAAACAGATCAAATCAAATAGACTTTAATGTTCTAGTTTGTTTCGCACACTCAACAATGAATATAATGTTTAAACAAATAACTGCATTTACCAGATGAAAATGCATAAAGACCTGTCCAAAAATAAAACTCGTAAAAAATTGTTGCTGTCCAACAAGCGTGCATATTAAGTTTATTTCCACTTTGTGATATTGCTAAATGCAAAATTAAATTAAAATTTAACAAAACAAATAACGGGTACAAACAATTAAATATATAGTTAGCTAGAGTATTCAATTAAAAACAAAGTCTTAAACTCGACGGTGCCATAAACAATTGCTGAGTTCTTGCCGTGCTTTTAAAAAGTTTAGCAACAAAATATAACTACACAAACATTACAAACAAGTCAATCGTTTAATTTAAAATAGTTTGTAAAAGTGTTTGCCTTTGATTTTGAAAAATATCTAAAAATGACAGTGGGAAGTCGAGAGGATCTGTTCGCTCAAGCCAAGTACATTGATGATACGGAACGTTTGATTGGTCGTGTTTTAGCTGGTGAGTGGGACAAACTCATATATCGAACTAATGAAACGATAAAAACATTCTACATCTGATAGAATTCATAAATACAGCACTTTCATTTTCTAAAATACCATTTTTTAATTAAAGTTCCCTTCTTGTAAAATCAAAAACTCAAATTTTCATTGTAAGCTATATGAAACAGCTAGAAATACTAGATAAAACATTTATTCTGAAATGGAATACATTTAAGTTTTATATTTCCTTCGATCTATAAGTCATGACAAATCATACGTATACTTAATATTCGTAGATAGTCTCTTCGGCTGCATTGAGAGCGAGCCTACTGCGTAGTCGAATCATTTGTAACAAACCCAATTATTTTGTGAATAGAATGCACAGAAATCAAATGAAATAAGTAAAGCATAAAAATACGACGACGTCGAGTGCGACACGAGCAACACAATCGGCAATTCTAAATTCCGAACGTCCCGAACGTCATGCGAAACTAACGCACGAAAGTGAGAGCAACCACTACACACTTGCACTTTGCTGTGTGTGTAGTAAATGTGTGTGCGACAATACCGACAATATTTGTTGTAAAATCTAGGCCATGGACTCGTGCGGTCGTTGAACTTGGCGAACTCGGTACGCTGCTGATAGACAGCGCCGAAATGAAGAGGGAATGAAGAGCCGAACCGGCGGCGGGGCGTACAAAATTATCGCGAATTTCGCATTAGTAAAGTTAGATAAAGGCTAGACGTGTGTATGTGGGATGTATCAAGTTTGTGCTCTTTATAGCTGAAATCCTTCATTTATAGAGGCAATTGCATAAATTTCAAAAGGATATCTATATTGCAGCTATTCTTCAGACATCCTGCAAAAAATTCTCAGCTCAAAATAGTTTTATTCAATCTATTTCTCAAAATAGGTCGAATTAACCTATTCATTAGAATAGGTCGATTGAATCCATTAATCTGCTAACTTCGATTCATTTCACTTTCTAGCTGCCATCCTGTGTAGCGCCATAAGGTACAATTGCTCTCTCCTCCCCATTCTATCTATCTCTCTCTCTCTCTCTCTCTCTCTCTCTCTCTCTCTCTCTCTTATCGCTACTCTCGCTCTCTCCCACTGCGAAAAGCTCTCTTGCTTGAGGTTCTATGCGTCGTGGCTTTGGCCTTGGATTCGCTTTGAATAGCTACCTCGTTCATTGACCTGAGACTCGCACTGTTTTTCGCGCTGATATCAGTTTGTATGTGCGTAGCTGTGTGCCTCTGGGTGTGTGTGTGTGTGTCTGTGTGTGCGTGTGCTTGTGTTTATTTCTATTATCGCCATAGTCGATGTACGCCACGATATGAATCCTACGTTGCGCCCGTTCGTACTGCTTATGACCCAATAAAATGACTGTGTGTGGTACAGGGACGGCAGGGCAGCGGGCGAGCTATCAATTTGGGCAAAAGCAATAGTTGCACAGCTTCCCCGCTGGGCGTATACGTAACATTGTATGCATTTTAGCTACTCAGTGTGGAGTTAAGCCTGTAAAGCAAATTAGAAGAGTTTTATATGTTCATTTTGAAGAGATATGCTGAAAATAACAATATTAAGTATACGTATAAACAACAAAATGTAGAGCTGATTTACCTATATTATTTTCTACTTTCTTAACTGATTGTTAATTACCACTTTAACTTATTTAATTTCAGGTAAGCTTTGCCACAATACACAAGTCTAGAGACTTATCTAATCGTAAGTAGAAAACTAGAACCAGCAACAAAATGTGTTTGAATGTCGTCAGAGGTTTTTCACCTATCAGCAGCTGTAACCTTGCATTGGCCAACTAATAGACAAAACCATGTTATGGAAACTCGGTAGCAAAAAAAAAAAATACATTAATGTACACCCCTCGCGGCCTACGCAATTTTCATATTGCAATTGAAATCTAAACACACAATTTAACCCAACAGTCGCTCGACAACGTTCGTTCGTTCGTTCGTTCTATGCAATAAATAAACTCAGCATAATTTTTCTTAATGTCATTTTCGCGTCTAAACAAACGGCAAAAAAGTGAGCCGAGAGAGTTGAATGCACGCGGGCAGCATTGTAAAGCAATAGCCTCGATCTAAATTTACACACAGATACGCGACTACGCATACCACTGTGCGAGGCGAATGCAACAAACTTTTATAGGGTGTCAGTCGCTCTCCGCTCCGTGCGTGTGTGTGTATGTGTGTGTGTGTCTGTGTTGAACTTGCACTCAATTTGTGTTCTCTACACACACACGCACACTGTACTGCAACCGGCACGCTCAGCGTGTTAGAAAAGCTTTCAAAAGCTTCGGTTACATTGGTTTGCTTGGCGCGAACGGAAATGACTGAGCAGACACTTAGGATCCTTTAATTTAATATAATAAATATGTTTTTTTTATTTAAATAAATATATATAAATTTTAATGTATAATATAACATTAATATATTTTATATATATTATATTCCCTTAATTTCTTGTAATTTCGTGCAATATCCTTTGCCAAAAATGATTAATTTCCCCAGGGTCGCTTGCGAGACATGCACACACACACAGCCATGCATAAATACAAGCATTAATACATACTATGTATGTATGTGCACATTCATATCTCAAAGCATATGTATGTACATTTTTAGAGGTTATACCGAAGCGGGTCAATTCAGTTCATTCGCCTGCCTCGTCCAGCGCCATATTGTAATCTGCGCGTGACCTCGTTGCAGGCAGTCCCATTTGTTGTTGCTGCCGCTGCTGCTGCTGCTGTTGCTGCTTTTGATTTTGCTCGGCGCCGTCAAATGTATTTGCTCTGCTCACATCTACATATACACATGCATTCACAATTTCAAAGGGTGTGTATGAGTGTGTGTGTGAGTGTGCCCACGTTGCAGTTACATTTTTCTAGTCGCAGCACAGAGCAAATTGAAGTCGACAAACGTTCATGAACTCAATTCGGCTTTTCCTTGAAGCATGCAATGACTGTTCTACATGGCGATGTGCGCAATGACGTCAAAATGTAACTGTAAATTGCATGTACACTCGAGTGTACACACTGTTTTCACATAACATAATATAATTGATCACGAGACAGAGCACACATATTTGATTAATAGCAAAATAGGCAATATTCTCAGCATTTCGATATATTAATTTTATTGTTTATAAATTAATATTACAGCATAAATAAATGCAATCGAAGTCAAGTTAAATATAATATATATATATATATATAATATAATATATATAAATATATATAGTATATAAATGCAGATTTGTGTACTATTTTGTGGCTCATGTACCATTTATTATGTACAAAAGTAACCGACACAGCTCAATTCAAATGCCCAGGGAAACGAACTGCAGATGGCGCTGTAAAACATGTGTGCGGTAACGTCAATTCTGAAGCTATTAATTAAGCCATGAATTTTGATTCTGATAATGTATTAACATTTATAGATATTCTTATCCCATTAATTATATATAATATATATTCTTATTCTTATAATAAATAAATATCAATATTAATTAAAAAATTAAAGTAAGCAAACATTTTCACGTGACGAAAGCGCCACCTGTCGGCTATTATGCCAATCACATAGGTCTAAAGCTCAATGCCCGAAATTTGTGAGCTTTTTTTTGTCGTGCTTTTGTTATGCTTTTCCTTTAAATTTTATCTTGAATTTCTGAAGAAAATCTGACATTTTTTAAGTCACTACACACACAGCATAAAAATATATGTAAATTCATCCATTTAGTATTATGTTTTGGTCGTGAGAAGGTTTGCGTCTAAACAAAATTAGAACTCGCAGAGATTGCATTTAAAAATCATCCTAAAAGTATGCTCAATTATTTTGACATAAACATGTTAAGATTTATGAATTCAGCTTCGGCATTGGCAGCACTGAATAGGATTCTATGTTAAGTTCAACAAACTGTTAGTGCTAAATTTATGTAGCAGATAACATAATCTGTTAATACTCGCTTGTTTTCAAAGACTTTGCATATTTTCTAAGAAACCAGAGATTTAAAATATCAAAAAAACAATTTAAGCTGTTTTTCATAACAGTTCAGGCTATTCAGGCAAAATAATGTAGATTTGTTAACAACAATAACGTGCTGAACGTGCCTTCCCTCCGCAATTCGTGGCCAATACAAATCGCGCCTTATCTAAAATATATAAATATATAAACGGTTACGAAGTTATTGCGCAATTTGTATTGGCAGGCCCTTCGTTCTGCTCTACTCACCCGCTACATAATCGGAAATTTAAATTTGCTTCGATTTTTGATAAAAATAATTAATACAGTCGACACAAGCTTTATGCGCATCTCAAATTTCGCAAGCCCTTCTTTAATACACTCACTCTCCCTCTCTCTCCCTACATTCCATCTCCGTCCCACTCTCTCGCTCGCTTCTCGCTCGTTTTCTTTGCTGTTTCTATCTTTGTTTGCCTTCCTCCCTTATGCTTTTTCGTTTTTGGTAGCTTTTCTCCTCTGGCAGCTTTCAAGGTTGTTCGGACATTGACATTTTCATTATTTTTTTGGGCAACAGCGAAAAAAGTTTGCTTTATTTTTTGTGGTTATTTTCTGGTGCGTAAGTGTGCGTTTCTCTCTGTCTACGTTTCTTGGTTTCGCATTGTTTCTTCTTTTTACCCCACACACCAAAGGTACATGAGTTCTTTCTTGGGTATCTTCAAATCGAGTATATACATATACCGACCTCCTAACCAAACTTCAGAACTGATCAATGGGTGCAGACAGAGACACAGAGTGAAAAAGAGAAAGAGAAGTGGATTAAATCTCCTGCTTCTTCCTGTTTCGCTTTACATAATATTTCGTATATTAACGAAGCAGAAAAAACATGTATAAGCTGTGTATACATATGATTACAAAGTTCTATACTTAAATATGTATTTATGCGTGTTGTCTTAGCTGTCACTTCTCCTTCCTCTATCGTGCCAGGTGCCACGTAAGCACCTCCCCCACCAGGCCTAGGCCCAGCTAGGTAGGCAATCATATAATCAAAATGTCTAACACGTTCCTCAACACCTCAGCGGGGGTAACCCTTGGCATTGAAAAGTGTAGCTGCGTGTAGAGGTAGGTTGTAGCGAAGTTCAAGTTCGTTTAACGCGGCTTCCGAAATCATTTCAATATTGTGTAGACCCCAAAAAAGCACGTGTAGTCTTCTATGGCATGTTCACCCTTTTATTTCGAATAATATCAGCAGTATTTTGCACCTCTAGGCCTAGTTTATTGTAATTGACATACCCAACCTGGGGTTTCAAAAAAGATATCATCTGAACTTGGTACAGACTTAATTCCACTCAGGCGAGCCATGACAGCAAAAGTTGCTTAAAATTGTCTAAAACCCCGAGAGCCCGACAATTGTTCTATGACTGGCAGAAAATAATGTAGGCCTATAGCGACTACAGCATACCCTGCAATCAACATTTAATTCAGTAAACTGTGCAGTTACACTCAGTAAAGTTCTCAGCACCGGATAGTTTGTGAGGGTATGAATATAATTCCCTGGCAATACAAAGTTCTTGAAGTTACACACATTTAATGGGCCTTAGGTCTATTTGAGCTTGATCTCGACAATGACATCAGAGCTACCTTGTGCGTCGAGCCTACAACAATTCAAATGTTAATCACATTAATCAAGCACCTTCAAACCTAACTGCCGGCATCATTATTAGCGTAATCGCAGCTGTTAAACACGCTGCGTGTAGTCGGAGCACATGCGTCGTGGACTTTAGGAATACGTTTTGGAAATACTTCTAAGGCTTTTATTTTGCTACGCAGTTCTATGTTACCTAAAAAGGTAACAAATAAATTGATTAATAACTTCTGTGCTAGCCATAGCAACACTGTTGTGGACCGAAACAAAAAAGGAGGCGTGGCAAAAAATAAAAAAATAAGTTTCTGCTGGTCCCTGTATATTTTAAACCTATTTAAAATATGGTTTGCTACCGTAACTGCCTCCTTAAGTTGATATGGATGCGGAAATAGATCGCAAACTTGTAATTTATTACAATACGAACGTTTATATCATGATAAATATACTATATGATCATACTTAAGTATAGGCACGTTTTTGTACAACGTCGACCTTCGGTGCGTGCTTTGACCCACCGATCCAAAGTTTTGGCCATTTTTGCTTGTGACTCGGAAACGTACCTTGATTGTTTTAAAGGTGCTTAAACAAGTTTTCAATAGTTTTGGCTAAGAACATCATAAAATTTGTTGTTGATTAATGAAAGTCAAACATTGAACCGGTTATCACTGACACTAGATCATTAAAAATTATAAGTGGAAAGTACTTCCACCTTGCTAACCTATACTCGAACATGTTTCTTCATATGTGTGTTTCTGGGTACACTTGCCCCAATCAGAACGAATCCTAAGCCGAAAATATTCTAGGGTTTTCTACCAACTCGATGATCTTTAATTTTATTTTGTTTTTTTTTTTTTTGCCGCCTTCTTATTTGGAGATTCGTTCTAGTTTCATTAAAATGTATAAGAAACTAGAGAGGGAAGCGAAAAGGGAAAAAAGAGAAAGAGAGAGAGACGTTTGTTTCTATTGCCCGTGTTGCTCTATCTTTCATTCGGATCTCCATCTGCCTCGGTTCGCTGCGTGTGTGTTGCGTCGTCAGCGTTCCCATTGTGCGTGTGCGTAGCAAGTTTACTGACCTTGAACTTCGAAATAATTGTTGTTTCTGTGTGTACCCGAAAATTGAGACCAACGAGAGCATATAAATATGTATGTTGCATGTATGTGTTGTGTTATTTATGTGTATGTTGTTGCACGCATGTTTCTTACAATCATTGTATAAATACAAATTTATTTATATGTACACACTGTGTGGGCCCAACCCCTCAATGATTGAAGCTCGTATGCTGGTATGCCCCATAGTCGACTTGTTGAAAATTAGGAATATGTGTTATATGTTATATGTATGTGTATGTGTTAGTTCGTCTGATGATTAGTTTTTTCCCGCAGCGCGATATCTAGGGTTCATACTAGTTCGACTTCAATGTCGCATAGAAAAAGATATTGAATTGTTTAGCGTAGCATATGTTGTGCCGAGATCTTTTGACGTTTTTCGAGTTAAGCGTGCGATAAGATAGTAGAAGTGCTATCAGGCTTTTCAATCTGAACTCGTAGAAGGTCTATAATATTTTCTGTGTCCCCCGAAAAATGACAAGATTACCCGATGATAGTACAATTCATATTTTGTCATATACAACGCTGGTTTCAATGATTTGACATGTCAGTTTAGTCGACGTTGCACTGTTTCTAAGTCTATCGATAAAACCTTGTTTCTATGAACAACGTCTCTAAGCCTGTCTGCCTGCATTTCTGTCTGTATGAACGCGGATAACTTAGCTAATATTAAAGCTAGGGACACACAATTTGTAGAATAGCTAGCTGTATACCAACTGTCAGTCTAGCATATTACAAATTTTCTATAGCACTTTTAATACTAGCGAAAATTTTAAATAAAGTATTATAGACATACTTTTCTATTAGTAATATGTTAGCTGACTATATGGGGTAATTATACTTCATATTGCAGTTTAAAAAGATGGTTAAACTCATTAAATATAAGTTAAACTACTTCCATAGTTTCGAAGAGATCCTCGGAAGTGTAGGCACCCTGTATCTACTGATCTACGCAAGTTGTATAATGCATCTGTAGCTGATCTTTTAAATTGCCTACTTTGTTCAACCTGTCTTTATTTCTACGCGATCAGTATAGAAGTGATTTACCTATTCACTTCACTTCACTTCACTCCTTTTCTGCTCTGCTCTGTTCACGCTTGCTGTCTGCACCGATCATTGCACTTTGCGTCTCGGCTTCGGCTGTGGCTTCGCTGTCGTTGTGGGACTCGGTCTCGGTCCCGGTTTCTCTCTCTCTCTCTCTATATATATATATATATACGTTGCAAATTTTTTTGCTGAAACCGGTTCAACATAATCCCCCTGCCCTGCCCCCGGTTAAACTGCTGCATTAATATTGCGTTGTTGCAAGTTGCATGTGGAGGTATCGGCTTCCCTCCGCTCGGTCAATGGTTCTCTGGTTCATTGCCATCGCAGTGGAGGTAACTAACCTAGCGAGGAGTCAGCCAGCGCGGAATCGGAGGAAATGCCAGACCAATGTGAGTAATCGACCACATTTGCAGCGTCATTTTGGCCAAAGTTGTTTGGACCAAGGTCTTTGTTGTTGTTGTTGTTGTGGAGTATGGTAGCAGCAATGGGCGTGTTGTCTTCCCAGGCGAAAAGATTCGATCGAGGTTCATGTTGAGGCTTTGCTTGATCGGTTTGTTGACTTACAAACGGTTGCACAGTGGAAAATCTAGCATGAGAGCAATGGGCAAAGAAAGCTGTTTTGTTATTGGATTTATTTGTTTATTTTCATTAATTGTTGCTATGAAAGTTTAGGGATAAAGTGATGGGATCTTTATGAAAATTGAAGCTCTGCAAATGGAAGTGAAATACTGAATAAAGACGAATAATACGAATACATGAATACCAGGATAGTTTTACGCGTCTGTTGAAGCTGATCAAGAACATATATGTATTTGTATATACTCCTCTTTTATATTGTTTTGTGTATACCCCCCAAGAATCAGAGCAAAAGTGAGTAGCAACACGCGGGCGGTTCTCCGTACTCACATACATTGCTTTTGCCTTACGGATTGTATAATCGGTGCATTATATATATATATATATACCTATGGGTAGTCCACATACACACTCAGAGTGAAATACTTGCATTCGTCAGCGTTTCACACACTCCGTGTAGCGGCAGCACAACCTAAAAACAAAACAAACAATCGCTCTGAAAACAGAGAGAAACAAAAAAAAAAACAACAAAATTCATGAACGACAACAAAACCAGAAGACGACTGAGGCAATTGACCGCTTGGCAAATACAAATCCTGATGACATTCACCCCGTTACGACCACCGCGTAAGCGAAAAAAATACAACAAAAACAGACAGCAACTGCAACATGTGCAAAAAAAAAAAGAAAAGCAAAGAAAAGAAAGGAGAAGAAAACTGTAAGCAGAGACTGAGAGGCGGGAAAATGAGATCGTAAAGAGTGCAGCGCAGTGAGGTAACACACGCGACAAGTTCTTCTGCTCTCTTCTGTTCTTATTCTCAGGCAACTGCAGTACGAAATTTAGAATGGGCTCTACGGAAATTCTCTATGTAAAGTTCTGTTTGTGTCTTAAAGCTTGATCAAGCTTAGTTCTACTTCAGTCTGATCATAGATTGCTGCTTTGTCAATTACTATACAGGATATACACAAAATTGTTAAAATACAGACAGTCTACTAAAAAGCAAACCAAATAATAATAATAAAATAATAATTAGTAAAGAGATTTTTTGAATTTGCTTGCAATATCTGTTATAATAACAGAGATCGGTTGATAAATGTATTTATAGTGTTATATTGCTGTGATAAGGAAAACGAAATTAAGTATAATAAAATTTTATAAGCTTACTGTAAACATTTTGAAAGGTATGTTACCTTTAAATACAGTCAAATTCAGACTATAGCTCTATAAACGGTATATCTGTCTGATTTGGCGTTATCCAATTTTTTTTCAAGTATAGTTAAGTGAACCCAGAAAGTTTGAAAACTTACAGACTTGTTTCTAATTTTAAATCCCTGATTTGATCAAGAATGTATATATTTTCAAACACTAACACAACGCAAATATCTTCCCGAAATGAATATGCCCTCTGCCCTCATTTTTTATGGTCGCGGGTATTAAAAAAAAAGTATTTCCTATGGCGCAATAAACAAGAAAGCAAGACGTGTACGTATTACATAAGCTTAAGCCCGGCTTGAGTCTTCTCTCCCTTTCTCTCTATCCATCTCTTTTGGTCTGGCTGAAGAACGACGCATTAGTGGTTCAAAAGTAGAAAGTCATTAAATAAACAAGCGTCAACAAAAGTCAAAAAGAACAACCCAAAAACCGAAATACCGACCAAAAAAGAAAGAATAAAAACAAAAGTTGTAAACAAATATGAGCGTAAAAGAAAATGAAAATCAAGCCGCTAACTATTACAGAAGAGGAACGTCCGTCCGTCTTACTATTTGACTGACGATCTCACTGACGGACGGTCGACGAATCTTACCGTACATTCTGTAGAATGTTTTCAACCTGGCGCTGCCAGTGAACTTGTCCCAAATAAACAAAATTCCACCGAGCCAAAGTCAGTTAGGTAATACCGTTTTCTCTGCAAGGGGTATATGAAGTTTGAGCAAATTTCCACTACATATATATGCTTGATAGTTATGAATAGCCAAAGCAATATGACCATTAAAATATGAATGTAAAAAATCAATTATTCTATAGATTGAAGCCCGATCATATAGCAATCATAAAGAATTAATTGAATGATAATTTCTTTTAGCAACAAGTTTGCCAATTTTTTTTTTTAATTACTGCGCATCTTAAGGTCGATCACTTCATGCTGTACTGGTTTTATTTGTTCTTTCATTTCTCCTCTTCACTCGACGCAATTTCCAGCTTTAGCCGCCATATTTTTCCAGTGTTTTGTTATGGTTATTCGCCATTATTGTGTCAGATTGTATAGTATGTACAGAACATATACATATACATAACGTCTATATTCATTGTATGTAAGTCTAAACCTATGTAAATACATAGTGCGAGCGAATGACTGTATTGTTTACGGGCTTCAAAGGTTGTTGGGTTTGGTCTTCTCTCACTTTGATTTCATGGAATTGAAAGTCGCAATTTTTTTTGTTTTTGCACTATCCGACTTTTTGATGTTAGGAATTTTACAAAAAATACATGAAAAAGTGAAGTTCGTATGGCTAAACTAACTATGTAGCTTAAATAGGTCGAGAGCAGTAGGAAAAACAGAAAAAAGACTCTTCTAACTTATGGTAAAGATCTTAAGAGATCTAGAGATATCTAAGACATGAAAAAGTGAAGTTCGAATGGCTAAACTAACGATGTATCTTAATTAGGTCGGAAACAGTAGAAAAATCAGATAGATAGACGCTTCTAACTTATGCTACGATCTAGACTCACAAATAATGCAAAAACACAAGATCAAATATCTATACGATCGTATAATATGAATTTTATAAATAATAAATAAATACAATAATAAATTAACTCATCTTTCTTTTGATTGAAAAGGAAATTGATCGTTCTTCTGCCGAGCTACCTTGCTACCTTGTTGGACTTAAATCGAGATGGTATTCCTCTTGTCTTTATTTCAATGACTTTCTCTGGCACCCACGGCATTTGCATGACCTCCAAACTTTGCTACGAATCGAGCCAAACAAAAAAAAAGCAACTATCCAATCAGATATCAATTTAAGCGGCTTTCCAGTCGTTGCACCCGCTCTATAAAGTTAATAAACTATAAATTACGCTGCACAAATGCCGAAAAAACTTTCACAAGACGAGACGACAACAAACAGCAACAACAAACAGCAACAGCAACAGCAGCAACAACAACCAAATGATTTTGCGCCAATTTTCCCAACACGTGGAAATTCCCAATTCCCGAGCTTGAGTCGTCGTTGTCGTGGTTGTAGTTGTTGCCGAGACCGACGAGGCCCGAAAGTCTCTTTGCCAACAATTTCACTTTGCTTGGGTTAAAGTCCTGGCGTCTGGGTGTCAGTCAACTTTCCAAGCTGTTTGCCAGCGTAGCTGTTGTTGCCGCTGTTATTGTTGCAGTTGCAGTTGTTGTTGCAGTTGTTGCTGCTGCTAGTATCACTAGCATAGTTGCCCAGCAAACTTACTCGAATGCTCTACTGAATGCGACGCTGCAACGCGGCGAGTACAGCGACCTGCGATCAACACACCCGCCGCATACTCAATCACTGTGGGGCAGGAATGGGGACAGGGGCAGGGGCAGGGGCAGGAGCAGCGACAGAGGGGCAGAGCCATTGCCGCTGCAATTCGACTAGTCGAGGGCAAATGCAGATGCAGTTGCAGTTGCACTTCAACGTTCGTGTTGTTGCTCTTTTGCACCATTTGCACTATCTGCCACATGTGGCTGCAGTTGCAGTTGATGCTGAACCGAGCGTCAGGCTGACTGTGCTGACCTCTGGTGTGTTTGACTTCTGTACGCACTCGGAGAACTTGACCAAAATTCATTCTTGAGCGAGATAATCAGTTTTTTTCTGCGTATTAACTTTTTGCGGTGTTTAAGTACCGACTCACATTCACAACGAGTACAAAAATGATGCCTTCCTAAAAAATACTCCCTCTTATAAACACTTATGCTTTTCATAGAAGTATATCAACTTTTTTTAAAGTACATATTTATTCTGTACACATTATGATATCAGCTAACCCCTCTGGAAAGCTTTACTTATGTACGCACTCGCAGAAATTGACAAAAATTCAATCTCAAGCAAGATAATCTGTTTTTTCGGCTTATAACTTTTTGCGGTGTTTTAGTATCGCCTCATATCCACAACGAGTACAAAAATGATGCCTTCAAAAAAATACTCGCTCTAATTAGACTTATTTTTTTAATAGAAGTGTATCAACTATTTTTGATGTATAGCTCGCACCCGCGTGTTTTAGTTTGCGGTGTTTTAGTATCGCCTCATATCCACAACGAGTACAAAAATGATGCCTTCAAAAAAATACTCGCTCTAATCACATTTGTTCTTTTAATAGAAGTGTATCAACTTTTTTTTATGTACATATTTATTCTGTACACACTATGATATCGGCTAACCCCACAGTCGACCTAGAGGCATATAAAGCGTTCGTATACCTCGTCACCTCTCTGCGCGTCACCTTGCCCGATCGCCTGGCCCACACGTTTTACATCCGCAGTAAACCGCGGTCAACTTCCTAGTGGAGGAGGAGGAGGGCGGCACTGGCGCTACACACATAAATTATGGTAACAGCAAGAATCACGGAGAATTATATTATTATGCTAGGCGCGCGCAAAGTTTGCTGCCGTCTTTTTTCTCAAACAGGTTTCAAATTCCTGGCCAGCTGGCCATAGTACGATATGTAGAACCCATACAGATACACGCAATAATACATTTCGGGTCTCTCGGTCTCTCGAATCGGGTCCGGGCCCAGTTTTGGCTTACAAATTATTATGCTTAGCCTGGTACGCGAGCGGCCAGTGGAAAGGTTCAAGCGAATTCGCAGAGAAAGACAACGATAAAGACCGCGGACAAGGCAAACGCATGAAGAAGAAGACGACGAAAGAGTGCGCGAGCCGAGAATGGAGCTGGGATTGCGACTGGGAGCGGGTGCGGGAGCGGAAAGCTCTCTGGGTTGAAGTCGAGGCTTTATTCTGAGCTCTGGCTCTGTCCCATTCTTCGCTCTCGCAGTCTTCAGTCCTCCAGTCGCTGTCGCATAATGGCGGTTAATGGAGGTCATTCACTTTCGCACGAATTGTAATTTTTGTGCTTTAAGTCATTTCGCCGCGTTGCCAACTGAACGAAATGCGTCTGATTCTTCGCTCCTCTCAACCTTCATATCTGCCCCACGACTCTCCATGGCCTCTCCAGCTTTATGTCTTATTATGTTTCGAGCTCTGTGACTGACTTTTGATTTAGTTTGTTATTTTTCCCTTTGGTCTCTTTGATTAGTTCTTTCTGTTGTTTGTTTGCTTTTGGCTCCGTCTTCTTCTTCCTCTCGAATGATATCAATCTCATGGATCCCAATTCGTTCTGTTCTTCGCGAAATTCGCGAAAGTTACGAGCCAAGCAAGTGAGAAGAATTTAATCGAGAGAGTGTTTTGAAATGCGAGTACAGAAAATATGATTTCAATTTTAAGTATACTGAATTTCAAGTTGATTTTACACTGAATCTAGGATTTCCATCTCGAAGATCAGCTGTAATTAGTAGGCATATTGCAACAAAAAGAAAGAAGGCTAACCTATGCAGATCTTAGGGTCTACAAGAGCTGGGGCTATCAAATTTGGTATCTATGTTTCTTACTACAGCACGCATGTAAATTTAGTTTCAGAATTCGTCCACGCCCCCCTGCGCCTAGGGTAATACCATAAACTGTACGCTTGGTACCTTACTTGCTTCAACGGCAGTCCCCATTTCATATACTGATCTCTTAACCAGGTTTAGAAGTTCCTAGGGTTTTCTGTCTTCAAATTGTAGTTAACTTAAAGATAAGTTTGCTCGAGGTCCCAGGACCCCGCCGAGCTGCTGGCTTAAGCATAGACAGCACGTGTAGCTATTGCAAATTTCTGGGGGCCAAGTGCATTCAACTTGGCCAACAGTGTGTTGCACAGACACACACACACATGCACATGCGTGACCGACGGCCAACAAACGAATAAGTCAATAAACCCAGGCGGGCAGGCAGGCAGGCAGGCAGGCAGGCAGGCGGGCAGGCAGGCTGCCTCTTCTCCGCTCCACACCGCGCCGTGCGCTTATCAGGCAAACTAAGCACGATCAGCGATCATTGCCACCAAATAGCTGCAGCTAGCAAACTTGCAACTGGCAACTGGCAACTGGCAGAACCAACTGCAAATAGCCCTCAATAACAGTTACAAAACTGTATGTGGCGTAAAGAGGAGGAGAGCAGGAGGCGAGGCGCAGCCAAGCGACGACGCGTCGCACAGTGCAACGTACTAGAGGCGTCAATGTACTCAGACAACTCTAGACCTAGGCCAAGTCTGCACTGCAAAAAAAAAATGCATAGTAGAAACTTGTTTCGTTTTAATAAAACAACAACTGCACAAAGCATTTCTTGCAGTGCATACACACTGTGTGTGTGTGATTGTGTGTGTGCATAGCGAATGCAGAAGAATGTGCAAGAAAATTGCACACTAAACTCCGCTGGGGTTGGATGAAGCGAGCGCGCTGCAGTGAAATGAAATGAAGTTGCGGCGTCGTCGTCGTCGTCGTCATCAAGTGAGTGCATTGCACTGCGAAAGGGTGAAAGACCCTCGACGATCGGCGCAGTGTGTAGCTGTGTTTGTGTGTGTGTGGAAGAAATGTGAGTGGAAAAATCCAAGGCGCAGATGCAGATACAAGAAAATAAAAATCTGAGCAGCGGAAAAGCAAAAGTGCAGCAGCAGCAGCAGCAGCAGCGGCCCATTAGAAACGAATACGCTGCCCCGAACCTACGGCAACAACGTCGAGTGCAGGCAGCGCGATAGGCAAAGCCAGACAAGGCGAGGCGAAATGCGGCGAGAGCGCGCGCAAGGCGAAGAGCGTAGCCAGAGCAGCAGCAGCAGCGAGAGCGATGCTCTCTCTGCAAGTCTGACTTTGCCTGTGGGGAAAATACTATACAGAGTGCATTGGCTTTGAACTTCACACAGTTCGTCTCGCTCTCGCTCGCCGCGCCCGCTCTCCCGTTCGCCGCGCTCATTTTATGGTTGCTTCGCTTTTGTTGTTTTCAATGTCGAGTTCACTTTTAAAAGCGGGGCATGTGCAAGAGAAGAGATGCAGCCGAAGATATCGAAGGCGATCATTAGGCGTTCAATGCGCCATGCAAGAGACCAACATGTGCGTGTGCGAGTGTGTGTGTGCGTGTGTGTGCGTGTGCGTGTGCGTGAGTATGTGGATCTCAAGTGTGTGTGGGCGTCTGCTGCACTTTTGATTAATTTACACTGTGCCGGGAACTCTTTCGCCTTTACTGCGGCGCTTCCTGCCCCGATAATACTAATATAGACTGCATCTCTCGCCGCTAGACGAAGAAATGCTTCAATCAGACGACTGAAAATTGGAAAATTGGAAAAGTTCTAGAAATGAGGTGAATAGAGAGCGAGCGAGAGCGAGAGTTCTATGACCCACAATGGACAGCATATGGAAAAATACCAGTAAAATAAATTATGTTTGCTAGAAAACAAAGGAAATCTCAAGAAGTGCTCTTATAAAACATATACCTTATAGAGCATAAAATCTGTTCATTTATAAAACTAAAGTTAGCTTAAAAACTGATCTTCAAATTTCTATACCATCTAGAGCATACAATGGGCAGCATTTGGAAATTTTACATAGTAAAATTAATTATTTCTCAAGTAAAGGAAATCACAAGTGCTCTTATAAAGCATATACCTTATATAACACACTATATTTTCATTTATAAATCTAAAGTAATCTTAAAAACTGATCTTAAGCATCATATACCATATGGAGCACACTATATTTTCATTTATTAATCTAAAGTTAGCTTAAAAACTGATCTTCAAAATTCTATACATATATTATATTTTTACACACAAATACCCCTACTCGATCAACTGGTCTCAAAAATTTCAACGACCTTGGCTAATAAAAAGCTTGGGCACGCGTCAGAAAGGGATCGTGGTATATTCCTCTTTTTGTCTCATAGACATTGTGTAATAATAATAACATCGCACTTTATCATTAATTGCACGCGCTTCATATTAGTTTGTCTATGTGTTTTTTGTAGTTTTTTTTTTCGGGGACCTTGAAAATTCTTATCGAATTTTCACCTTTTGCGCGAAAACTACGGAATTGATAAGGCAACTAAACAAGTTTGCACTGAAATTCCTGCTTGACTATGAGATACGCTGGAAAAAACTTGAGCCAGCGAGTAGGGTTGCCTTTCAAATATATATTTTTACACTTTCATCGAAATCGAACGACCCCACGCGTCCGACTACCCCCCCCCCACACACACACACACACCCACTATGTATTTCCAGCTATTTTTATCGGAGTGACGCGCCTTGCGCTTGTGTTAGTGGGTAAAATAGATAAGCGCCCATCAGGAATTTGTGCTGCTGACCTTCATTTTTCGCCGCTGTCCGCTGATAACACCGATAACCGATAAGCCCGTGTACGTGTGTGTCTGTGTGTGTGTGTCTCGCTGTGTGTGTTTTTATTATTATTCAAGTTCTGTAGTTACCGAACGTAAGTGTAAGGCGCATGTTCGTTTTTGTTTTTGTCGATCGGCATTACGACATCATAAAAAACTATTACACCGCGCAGTTTCGTTTCTTTACAAAAATTAGCATTGTGATAGAGACGCCTATACATACATACATATATGCTACAATACATCTCAACATATCTAATTAGATTTGTCGTTTGTATTTTGTGTTGCTGCTCAATGTCTTTCATCTAAGTGCTTTAAATATACTAAAAATTTATTTTGAATTGCAACACACTATAAAAAAAAAATATAAGATACAAAAAATAAATTTAAGTCGCCGCGGCACACCCAGGAGTTGAACGGACCTCCGCTAACAGTCAACTACCATCACCACTGACCACGCACTTTAATAACCAATAAAATTGCACCATGAATATTTTCGCATAATTAAAAAAGTGCCACATAATTTAAAAAAGTTGCCACATAATTAAAAAAGTCGCTCTGGTGTTGAACTCGGGTACTAACATAAAAACAGCACACAAAACTATTTCTTCAACTTCCTTTTTTTTTTTGGCCTTTTTTTTTTAATTTTTTTCAACACGCCCGGATGGGGGTTTTTATCACATGGATAAAAAATGTAGAGATATTTGCAGCTATATCGATTTATTATCGATTTTGGGGGGGAGGCGTGGCAAAAACAAAAAACTTGATCTGCGGGCATAATTAACACATATTGTCTCCAAATTTGGTAGCTCTAGCTCTTATAATAGCTGAGATCTAGGTTTTCATACGGACAGACAGACGGACAGACGGACAGACGGACAGACGGACAACGGACAGACGGACAGACGGACAGACGGACATGGCTATATCGACTCGGCTGTTCATGCTGATTCAGAATATATATACTTTATGGGGTCGGAGATGTCTCCTTCTGCCTGTTACAAACATTTTCGGTTGGCACAAAGTTATAATACCCTTATACTCTTCGAGTAGCGGGTATAAAAACTATTACACCGCGCAGTTTCGTCGTACAAAAGCTTTTTAGCACCCTATATCTAATGTATTACATGCTCAATGATAACATTGCGATTCGCGTGTAAAGTATCTTGCATAATTTGCACTATAAACGCATACTATATACAGCGAACTGTCAATTGTCATAACTCAAAGTTCCATAATAGGTATTTTATTGTGTGAGTCTTTATCTTGTTCAATTTGAGCTGTATATGATATAGATTTTAACTATCTGTCTATCTACTTTCATAACTTTATGTTCTGCTTCTGACATCTATATAGTATGAGTCTCTTAACGCTTGAGGGATTCCGATTAGCCTTGAACAGCTTCATATTCGATTAACCCAAGATGTACTCGCACTCTGTCTGGTCTGCTCGCTCGCTCGCTCTTTCTCTCTCGCTCTTGCGCGCGCGCTTTGTCATTCTTCTTGCTCAGAGCAGCATGACATCATGAGACCTCTCCGGACAGCCAAAAAAATTATGCGTAATCACCAGCAACCCTGCAAAAAGCACACTTAACATTAAAAATCTGGCAACATAAAAAAAAACCACGCAAAATTAAATTACTCGAGTACGGAAAATAAAGAAGAACCAACCGATGGGCTGATGCACTACCCTGTAGAATCTACGCACTACTTTCTACACTCGCTACTCTATAGAACTATATAGGAAAAAGGAACGCAGATTCGAAACATGGCGAGCACGTCTCAAGCGAACAATACATTACTATTCTATAGCCACAGGTGATGACAATATTCGTAACACCCTCTATGAAGAGTGTAGAACAACGAACCTAACCGACAAAAGCATTTTTTATGCGTACGCCGCAAATTGTTGGCCTTCAAATTGACCGAGTTCATGAACACCAACAAACAGGCAGACGGCAGACGGCAGACGGCAGACCGATACGACAGACAGACAGACGCGACAGACAGACCGAGCGACAGACTGTGGCAGATACAGACGCAACACGCACCTTCTCATTGTGCGTTAATTATGCCATGCGAGTAAGAGGGCGAGCGAGCGAAACAGACACACGGACAGAGAGATACAAACGCACATAGATAGATAGCGCAAATAAGCCAACATAGAGCAGATGCTAGAGAGAGAGAGAGCCCAGGCTAACCGAGCCAGCAGAGGCAAGTTCAAAAGTTGCGCAATCGCGACAATACCGGTTTTTCGGTTCTAAACTTGCCCAAATTGTTAACAAGTTATCAAGGAAGTTTAGTTTGTCTCGCGATCGCGATATGGCTTTATTTCATTTTTTTTTTTTTTTTTTTTTTGCGAGCCAAGGAAAAGTCATCAAAAGTCATTCAACTTGGGCGAAATTGAAGTTGCCCGCGATCGGTACTTCTTTCACAAGACCTTGATACGGTATGAGCTGCATGTGTGTGTGTGATCGTCACACTTATACATTTAAGAAGAGCAGGAGAGTCAGGCCTATATGCAGGCAGCCAATGCCTGCGAAGCTGCAGTTCAAATCGAGAAGCCAATGACATTTTCATCGAGTACATTCGCCTCTTTCAGCGATCGCGGTCGCTGCGACTGTGACTGTGAATGCAACAGTCATGACGCAGCTGAGCGTGATCATGATCGCGAACACGCTCGTTATGACGTTGGTGAAATGAAATCACTTGCGAAGTGAATCCTTAAATTGATCGGAAGGTGTTTCAGACCTCTCTTTCTCTCTTTTTCTCTCTCTTTCTCTCGCAAATGATCGCTGATCTTTTCGATTTCCAAGCTTAACCCCCATTCGAGCGCGATCGTCGCACCCGCCTCCCCGCCTGCTGTAGACCACTTTCGTTTGGTGAGCTCATTTATTTAAATCCGAGAGGGTCTCGCTATTAAAAAGATTGCATTAATAAGGAAGTACAATGTTTATTTTTGTTCGCTCTTTGGCTGTCTGAACCGAAGCTTGTATTTTTCTGATCTGGTTCTGGTTTACGGTTGACAATCAAAATAAACATACCGATATATACAAATATATATATCTGCTTATACTGTGTTATATTACACAAATTTGGACTTATTGAAGTAACACGATCTTGGATTGGACTTTCTCGCTTAGAGATAATATTTGGGGCGCTACAAACATGGCAATAAGTAAACAAAACAGCATGCTTTGCTTAACAATTCCGAAAGATATAGGCGTGTGTAGACACCATACGAAAATATGTCTAGAATTTATCCTTGGCGTCGTTCCCCAACCGAAGCGGCACCCACTCAATCGCAAAATAGAACACCATGAACGAAAAGAAAGGAACCGGGGGGAGAGAGAGAGAGAGAGAGGGAGAGGCAGCGCGCGGGAGAGAGATAGAGAGTGTTGTTGCGAGCGACTGAGCGCGGCAGCGCGTTGAAAAGAGCTCGTAAATGAAGCCTAAGCCTTTCACGCCACACGTGGCACATTGCGTGAATGTTGTAGCAGGAAACGATCGGTACAACAATTCCACATTGACCTAGGCGAGCTGCGGCCAACCCGATCAACGGGTTGATCATCTCTCGCTCGCTCCCTCTCACTCTCTCGAGCATGTAAATATTTATTTTGAAATGTCAACGGCAGCAAAGTCATTGACTGCACACACAGGCTATGCACCTCCGACAGGCCTGCATTGTTATACCCGCTACTCGAAGAGTATAAGGGTATTATTTTTTTAAAAAAAAATTTTTTAAAAAAGAAAAAAAAAAATCTCCCCCCCCAAAAAAATTTATATTTTTTAAATCAGCATGAACAGCCGAGTCGATATAGCCATGTCCGTCTGTCCGTCTGTCCGTCTGTCCGTCTGTCCGTCTGTCCGTCTGTCCGTCTGTCTGTCCGTATGAAAACCTAGATCTCAGCTATTATAAGAGCTAGAGCTACCAAATTTGGAGACAATATGTGTTAATTATGCCCGCAGATCAAGTTTATTTTGGATTTTTGCCACGCCTCCATCCGCCCCCAAAAATCGATAATAAATCGATAATAGCTGCAAATATAGCTCTACAGCTTCTTTTTTATCCATGTGATAAAAACCACCATCCGGGCGTGTTGCGAAAGTTTCAATAAGATCGGCCGATAAATAAGGAAGATATTCAAGAAATAGTATTGCCTTGTGGCCATGTGCCTGTGTCGGTTTTTCCTAATGTTAGTACCCGAGTTCAACACCAGCAGCAGACAACTTTTTTTAATTATGTGGCAACTTTTTTAAATTATGTGGCAACTTTTTTTTTTAATTATGTGCACCGAAAATATTCATGGTGCAATTTTATCGGTTATTGCGAAAAGAAGTGCAGTGGTCGAGTGGTGATGGTAGTTGACTGTTAAGCGAGAGGTCCGGAGTTCAACTCCTGGGTGTGCCGCGGCGACTTAAATTTATTTTTTTTTTTTTTTTTTTTTTTTTGTACTTTTTTTTTTTTTTTTTTTTTTTTTTTTTCCAAAATTCAAAATAAATTTTTAGTATATTTAAAGCCACTTAGAATCGAAAGACATTGAGCAGCAACACAAAATACAAACGACAAATCTAATTAGATATGTTGAGATGTATTGTGAGGCAGCATATATGTATGTATGTATAGGCGTCTCTATCACACATGCATAATTTATAACTGCAGAGTGAATAAAAGCAAAGGGCAACATCAATAAGAATCGAGAAACTTGCATAGGCAAAACAAATTAGAGACGGAAAGAAATAAAAAGCAAGAACGCATTGTTCACATTTGGCACGTGTTTTTCCGAAGAATTGTAGCGGGTATATCACAGTCGAGTCAGCTCGACTGTAGCCTTTCCAACTTTTTTTTCGATCGCACATGAACTTGCCGCGAAGTTTTATCGAACTTCTCCAATGATGGCGCCATGAACCAGTGTGCGAACATGAAGCGAAGCGCTCATGTGAGTGTGTGTGTGTTTTTGCCGTACGGCAATGGGATTCGCATTCGGCGGAAAAAGTACAACGTACCGGCAACAATCGTTGTCGCAGTCGCGGTCGCTGTCGCAGTCGCCGCTTACCTTGGACGTTGTGCCGGCGCAGGCAGCGCGACATGTGTTCGCAACGAGAGAGAGTGTGGGAGAGCGCAGAGTGGGAGCGTGCCCTGCTTGCCTGTTGCCGGGGTGGTGGTTCGCCACACTGCTCTGACCAAGTGGCTTTGGGGTGGCTAACGGCACGCAGCACCCTCGGAGCTTAGATCTCTTACTCTCCCACACGGACGCACACACACACAGCCGCAACGAGAGCATGTGTACACACACGCACACGAACACGCTCGCACACTCTTGTTGATGTTTTGATTCGACATGCGCGCTGTCGTTAACTATTTTCAAGAGCACGCGAGAGAGCGCGCAAACATGGCGCTCGCTGCGACGCTCTCGCGCTCGCGCTCGCGCTCTCTCAGGGTCGACTCGGCTGGCCGAAAACTGAACAAGATCCAACGCAAATGTTGATTTTCCTTTCATTCAGCGTTGAAACATCGCAACGAGCAGATCGTCGTTCCTCCGTCGCCCTCGTCGCAGCGCAGTCGCCGTTGTCGTTGTTCGTTTTCGTATCGTCTTGTCTCGTATCGCTTCGTTTCGTTTTGCTTACGGCTTCATATTGTAGCGTGAGTTCGTGCTCCTCTTTATGCCTTACGATCCGAATTAAAGTTTGATTTAACAAATAATTAAAAAAAGGATATGCCAAGTGCAGAGTGAATAAATATACACACACACACACACAACCACATACAAATACACATACATACATGTGTGTTCACAGTGCCGCATAAAAATTATAACAATGCCCGTTTAGGGCGCAATACAATCACATTCAAAATACTAGAATCAGTTTCTCGCAAATCTATTTTCAAAAATGCTCATGTCCGCGGACAGTTCCGATTGCCAGCCCAGCAGCAGCGCCATCGACGGCGACAAGGGCACAGTGATTTGCCAGGTGGCGCCATCTAGCACCACCAGCACCACACAGCTGATGGTAGCGGGTCGCTCGCATCTAGAGAATGCGCTCAAGCTGCCACCCAACACCAGCGTGTCCACATATTATCAGCACAGCAAGCTGATTGTCGCACCAGCCCAGCAGCCGCAGCAGGCACAGCCGTTGCAGCCTGCAGGCGGCAGCAACAGCAGCGCCGTCATCTTCCAGAGCGAGTTCCATCAGCAGCAACAGCAGCAGCAGCAGCAGCAGCAGCGCCTGGTCACACCTGTCACAGAAATGGATACTGTGCCGCCAGCAGGTGTGTCCGTGGCCAGCAAAATGCCGCACAGCAACGTCATCTATGTGAACAAGTCAAGCTCCAGCCTGGTGGTCAGCACCAGCGAGGCACCACGTCTGCCGCAGCAGCCTGCCCAGCTGGAGTTCGAGCAGCAATCGGCGGCTGCAGCGGCGGCGGCGGCGGCGGCACACGCCGCCCACGCGCATCACATGGCCGCCGCCATGTATCATCATCAGAAAGCCACGGAGGGCGCGGTAGCTCCGCTGGGTTTTGCCACGGGCGCACAGATGCATCATCATCATCATCTTCATCAGCAGCAGCAGCAGCAGCAGCAGCTGGCCGTTGCGACGGGCCAAACCAATGGCGCGATTGTTGTTATGCCCGCCGATTCGCGTCCACAAACTCCCGAATACATCAAATCCTACCCAGTTATGGATACAACTGTCGCCAGTTCGGTTAAAGGCGAACCCGAGCTGAATATCGGTAAGTTGGCACTATACGACACTCCGGGTGCTTCCGCTGTGGCAACCTTCGTGTGCGACGTAGCAGCGCGTCGTGCCGCGGAAGTTATTCGAGGGCTAAGGCGAAGGTCTAACGGGTGTATTGACTTTTGGCGTCATGTTAATTAAGCAGATTCTGTCAGGCAGTCATTCACGTATTCACTATCTCGCTTACGCACCCGATCACCCGTTTACCCGCTCACTCTCTGCGGCAACAAGGTCGTTCCGCATACGACGGCAACTGAGTTCGAGCGAGTTCAATTAACTCGTTTTATTTTTTTTTTCGTTTGTTTTAAACGTTTTCCAACATTTTTACACAAATAACTGTACCAATGTCATGCGTTGACGAAATGAAGTTATTGCACTTTATCGCATCAACCGGTCTCTCGCACGACGACAGTTCAAGCGATGAGTCAAGGTAGCCCCCCTACCCCCACCCCCTCATATGACGTTGCATACCGAGGGAAATTCCGTAGAAAGAACCTAAAGCATTTCTGACGTGCATATTAATTGTTAGAATTGAGTTTAGTAAGAAAAGAATTAATTGAACTACAGTAGAGAAACAAAAATAGAAATTATTCCATTACTAATAGCTGTAGGTATGAAAACTAACTATGATTACTTGAACTATACAATTCTGCATTTATCGATATGGCTAGGAATTGCATAAAATAATATAAACTATACACAATTTGGCTTAAAATATCATTATATCTTCAATGAACCTATTTGCTAAGCCATTAAGGTTTTAAAATTTAAAGAAATAAATTAAACTATGCAATTTTTATACCCGCACGAAGAGTATAAAAAACTTGCCAACCGAAAAGTTTGTAACAGGCAGAAGGAGACATCTCGACCCCAAAAGTATATATATCTGAATCAGCAGAACAGCCGAGTCGATATAGCCATGTCCGTCTGTCCGTCTGTCCGTCGTCCGTCGTCCGCTGTCCGCGTCCGCTGTCTGTCCGTATGAAAACCTAGATCTCAGCTATTAAAGAGCTAGAGCTACCAAATTTGGAAACAATATGTGTTAATTATGCCCGCAGATCAAGTTTATTTTGGATTTTGCCACGCCCATCCGCCCCCAAAAATGATAATAAATGATAATACCAAATATAGCTCTACAGCATTCATTTTTTATCCATGTGATAAAAACCACCATCCGGGCGTGTTGCGAAAGTTTCAATAAGATCGGCCGATAAATAAGGAAGATATTCAAGAAATAGTATTGCCTTGTGGCCATGTGCCTGTGTCGGTTTTCCTAATGTTAGTACCCGAGTTCAACACCAGCAGCAGACAACTTTTTTAATTATGTGGCAACTTTTTTTAAATTATGTGGCAACTTTTTTTTTAATTATGTGCACCGAAAATATTCATGGTGCAATTTTATCGGTTATTGCGAAAGAAGTGCAGTGGTCGAGTGGTGATGGTAGTTGACTGTTCAGCGAGACGTCCGGAGTTCAACTCCTGGGTGTGCCTGGGCGACTTAAATTTATTTTTTGTATCTTATATTTTTTTTTTATTTTATAGTGTGTTGCAAAATTCAAAATAAATTTTTAGTATATTTAAAGCCACTTAAAATCGAAAGAGACATTGAGCAGCAACACAAAATACAAACGACAAATCTAATTAGATATGTTGAGATGTATTGTGAGGCAGCATATATGTATGTATGTATAGGCGTCTCTATCACACATGCATAATTTATAACTGCAGAGTAATAAAAGCAAAGGGCAACATCCAATAAGAATCGAGTGGAACTTGCATAGGCAAAACAAATTAGAGACGGAAAGAAATAAAAAGCAAGAACGCATTGTTCACATTTGGCACGTGTTTTTCCGAAGAATTGTAGCGGGTATATCACAGTCGAGTCAGCTCGACTGTAGCCTTTCCGACTTGTTAAAAAAAAAATGGTATAAAATGTCTGTTTTTTCCTAAACCCTAAAGAAAAGTTTATTTTTATACCCGCTACTCGAAGAGTATAAGGGTACTATAACTTTGTGCCAACCGAAAATGTTTGTAACAGGCAGAAGGAGACATCTCCGACCCCATAAAGTATATATATTCTGAATCAGCATGAACAGCCGAGTCGATATAGCCATGTCCGTCTGTCCGTCTGTCCGTCTGTCCGTCTGTCCGTCTGTCCGTCTGTCCGTCTGTCTGTCCGTATGAAAACCTAGATCTCAGCTATTATAAGAGCTAGAGCTACCAAATTTGGAGACAATATGTGTTAATTATGCCCGCAGATCAAGTTTATTTTGGATTTTTGCCACGCCTCCATCCGCCCCCAAAAATCGATAATAAATCGATAATAGCTGCAAATATAGCTCTACAGCATTCATTTTTTATCCATGTGATAAAAACCACCATCCGGGCGTGTTGCGAAAGTTTCAATAAGATCGGCCGATAAATAAGGAAGATATTCAAGAAATAGTATTGCCTTGGCCATGTGCCTGTGTCGGTTTTCCTAATGTTAGTACCCGAGTTCAACACCAGCAGCAGACAACTTTTTTAATTATGTGGCAACTTTTTTAAATTATGTGGCAACTTTTTTTTTTATGTGCACCGAAAATATTCATGGTGCAATTTTATCGGTTATTGCGAAAGAAGTGCAGTGGTCGAGTGGTGATGGTAGTTGACGTTAAGCGAGAGGTCCGGAGTTCAACTCCGGGTGTGCCGCGGCGACTTAAATTTATTTTTTGTATCTTATATTTTTTTTTTTTTATAGTGTGTTGCAAAATTCAAAATAAATTTTTAGTATATTTAAAGCCACTTAGAATCGAAAGAGACATTGAGCAGCAACACAAAATACAAACGACAAATCAATTAGATATGTTGAGATGTATTGTGAGGCAGCATATATGTATGTATGTATAGGCGTCTCTATCACACATGCATAATTTATAACTGCAGAGTAATAAAAGCAAAGGGCAACATCCAATAAGAATCGAGTGGAACTTCATAGGCAAAACAAATTAGAGACGGAAAGAAATAAAAAGCAAGAACGCATTGTTCACATTTGGCACGTGTTTTTCCGAAGAATTGTAGCGGGTATATCACAGTCGAGTCAGCTCGACTGTAGCCTTTCCAACTTGTTTTGTAATATATTTCTGCCATTTATATATACTGCCATATATTAGAGCATACAAATTTCATAGGACCTTCAACCGACGTCGTAGATATAAGTTTATTTAAAAAAAAAAAAAAAACTATTTTTCTTTAGGTTTTAAGAAAATAGAGGGTATTTTTTTAATTTTTTAAAAAAATGTGCATGGTTTCTTGTATATTATTTTTGTATTTCGTAAAATTGTATTATTATTTTATTTTATTTCTTTAAATTTTAAACCAGATATTTTGTAAAGTTCTCCCAACCCGTAGCTGTTCGCTGCGGTTTAAAAAGATTTCGATGAACTTGATCATAAGGTACTTAAACCGTAGCTATTCTAATATTCCCCAGAGAGGGTTCCCCTCTGCCATTCGCACTTCCGATTAATTTCAATGACTCAAAACCCACTCTACTTTAGCAGTTATATTGATAAAGCTGGATATGCAAATGCATTGCACGCCTTGTCTTGTAAGTGAAGTGAAATTTGCGGATTTACGCCGAATAATACTTGAGAGTGCCAGCTAACATATTTCGCGTTTGTTTGTGCAAGCTTTATTTATTTATATGTAGTACATATATATAACTCTGTCACTGTCCCTGTCTCCCTCTTGCTCTTTCTCCGTCGCTGTCGCTGTCGCAGTCGCAGTCTGTGTCTGTTGGCGTTGCATTTCTCCAAACAAAATCTGGGCGACTGAACGCATTTGATACGCCGCGTGAAGTGATCCAAGTTCATTGCAACCCAGAGAGGAAGAGGGAGAGGCAGAGAGAGGGAGAGGAGAGTTGACTGCACAGACATGGATGTATATTTATGTGTGTGACTGTGTGTGCGTGTGCGACAGGCTTTTGGCTTCTTCGTTGCAACAGTCTTGGCTCTTGGCATTTGTAAGTGCATCCGTTTGCCAAGTTTTTTAATTTCAATTGCGAAAACGAAAGTGAAAAGCAAACGCAAAGTCGCAATCGCAGACGCAGACGCAAAAGCAAAGCAAAAGGCGAAGGCAACTGCAGAAATTCACTTTTAGTTTTCACTGCGCATGTGCAGTCAATTTATGGCCAAAACGCCGCTGGCCCAGCTGCAGCAGGGGTGTAGGCAGCCAAGGGGGGCGCGGGTGGCGGCCGAAGGGGGTGCCCCGCCGTGCCACGCTTAATTTAAATGCGCTGCCAAATAGTCTTTGACATTATGCGTTACTCTTGTTGCGGGTATATGCAGTTTGAGTGGGAGTTCGCATTAGATATATAGTTATATATATTCTTGATCGGCATAAACAGATGAGTTCAGCTGGGCATGCAATTGGGCTGTATACCAAGTGTATATCCAACTGCTAATCATCTCCCTAACAAAACGAAAAACATGCATTTCGAATTAGTACAAAATACTCAGTTATTCGCAGAGCTATAGCGCTGAAATTTGAAACATAGTTTGGTATATATAATATGCCACGCCTACTTTCCTTAAAAATTTAACTTTATTAAGTGCAAAATTGCAGTTAGAGTGACTTAAATTGGCAAATACATATCTATATAGATTAAGATCAAGCATATTTTTATTTTAAAGAGCAACCTTACGATACATACCAGCCTAACACTTTTTCTTACAAGGTAGGGTATTTAAGTGTGTAGCTTTCTTGTAACTTGTCGTATTCGCTGACTTATTGGCACGGGGGTCCGGTTCGGTCGGGTTCAGTCCGGTACCCTCTCTCTCGAGCGGCTGCCTAAGCCGAGTGAGTCCCTGCCGCTGAACCATTGCCCGCCCGTTAGCAGTGTTTGGCTCCGTTGAATATCGGTGAAAGTCATTGCAGCGTCGCGATGCGGCGCGTTGCCCCCGTCGCGGTCGTCGTCGTCGTCGACGTCGACGTCGACGCGGGCAGCGGCATCGGCATCGTCGCCTCGCTACAATTGTGCAAAAGAAAAGTTATTTGCTTTTTGCAGTTTTGCGTTTCGTTTCGTTTCGTTTATTTTGCTGTATCTTTTCTTTTTATTTTTATTTTACTTTTTTACTTTTTACTTTTTACTTTTGTACAATTTTCGTTTTTCGTAGGCGGCGTTTGAACTCTCCAGGTTGGAAAGTTTTTCGCCACTGTCGCTTGTTTGTTTTTATTGGCACAATTATTTGTGCATTTTTAGAAATTTGATCAACAGGTCGTAGACCCCACTCGATCCCGCTCTATCCTGTAGCGCAGTCTTCGATTCCGTGGTGAAAAGTGAAAAGCGGCAAAACGAAAGTAAAGCCCTTGATTTAATTGTTAAGTCAGGTTTACTCGCGCTGTGCTGGTGACTCAGTGCACTCATAGCACCCTGTCTTGCAGTACCCAATGCCTAAGTAACTTCTATGTTTGTTATAGAAACGTACTTAAATTTTTGGGTATTATTTGTGTAATGATAATACTTGTATACGCCAAAAATGTACGTTATCAGCTTTAAAATTACGCTGGAAATTCAGTTTTTAATGTTTTGCCATGCGCTAGGGGGCGCGGCTGAATTCGAACTATAAATTCTAATCAACAGACATGACACTGCACTACTTAGAAGTGTTGTCGCAAAATTTGAACGCTCTAGCTCTTATAGTCTCAGAGATCTAAGTGTTCATACAGACGGCAGACGGAAATATCGATAGAGAGACGGCGAGATCGATGCGCAGACGGACAGACAAAGCAACCAGACATGAATTTGTCATAATTCCTCAAGTCCACAGCCAAAAAAAAGGGGAGTGATCAGTCAGTGATCAGTCAGAGATCGCTCGCATTGCATAATGGCAAAATGTCGCCGATCGTAGCAGAGCACATAGTGTGCACCTGTGCTACACACGTTTCGGTTAACACACTCACGCACACACACACGCACACGGCCCACGCCTACTTTACAAGGCGTCGCATTGAAATTCGCGTGACCTCAGCTGCGTTTTTTGAACTCGACTAAAAGCGACGAAAAATTGAATTTTATTGCACGAATCGTTGAACTGCGCCTCTGCCTCGGAAACCTGTACGAACATTTCCGCATTGAGGCACTTGCTCAGAGCGAGAGAGAGAGAGAGAGAGAGCGCGAGCAAGAGAGCGAGCGAGCGTAGAACGAGGCCGAGAAGCAGCACGGCAGAGCATAAGCAGTGGCTGTGGGAGCGGGAGCGGGAGAGCGCACACACGCGCGAAACTTTTATTTATTGATTTAGATTGGCGCGAGCGAGAAAGAGAGAGAGAGAGCGCGAGAGAGGGAGCGAGATCGCGGCGCGGAACGAAACCAAATTTCAATGTCAAATTTTAATTTAGTAGAGTTTTTGACTCAGAACATTACCAATATGGCAGGCAAACACACACACACACACACGTACCTCTCGCTCTCTCAATGTATGCGTGCGTGTGTAGGTACAAAACACACACACACACACATACACATAGATAAACATTATTTCATATCAAGCGAGTCAGCCGAAAAAATTTTCGTCGAGCTGTCGGAATTAATTTGTTTGTATTCCACACACACACACAAACACACACACAAACACACAAACACACACACATAGACACATAGACACAACCAGTATCTGTGTGCGCGTGTATTGTTTAGTTGTTGTTCTTTAGCGTATTTCTAGCTGATAGTGCCTGCCCCAGTATTCCACACAACTGACCCCCCAACCCCCTCCCTGCACCTCATGCCGCCGCCCATTTCGTTTGTGTGTGAAGTGAATGAAACTTTCAAGGTCGCCTCGGTTTGGCTGTGTGTGTTCTACGTATTAGATAATACCAGCAGACTATAGATTCCGATGTAGATTTGCCAAAACCAAAACCAAAAAAAAAAAAAAACAAAAAATAGCTAAAATCGTCCTTGGCTATAGATTTGCGTAGGTAACACCCGTCGATCGGCTCGCACGATCGCTATGCTATATATGACTTATATATCATATATGTTGCGTTTATATTAGTTTGTATTTTCTATTTAATTATCTTTATTCATTTCGCAACGGTCTTAACCCTTGGCTTGACACACTTTCAGCGAACTAACCCTACCTTGCCCTTCCCCCTCTTGGGAGAGGGGCTTACGTCATTGTAGAATAGGGGGGGAGCACACATACTTGTGTGAGTATTTTTGGAAAACGCTTTGTAATAGTTTCATGAACAATTCTCAAAACAAAGCGACGCAACAAGGTCGCACGAGAACCTTCCTGCCCTGCCCTGCCCTGCCCTGCCCTGCCCTCTCCGACGACTACACCGTACCGCAGCCGATACGGCGCAAATCGTCGACGCATTTGCTAATCGACAACACGTGTAATAAGCTGATAAATATGGAACCCTGGCACACTGTGCGGTAATACTCACAGTGCGCAAAGGTGCTCGAAAGCGCCTTCTATGGGGGATTATTATGGTACGATTTGAAGGTCTTGGGCATTGGCAGCGCGCGTTGCGAATGCAGCGAAGACGCGTCTACGCGCAGAATCACGCACGATCGCGCAGAGACACACGATCACGCTGAGACACACGCGCCGTACATTTCTGTTGCAGCAAAAGTGCAATGCACCGCAGTGCGAAATGTCAGTGAACTTGCTCAGACGACAGCGACAAAGGCAACAGCAACACGACGAACAACAACAGCAGCACGACGAACCACAACAACAGCAGCAACAGCAACAGCAACAACGACAATCAGCAGCAGCAACAACAGCAACAACAGACAAGCAACTGCAGCGACATGCGAGCGATCGTGTCTCGCGCAGAGTCAACTCTGCGTGTGTGTGTTTTCTGTGTGCGTGTGTGTGCGAGTGTGTGTGCTCTGCAGACACTGCAAGCATGCAGCTCGTAATGACGATCATCGACAATGCCAACTATAACGATGTTGTGCCAATACACGATCATAATGATGATCATGTCAGCGTGAAGATCGCAGGCAGGCAACATTGCAATTCTTTGGACTGCTGCTGCGCTTTCTTCGACTTGGTTTATTATACACTGTGATAGCTCCCACTACGGACAACTCCCTGTAGCGATCAACCTCTCTGCAGCGGACAGACTCTCTCAAGCGATCACTCCCCTTTTGAGCACACAAAACGCTTTGTGTAATTGCTTCTAGAACAGTGGCATAAACACCTCCCAAATATCTATATATGTATGTATATACATTTATAAATGTTACTAGATCTTTATTAATATTATTTATCTTTATGCTAAATAAGTCGACATTTGCATTTAAAATTTCGCTGCTGGGTATTCTGCAGTCAAGCAGGCTCTGCCCTGTTACTTATAAATTATGTATGAATTATTTCATGGTTAGAAGCGCCCAATGAAAGAGATTCTTTCTTTCTGTCTTTCTTTCTTTTCAAACCCGTTTGTTAGCTGCTTCTCAAGCAAGAAGAAAGAAAGTCTGTGCTCGCCCAAGTAGTTTGACTGGTTTATCGGTCTCTGCCACTCCCCATCTGTCTCTCTCTCTCTCTCTCTGTCTTTCTTTTTATATTCTGTTGTGCTTCCTGATCTGTTGTTTACTTTCTTCTTGTTTGGCCCGCTGCTTTCTTTTCCCCATTTGCGGTGAAAGTTACGTAACACTTGCCTGCCTGCAATTGTGTGTGTTTCCCCCTCGCCCAACCTTTCTCTTTTCCCGTCTTTCCCGTCATTCTCTTGCTGTCTGCGTGTGTTTTGGTCAGAACGAGCTCAAGTTCAACCAGTTGCCCATTTTGCTTTTCAGCTTTCTTCGTATTTTCGTTGTTAGCATTGACATTGGCCACGATCTTCGGGCTTCGGTCTTCGCGTGAGAAAAGTATTACGTCGTCGTCTCTGTGTTTACTTTCTTCGCGCCGTGGCATTGGCTTTCTTCTGCCCGCAGAGAGTAAAAGTTTTGTGCGCGCATCTTTCGAGAAGTGTAACAGATTGCAGATTGATGAAATATTTAAGATTTGCGAATTAAAGAAGATTTGCCAAATAAAAAAGAATACAATTTAAGATTCTTTTGGAATTAATGCAGATTTGCAAGACTTCAAAAAAATGTATATAAGGTTTTTCTAAAAATATAAAAGATTTGCTTCATTAAAAGAAATCTATACAAGGTTCTGCTGGAGATATTAAAAATTTGCTGCATTTGGAAATTCTGTGCGAGGTTTAAGATTTGTTGCACTTAAAAAAAACTATTCCAGGCTCTTCTGATATTAAAGATTAAAGATTCTATTCTCGGTTCTTCTACAAAATATAGAAGATTTGTTACACATAAAAAATCTTTGCAAGGTTCTTCTAAATATACTGAAGATTTGCAACAAAAAGAATTGAGGGTTCTTTTGGATACACAGAAGATTTGCCACCTTGCTGAAACGATTTTAACGATTTTAACGATTTTCTTTCCATTTCTTTTCTTGCAGAATTCGATGGGACTACCGTGCTGTGTCGCGTCTGTGGAGACAAGGCCTCCGGTTTTCACTACGGCGTGCATTCCTGCGAGGGCTGCAAGGTGAGTTCTGCATTTGATGCTCTATATATATGGGGTATAAGGGTATAAGGGTATAAGGGTATAGGGTAGGGCAGGGCAGGGCGGGGGGACTTGTGGCAGACACGTGTACACTATGTTTGCAACCACCACGATGACATTGAACTCCGTTGACCTCACACAGATTAATGGGGGTAGTTGAGAGCACGAAGTCTGGTAGAGCGCGCGTACCAGGAAGGGATTCCCCTGCCTGCCCTTCTCCCGCCCCTTCGGCCCGTCTGCAATTGCGTTGCAGACTTGAAAACCTGCGGCGAGCGCCTCCAACGCGACTTTGCTTTGTCCTTGCGCAGGCAACTGCGTCGCGAATAAATATAGAGTATAGTAAATCAAAAGCATCCTGAACCCACCACCAGCAGCAGCAGCAGCACAAGCACAAGCAGCACACACTGTTGTTGCCATCTCTCTCGCACGCTGTGACATTGAAAATGTCGCAAGTTCATTCGCCTGCCTGTGACTGTGACTGCGACTGTGACTCGCGTATCTCGAGGTCCAATGTCGAGCCGATCTTGCCAGCTACTCGCCCTTCCCCTTCCCCTTCCCCACCCCCTGCTGCTGCTGCTGCTGCTGCTCCTGTGCGCGCCTTTAATCAGTCTTTCTCTCGCTCCCTCTTCATCTCTTTCTACTTAACCTTGGCAAAGTAGCTTGCCCTATTCCCTTATATTCCCAACGTCGCGTCGTCGTCGTCTCAGTAATGTCTCAATGACGTCCTTGAATTAGGTTAACAGCCAGTTCCCTACCCTACCCCCCTGTCTCCCTAGCTGCCCCTATTGCCCAGCACGATCCTTGTTTATTTATTTGTATTGGTATTGCTTCACTATGGTTTGCCTCGCTTTGGTTCGCTTTGGTTGGCTTTGGTTTTCTTGTCTTCTTCGTTTCGTTTCGTTTCTTTCTTGTGGTCCCCGACGCGACGTCTGCACGTCTGAAATTTCAAACTTGCAGCCGAGCTAAGCCCGCTTTTTTCGACTGTATGTTCTTCTTCCAGTTTTTTGCACATTTTCTTTTCATTTTGTTTTTTTTGTGTTTTTTTTTTTGTATTTTTTTTTTGCCAGGGTCATTGACTTTGCTCTTGACCAAAGCCAGCGGCAGCTTTGGGTTTCTGCGGATCGCGCTGCATGGGTGTTGGTTTGGATCGCATTATTCCGCGCTTCTCTATTAGGCCCGCTCATTGTTGTCAATGTGTCAGTCACACACACGCGCTAATTTGAATATAAATACACAATGAGCGAATCGGTATCGGTATCGGTTTATATCAGGGCAGGTATCTTGGGACGAATGGATGGGTAGATAGGTAGGTAGGTAGGTAGGCCTATTAACAAGCTGCTTACGCGCTTTTTTGAAGTTCAAGGTTAAGCAGAGTGTGGCCCAGCGCTTGGCGCGCTCAAAAACCTGTCCTGGCTCGGCTCTGCTCTCTCTCTCTCTCTCTCTCTCTCTCTGTCTGTCTCTCGCACACGCTCTCTTGCGCTCTCAGCGTCTGCCTCGCTACTACGCAGAATGTTGGAGAGCGCGCGTGTATCTCTATTTCATGCTGAGAAATAGGAAGCCAGTTTTAGACGTTTAGCTATATTATTTTTTGCCAAGTTCACGTCATCGCTCGCACTGTTGTCATGGGACTGATACTTCCGCCCAGGCCAAGTTCGCTTCGCACTACACCTGATCCAATCCAAAAGCAACCTTCAACCCGCGCATAGTTCAAGTTACGCCAAGTTTAAAAACGTAGTTAAAACATTTAAATGTTGTTTTTTATGATTATGTTTTAATAATCTCATGCTGTAAGGCTTATAAGCATAGCTGGCTACTTTTGAGTATTAAATAAATCTGTTAATTATCAAAAGATAAGCAAAAAGTCAAATGTTCCCGAAAAGGCTAAAAAAAGCTAGCAAATTTATGCTAAAAAGCATGAATTGGGCAACTTTAGTATGAAACTATAACATATAGTGGGGAAATTAAAAAAAAATGATGTAAATTTGACGCAAATTCATAATAAAGTATGAAAAAAGCCAAAAACTAGCTAAATTTAGCTGCTAAAAAATACGTTGTATGTGGAACAGGTCAAAATCATCAGTACCTAGTAATATCAATTACAGATAGATTTAGCCATGTTTTCCCGAAAAGGCTAATAAAAAGGCTAGCAAATCGATTATAAAAAACATAAGCTGGGAAACTTGAGAATATAATAAATACAATATATAACATATAGTGGTAATTTATGAAAAAGAAGTATTTAAATTTGACTTTATTTCACAATAAATTGTTGAAAAAGGAAAAAAATAGCTCTAAAAATAAAGAAACCCTGCTCCATAAAATACGTTGTATGGGAAAAAGGCCAGAATCATGAGTACTACTGATAAGACTAATTACAAATAGATTCAGCTGTTGTACAGACCCATATATGATATGATCAAATTGTAGTTTATTGAGTAAAACGCCATACTGATTCATATGAACCATTAACCCAGCTCCTAAGCAAATGAACACCCTGCCTAATGACCTAATTTAGGTTCGGGAATCGAATCGAATGGACGACTGTCTGGCATATTGCCCTCGAGAGCATTAAAAAAAAACGCTAGAGTAGGGAAAGGCACAAAGAAGTAAACAGGTAACAAATAGGTACATAGCAACACACACACCACGCATACATACATATGAATGTGTGTGTGTTTGTGTGTTTATGCATACGTATACTCGAATTGTGTTGTGCTTGCTCTTTGCTTTCCTTTTTAGACCAGTTCGCCTGACTGTTATACAACATGTTTTGATTCAGCTCAAATAATTTCGAATATTTTTGTTTACTTTTTTATTTGTTATTCTTTGCTACCCTGCCTTTCCCCACACACACACGGACCGATAAGCAGCGCACACAGCGCGTTTACTACTTCGCAGTTGCGTTTTTTGCTTGGTCTCTTTCCATTTCTCTGCCTGGTCATTTGTTGTTTTTATGCTTCGTGTAGTTTGAGTGAGAGCGTGAGAGGGGCCTCCTCTCGCTCTTTCACGCACTCCGGCTGTGTGTGTGAGTGTGTGCTAGTTTGTACGCGTGCATGTGCTTGTGTTGGTGTAAATGTGAATGAACTCGTTCAATGTCAGCTCTGCGGCGAAGCAGTTTACGCAGCATGGGCCGCAACAAGCAGCTGAGGCAGCACCACCAACACCAACAACAACAATTCAGAGCATAACTGCGAGAGAGAGAGAGCGCGCCGCATGAGTTGTGCGCTCTCTGACGACGGCACTGGCACACACGACGCTCGCCTCTCACGCGCTCTCTCAACTTCAGCGGGTGCAGCGATTGTGTGCGTCGAGCTAATTACTCATTTTCATGCAAATGTATGCATGCACGCCTCTGTGTGCGTGCGTGCGTGTGTGCAAGTGTTCGTTCATAAAATTCCCTTACGCATGCATCGTAACCTAAAATTGGTATTAATTTAATACCGTGATTAATCGATAGCTGCGATATGTGCGATAGTCGAGCACACTTACATCATTTCAATGTAGTTTGTTGCTCAGTGCGCTAGAGCTGCCGCACGCAGCACTAACCTGCATCAACATGGAGAGCGAGAGGGAGCGATAATGAGAATGCAATGCGAGAATAAGAATATTCTAGATTAAAATTTGGAGGGAGAGCAAGGTTCAATTTATTGCTGCCCCTTTGCCCGCACTGACTCATTTCCTTTTCTGCCTGCGTGCCACTTGATTGTGCCCCTGCCCGCTGCTGCGTCTGCTGCTATTCGATTTTCCACTCCCATGCACTTCAAATTGGAAAAGTTACGAAAGGCGATAGTAGGCGCGGCGGGGAGAGCGCATTCAGGCATGCAGCCCAGAGAGTTGCTGAGAGAGCGTGAGAGCGAAAGCGCAAGCATAGCTCTTGCGTGTGTATTAGTGTTGTGCTAGGACCCGAACAATCTCGCTCTCTCAGTTTCTGTGTGCATGCGCGTATGTGTGTGTGTGTGTGTGTGTGTGTGTGTATGCACGGGTACAATGAAAGGTTAATGCTCTGCGATGCACTTGAACGAGTGACTCTGCTGCCTGCGCTGTCGCGCTGCCTGCGCTGTGTGTGGGAGTGAAGTGGACAACAACCTTAGCCACAAAGCGCTGCATGTAGCTGAGCAGCTATGTATGTGCATCTGTAGCTGTGCTTGTATATAACAACAGCACGTAGACTGCAGCTGTCAGCTAGCTGCATTTTGAGCTGTTTATTATAAGCACACACACACGAACACACACGCACACATGCATTTGTGTGCCACGTGCCACTTTCGTCCTGTCAGCTCGCTACAACAACAACAACAAGTGGTTCAATGCACTTTGCAAATTAGGTCAACAACCCTGAGCGGCCACAAGCCACATGTTAACCCCGCAAGCGATATTTATTCCAGATAAAAGCGGCTGCTAATCATAAATAAATCATAGATAAATAAAGAACAGATCGTAGATAAATCACAGATAAATAAAGAACGGATGCATATATAATACATAGATAAATAAAGAACTAATCATAGATAAATCATAGATAAATAAAGAAAAGATCAGTGCTAAAACATAGATAAATAAAGAACAGATCATAGATAAATTATAAATATCACAATCATAATCATAAATAAATAAAGAACAGATACATAGATCATAGAAAAATAAAGAAAATTACCCCTAAAAATGTATGTGGGTGGCAGAAATCTGTTTGGTTATCTTAGGCGCGTTTTGAATGAGAGTTTTTATGAGTGCAGATGAAAGAACATGGCAAAAGAAGCAAAATTACCGAAAATCACAGTAAACATATTTAATGTATACTGCAAAAATATTCAAAATAACACTCACTATCAAATTATTTTCTTAAAAATATAATTAAAATATACTATTATTATTAATTATGAAAAACAATATATATGCTCAGTGTAGAGCATAAAAATTAATTGCTAATTGCGTAAAATCGCAATTACAAAATAAAGTTAAATTTGTTCTGTATTTATCTATGGACAACAAACGTTTAACAGCTGTTAGCCTAAGTGTGTGTGTGGAGCGCTGCTGTTAAGCGTTAACAGACGCGAGCATCATCAAGCGCCATCTGGCGGCAGTGTGTAGCGCAAAGGCAAGCACAAAAGTAGGCAACGAAAAAAGCAACAACGTGTGCTCGGCAGCAGCGAGCTTTTGAGAGCGAGCACACTCTGATATTTTCGAACGCCTAAATAGAAAAACAGATACAAAATGAAAATAATTAAATTAAATAATATAATAATAAATAGAAAAAATAAAAAAAAATAATAATAAAATATTTTAAAACAGGCAATTTGGTCAGGCGCAATTAAAAAAAGAATAAAAACATAAATAAATCTCAACCAATGCGCACTGTGACTAATTACAAACTGCACTAAAATTCCAAAAACAATAACAACAACAATTGAACAGAATGCCATACACGCCCACCCAGCAGCAACAGCAGCAACAGCAACAAAACAGACGCTTATCTAACCACGCTTTGTGCCTTGCAACGGCAAAGAGAACGTGCAGCTGCAACTGCAACTGCCACTGCAGCTAGGCAGGCAGCTCGGCAGGCAGCTCGACAGGCAGGCAGCACTCTCTGTGTACTACGCGAGCCTCGTAACTGGGGCGAGGGCATAGTGCAATGAACTGACTGAGGCAGCAGCAGCGACAGCAGCAGTTGCAGTTTTATTTGCCACACACACGCGCACAGACAGACAGAAGCTGAAAACTACGAGTGATAGTAAAACGTGTACTACGCCTGTGTGTGTGTATATATGTATGTGTGCAGCTGCTGAGGGGTTGTTGCTGGCCAGAGGGTTGAGGGTCGCAGCTTGTGGACTGAAGGAGTGGAGGCTTGTGGGCCTGAGCAGTGGAGGGTTAGGGAGCTAGTGGGCTGCGGGGTTGCGGTCTGCAGGGGGGGTGTCTACTTTTGCTGACCCAGTTAAGTGTCATTCGCCGCTGCCGCTGCTGCTGCCGCTTTGGCTTTGCTTTCACTCGACTCGAGGTCACTTACCCCTTTCTGGGTTGCGGTTTAGGGGTGGCAAGGCAAGCTGTAGAGCAGGCGAGCAGTGAGTGGGCGGGGAGGTAGGGTAGGGGGGCTTATTTGCCTTGTTTGTTGTTGGGTTTAGGCTCCAATAGTGGCATAAATTGCCGTAGATTTTTCGGGCAGCAGCTGCTGCTGCTTGATGCGATTTTTTATTGCTAATTAGCTTCAAGCCTGCTACACTCCCCCTCCTTAGCACACACCCCTGCCCCCATCCTGCTCCCACTCCTACTCCTTTTCCATTCTCCCGCTTCCCTGCTCCTCTCCAGCTCTGTTGCTGCTGCCAGTGCTTTCTCTTTCACTTGTGCTGCTGTGGGGAACATTCTAGCAAGAGATCAGCGCCAGCAGCAGCAGCAGCAGCAGCAACAACAGCAAGAAAAAAAGAGAACAGCAGAAGAAGCACAACAGAAACAGTAGCAACTACGACAGCAGCAACAACGACAGCAGCAACAACAGTAGCTACAACAAGCACAACAGCAACACGCATCGCAAACACGGCGACAACAACAGCAACAACAACAAACACATGTTGCTAAGCAGCAACGAAATCTCTAGAACTGTGTGAAGCTGTCACAGTCACAGGCGCAGTTACAGTTACGGCAGCCAGCACAGTAACAGTGTCAGTCACATTTGCAGTCACAGTCACAGTGTCAGTAGCAGTCGCAGTCTCTGTCACAGTCGCAGTCTCACTCGTAGTAACACTCCAAGACACAGTCACCATGGCAGTCGCAGTAACGATGTGTTAATCACAGCAACGTTCGCAGCAATCACAGTAGCAGTGCCAGTTACATTCGCAGTCACAGTCACAGTCATAATCTTAGTAGCAGTTCCAGTCACAGTCTCACTATCAGTTCCAGCCCCAGTCGCAGTTACGGACGCACTCCCAGTCTCAGTAGCAGTCCCAGTCACACTCCCAGTCACACTTCCAGTCACAGTTGCCCTCGCAGTCGCGGCTGACGTCGCTGTTGTCACCGTTGAGCAATGAAAGTACCGCAACAAAACTGCAAACAGCAACAGAGTGTGCCTGCCTACCCCGCTGCTCCCTCTGCCTATACCACTCCCTCTATTCCCGCTCTACTCACACACACACGCGAAGAGCTCTCTCGTTCTAGCGCTCGCATAGAGAGAGAGAGAGAGAGATAGAGACTGGCAGAGAGCGCAAAGCAAAGTGCATTGACTCGGCTGCTTTGCTTTCTTTGCTGCTGCTGTCGCTGCTGCTGCTGCTGTCGCTGCTGCTGCTGCTGCTGCTGTCGCATTCGTGAGTCGTGAGTCGTGACTGGTGACGCGTGAGCAGTGACTTGTGTTGTGATTTGCTTGCGTCGTCGCTGTTGCTCAGTTGCGAGTTGAATGCACTCTGTGGCGCTGCATGCAAAGCGTCGCTTGTTGCACGCCAGCAGCAGCAACTAGTTGTTGTTGTCGTTGTTGTTGTTGCAACTAGTGTTGCTACTGTGTTTTGTTGCTGCTGTTGAACCTTGGCTTGTGAATCTGATGTCATAAGTCACGCTCTTTTCTCACTTTATTTATATCATATCTGCCCCTATACGATCGGTGCCCCTCTGGCTCTGCCCTCTGCCCTCTGCCCTCTGCCCTCTGCCCTCTGCCCTCTGCCCTCTGCCCTCTCCCCTTTGCCCTCTGCTACTTCTGCCCCTCCGCGCAGTGCACGAACCTTGCAACGTCCTTAGCTGCGCTTTGATCGCACACGGCCCCGCCTAATTGATTTATGTGGCAGCCCAAAATACGCCCAAGGGGGCAGGCAGCAACAACAAGAGCAACAACAGCAACAACAACAGCAACAACAGCAACAACAGCAACAACAGCAACAACAGCAACAACAGCAACAACAGCAACAACAGCAACAACAGCAACAACAGCAACATGAGCAGCAATCACAGCAGCAACAGCAACACGAAACAAAGCAGCAGCAGCACGCAAAGCGAATGCGAATGCGAATCGGAGTTGCGCTTGGACAGCGGGCAATAAGCTGTGTAGGGGGAAGGGGAGGGGTAGGCAGGGTTTGCAGGGGTAGCGAGAGAGCGGGTACGGGGTCTACTGGATTGCGCGTTTAACTGATTTTTCGTTTGGCTTTCCTCTTTTCTCTTTCCTCTTGCTGCTGCCGTTGCTTCTTTTACTAACCTCGCTCAATGTGCAGCCGATTGAGGGGGCTAACGGTTTGGGTCGCTCTAGCTCTCTCTCTCTCTCTCTCTCTGTCTCTCTGTGTCTCTCTCTGTCTCTCTCTGTCTCTCTGTGTCTCTCTCCGTGTTGCTTTCCTTAACTGCAATCGCAGACTGCAGCTACGCCGAGCTGGTTGACCCCTGAGCGCGCTGAGATCTGCAGCTGCAGGGCAGAGGAACCACTGCGCCTTGTGCTAGCTCGCAACCTGCTCCTGGTCCGTCGGCTCCTGCTGCCTCTGCTGCTCCTGCCAACTGCCTCAGCCTCTCGCTCTGTCTGTCTTTCCCTCGCTCTCTCTCTCTCTCTCTCTGTCTCTGCCTATGCCTGCCCAGTAAGTATGTGTGCCACATGCCACATGCCTCCACATGTAATTATGCAAGCGCGGCAAAGTCAAATGCGGCACTTCCAATCGAAGCGCTACCTCCCCCCTGCCTTTCCCTGCCTACACCCTGCGCCTGGGCTCAACGCTCTGCTGACTATTTTAGTAGGCACTGCACGCATGTCTCTCCCTCTCTCCCCCTCTCTTCCTCTCTCCCTCTCTCTCCTATAATTGTCGCTATCTGCCTGCCCTCTCTCTCTCTCGCCCTCGCTCGCCCTCTTGTGCGTGCACTAACGCATTTCCGTCCCAGTTTCGCTAGCCTACCCCTTGCTCTGCCCGCTCCCGCTCCCTCTCTCTCTCTCTCTCTCTTTCTCGCTGGCCTGCTCCCGCCTAGTTCTATGCGCTGTCAAGTCGCACGTGGCGTATGCGTAATGCGTCCATGCAGTGCGATCAATTGCCTTTCCAATGGGCCTCACTAACTGCCCCCACTTCGCGCACCGCGCGGCGACCTTTGACATTTGCCGACGCCGTGACATGTCGCACTGTCATAACCTCAGCCAACCGCGTTGACAGCGCAAATGTCAGCAAGTTGGCAAAGCAGTCGCGCCACGATCACTGTGAGAACTGCTCGAATTGTGAATTGCGAATTGTGAATACCGTGATTCATGTTGACTCTGAAAATCGAATCGAATCGAATCGAATCCAAACTCAATTAGAAACAAAACTGAACTGAGCAGTTGCACGTTGCATGCGGCTTGTTGCGCCAAACCAAACTCGTTCTGCAGCCTTCAGCAACTGTACGCAGTCGGTAACAATCACCAGGAGCCTTGCCTCTGCCTCCGCGCGGCTTGGACTAGACCGTAGCTGCAAAAAAAAAAATCAAAAAAACGTGACTCGACCCAAGACAAACTGGGCGCAACGACCAAACCAATTCGTTCGCATACTGCGAGTGCTGCGCGTTGTAGTACCCTACGTGCTGCAAAAAACGGGGTATATTCAGCCTGTTAAAAGCAGTAGCAGCCGCTGCGATCAGCTTCAAGTCTCAGGCCAAGTCAATTCCGACTTATTCGTCGCTCTGTCTGTTTGAACACGCAGATCTCAGTTAGTAGCATAGCTAGAGATAAGAAATTTGGCAGGTAGCTTCCTCTAAAGCAGATGCAGAGTATGCATATTTCAAATCCAAGCAATAGGGTAGTTTGGTTAGGCAAAGCTGCCCAAAGGGTATCTCCCTGTGTGCCGCGCTACACTGTGGCTTTTCTGGCTTGTTCTTGTTGTTGTTGTTGTTGCAATCGCAGCAACGTTTACAATTCAAATTGCAATTGATTGTCGTTGTGTCGAGCAACTGTTACGTTGTTTAGCTATGCCGAATTTAGGAGGAGTCTGGCACCAATCCATATTGATTTATTTCTTACACTCAACAATAGCCAATGCGTAGTTGTGTCGCAGCGAGATCAACAGCTTAGGCAGGCATGTAACCAAAGAGAGAGGGAGTGGGAGAGAGAGAGAGCTGGGGGGGGAAGTATCTGCCAGTAAGGTACTGCAACGAGTTAGCACTTGCTGCAATCCCCGAAAATCTTTAACCCATTTCGCAGGCCAAAAATAAAGTGTGCAATTTGAAAGCAGCCAAGTCGCATTTCATTTTTTGTCCAACATGAAATTTTCTAATAATAAAAAAGCGAGACATGTCGCGAATTTGAGTGTGCGTTTCCGTTGGCGTTGAGTGTGACGGTGGGGGGGGTGGCAAGGGGAGCACACTTCTTCTATAGCAGGGAATACTGCGAAGAAGTCGCGCTATTTTAAATTGCTTTCGATTAGGCAGCGACTGAGGTATGCCACGTGACAGGGGAGAAGCAGTAAGAGGGGGAGAGGAACAGTGACAGGAATAGGGCTGGGAGCAGTGACAAGTGGAGGGTTAGGCGCAGTGACAGGAATAGCTTGAGGAACAGAGGAAGTGACTGGGACAAGGAATGGAACAATGATGGGAGCAATAAAAGTTGCAGTAAAAGAAGCAGGGACAGGGAAATGAGGGCAGGCGCAGTGATCGGATCGAGTTAACTCGGCAGTGACAGGAGCAGTGATAGGAATAACGAATAGGCTAATGACAGGGGCAGGAGTAGGAGCAGGAACAGTGACAGGGAAAGCAGCAGTGATAGGGGCAATAAAAATGTGCAGTAATAGGAACAGTGACAAGGGAAGCAGCTACCTCGGAAGTGATTGCAAGCGTGACAGGATAAGTGATAGGAGCAGTGACAGGAACAGTGATTCGTGTAACGAATAGAGGCAGTAACAGCAGCAGGAACTGTGACAGGGAAAGAGGCAGCGATGGATTCACTTCCTTGGGGATTTCCAAATTTAATGGGTCATTGCTCAGACGGCGTCAAAGACGGAGCAAAAATCACGCAGCACGTTAACAGGCAGGCGCAAGCGGTGCCCAAAGAGTGAGAGGGAAGAAGAAAGAGTGCTAGAAAGAGAGGGGGCAGATACGCAGCGCAAGCGAGCGAGGTAGCACGCAAGACGAATGCAAAATATGCCGCTACGCCAAGTGCAATGAACTCCATACGCGCACTTGGCCAGGGGCGTGCAGCAGCAGTAGAACGTCGGTGGGTTTGAGAGGGGGGAGGGGGGGCAAGGTAGGAGCCAACACAAGCAAGTCAAGCAAGTTCTAGTTGAGGCAGTCGCGCACAGAGAGCGAGCAAGAGAGCGAGAGAGCGAGAGAGCGAGCGCGACTGCTAGCATGCATGTCATTAAAGCTGCGCGTGTGTGCGAGTCTGTGTGTGAGTGTGTGCGAGTCTGTGTGTGTGTGCGAGTGTGTGTGTGTGTGTGAGTGTGTGTGTGTGGAGTATACGCCATGTTAGCCGCGAGCGCGCTGATTAGGCATGAGATTTACAGCTAATCTATATTTGAGAATTGTAATCACGCGTGTGTGTGCGTGCGTGCGTGTGTGTGTGTCTGTATGCGTCTGCATACAATTAAAAGTACTGTAGGTTACCCGCCACCCCCCCCCCTTCCACCCAACCAACAACCCACTCGCTCCTCCCTCACCCTGCTGCAGCTGTGCAGCAAAAATGACGATTGCCGTCGTCGCTCGTCATTGTCGTCGTCGTCGTCGTCGCTAGGTGTGCTTCTTCGTCTCTCTCTCTCTCTCTCTCTCTCCCGCTTTCTCGCTCTCTCTCTCTCTCTGTCGACTCTGCGTCGTTGTCGTTGCTTGGGTTATTGAACCTCAGCGCGTTTGCTTCGAATTGGGTTAGCGCAGGCTAGGCTAGGTTAGGTTAGGATAGGTTGGGTTGGGTTGGGTTAGGTTAGTTTGGGTTAGTCTAAGTTGGGTTAGTTTAGCTAAGCTGCGCTTGGCATAGCTTAGCTTAGCTATTTAGCCAATTAACTAGCGTGTAGACTGATAAGACAGGCTTCAGTCTGCGCCTTGGGAAAATAGAACTACACTGCAATAGAAACTACTCTAGATTTAGTTGTTTCTTCTCTAGGGTTTCGGCTATACTCTATCTCTTTAGCTCCTAGTACTCTCTCATATACCACGAACATTCCCTGAACAAGTTCTTATTCTCTCTCTCTGTCTATTTCAGGTATGTGTGTCTCTTTCTCGTTCATTCTGAACAAGCTACGCTGAGTAAGTCATGGCAATAGAATGCCCCAAAGCGTGCGGCAAAAGCGAACCCCCTCACTGCCAGGCCACTGCTGCCCAATTACTAAGCACATGGCTAGATGGTAGGAAGAGCAGGGGGAGTGGGAGGGGGGGGCCTGGGTAGAGGGGTTAGAGGGGCTAGGTGCAACCACAGACGATTAGTGCGAGTTGGCGGCGGCAGCGTTGCCAAGTGCTGCATTGCCCCAGTCATAGGCTTTGTATTCGCAGGCACACACACACACACGCACACACACAGCGGCACACACGCACACGCATGCAGTTGTTGTTGCCATGCGCCGTTTTTGTTGCTATTGCTGCGACGGCGACTGCAAATTGCGTAGCTAAACTCGGCGCTCGAGCCTCGAGGTTATTGAACGGCAGCGACCTCACTTTGCATGAGGCACAGCAGCAGCAGCAGCAACAGCAGCAGCAACAGCAACTACAACAACTGCAGCAGCAGCGATTGCTGTGTGCAATTTTCTCACTGCTCTCGTCATGCGAATGCAATTTTAAAATTAATAAAATAAATTATGATTGGACGCGAAGGCAGACAGAGACACAGCCATCGTCGCCATGTCGTTGTTGCTGTCAACATTTGATAAAGACTCGCAAGTTTATAAACATTTAAGCAGTTGGGCAACACTCGAGCCTCGCTGTCGGTCTGTCTGTCTGTCTGTCTGTCTGTCTGCCTGCCTGTCTGTCTGCCTGTCTGCCTGTCTCCCTCTCTGTCAGTTTGTCTATTGCTCTGTCTGCCTCTCTGTCAAGCTGTTTGTCTCGCTGTATCTCTTAACTATCTCTATCAAGCTATCAATCCAACTATTCATCAATCTAACAATCCATCGTTATAGCCATGTATCAATTAAACAAGCTGTCACTTCATTAAACCAACAATCTATCAAGCCAGCCATGGTTCAATTCTATTAATCCCACGAGCAAGTCAACCTAATCCTAACTTCTTCTACTGTTCTTCAACTTTATCTATCTATCTCACTCTATTGATCTAAAGTCTTGTCGAACTGTCTCTTTCTATGCGTCTACTCACCTCTACATCTTTCTTTCTCTAACTCCCACGCTGTCTATCTCTCTAGCTCTCTATCTCCCTGACAGTCTCGCTCGCTCCCTATATGCTCTATCTATGTCTATGTCTATCTCCCTTTGGTTTCCTATCGCCATCTCTGTCTGCCTGCCCACGGAAGTCAGCTTAGCTCCCTGTGCGCATACTTAACACGCTTTAGTTCAGTACAGACGCCAATGTTGCCCACTGTGGTAGGATCCCTTAGCCAACCCCAAACTGCTTGCAGGGATCGGCCAGCAGAGAAAAGGAGCATAAAGACAGAAGCCACGTGAGGCTGCCTTTGGTTGCGATGGAACTCAGGGTGAGGAGTGCGGGTGCGGGGATACGGTAGGCACTGGTGAGTCAATAAAAGCGCGCGGCATTTCGGTTCGCAATTTATATGACACATTTCGAGCTTGTCGGAGCGCTTTTTCGTTTGTTGTTGGGGCGTCATTAAGAGCGGCCAAGCGCCCAAATAAGGCGAGCAACAACAGCAGCAACAACAACAACAACAACAACAATCGCAATCACATTTACGCTGTGCGAGCTGCGATTCGGGGCTGGGTTCGGTTTTTGGGGGAACTGCTGGTCGGTTACGATTCAAGGCTCGCAGCTCGAGTAGGTAGGTTGCTGCAGAGTTCACTGCACTCTAACGTCACAAGCTGCCTCTCTCTCTCTCTCTCTCTCTGTCTCTCTCTATCTTGCTCTGTCTCTCGGCTCGAGCTCACAAATGGCAAGCCAACGACCTGCGCAGAAACTGCAGTTAGATTCGCTGCTGCCTCTGCTATTGCTGTTGCAGTTGCACGCAAAAGACCTTGCCTCATCTGCCACATCGAAGACGTAGCCTGGCCACATTCGCTTCTCTAGTCTGCACTATGGCAAACCTGTTTCTGCTGCTCTGTTCTTGCTCTAGCATTTTGCCTGAAGCCATGCGGCCCTCCCCCTCTTAGCCTGCCTCTTAGCCTGCCCCCTTGCACGTGCATTGCATTTTCGGTTTGTGTTTCTGTTTTTCTATTTCGGTTCGAATAAAGTGCAAACATTCTCCTGACTTAACTGGGTCCAAATAACTAACTACGCTGCGCTGCACAGTGGAACTCAGTTTCCTGCATAAACCGCAATTAGAGTGACCATACTTTGCATATTTCTTGGCTTTTCGGCTGCTCAAACAGTCAATTGTATTTGGCACGCAGTTTATTGTGTTAGAATTGTGTACTGACGTTTAGGGTGACCATATGCTACTAATTTTGCTCCAGCATTAATTGTATGAAGTTCAATGAACCCACTGGGGCAAAAGGCGTCGGGATGCATAAGAACTTAGCTCGATTCATTTGTCACGCAACAAGCAGGCATAGCCACAACTATTCAGGCATACACAAAGCTCTAGACGTACATATATCTCATATATCTATGTGCGTTCTTTGTATATGTATCGCATCCAAAAAGTGTGCGTTTTAGAAATACAAGTCGCCATGGAAGTGGAACACAGTCGTCTGCGCGGGGGACTAAAATGTGATTGACCAACGGTCGCGGGCGTCAACAGAGTGAGCTCTTATTTATTGGTACCTCTGCCTCTCTCTCCCCCACTCTCTCTCTCTCTCTCTCTCTCTCTCTCGCTCTCTCTGCTATCTGTTGCCTCGTCAGGCAGCCCTAATTGCGTGCTGCCTTTCGCTTGGATTATCCTTCAACTTTAGCGTGCTGCGGTCATTGCTCCAGCGCGCTGCAGAGCTTGCACACGTCGTACACGAATACGAATACGAATACGAATACGAGTGCGAGTGCGAATACGAATAGCACCCACTGTGTCACATGAGCAACGCCAGCAGCAGCAGCAGCAGATTCGGCCTGCAATTTTTAAGGTTAACGTGGCTGCAGCAACACCCCCTTTGCCCCATCATAGCCACCCTCCATAGCCCCCAAATTGCCGTCAACCCACCCTCCCCTTAAACCCCTGTAGAGCACAACCTGCCGTCCGGGCACACTGGCTACGAGTTCAACGCACGCCAACTGGGTCAAAGCAAAATGGACTAGCGCGGGTGTACACCCTGCTACCTTCTGCCCACCTCTTCTCCGCTTCTTTCAATCCTGCGAAGCAACAGCAGCATGGCTAAAGGCAGGAGCAGGGCAGCAGAAGCAGCTGCGGCGGGAGGGGACTGGCGTCTGTGTACGTCTTTCTGACATGGCACAGGTGTCTTCCATTGCAAGCGCGCCAATTTTAGCACTGACAAAACACGAGCTGCCTCACTCAGCGACACTTTTCAGTTCTCCGTTCTCAGTTCTCGGTTCTCCGTTCTCGGTTCTCCGTTCTCGGTTCTCCGTTCTCGGTTCTCCGTTCTCAGTTCGCTGTGCTCTGTGCGGCGCGGCACGGTTCGAGTTCATTGTACTGGTTAAAGGATAGTGCCAGTGCTCGGCAGGGGAAACTGAAAGAATGCAGAGCAGACAGAGGGTTCTCGCACAGAACTAAGGGTTCTATGGAACCAACTGCTTGCACTACCGAACTAACCGGTAGTTAGTTAAGGGTCTAGAAGTATTTAACCTCTATTTAACCTCTTTATTAAATGAGTGG